>CM045987.1:135634361-136834361 GCA_025175895.1 Wurfbainia villosa | reverse complement strand
CTCTTTAGTCATCGTTTAGTAAAAGGATCCGCAAGCATAGCAGTAGGGATATACTCAAGAATCACCTTCTTTTAGAATAATATCCCTTATAAAGTCAGACTTTATACTATACGCCGCTCACGTGATATTTGGGATCCTCGAAAGCTATCGCACTGATCACAATAAACGGCCATCGGACTCTAATCGCTCAAGAATCTTCAAATGCTTTAGAAACCTCCTCAACCAGATCGCTAGACAAGCCGAACACGCCACATATTCAATTATCAGATAAGGCCACACAGCGCTTTCGCCCTGTGAGACGGGCGCCACCATTCAACAAGAACGCATAGCGATGTTGATTTTCTATCATCCAAATCCTCTAATCTGTGATCGACAATAGCCCTTTAGGCTCATATCGACCTTGATAACGAGACAATAATCTGTTGCCGCGATATCCGAATATCCTTTTACCTTCGGTTGTCTCGATCCTGGTTTCGACCGAATGGCCGATTAAGCCCATCGTCATGATATCGACGAGTACACAACATATAGTATACATTAAACTACCTGCACTTCAGATACGGTTTTTATTCATGTCGCTTATTTCAAATTTGGAGTTTTGGGACTCATACTTTGCCAAAACAAGACCTCTCGCAATAGGTGTCTGCTCACTCGTAATGATATGCTGAATGTCAGAACATCTTAGTTATATAAGACTCGCGACAAACCCAAAAGTCTCTTCGATCGATCCACGATCTTTACTCCTAAGATGTATTCATTCTCCCATATCTATCGTGTCAAATCGCAAGACAACCACTTCGACTTCCACTACAAACCTACGCTATTTCCTCGCTATCAAGATATCATCAACATATAATGATAAAATGACATACTTTCCTTTTCCTTCTTAGAAAACGCAATGATCCTCATTGATCATTTCAAACCATAAGATAAAACCATTTTGTTAAATCTTATGTTTCATCATGTTTCGACTGCTTTCAACCCATATATAGATTTCTTCAATCTACATACTTTATCCTCGCCTAAAGCAAGAACCATATAGATTTCCTCGTCAAGCTCACCGCTATGAAAGTGGTTTTGACATCCATCCGATGTAATTCCAAGTCATAATGCGCCACAAAGGCCAAAATAACTCTGGATTGACACAAACTTCACTACGGAAGAAAATGTCTCTTCAAAGTCAATACCCTCTCTGGGTAAATCCTTTTCAGAACCAAACGAGCCTCAGACGGATAATCGATCCATCGACTTCCTTTTTATTTTAGAATCCACTTATTCCCAATAAATTCGGCCAGGAGGAAGATCGACTAACTCCCAAACTCGATTCAATTATCGACTCCATTTCTTCTTCCATCGCACTTTTCCACTCATCTCTAACCCTACATCCCAACGCATCCTCAATCGATCGAGGTTCATCTTCGCCAATGGGAGTGCATTATCGCTTCATTCTCAATGTCAAACCTTCTTAGGTACGATCTTACAACACTTTTCGTAAGTCATGCCGAGAAGTCACCCCATCGCATACATTACTCCCACTGTCGACTAGGTTCTGTATCCCATCGACACTGCCTTGTTGATAACCACTCATCCTCCTCAAAAAGAGGAACCGCCTTATCAACTTCACCCTTTGGGAACTCGCTTCTGTAAAAGTGGCATCTCTAGACTAATCTCGAGATCGTCTCCATCTGTTGTTCACCTATAAAAACATAACCTGAGGTCTCGTAATATCTTATAAAGATACATTTCTTACCTCTAGGTCCGAGTTTTCCATATTTCATGGAACTATCATTAACGTAGTAAATTGACCCCCGTGGTCTTGATTGCTCAAATCTGTTTTTCGCCTGGCCCAACGCTCATACGGGTCGATGGAATCGACTTTCAAGGCACTTTGTTATATATAGTCGCAATAGTAATGATCTCCCAATAGAGACGCAAATTACCGCGCCATCATGTACTCCAACCATTTCAAGAAGAGTCCTATTTCTTCTTTCAAAGAATCCCATTTCACGCGAGTTCCCGGATCAGCTATCTAATAATCCCCTTATCATTACACGTCTCAACAAATCGCATGTATATTCACCCCACTACTGGCCGAAGGCCTTAACCTTACGCTCCGCTTGATTCTCAACTTCGCTCAAATAACGAACGAAATAATCCAACGCTCGATTTTTGAGAAATCAAATACATACGACCATACCTAGTGAAATCATCAATAAACGTAATGAAGTAGAAGCTTCACGCCTAGCCTTCACACTCATCGGACCACAAATATCCGAACGAATCAATCAGATGGCAAGTCCGCTTATAGTCTTTCCAAATGGTTTCCTAGTTGCTTTTCCAAAGAAGACAACGCCACATACGTATAAGTTAATCTTAGCACGAGAGCCCAATAAACCTCTCTAGCTAATCGATTCACGCGATTCGTCTCTATATGTCCTAATCTAGTACGCCAAACCTCATCGATATATCCGCATTACTAGTAAGAGCAATGTTTGAAAACAACTATGAATCGCACAATTCACATCGCACCACATCTAGTACCATAAAACCATTAGATAAATAACCATATCCGATCGACACAGAGTCAATCTTAAGTTCTACACAACGATCAAAAAATTTATAGAGTACCCCAAATCAAGAAGAAGTAATGTATACAAGATTCCTTCAATCTCGAGCATACAAGACATCATGTAGAAACAAAGTACTTCCACTAAGGTTAAGTTTGCACAAGGCGACTTCGACTTCGACTCAGATTGCTTCCTACATAGATCCATTTATCGCCAAGTATTACTCAGATCTACGTAACCCGCCTCGAGCTATACGGTCGGTTGCCCCGAATCTATAATCCACAAAGGATAAGAATCAACCATCAACACAAGATTAGCAACAAAACGCTCGTAAGACGACTGGTTACCTTCTTAGCTCAAGACACTCCTTTGAGCAAAGCGGCCCTTCACACAATTAAAGCAAGATAACTTGCTTTTAGGTTTCTTTCCCGCCTTCTTCTTCTCGATTCGATCCTTCTCACAGCAGTGAAAGAACCTTCTTATTCTTTCCCTTTCCCTTCTTATACCATTTTTCTTGATCCGATGATCCAAAGAGAGTGGCACCCAAATAAAGCTGTAAATCCTCATGATTCTACTCTCTCACCTCCACCAACACGGCGTGAGACATCACGAAAGTCTTAATACTCTCACCGTGAGTTAAGGTCCGCCTACGGTCTCCCAAGAATCGGAAGAGAACGAATAACCGCTCAACTCGTTGCATCTACAACCTACGACCGACGCTGGCCACTCCCGAATCATATTCGATATCTCCTCGAGACGCTGAGCCATCGCGATTCGGCGCTTCAGAGTCGCCGAACTCCGATCGTCACCGCCGGCTTACTCGACTTATTCCATCAGATCTCTCTAAGGGCTACCCAGATCGCACGAAATGAGTCAAGGATACGACTCATACTCTAACACTAGGTCATCCACCATCGAACTTATCAATACGCCTCAAGAGCGGAATCTTTCCTTTTCCATACCTTATAGGTATCAAGGTCACGTCAGATCGCGGTCAGACATTACTCTCAACAGTTCCATCATAACCCGATTAATGACTTCTAGACTTCTGCTCTCAAGAACATATCAATCTGAGGTGTCATATTTTATAGTTATCCCTATTCGCTTTTTCACCTTGTTCATCAATGCATGATGTTTTTAGTCATTATAACCTAACTTAAATAAACACATTATTTAGTTACACAAGATGCTTTTACGTATGTAATCTCAAAATAAACTCAAGATAAATGACCGGTTTATAAAATCAAGTGACAACCGCAAGTATCACTCATCATTCAGATGTCAATCGACTTATATCGATATATTTTATTACATACATCCCACTTAATGATATTAATCATTATTACATGATATTACACATTAAACGAACATATCATTATATATTCATTCAACTAATCAAGGGCATATTCAATAATCATGCATCATGAGAGTCAACAACATTAAATGAACACATCATTAAAATAAACATGCTTATCGTGTCAACAAATAATAAACTCTACTTAGAATGTAACAGACATTACATTCTTCCTACTCATAAACTAAAAACAACTCCTAATAGATTAGATAAGCGACATCGCTTCCCACTAGGACAAGCCCTAGCAAAGAAGAATCATGACATGTCCCCTCCGTGACTCAACTACAAGATTTCACTGACACTCACAGCAAATACATGTCGCTCGACATGTAGTCCTTAAAGACCTCACTAATCGAGAACCAAAATCCTCCACAGTGGTCTTCTTCAGATCCTCTTCAACAAGATAATTAATCACCTACGCACAATCGGGTATACGACGCCCTTCATGTAACTCCCAAAATTGTCGTCACGCCAAAGAAGATTATCTGCAACGAACGAATCAACGCCAAATCCTCAGAGTTGTCTAATACCGAAACTCTCGCATTTCGAGCTTCCGTAATCGTCTAGCCTTCCCAATGTGTCCAAGGACTCCATGGTAAGGGTCATACCCAAATCTTCGACAATCTGGAGTACGACGACACATCGCGTCAGTCGTAGTGGTATACATTCGCGCGTCTGTAAAATTGAAATAAATCAGTATCGATGCATTAAACCGATAAAACCGTAACAAATCGGTATATATTTCAATTAATCGAGGCACGAACAAATACACATTTATCGAGAAGAACTAAACTTCTTTCAATTTTAGGCTACATTTAATTGACCGATGATCGATCAATTTTGACCCGACGATCATAAACTAGTTCTATCTTTAAGTTATCCACGTCGATTCCAATTGTTCCAAAACAACCCATCTAACCATTGTTATGAGTTTAGTCGACGAAAGTCGACTTTCACAATTCTTGTTTAAATTTAATTGGACACTAAGCCTTTTGTTGGAATCAAATTAATTGAACCCATGTCCAATTAAAAATTTGATTCAAAGCCCATTTAATTCGGCCCAATTAAGCCAAACTAAATTTTCCTTTTTTTTTTAATAAATAAGAAAAAAAAAATTAATCGGTACAAAACAGATTAATAAAAAAAACTTTTTTTTTTTTTAATAAATAGAAGAAAAAAAATTTCTGTTCGCCCTAATTTTTCTAAGCGCTACTGCCTCTAATCGCGAAGCGCCACATACGGCTGTCAGCGGCAAAGACTGTCGCCGTCGCCTCGCACGGCCGGCTGGCCGACGGTGGTCGCGCTGGCCGAGGCCGTCGCCTCCGCGCCAGACCTAATCCCGAAGCGCCTAACCGCGCGTGCGCTGGCGGCGATATATCACCATCGTCTTCGCGCCGCCACGCGCCTCGACGCCGCCGCCTCCGAGATCGCCAACACCGACTGGCGGGCGTCGGCGATCCGTCGCAGCGCCGCTCGGCGAGAGCCTCCATCGCTTGCGGCGATGTCGCCGAAGCGGCGAATCGTGAACGCGATCGCACCGAGCGAGGAGGTAACCAGAACAGAGAACTCTGTTCCGGTTGTCCTCTCCGGCGAGGAAATCAAACTGGTTATGTGTTCCGGCGATGAAATCAAACAGGTATGAAAATTTCAGAAAAAATTTGCTCTGATACCCATATTGAATATACCTGTGCTTGTTGATTACCCGGTTGGATTTTCGACTTGTGTCGGAGAAAAGATCACGGTGGAAGTTTCCTCAATCTCCACAGACCAAGTTCGCCGGATGTTTCTTTGATTGCTTCCAAGCCTCTTCGTCGAGCAGCGAACCTCTCCTTGGACGCACTGCCACGAACTTCCAACAAATATTTCTATATATATATATATATATATATATATATACACACACAAGAATGTTATCTTACACAACTCATCCGTGAACACCCGTGAATACCTCTATTATCCATCGTTTGATCCTCTAGGGTTTAAGGATTGGGTTGTAGTGCTCACCCAAACAGACGATGGATAATGGAGGTGCTCACGGATATATAAACTTATATTTTATTATTTTTATTTTAAAATATTAAAAATTAAAATAAAAGATATTTTAATAAAAATCCTGAATTCAAATTTATAATAGAAAAAGTATCGAAACCATATTGGCATGGTACAATACGGTACTAAAATCGTATCGTTTCGGTTGCGAATCAAAACCTTGGTATGAATTGAAATTTTAAACATTGGATTTGCTATCCAAACCTAGAGTATATATATCTGTAACAAGTTAACTTTCTACAGTATATTTAAGGGGAGTCTTATGGATAAATATATAAGATATGGGAGATCTACTTGTAAGTTTGTAAGAGGAATTGTGTGTGGAATGATTCCTCTCAACAATTAATTTACTTTGTCGACCAGAAGCAATTGTTGATAGCCTGTGTTGGCTGCTTTTAGGAAAGCATATGACACTCATGTTATCGATGAATTATGTAGGATTGTTTGTATTGAAGTTCCAATATAATTTAAGGTATTTCTCAAGTTTTCTCATGATTAAGGACAGGGGTTTTTTCTCCTTTTAATTTAGTCCAAGTGAGTGGAAAAAGGTGAACTTATATTAATTTCTTCGCAGGAGGAAGCATTGGAGGAAGTCAATCACTGGAGGAAGGTGAATGAAAAATTGATGGAGGAGATAGATCAGCTACAAACAGATAGGTGTACTGATGTTGAGGAGCTGGTGTATCTTAAATGGATAAATGCATGCTTAAGATATGAGCTAAGGAACTACAAGCCAGTTGCGGGAAAAACAGTGGCAAGAGATCTTAGCAGGAGCTTGAGTCCCATGTCAGAAGAGAAGGTCAAACAGCTCATCCTGGAATACTCAAACTTGGGTTCTGACGAGAGAAGTTTAAATATTCTTGAAACTGATTCTGAGTTCTCTTCTGCTTCACAAACATCTACTGAAGAACCCGAAGATATATCAATTGATGCCTCATCTTCAACAAGATATAGTACCTCAAGAAAAGCAAAGTTTATCAGCAAACTTAAGAAGATAATGCTGGGAAAAGGGAGCAGGATCAGCAGAATTTCAGCAATAGATAAAAGAAGCTTTGCAAATTCAGAAAGCAGAGGATCTTTCTCCACTTGTTCTTTTGACGATGTAATGCGAACAGATTCATACGATAGCTTATCGTGTATGAAAGATGAAATTGCTGCTATAAATTTACTAGCAGAATTGGATGCACAGACAACTGAAAGCAGGCATGGTAAAGATTCTACCCGTCAAACTAACTCTCGGTTCTCTCTTGACTTGCAAAGCATACGGAAGCTTGATCTGGAAGAATCAAGGGAGGAAAAAGATGCCAGCATCCATGAGAAAGATGAATTAAAGAAACTTGCATATGCTTTGAGAGATGCAAGTTGGATGCCCAAATTGAAGAGAAGATCATCCTGTAGATACTAATGTCTTACTTTTGATCAGGTCATTTTAATTATTCTCATACACAAACCAACAAACTGAATTTTGTAATTATTTTCCCTTCCACATCATGGACAAAAAATGATAAATGTAATGCAGTTCTCATACAAAAGTTGAGAATACTTCTATTCTTCGTACATTTTCTTCTTTCACCCTCGTTTCTGAACTTGCACTTTTCACTTGATATTTTATGGTTGTAAAGATGGACTCAGTCCGATGGTTCAGAAATTGTAATTCAATCTACAAACGTTCTCAAGGCTAGTAGGATTTCTACTTCTTTTGTTCTTGGATATTTCTTTCAACGAATCTGAATGTTTCCTTTCTTTTCAATTCCTAAATGGAGTTGTGACAAATACTAGTTAAGATGCATCAAAAAATCTTTCATAAGCAGCAGAAATGCTATATACTGATTTTGAGGATTTTTTGGGTTTTGACTTGGCCTGACAAAGCTCTCTCTGATTTCCTCTGAAATTAAGGCATTAATAAGGGTTATAGCCTGGACATTATGATAGCTTGATACCAAATTAAGATGGTTGAATAATTGAGTATGAATTTGCATTCATATAGATACAAAGAGAGTAACCTCGGGATTATGGTGTAGCAGTGAAGAGGCTTTGTAGCTACTCAAATATCTAGAGTTCGATATCGGCATATTGTAGGAATTTTTTTTTAGTAGAATGGTAAATCTTACGGTGTTGGACTATTGAACTTTCTGTGCGCTTTCCAATTTATCTTGATGGTCGATGAAAACTTACGTAGAGTCAGGTAGTCTATCTTCAGAATTTAATCAGATTGAAGATCTGAATATCTAGATTATAAAAAAAAAAAGTATGTCTTGAATTTGAACCTGCAAAGGTTAGAATCGTCAACCTAGCGGCCTCCATCGGTCTATCTCACTGTCATTGTAAGGGAGATAAATCGCGGAGGGTCTTATGGGTCTTGACATGGTGGTCAAAATACATGGAGGTCATCTGAATCCAAAAAAGAGCTTTAAACCTCCTCCAAAATCGATTTATGTTACTTCTATAAGTACCATCGTACCTTAACCATCATCCCTTTCTTGCGGGGATAAAATTTTATTCTTGAACTTGAACCTGAACCATCACACAGTAGACGGTACTAATCACCAAAAAAAAAAAAAAGCAATTTATGATAGGACTTAACCACAACATGTTTGTTTTGACTTTGTTTATGGAGTCAATGACCCTCATATGTGAATTATCACCTGCTGACTTAGATTCAACTGATATTTCAGTGGAAAGAACTGATGGTCTTAATCAGGAGTTAGCTGATTAGGGAATTTATGGTGTTTGTCCAATATGGGAGATTTATTTAAGTCGATTAAAATAATAGGGAAATAGAATCATGTTTTTAACGATCAGAAAAGGAAAGACAACTTGACATTTTTTCTAAAACGAACTCAGTGAGCCTCCGGGGTATAGTACAACGGAAGAGATGTTCACATTGAAATTACTATATATTTGTGGATATTTCTTAAATGAAAATCGATTCATTGAGATGTTAAATACGTTAAGACAGCTTCATTTATACTTGTCCGATTTATCTTTTCCATCGATAAAGATAATAAAGAGAATTACTAATGTGACAAAGATAATAAAGAGAATTACTAATGTGACGATTCCACATCGAACTCAGTGATGAGATATGATTCTGATTGACTCTACCAACCATACTTTTGTGGTCGGCAAATCCTTATCAGCAAAGAGCTTGCTAGGTTACTTGTCATTTTCAAAATACTTTGGCAAAAGTATTAAAGATTCTCCATAAAGCCTTCACATTGCAGAAGTTATCACCTATAGAACCTCACTACTTCAAAGTTTCGTGGGAATTAGTGGAAAAATTAACATCACAAATTACCGAGCTCAAACAAGGATACTGTTAACTTCTCGGAAAGACATAAAAGTTTTGACTCAGAGGATTCCAGGAAGGTTATTTCTAACCTTATTCAAACCATCTTGCCAAAGATGAACTTTAAAGGAACAGAAAAGAAAAGTAGCCAGCAAGGATTTTTTTTTCCCCCTCTTCCAGTTTGATTTCTCAACTCCTCAACAGCCAAAAGGACCACAACCTTTGCAAACTAATGTAAAATTGTGCAATATGAAACAAAGAACAGAACTGCACAGGCTATGATTGATAAGTTTACTGTAGATCAAAAGTTCTACAAGTGTTTTATTCATCCATACTCTTTTCTGTAAGAAGCATTAACCTGACCACTTACATAGTGCAAACAAATGGTTTGCCATTACATAATTATATACATGGACTCATGTATGTCCAGAGTTCCATGTTATAGTCATATATTCAGCATCATGCAGTTAAGATGCATCCAATAATCCATAGACATTTTGGCAAGCAATGTCGAATATGCTGCTCTATTACATTTTCTCAAACTTAAACAGGAAAATCCTGGGCTCTCAATGGCTGCAGTTGTTGCTTCTCCACTGATCACCAGGAGTATATCTGTAAATGTCTTGAACAATTGTCTTGTCTTCTTTATTAACTTAATCCTTCACCTTAGCTATTATTTCTAGATATCTTGAACAATAAGCTCTTTCACTGAGCTGTCCTTCTTACCATGGATATGCCGGATGGGTCCACACCCATCTCTTCAAAAACGACCAGAAGATTTCCAGTTGGGTTTAGCCAGGAGCGAGGAACATGATACCTGAGATTAGTTATCGCACGACAGTTAATCATCTGCTTTATCATACTCATTTTTCTCCTGACCCTTGTGTAAAGTTGCTAGGAAAGCACTCCTTACCATTTTTGAGAAGAATCCCCACAATTAGTTTGGCATTTTTTCTCATTGTATGTTCCACGGTAATCGCAACTACCACAAGAACCGTAAGCTTTGTAGGCAGGCCAATAACGACCGATACTTTGCCCATTTATCCATATTTGGCCTTTACCCATGCTACTCATATCTAAAGCCAATGGGTCATTCCCTGCTGGAGCATTGAAGTAAGCCTGGGAGATCAAAATGATTGAGTGAGACGATGATCATCAGAAGGATGCAAACGATAGGATATATCAAACTAAAAGTAAAATAAGGAAACAGCACTCCATGACACTAAGCATTCAGAGCTGTGAGGATGCTTGCGGGTGTGCTATGCAATACAAACCTTGTGCCAAGTCATGGGCATTCTTGTGGATGCACCTCCCCACTCAACCGAAGAAGCTCCATTAAGAGTATGAAGGTTTAAATGCTCACCCTGTAGGCCAACCTGCATGACTCATCAAGGTTACAGCTCGAAATAAAATAAAAAAAATAAAAATAAAAGACACTGGGCAAGTTGTCCACATTCATAGACCTGGTAAGTCCATGTTTGTGATCCAAAGTCTCTTTTTCCTTCGTTTAATCCTTCTAGAGTTACTGGACCAAGAACACCAGCATTCCATGTCTCAAAGTGGTTACCCACATTCTGAAAGAATGATAAAGGAATGAAGAATAACATTGATTCTTACTTCAAGATAAAGCAAAGTTAGTTTCTTAGTTTCGAGGCATATATTTGGATATATAATAAATCATTTTTCAAAGTACAGTACAATAAGTCTTGTTAGTCCTATCAAGTAAATATATGTTCATCACAAGTTGTATTAATCCCAACTTTTTAAATTGGCTACATGGATCTTATCACTCTGATCGGTTCTATGAACTCATTTTTTATTGGCTTAAAAATACTTTTCTTTGATCTCCACATATCCCTCTCATCTATTAGCTCCAACCTATTCGACATACTAGCTAGGGAATTTTCTACTCGTCTTTGAAGATGTACATGTCTTAACTTCTTTTTTCTAATTTCATCATCTATTAAAGCTACACTTTCTCTTCTCAAGTAATTCATTCAAATTTTCCAAACAAAGGTACTCACTGGTAGACCAACAGCTACACTTAAAATGGAAATCTTGTTCCTTCCTGCCCACAACTTTACATTTCCTGTATAAGTCAGCTTTGGACTGTCTAGTCCACCATAAACCATGCCTGCCAAAAAGTTGAAAGAGTTGTTTGAACCATACCATAAATGATAAATTCTTACAGAAGAAATTGTGGTGCTTGAAATAAAGTTACCAACTCTTTCTCCATTGATGAAAACATGCATAGCATGACCTGCTGACATCACGGTGAGGTAAGGGTTCCGGCCATTCTTCAAAAATTGCTCATTTGGGCTTATGTCAACTCTGAGGAGAGAATTTTATATTCAACTGAACATAAGCTGCAAATTAAGGTCCCAAAATATGTTCATGGCAATATTCTACTCACGTAATAGTGTACCACAGGTAGTCTGACTTGTCCCGTGTCAAGCTTAACTGCTCGACTAGTCCATTTTTCGCGAATGATTCATCATCCAATGTGTTGGTCTGCTCACTAAAGGACTTCCAATTAAACTCGCCAACCCATGCCATTTTGTACTGAATCGTCGGAGCTACTACCTGATCATAAATTGCCACACCATTTTCGAGAATGTTGAGAAAAATAATGTAGACTATTTTCATTCAAAGACAACAAGGGAACCTTGGACCAGTAGCACTAAGTTTCAGAAACCATGTGAAAGGTTCTAAAGATAAATTTGAAAAAAAAAAAAAATCATAAAATAGATGAGTAGAACTTGGACCAGTAGTCTGTTTATTAAACTACTATGTTAATACAAGCATAAAGAACAATTATCATAAAAATATTTCTAACCCTTGCGGTATTGAATACGGCAGTTTTGCAATCAGGAAGTATACTGATGGACCAAGCTGGAAGGTCATAGCTCATTCCATCAAAAGTAACCCTTGCAGATGATCTCGGGTTATAATTAGAAAGGAATGCTGCACAAGCACCTGATTTTGATCTGTAAACATGTGCCTGAAAGGAATTATGTGTAATTAGTTCAATTATTCACACGATTCGTTGCTATCCTACAACCTACAGAATCTCATAAGATGAACCTGCTCATAATTTCCAAGTTTTGAAATGGTTGGATCTGCAGATATGAGGGCAGGCTCGGACATTTTAATTGCTTTATGCAGATCTCTCAAATGACCCCATTTTGGTTGCCTCAAGAGACCTGAGTATAGTGAACATCCTTAGGTGAAGGAATTTCTAATTTGGCATTCAATGTATATATGTTACTGATGACTGATCACATTATATGTCTACTTTTAAGACTTCAAAGAGCAAAATGGAAGATGTGCCAGTATGCTCTTATTATAAAGAAATTACCATCCTATAAAGTTGTAAGTGAAAAAACAGTATACTGTGATCAAAGTAGCAACGAAAAGGACTTATAGGTTAAGGTGAACTTTAATTCTTCACCCATATCAGAACAATAAGCTGTAACGGCAAATTGTGACAAGTTCTATAATCAAAATTTTTTATGACCAAAAACAAAAGCATGGAAGAGAAGCTGGATACCATATTCATCTATCGGAGCATCATAGTCATAGCTTGTTGATATGAATGGACCACCAGCTGTCCGACCAAAGTTTGTACCTCCATGGTACTAGAATCAACAGAAAAAAGCAAATTCTTTGCTTTAGATATCACACAAAGGATTAACAATTAGTGAAACTGAATAGAACATTCAACTCTTACCATGTAGTAATTAACAAAGGATCCTCCTTTCTGTATAAACCTTGCAACAGCAAAAGCCAAATCCTCAACTGGCCGGTGAGGAACTGGATCTCCAAAAGCAGTGAACCTGGTATATATTATGAATGTGATGAATAAGTGCACTATATATCAAGAAAATATTAGTTGACTGGTTCATTCTGACAAGAGAAAAAAAAACTCAAAGTAAATTGACACAAATCAATATATAGTTCGAGTGAAAATTACCAGCCAGTCCAAGCTTCAGTCCACATAGTAGGTTTATAAGGCTTATTTGGAGAGAAATAATCACAGTAGAACCCATTGCAAGTATTAATCTGAAAAGAAATCCCAATATTTCTATTACATGATAATATATTTTTCTGAAAAGATATTTAATTAAATGAACTTGTATGAATAAATTTTTGTGATAATCATTGGCCGTGTGAAAAATAGCATGCAAAATAAAACAGTGATCAGTTGACAAAATCCAATGTAAAAAATCAAGGGAACTCAAAGCACAAGGTACGAGCATTGGGATTTCAATTTTGATACATGCACTTTAAAATTTATGCAATGCATATCTATAAACATTCATTGCAATGATATTTCAAGTGGGCATAAAGGGAGTATTCTTTTGAACTTACTACTGGATCAGGTGCATCATCTTGTTTACACATGACCCATGGCACACCGGTGTTGAGGCCAACTGCCATGTGAGCTGCCCACGTTACATAATTCTTGGCAATGGAGCCACCATAGTAGTCCTCCAACGGACCGTATTCATTTTCGATCTGTTCAATTTAAGCACACAAACTCAGAAGAACTAGAGAAATACTTGGATGAAACTATAAACTTTGTTTCCAATTCATCAACGAGAAAAAAAACCGAGTAAATTATACCTGAGAGAGGATTATTGGACCGCCTTGAGACTCATATAATCCTTCAGACTTCATCATGGAGACAATCTTCTCTGTGAAACTCTCCATCGCAGCCTTTTACATGAATAAAGGAATGATTAGGTCAAAAGAATAACTTGAGAGAAATAAAAGAAGAAGAATGTGTAAAATCTTACCTTGAAAGGCCCATTGTTAGTCCGGAAGCTGATGCCAGGAACATACTTTAGCCAGATAGGAAATCCCCTGTTCCACAACAGAAGATGAACAAATAAATATAATCGAAATGCGAAGCTGAGCAATTGTTTTCATTTCTTTTGAAGGAACCTAGAAAAAAATCCTTAGTCGACAGTAATCAGAAGCTTACCCAAAGTTCCATTCTGCACAAACATAAGGGCCGATCCGAAGATGAACGTAGAGACCAGCCTGCTTCACCAGCTTAATAAAGCGAACCAGATCATAATTCCCTCCAAAATAATACTGCCAAAACCAAGGAAATCACGCAACAAACATTCTTAAAAATCACCAAAAAGTTATGAAAATGATAAAGAGAGATTTTGAGATGAAATAACCAGCATACCTGGCCAGGGGAAGGCTCATGGCCGTTCCAGAACACATAGGTCTGGATGACATCCAAGCCGCCGTCTTTGGCCTTCTGTATGAGATCCGGCCACATCTGGAGACAAGCGACAAATAAAAATAGGAACTTTATGCAGCAAAACAAATTCGAGTACCACAAAGGAACTACATTCCACGCAAGAGCGGATTCCTCACCTCCGGAGTGCTGCGGGGGTAGTGAATGGAACCAGAGATGAGAATCCTCCTCTGACCATCGATGATGAGGGCCTTGCGGTCGTAGGAAACGGAGGCGCCGACCGGAGCGAACAGAGACGGCGAAAAAACCATTATCGCTGCAGCCACCGCCAGTAGCAGCAGATCGGAAAGCCTCCGGCGGCGCCCAAGCGTTACAAGCTCGGCGCTCATTGCCTCCTACAGATGTTCTCTGCGTCAAAGGCGTCACCTTTGTTTAAATTTCCTTATCTATACTGTAAGGAGCAGAATTTCTTCTTGCTCTACCTCTATTGCCCTGTAACTTTCTTTTCAGACGGCACTATTTATCTCCCTCCCTTCCCTTGCCTGCTCTGTACCATCATCTTCACCGAGAAGGAGAGAGGGAGGAGGCAAAGGGAGGATCTTGGAGAATGTGAAAAAAAACACGCACACACACATTGCCACTGTAATTTAATACCGGCGAGTGAAGCGAGCTAAGACTGGTGGTCCAATGTTCGGGCCCTTCGGTCCGACGCAGCAAGTATCCGTGTGCAGTCTTTAGCCAAGCACTTTTACCCGGCCCTGCAATTCTAAACCTGCCTCGACGGAGTAAAGCGGAAGCAAAAGAAAAAGAGCTTGTTCTTTGCTCTGGTGCTGCTTAGTTACTACTGTGATTCCGAGAATATTTTCAAAACTAATACAAAATTCAAAACCTTGAGATGAAAAACATTGAAAACAATAACAGAAACAAAACTATTAACTTGGTTTTGATTTGATTCAATATAACTATAAACTGAAAAATATATACTAATACTGCTTAAGGTTCCCAATATGCTTATGGAATCAACACTGGTATTTAATGCAAAATAAGTTTTGTATGATGAAACAGTGTTCTCAGTAAATGGAGCACAGGAAAATTTTTTGGCGGTTTGGTTGTGTTTCTGGTCCGCACTTAGGACCAGGTGGAAAAAGAAAAACTTTGCCCACGAGCACAATTTGATCCTGAGAAGTAAAATAAACAGGTCGGTTCTTGTTTACTAGTAAGAGGTTATCCAGTGCTTCTCCTCTTAATTGACAAAGAGCCTATTCGTGTAGCAAGAATTTGCTCAAGTAAATAAAGTTGTTACGCTCCATGAGTCCCTCCATAAATGAATTGAAAAAGACATTGCACCAACTGTATAAAACAACCAACCAAGCTTAAAGTGTTGGATATTCTTTTCAATGTTGTGGAATAAAATAAAAAATAAAAACTTTAAATTAAGACTCCTTTGATATTGGTTCTCATCTTTTTAACTCCCCAACCCAAATGCCACTGATTCTCTATTTGATTTCTGACTTTTTTTTTCCTGCTTGTGAAGATAAAGATGGAGTTGAGTGTGGTGTGTTGGTTGGTATAGACTTTTTGTGATGCATATAATGAACGACCAGTTATGTTTACGAGATAATGATTTCTTGGGACCATTCCTTGTCATTCATAAATAATAAAATAGAAAGCTAGTTAACTGAACTTTGATTGTGTGTATAACTTAGCCTTTGATTACAGTGCCAGTTTGTTCGACCTGTACTACTTAAGAACTCTAGCATCAGTTAAGAAAGAAGTATAGCATCATCAAGGTTTGCTATAACCATAACTTACTCTTTATTACTATGGATAGTTCAGTGGCATGCAATTTGATGGTACTTTCATGGATTCAAGTCCGGTAGATGGACACCATGGTACCTAAATCCTTATGATCATCCATCTTTGATAGATATATGAACTAAGCAAACATCAAAAATCTCTGTGTACAGACTCCAATTGGATGCAGTTTTACATCTTTGGTTATTTCTTCTTTTTTTGTCAAACCATTTCACAACTACTCTCTTATGTTTTGATTCGTTCCCTTTGTCGTTGGGTCCTTGATGTCTGGAAGTAGGGTAGCTGGCCATTGATTGCAGGTCCCAGCCAGTGCAGCAAGTTAAACGCCATGCACCTCGGTTGCAGAAGGGATACCCTAACATGGGTTCTCCTACCTTGTTCATTGTTAAGCTATTGACCATCCACCTAATTTGGTATCTGTAAACACTGTACACTGATGCATTTCAAGGTTTTCTTCACGAGTATGATACCAAAAAAATTCAGAACAATGACAAATGATGTTTGTCATAGCTTACACAGTTGGGAGTATTTTATTCATGGTTTTCTTCTGAATAAGAAAGCATTGGGGTGTCTCAGATTACCAAGCTCCATTGCTTACCTCTGTCATATTCTCTTGAATGAATCACAATGATACCACAAAACTTTTGGAAGTTTCATTTTCGATGAAATATGGAAACAAAATCAGAATTAAAGACCAATTAGTAACATATTGATCCTAGGAATTAGTGGTCTTCATCACCTAAGTTCCTGCACAACGGTAAAATTGTTGTCTTGTGACCAAGAGGTCACAGGTTCAAATTCTGGAAATAACCTCTTGCAAAAAAAGCAAGGTAAGGCTGCGTACAATGGATTCCTTCTCCGATACCCCGCGTGGCGGGAGCTTCGTGCACCGGATTGATTTTTTTTTTTTCATCACCTAAGTTCCATCTAAATATACAGATTAATGTGTTTCCATGCCATCCTTTTCATTTGTTTGGATGGATGGGGAAAATATCAGTTGCATTATTAATTGATTTATCCTCTTTATTAGGAGTTTAACAATATACTTATCTAGATTTCAAGTGTGTTCTTATCAACATGAAAGACAGTCTCAAAAAGTGGATTCAATACAAAACATGAGTCTAAGAAGAAAGTATCAATAAAAAGATGAACTACTGACTGAGGTCATCAGTGGCAATCTCATCCAATTATAGCGAAATTAATTAAGCTCGAGCAATCTCAACTTAATCCTTGCTGAACACTAATTAATTCATAGCATGAGCAAAGCATAGAGCCGCTACGGCACATGGAGTGCAATAGTTTAATTCTCGAACCTTGTCCACAAAGTCATCCTATCCTTCAACTACTCAATAACTTCTCCTCTTGCAAAACATCCAAAAAAAAAAAAAAAAAAGATTGAAAGAGAAAGGAACCGAAAATGACATATGAAAGAATAAATTTTGTATATGCAAGCTAAGCATCTCCAAGCACATCTACTTATCTTCGAGTCGCATGTCATTGTATCTTCCAAGCAACAATAGATGCCATAAATCTTAATGCATTAAGATGTGGCACCTTAATTTAGTCCTGGATGGCGAATTATGGGATAATGAGGGTTTCATTGTGTGACGATAAGTCATTGTTAACTTACATTTAAGCATTTAAATTCAGTAATTAGATTGACAAGTTAATTAATGAGTTAGTTTTCTCGTGTTATGCGAGTTGAAATGCAAGCTTACATATATAGATCCTCAATGAAATCATTCCCTGCAAATGGATCATAAGAAAACCTGATTTTAGTTGGATATCCATACTAATTGAATGAGGCTCGATAGGTCATTAATGGGGTTCAACCATCCACAAAGACTCGTGAAGATTCCAGCTACACCATGTTCTAAATGATCCTAAATTAAAGCTACTAATATCTTTCGAAAAGTAGTTGGCAAATATCCTTTATGAACACAAAGGAATACATTTCAGACTCAAATTGATTTTGCTACAACTCAAAAAAAAAAAAAAATTGCACTTCTACCTAGATGATTGGAGCAGAAGATGTTAAGATAAGATGAGAAACAAGTTGTGGATGGTCTTGCAGTGATTGAAACTATATGATGTTTAGCAGAATAGATACTGGAAGTTAGCTTCCAATTGGGTGGATTCTCATGTCTCTTGTGAGATCACAATTCAAATGTAATCCTACGAGAAACTATTAAATCTCCGGTATATATCTTGGGATAGTTAGTTCCTTTTCAACTCGCCATGTCTAATCTACATGAGCACTTGTGTATTATAATCAGTGTCTACCTAATATTGCCTAAGTCGACTTCAAAACATCTTTACAATGTATTATTTTTGAACTAATTTTTGAGTCATTTTTAGAAATGCGAACTAATTTTTGGATCCCTTTAAAAATGAATGACTGATTTTTGGACTCCTTTAAAAAGTGAGTTTGAGGTGACTAAAAAATGAACAGGAGACGAGTGCTTCCTGAGTTTCACCAGTCCGAGCCTGCATATAACCGTTAGTTTGTAATTTTCAAATTCTAACCGCCCTAGAATTAGAATTTTAGACAATAATCCTGTATAAATATTAAGATTGACAATGGTAGGATAATGGTAGGATAGGATCATCTAACCTCTATTATCCGTAGACACTCATTGTCTTTAACATATTATACATTTTAGCATCTAACGAGGTGATAAGGCATAGTAGAGTTTACGGATATATAAGGCAAAGGTCGATTTCTGAGGAGGTCTAAAGTTTTTTGCTGGAATCATATGTCCTCCACGTGTCTTGCCCACCACATCGAGACTCATAGAGTCCCTCGTAATGGCCATGGAACAAACCGATGGAGGCCGCTAGATTGACGGATTCCAATCTTTACGGAGGTGATAAAAATTTTACTATTCAAATTTTATCATGGGCATCTTTGAGCATGGGCTCAAAACCTTAATATTGATCACAAAGACTACTACAACTAGGTGGTTAATTAATGAGTCAAGTAAACTAATTAATCGAACTAAATCATTTTAGTAGGAAGAAATAATACTTCATGATTTTACCCGTAAAATTGTTACAAATCTATAAATCAAACAAGGAATAAAAATACTAAAGAAGACTTAATTAGTAATGACAAAGTAAGATAAAATTTATTTAAATATAAATGATATAGTAGAGAAGAGAAATATTATTCTATACAATTTATTTGTGAGTGTATGTACACATCTTCATTCATTATTCACTATTCGGGTGCGTACTATAATCAATCTTTGAATCTTAAGAGATCAGACTATGAATAATGAAGATATTCATGAATAAATTATACCGGATAACTTTTTTATAGTAGAGAATAAAGTTTGGAATAGGATAATTCATAATTGATCCTATAGGATAAATTTTGATTATTAATTGTTGAAAGCTATCAAGGTTCAAAAGGTAAAATACGTTGCTCCCAAGCACGGTGTAGCAGTAAAAATGGAGAGACATCTTATAGGAGAACGTAGTTTAATTCTCTGTTGCAATATCATTCGACGACGAATTTAGAAAAAATTCATTCGGACGGTCCTGGGGCTTAGGAATTTGCCCGGTGGACGGAGTATGACTTCGACATTGGACTGTCGTTCAGGGATGACGTAACTGTGAAGTCCGGACTGAACCGTAAAAAAACTATGAGCGTCTTCCTGATTTATCTTTGGTAGGCGATGGAGATCACTTGGACTCCAATCTTATCCGACTCAATTGTTTATGAGATGTCCTGAAGATCCGTAAAACAAAGTTGGTCAATCTCAAGAATTAATCGGATTGAAAGTTTAAATACCTTAGTACTACCAAAAAAAACATATTGACACGGGAGAAAAATTCATCTGTTGCACAACAACGATGATCGAGGACAAATATTTATCTTAATTCTTAACTTTAAAGAAAAATAAGGATAATTATTTAAAAGAAAATACGAGATTTTTTTGAATATTAAAGTACATAAAAAATTAAAAAGGCAGTCTCCGGACGATGGTATAATGGTATGATGTCGATGTAAATTTTCAGATATTTTAGATTCAATCTTCATCGATTATCTTAAATTAATCAGATAAAGATTTAGATATATGATATTAATTAAAAAAATAAAAATAAAAATTTAAAGGCAAACTTGAACGGACCAATCAAATTGGGCCGAAAAGATCCGAATTCAATCGGCCCACCATACGACGGAGCCCTAAAATCTTACGAATTTCGCAGTTTAGATTTGGGGATATTCAGACTATAGCACCCGAGTAACAATCATATTTGTATCCAATAGAGTTACCGGTAAAGTTGTGGGTGCCAGTGTGTGGTACAACATGCATTAATTTTTTGCCTTCTGCAGTTGCCGGGTATAAAGATCCACCGCATCTCTCGGCGTCAAGCCTCTCGATTGCCACTCGTAACCCCGCGCCTAGGGTTTTCTCTTTGAAGCTTCTCATCTCGAGACAGGGGCAGCGGCGGCGGCGGAGAGCGAAGATGAGCAACGCAAAGCAGCAAGACGGCCTTAATCTCGCCGATCTCGGCGCCGGTCTCTGTTTTACCAGATCATATTTTCTGCAGTCGTCCTGTTTCTCCCTGTTCTTGTTTGGTTCTGATGTTGGGCTGGCTTATTTTTGCAGCTTTGAGTGCGGAGGATAGAGCTGGTCTAGTCAATGCTCTAAAGGTGCGTTTTTGGGATGAACCGTGTTTGAGTTTTGGAAGATTTGGAGGAGAATACACGAATAGATGTTTGTTAATGGTTCTTTTTTTGAGATGCAGGACAAGCTGCAGAGTCTGGCAGGGAAACATACTGATGTCTTGGAGACACTCAGCCCTGCGGTTAAGAAACGCGTCGAGTTTTTGAGGGAGATTCAGGTTCTCTTTTTCACTGAACTTGACATTTTTCCTCCTCTGTTAATAAATTTGGATGGTCTCTTCAGCTCCTGATAATTGGGGTCGTTGGGACTCTGAAAATAGTCTCTTCAAACTGATTTTCCTTTTAAGTCCTTATTTGTTCGGTAGATTGTTGAATGCTGCACAAAAGTGGTTGCTTTACCTCCAGATGTTACCTACCAAATTGACTTGACCATTAAACTTGGGAATGACTAATACTTGTGCTCAAATGATGCTTGCTCTATTTTAAAAAAAAATATATTGTAAAATAAATATTAAAAGGCGTATGGCAGTGGTTGGTGGTTTGGTCACTGATAAGTTCATGTAGGCTATGCTTTTACAAAGATGCATCTTTGGTCCTTGTAACATATTTTTTGAATGAAAATTCGCAAATATCATAATCAAATAGTTCTTTGATCGTACATGTAGAATCTAATATAATGTTACAGAAATACAGAATGGTGGATAATGCAATGATTCAAATTTTTAACACTACCACTTATTGAAAGTGTACTCCTACACAACAGCCTCTGCTACCTATTTTCTCAGGTTATTGATCTTTTAGTTTTTTTATATTGCACCATTATGATCACGATGATTCCTTGTAGCTTTCACATTCGACACCCTTCATCTGAAACAAATAGTGGCTATTTGACTTCTGTTACCGTTTAAGTGAAATTTAATTTATGGATCCTATTTAGTAGCTTCTGAGCTACTATAAGTAGATCTCATGTTAAACTCGATTGAAACATGAATTTTCTTTGAAGTCATATTTCCTTTGTGCTTGTCTCATTTTATGGTCAAGGATTTTGTCCTTGTGTTTTGATTGTTTATGTTTACAACAAACTAATCTTGACTTGTTATCTTGTGGGCTACTGACACAATATAAATGTTTCTTGCTTGGCTTGGATGAGCTAGTTCAAGAACAAGTATTATGTAATATGAAAATGCATAAAGGCTATGCGACCTACACACTATATGGACCACATAATGTGGGCTTTGAATGTGCGCATGTTCTAGAAAATTCCTGCCAATGTTGGTGCTTGGACTTGGTTTTGCTCATTATATTTAGTTGCAGTTTCTATATTGTTGTGAAGAGAGAGGTGTGTCCTAGCAGGCATACATCATTCAGTTAAAGGGAACAAAAAGTGTGAATGGTGCTGGCTGTTGATTCTTTGTTTCATTCAGAAACCATATCCCTTTTCTGCATCATGCCTCCAAGCCCTCAGCTTGGAAGTTCTCATTGAACTGGAACTAAAATGGGCCTTTAAACAGCAAAGATTGAATTTTCACTTCAAGGAGTTTTATTGAGGTTCTGTGATTTCAAATGGTTCTATTGTCTAAATAAATAATATTTCCCATTAGGATCAATCTAATGGGAAGGTTGGCGCAACGGTAAGGTTGTTGCCTTGTGACCAAGAGGTCACAGGTTCGAATTCTAGAAACAACCTCTTGCAAAAAAAAAAAAAGTAAGGTAAGGCTGCGTACAATGGATCCTTCTCCGGGACCCCGTATGACGGGAGCTTCGTGCACAGGACTATTTTTTTAAGGATCAATCTAATACCCACCGCTCAAAGATTTACAGTGAGATATAACAGTAAACTGCCAATATAATGATCCTTAACTTTTGTGCCTTCTTTTTTTTTTTTATTTGTGTTACAATGACGATAAGGATGGCCTCATTTCTGCATCTTTTTCTTGTGTCATTGATTTTTGTTAAAGTCCCATGTAGGGATGGGCCATGTCTTCCACTGTACCTTAACCTAATCCTGTTTGCATATGCAGATACCTAATTCTCTAAATAGTTAACTACAATGCTAATGTATATCTTGAGCCACTCATATATTGCATTGGTATCTGAAGATGACATAAAAAAAGTCAGCAGGTAACATTTACCTAAGGTATAGAGTAAATCCTAAAAAGAAGTCATGATTAAAGAGATCCAAAGAATGGAAGGAAGCTTACCAATGATGGGGAATGAAGTAATGTAATATTCATGGCAGGTAATGAACGACCTTGGAGTTAACTTTTGGAAAAATGGGTGACCGTGAGAAATATGGATGAAAGCCAGGATGGGAATAGAGGTGTCAGATCTTTTACCAAAGCATAGAGAACATAATGAGTGGAAGATGGAGTGTACTCACAGAAACAACTGCAGGATTGTGGAGATAGTGAATGGAAGGGTGATGTGATTGGTTTGTGCGAGGGAATGGTGTAGATTGCAGTTGAATGGATAGGGAGGTGTGGACTAGCATTTATGATAGGGTAATAAGGTCCCTTAAGGGGGAAATCAATTAGGCTGGCTTGTTGATCGTTGTTTCAGTTTGAGAAAATAGAAAGGACTTTGATTTCAGATTGCAACAATGGTAAGCCTATAAAATCAATATCAAAATGATAATTGAATATATTTGTCTAAGTTTATAAGTATGATAAGATAAAATTTAATATAATTTTTTATGAAATTTATATTTTAAATTTAAAAGTTTCTAGTTGATTTAAATCAAACTAAATCATGCTTCATTTATGTCTTGAGCAAAACTGGTTTTTGTTTTCATTTGTATGCAAGTATTTTTGTATCTGTTTTGGAACATGGTACCTCACATGGTAAAACACAACCCGCTGATATGCCTGTATCATGTATTCGGATTTCACAAGTATTTTTCTAGGTGTTTGACACCTTAATTTTTAATTTTTAAAACCCAGTATATGGGCAGTGTCCTTGCCCTATTCAGAGTGTCAATCTTGGAGTGTAAAATGAAGTAGGTAGATGAAGATTTGGAGCAACATACCCTGCCTGTACTTGCAACCACCCAAATAAATGACCTACTCAAATCTCGACATAAAAAGCCATCGCAAGAACTTGATTAAAGTGGATCCAGCTAATATTCCAAATTCCATGTGCTACAAAAGGCAATTATTTTATTCTCAATTGTGTACCCTAGATTTTCTTAAGTGTTTAATTGCTGTCACATGGCCAATTTAATTGTACTCTTCTTGGCTACTAGTGGTATCAATTTTTTACTGGTCAGATGAGGACCAATACATTAATCACCCAGTATGTGGTGGTCCATGGTAATTTATTTAATTTAAGTGTTTGTACAGCAGGATACATTAAGGCACCCCTACATACAATCACAGATTATTAATGTTTTTAAGTAATCTTACTCTTAAATACATTAGTAGATTGCCATTATGTTATTAACTAGCGTGTCTATGTGGTCATCTACAATTTGAATGCCAATATTTTCTTTTGTCAATTAGTTCCGTGTGCAGATGATGTAACATTGAAAAAAACATGAACCTCACATAGAGGATTGACGTAGCACTGAGAAAGGCATGAAGTCACAGGATTGATGTAGCACCAGAAAAACATGAACCTCACATAGGGAATCTAGAAAATCAAATTGTTATCAATCTAAAAGCTCACCATTACATAGGATAATAGACACAGTATTATGACAAAATAGGAAATAACTCTAAATTATCCAAATCATTAATAGCACTTCTATTAATTGAATAAATTAGAGATGATTGAACAAATAAAATATCTCTAAAACAAATTACACAATTGATTACCACTTGATTCAACCCAAAAATTAAAATAATAAATAATAAATAAAATTATTTCCTGTTATACATCAACTGAATTTTTTTTCCAAGCTGGTACTTGTGCTTTTAATTATACGTCCGATTTGGTGTTATAATAATCTTACTCAGATGGATTATTAAATTGCCATTACATTCAAGTAACTTGACTCCAGGATAGTTTACAATTTTGTAATGTCCTAATTACCATGGGAGTAGCAGTTTGTTTGTTTTTTTGCTATACATGTCTTTTGCTTCCTTGAATATTTTTATTTTAGATTTCTCCTCTACCTACCTGCTACTTCCTCAAATTTTATGTTCTTTTTGTGTGTATCGATAATCAGTAATATCTGATAGAGAGTTGCGGGATTGTCATAATCATGGTTTCTAGTGTTGAGCCATGTCGGTCAACATGGGAGCAGTTTATCATTCCATCCATTAATTGACATGGTGACATGACTGGATAACAAAAACAAAGGAGAAGGAGAGGGTGGCATGAGAAAGGAAACGAGGGATGCAACAATCATGACGATTAGAGAGAGAGAGAGAGAGAGAGAGAGAGAAGAAAATTGGAGACGATGCACGTAGATAGGGTGACCTTTGCGTAGGGTAGCTGCAAGCTTTTGCACCGGGAGAGGAGGAATCTAAAAAGCAAAGAGCCACTAGGAGAGGAGAGAGAGGAAGGATTAAATAATTTTTAGCTTTTTAAAATACAACTAACCTAATCAAATAAGATTAAATTATTTCTAATACAACTCTACTAATTAATACGACTGAACTAGATTATTGTGTGTGTGTATTTGATCCAATTTTAAATTGTCAACAAAAAATCCAAATCAACCTTAATTTGAATCAATTTAATCTTAATTAAGATGTCTACTTATGAAACCTAATCTTAAATTGAAGTTCTACTTGGTCTCTAAACCTTAAAATATTAGTTTGATTTAGTTTAATTAGCCATCTTTAAAAAAATTTAAAAATAGTTTAAAATGCAAAAAAAAAAGATGAAATGAGAAAATTTTTCAATGTTAAAAGGTTGTGTAAGTAAGCGATGAAAAAACTATGATTCAACAAAATCATGTTGAGTTTCTTCTCTTCCTTTGTGGTTTAACTTCTATTTGTGCCTCGTGCATAGGCTAGAGTATGATAGGCATTTCGATTAAATAAAATTTTATTTAAGGTAAAAACATTTATTTGTATCATTTATTTTTAATACGTTTTTTTTTAAATATTAGATATTGTATTTCTTTAAAAAAAATCTCTATTCAATTCAAATTAAAAGATAAAATGTTTTAAATTTAAATTTTATTTTATTTTAAAAAAAATCTTAAATTTAAAAATTTCAATCAAATTTTATGTTTACTAATACAATTAAATAAATACAATAATTTTACTTTAATAATTGTAATTAGAAAACAAAACCAAATTAAAATAAAGCGATAGGTTTTAGATTATTATACTTCATCTAAGTGTTTATTTAGGTTTTATCAAACAAAATAGCAGAAATAAAATGATATTTAATGCATAACTTTTTTATTAAATAACTAATAAGCTATACAAATGTGTGCTCATTTAAATAAAAATTACATCCTTAATAATGAAGACCTCTTGGAATTTTAAATCTAAAATTGCTCCAATGTTATAGAAAAGGAAGTTTTTTATTTTCTCATTGCTCATTTTAGCATAATTAATTAGTTAAAAATAAAATTTACAAGTGACTAAATTTGAATTAGTTGCAAGCATAGTTAATTTGAGGAGTAAGGTGATTAAATTAATCATCAAATATATAAAAAATAAACATGTAACAATCTAGTAATTATTAAATAAGTATTTATAATAAAATGCTATTTATAATTATTATTAATTCAATTAAATAAGTACCTGAAATTGTTCCTACATGGTATCATATATACCAAAACTATATCATTCCAAGCAAAAGCTGGAAATCTGACATGGTTTGAAATTTTAGATTCACGTGGTGCCCATGAGTTCCTTTAGGGATGGCAATGGGAAATGGTTATTTACAACAAAATGCTAATTGTTATTATTATTAATTCAATTAAATAAGTACCTGGCATGCATATATACCAAAATTATATCGTTCCAGGCCAAGGCTGAAACTCTACATGAGTTTGTTTAGGGGCGGCTATGGGATTGGCTGGGTTTTTCAGTACTCATCCTTGCCCTGCTCTTGGTGAAAGAAAAATATTTCCCCATCCTTACCCCATTTCTCATTCAGTGTGGGCAATAAAATATACAAGTATAAAATGCATTTGACAAATTAAACAGGGTGGAACATCCACATGGATTTTAATCTATTTGCACCGTGCATATTCCAGGGCTAGACAGACGCAGGACAAATTGTGATACTTGTTATTCTTAAATATGCTGCTTCAAATGCTTTGACTACTCTTTAGTTTCATTCTAACTGTAACACATGCCATGTGTTTTTTTTTTGTTTTGTATCAACAAATGCTCTGCTTTGGTACTGTGGCTTTTGGATTTTACATTACTGATGCAGCATCTGCATTACTTTTCCCTTTTTTAGAGCCAACATGATGAGCTTGAGGCTAAGTTTTTTGAAGAGAGGGCTGCACTCGAGGCTAAGTACCAGAAATTTTATGAGCCACTGTATGCAAAGGTACACTTGCTGTATTCATACTTTGATATGATTGCTTTACTACTAAACTACACTGTGAGATGAGCTAAAGGTCAATTATCTCTATGATCCTTATTGGATCATGTAGTTTTGTGAATTCTTATCTTGAATATTGTTTGACATGATATTTGCTGACATGGATACATGATTTGCAGAGGTATGACATAGTAAATGGTGTTGTTGAAGTTGAAAGCAATAAAGTTGAATCTTCAGATGAAAACGACAAAGCTAATGAAGGTTTGTAATGCAATTTGAATGTCAAATATTTTCTGTTGGTGCCTTTCTTTAGATGTTATTTGTTTAATGTTTTAGAAAAAGGTGTGCCTGGATTTTGGTATACTGCTCTGAAAACAAATGAAGTGCTAGCAGAGGAGGCAAGTGAATACTGAACTGCACTCCTTTATCATTTTATTTGATTTGCTACTGTGATTATTCTATTACTTTTCTTTGTAATTAGATTCAAGAACGTGATGAAGAAGCCCTGAAATATCTAAAGGATATTAAGTGGTGCAGAATTGATGAGCCCAAGGGTTTTAAACTTGAATTTTTCTTTGATACAAACCCTTTCTTTAAAAACAGTGTTCTAACAAAAACATATCATATGATTGATGAAGATGAACCGATCTTAGAGAAAGCCATTGGGTACATCATTTTTCTATTCAGTTGTATATATACATTGCTAATGCTGGCTGGCCTTTTACTGATTTTTCTTGAATTATTACTTCCTGTTGCAGAACTGAAATTGAATGGTTTCCAGGAAAATGCTTGACCCAAAAGATTCTTAAAAAGAAACCCAAAAAGGGCTCTAAGAATGCTAAACCCATAACAAAAACTGAAGATTGTGAGAGTTTTTTCAACTTCTTCAATCCACCACAAGTACCTGATGATGATGCAGATATCGATGAGGATACAGTAAGTTATCATCGGCATTGGGAAGGATATTAGTAAGAAAAAAATATATCACAAAACACTATTACCTCATTTTCCTCCTTTTGACAGGCTGAGCAGTTGCAAAGTCAGATGGAAGTAGATTATGATATTGGGTAATCCAATTTTTAGCTCGTTTGGCTCCTTCCTAAAAAGTTTCAATGAAAGAATGCGACTATATTTATTAATACTGCCTGTATTCTTTACTAAATATAATCTGGTTGAGAGAAAAAAAAATCTAAATTTTGTTTATTTATTTATTTTAATATTCAGCTTCTGGGCAATACCACAATAAGTTGTATTTGGTTACCTGCAGGTCCACGATTAAAGACAAGATAATTCCCCATGCAGTTTCATGGTTCACAGGAGATGCTGTCCAAGATGAAGACCTAGAAATAGAAGACGACGAGGATGGGGAAGATGAAGATGACGAGGAAGAAGAGGATGAGGACGAGGATGATGAGGAAGACGATGAGGATGAGGACGAGGATGAAGATGAAAAAAGCAAGTCCAAGAAAAAGGTGTCATCACTTTTGAATTTCCCAATATATAAATTTTTTTGATCATCTTTAGTTCTTTCACCCTGAAATTGTTCGACACTGACTCACATTCACCATTCTTTTTAATGTCACGAGCAGTCAGCTTCAGGGCACAAGGTACACTAACCCCCCCCCATCGTTTATCCTTGCCATATCCGTAATGCCCTTGAATAAATTTCAACATCACTATTCAATGAAAATGCAGAAGAGTGGAGGGGAGCAAGCTGAACGGCCAGCCGAGTGCAAGCAGCAGTAGCATGTCCTCCTACGAGGTATTGGGTAATGGATTCAGTATCTGGAGTTTCTTCTGAGGAAGCAGCAGCAGCATAATTTTTTGAGAAGAACAGTCATTTATTCTGCTATCGTTGTATCCGGGTCCCTTTGGAATTGTTGGTCTTCTATAGTTATGGTGTACTTGAAGATTGTTGGAGCTATCTGTTTTCCTTGTCCTGCCCGATGGGTGGGACACTAGTGATATGATCCATTAGTTGGCTGTATTATTTTTGGTTGAGATTAAAATTGTGGCTTTAGTTTGCTTAATCTATCTTCTAAAGTTATACACTGCCATGGCCTAAGTGATTGTTGATCGTAAATGGCTTGTCGCTTTGATCTGGATCTGCAATTTGGTTTGACGAATGAATTAAGTTCTAAATTTATTTATTTTTTTTGAAAAAAAAATAATGAATATTTAAATATTAAGATGAAAAATTTAAAATAAAGTAATGTATTGTGTGAATGGTAAGATAGTAAATGAATCTGTGTAGATTTGGTAAAAGTTATAGTTTGATAAATTAAATTAATAAATTTATTTATTTAAATAAATAAGTTTGAATCAATTTTAAATCGAATTTATTAGAAGTTCGATACTTATCAAATTCAAGTGATCTAACAAAAAAAAAATCAAATCAATTCGAATAGATTTTTTAATAATTTAATTATTTTAATTCTGAAACCTATAAAATTAAAGTGGGCTTAGTTCGTTTATCGTCTCAGTGAATCGGCGAGATTGGGCCAATTCGCAGGATTCGCTGCTTACGTGTCCCTCTGGAAACCGCCACGTGTAGTGCGAGTATCCGCTTCTTGAAACGCAACGACGCTCCAGACGCCGTGTGTTTTCCCGCCGCTCCCTTCTCGATCGATGGCCGCCTCGACGGTCGATATTGTTCGCCTCTTCGCAAAGATCGCCTCCCACGTTCAACGATTCAAAGGGGAGGGCGACGACGACGATGAAGGATATGCTGAGACCACGGCGGCTATATCGTCCCTTTCTGCCTCGCTCAGCTATGACGACGACACTGGGCTTAGGGTTTTGAATGCAGCACTCCCCCTTATGTGCTTCAGAGAAGCGGAGGTGTTCCCGTGCTTCTATGTTCTCTTTTCCTTGTGAACAACTTCTGGATGCTTGATAGTTCTTTCGCTGAATGGCTTCCGTTGTTCTTCCAGCTGCACAGAGTTAGGATCGAGTGCCTCGTTGATTCCATGATTAGCATGCTCTCATCCTCCATTTCCTGCAGGGTTTTATGGACTCTAGGTAGAAGGGATGAGGAATTTTTGGGGATCGGGACCTCGTTCTCTATCGGAGATTGTGTTAGCTTGATCCGAGTTTGCGCTGACGTTTTGAATTGTTTGAGTGGCCATTGTGGTTCGGTCCTCATCATCTTTTTTCCTTACCTTTCTCTTAAATTTAAATTATTTTTGTTGACTTACTAGGTTTCTTTGGTTATCTTTTTTCTAACTTCCTACAGTTTTTTTTTTGGGTACATTTTAACATTTTACTATTCCCTGTAGTTCGCATTCTTTCAACAGTCATCTTAGAATATAATCTGAGCCGTAGGGCCATAAAGTTGAAAATTTATAGCGATATGACTTCTTTGATGCGTCTTACAACCCCATGGGAAATGTAACAAACACTAGCTGAACCCCCCAAGGGATGGATTATGCACGATCTTTCTACTCAATGAACCAAAATACTGTTTAAAATTTGCATTTTCCCTCATTTTTGTATACTGTTTGTTAATTTTTTTTTTTTGACTAGCATCAAGTATCAAGGCATTCGATTTGACTAATCTTGTGGATGACCGGTCCTATCCTATGGATTTCTAACGGAACACTAAGTAATCCCTAGGCGAGATATGCTCCACCGACCACCAAGGTAAATCAGAAAGTGTTCATGTGAGCAGCCTCAACAGCTACAATGTCCTCGGTTTATCATCCTATTTGGAGGAAAATCTTGTAAATACACCATGGTTGGAAATCGAACTATGGATGCCTAGGAGCCGAACTGGATGCCCTAATGTTGCATCGTAGCCCTGGGAGCTAGTTTGTTAAATATTTGAAACAATGGGTGAATGTTATTTGAAGATAATTAAACTTCTCATTGCTTGTTGTTGGAGTAAGCCATGTTGATAATTGATTATTCATTTTTTGAAATATAATGGACTTAGAATTTCTTTCTTTCCTACCTTGAGTCGCTTCTCTTGCATGACACCTTTAGATTTTTATTTGCCCTTGGTTATATCCTTCTCTTTCTTACTCTTTTTCTCTTGGTCATTGATCATTTGATCTGTTAATAAATATTTCTTGTCAAGTATAAAAGTACAGAATAACATCATAACAAAAATCACCAGTGCATCGAATGTTTATTTTTTTTTTACTGGGATTTTATTAGCCAGGTATATCTTTGTGTTTGTTTTGTGCAATAGTCCATCTTTCTATTACTGTTTGTATACACTTCCTGCCTTTCTCATTACTTCCCTTCAGGTGCAGGAGATTCTCATGCACTTCTTTATGCTACAATAAAGGCTGTGATATCATCTTCTATATGTCAAAATCTACTTCCTTCATCATCCATAGTCTCCTTGGAAGAAAAAGACTTATATTCTGATTTCCGAACTGAACTCTCAAAGCTTATTTGTCCAATGAAACGTTCAATGTGGGAAATAAATCTCAAATGAGGTATGCTTAAGGAATCCATTCTTTAGTCAGCATGGGTAATCACTTACTTGTACAGGACTATTCTTATCAATTGAGTTTTTTAATTCCTTACAGCACTGAATTTAAATGACTGTTCTAGTATACCATAACTTTATAAATGTTGGAGACTAAGGTCAAATTGTTGTTGTCCATCAAGCTAAATTCATTGAATTTTATATGCTCCAAGTTTACATGGTGGTTTCACTAAATTAAAATAATAGCTCTTTTTAATCATGCAGTCCTTTTCTGTGGCGACTAGTGATGATTTTTATGGGCCACTATTAGTTATCAGTTTTAGGGAAAGCATTTTCCTTATAATTACAATATTTTCAGTTTCAAAGAAAGAGGAACATGAAAAAAGAAAGTACACAGCAGATATACATAGCAAAAAATAAAACAGAACTTGGAGTGGGTTATTCTACTCAACAACACATATTCCACTGGGTTACTCTCTTTGTTGAGGTTGATAAGTTCCGGTTCTTTTCTATCTTGATCATTGATAATTAGGAGCATATGTAATCCAAGGCTAAAACCTATTAGCTTCATCAAACTGAAATACAAGCTTGGGATAACAGATCCGCCTTCACCTAGTTTGTTCTGTCTGATGTTACTTGTACTTACCGTTTGCCATTCCTGTATCTATGTCAACACACAACAACACAGATATGGATATGAAATGAGTTCAGGCAGTCAGACACTTCTATGAAAATGAGAGGGGGGAGGGAGGAAATCTGCCTACCGCTATTGGTTTCATAGGTGATGGAGTTCGACAATGTCGCGTGGATAGGTGGATTGAACTGTTCACCTTGTTAAAAGGAAGAGAAGCCAACTATCACATTGAGTTCGATGGCATCTCTCTGCTTATGCCAAATAGATTGAAAATTTATGATTAGGTTATAATTAACTTATACCCATATGCTATATTATAACTTATGATAACTTATATCACTAAGACTTATGCTATATAATTATGTAAATAAAAGTTGTATAATTATAGTAACTGATAATTATCTTATCTAACTTATATTTCTTAATTTATATTATTAATTTTAACTATAATTAGATTAATATTAATGTTTCTCCTTTAGATTCGATGTGTTCCCATTGGAGCCTTCTTTGATGTCTTCACGCGTCTAACACTCGAGTCCATCCAACATAGTATGGATACTCTATCCCAAGTCTAGTTCAAATAACATAATTGTTATGGCATAGATCTGCATTTTTCCCAATCTTATTGTCATCCGACATTTGGTATAGGTTTGTAGTGCATATTGAAACTGTAAAAAAGATTCAAATCAGTATTCCTGCTTAAAGTGAACTTATCATTACTGTTATAATCCAATGTTACAGATTTTTTGAAACATTGCTAGCACTATTAGTATTCATCGCATTGTCAAGATGGGAGTTCATATAATGTATTAATTAACTAGGTGGAACCTTATTACTCTATAACCTTTCTTGAGGTTCTATATTGAAACACTCTTGTGCTTTTTCTTACTTTATTTAAATGTACATGATAGGACTTGTATAAATTATTTTACTCAACAAAGATAGTTTGTTATGTAATTTCAATTGTATAGGATGCATACGGCTGCTAAACTTGCATCCATCATGAGGTCGATCATCACAAGTCTACATTAGTACATATATGGTGGGCAACACACATGTGAACAAAACAGTGAACTTTATGAAAGTTGTTTAAATTTAGCAGCATAGATAGTTGCAATGAAAATTTTATGTATCACATTAATTTCTAATTTTATGATTTGGCTTGATATCCTAGGGAAGAAATCTTTTATATTTTTATTGTATTGATGATAAATCTTACTACTGACAATTGAAAATTTGCCTCCTCTCGTAATTGAATTCTTTCCTTTATTTTTCTTTTGTGATAGGCAACTCTTTAGAGATCTTTTATGTTTTTGTTGTATTGATGATAAATCTTACTACTGACAACTGAAAATTTGCCTCCTCTCATAATTGAATTCTTTCCTTCGTGTTTGTTTTGCGATAGGTTACTCTTTTGGTATCTTGATCCATTGATTTTGAAACAAGGCATCTCAGAAATATTACAGGAATGTGTTCAAAGACCTTTCTTGTGTCTGACGAAAGAATTGCATGATCGGGTTAGTTGGCATAATGTGATAATATGTCTAGTAACTTCTTCTACTGTCTTTCTAGAAACAAGAGTCATGCTACATAGATGGTTCCTATCCACGTAAGTTGCATTTTCACCATGCCATTCGTATATAATTATGGAATTATGCCCTTTACTTGTCCTCAAAGTTTGACTAAGAAAAGCAACTAAATCCTGCCATAATATTTCTCATCTGTGCTGTATTTCCTTAGATCTTTATCATTCTGTTAATTCGAGTTGTGAGGTATAATTTTATTGATCTTTTTATGTCCTTGTAAGTTCATCAGTTCCATCTTTCTCTTCCTCTTAAAAGAATTCCTGTGAATGTCCTATTCCATTTCATTTCATGAACCAAACTATGTAATACATATATCATCCCTACTCTATTTAATCCCATTCCATAAGCCAAACATCTGTTAATGTCATCTTCTTGTACACCAGTTATTTTCTTGCATGTGTTTTAGTATTGGGTCATTTGTCAGGGGTTTGGCATCCTCACTTGATCTTAAGGTCGGAATTGTTGCTTCGGTACTAGATATACTATCAAGGCCTATGTGGTGGCAACTGCCTGCTGAGGTGGGACTGAAACTTCCATGTTCCTATGCCTATTTCTCCAATAGACATCATGACCTGTTGGCCATTTTAACTGGGCAATTATCATGCAAAAGTTTCCTGCATCTTGTTTGTTACATAAAGGCAATAGTTGCTTCCTTGTTGACTTTAGATAATAGTTGCAGTCATGGGAATTTCGTTGATCTAGTTGGTTGCAATTCGGCCTGGTTAGTGCATACTATCTTCTGTTAGTTGGAGCATCATGTCTTTTCAGTTCTGATATACACCGACTGTCAACCAATTTTAAAATGTTATTCTGCAGGGCAGTTTTGTTGGACTTTCCTGTTTGGTTCTACTTTGCAATTACATTAATCTTCTTGAAAAGTAGATGCGAAGCCCACTTGCCTTCAGCTCTACATGGTATTTTGAGAACTGAGACAGTGAATTATGTGGAACTGCATGATGCTGCTATTTACTTCATCTCCTGGATTTTAGACCCAGCTGATATAGCTCGTGATATGCCGACAAAAGTTATAGATGAATTATCAGAATCTTATATCTTGAAACATGACCTAAATTCTGTCAAGGAAGAAAGAGCAGACACAGATATCAGATTCAAAAATGTTCTTTGTCACAATAAAAAACTGAAGATTCCAAATGTCAGTAATATGACAAAGCGTCATAAAGCCATTCAATCAATCAGTAGCTGGGATATTCAAGTATGGCTTGAGAATTTTAATGTTATTCTTGTTAGATTACACAGTAAGACCACCAACAGTGATGTTGAAGCCGTATTAACATCAAAAGATGGTCAAACCATGAAGCCTAATTTATTATTTGCAAGAGTTCCTATAGGATTATTGTTCGTGTCACCCAATTGTCTAGATGAAAGAGGATGTGAGATCCTGTTGCAATAGGCTGCTACTGGAAAAATAATGAAATCAAAAGAGATATGGAACTCAGCAGAAAATAGCTGCCAAGGCAATGCACGCAAATGGGCTATTAGTGGAGCTCGTATGGTGTTTGATATGTTAGAGACAGTCGAGGAGATGTCAGTACTGTTATTCGATTGCAAAGTTGATAGGATTGATTTTGTTAGCCAGATGAAATAGAAGATCGGTATGTTTCTGATACATTGCATCAGAATGCTACTTAAGCTCGAGGAAGAACAGATCTATGCAGTTGCAACAGAAGAATTAAAGTTGGATCTTCACCATAGACTGCTGAAGTGGAAGCAACAAGGACGATAGGTGTTCGAAGGTCACGAGGAATTTGATGATTTTATGGATCAGTTTTCCAAGAGATTTCAATTTTCTGACTGATATTGAAAAGTGTTTCTGATGAAGGAAAGTGAATTACTGCTGTTCACGTAGAGAATCTCAGAGCTGCCACACGAAAAGAGTGCATTTATTTGGATAGGCAATCTTCATATCATACGTGATCTCACATCTATCCATACTTTTGGAATGTCGAAATTATATTTTCAACATAAAATATTATTTATTTACTTTTGCAAAATGTCATTCCTCGACTTCGAAGAATCTAAATGAGTGCAAGTGATACGAATTGTAACATGGATCATATAAAAATTAGGACTTGAATTCTTAAGAGGTTGACTGTTTGACTAGTTTTGTGTTGAAAATGTACCAAATAACAGATGTCCAATGCCTACTTATTGTAACAACTTATAATCACATAAGTTGTTGGTAACCTGGTAGGAAGCTAAAAATAATTTTATTATTATTATTATTATTTTGTAAAAATATGAAGGGAAATTCTGATGCAAAAGTAAAATTGATGTCTTATAATCTAAAAATTATTAATTCAAATTTTAAAAATAATTTTTACACGGTAGAATAAGACTGTGTAATAATTTTTTTTTTTGAAATTTCAAATTATAAGAGTTTCATATATCGAGCTATCATTTCTTTATTTTTATTTTTTATTTTGGTGTAAAAATGTGCTAAATAAGAGCGCTTTTTTTTTTTGGTTTTTGGACATTTTTCAAAATTAAGGGCGGGATTCAAAAAATTCGTCAAGAGTAAATGCATCCTTCCGAGGAGGGGCCCGAATCATGATCCAAAAATTTCCGGATGTAGGGGTTCACTTAAGACGTTTTAAAATACAAGGTCCGATGGGGATAATTACTCTCCTATAAAAGGGGATACTAGACCGCCGACGGTTCATACGGAAACCGGACCGCCCAACCCTGACCCCGACCTTATTCTTCCCTTCGCAGTGGTGAGCGTGCGGGGTGACTGGTTCCCGTCCCTTGCGCTTCCTCACCCCGGATTCCTCTCTCTCCGCCGGAAGCGATCACAGGCGACGACTCAGCGTCTCCTCCACCTAAGGCGGTCGTGGGTATCGGTGAGGTCTTAATTGCTCCTTCGCACGCCGTCACGCTGTAGATCTTGTCTCCACCATTGCTTTCCTCGTCTCCGAGCGCGCACTCACAGGTTCGTATTTTGTGCTCTTTACGTCTTTTGTGCCCTTTACGTCTTTTGTGCTTTTTTTTGCGAGAGGTGCAACCACATTGGTGGTATCCCAATGCGAGATCCAGGCATTAGATTCACTTTAATTCCGGCCGTGGTTGAAGATCTTGATTGTCTTTGCTGCCGAATCGAATGCTAGGGTTTGAGATCTGGATGCTCTACTTTGGAAACCAGTAGATTTTGTTTTGGTTCTTTATAATTGTAGGTGGGATTTTACGAATGTTCTTTTATAGCGTCATCTCACTTCACAAATTCGGGAAAGGGAACCACTTGCATTTTATGTTTGGGGTCATCATTAAGATTTTTCATGTTATCAACCCAGTTATTAAGTTGGTTATTTTCTATTTTGCTTTTAGATAGTTTATTGAGTATTCTGGAAGTCTTAGTTGTCTTTCGATGTAGTTGTTAGACTTCTGTCTTCTGTAATCATGTGGCAATGTGTTTACCAGTGACTACCTTATAAAAAGAAGTGTTGGTTTCAGTTCTATTTGTCTTTGAAGATGAAATCACTAATTGCTGTTTCAGAGTCCTAAATTACCTTTTGGCTGGCATTTTAACACACACACAAAAAAAAAAAAAAACAACCCAATCCATATCAGTTATCAGGTACTAGTGGCTTGAAATTTGGGGATGTGATTTCCAATCTGGTGAGTTGGTTGGTTTGTGGGCTTATGTTCTGTTTAACATTGCAAATAATATTTTTCTCTAAGTTTAGTGCATACAAATTTTTTAATTTAATTTGAACTGTTTTAGCTTCTGTTGTCCAAGAATTGGAAACAACAATTTCACATGGTAGTTTGAGTAAATAGAAAGTTTCCTTTGCAAAGCTAAAAGGTTTCTAAACCTCAAAATTCAGAAACAAGTATTAAAGCTTTTATTAACCCTGTTACATTGTGAGGTGGGTAATCTATTGAAATGAAGTGTGGATGAGAATCAGTCAAATTCAGCATTTAAATTGTTTTGCAGGTTGCACTAAATGTGTCAAGTCAACTAATTTAGTTGTACATTAGGTTTTTATTATCGCGGTATATGTTTTGCTTGAAGGAGAGCCATGACACAATGGTAAAGTTGTTGTCGTATGGCTTAAAGGTCATAGGTTTAAGTTGCGGAAATAGCCTCTTGCAAAGCAAGACAAGACTTACGTACAATAGATGCTTCCTCAAGACCCCGCATTGGTGGGATCTTCATTTACCAGGCTGCCCTTTATGTTTTGCTTCTTTTACCCTATATAACTTTAGCTGGGTTGACTAATTTCTGTATCCGCTACCTCTATTTATATTTTCTTGGTTTATTTTAGTCAATCTACTGTCTTTTTCAACATCTTATATGCCTGGCACAAAGGCAAGCCTATAACAAGTGATTAATGAGTTCTAACCAATTTACAATAGCTATGAAACAATCATTGAAAGTGAGCTGTTGGAAGCGTTCATGTAATCTACATGTTTTATTGATAATGCACTTACGTCCAGCACTTTAACCTCTCTAGAATTTTGACAGAATCCATATATATGCATTTCATATTTTCAATTGTTGCTGCTAGTGTAGTGCTCCCATGCCATATATGATGAAAATTTCAACAGTCATGCTGGTGAAAGGGTCTTAATGGTAGGCATTAAACATGATGCCTCATCCTTTGTTGTATGTTTTAATATATTCAGTGTGATGTGTTGCTTTCTGTGGCTTACTCTTCTGATCATTTTCAGGTGTTCTGAATTTTCCGAATAAAACTTGTTGCCTGGAATAATTAGCTGAATATTGAGGTGCTTAAAAGGTTGTCAATAAAGATTGGTTTGCTAAATCAACCAACACAACAGTATGCATAGCTTATCCATCCAAGTTGTCAATTAATCAGGCTTTTCTTAACCTGGAAAGTGAACTTTCTAAAAGAGTGAGGGAGAATGTTGATCAGCAAACAACTATTGCTGACTTACCTGTATCTTCTTATCTACATATGCCTCTCATCTGGAGTTATCCTGTATAACAAGGTAAACTGGATTACTTTAATTCCTTTTTGAAGCAATTCATGTTTTTCTTAGCTATGTTTTATAAGTCTTTTATTGTCTTTGTGCACATGTATTCATGTTGCGTAATTGCATGTGCAAATATATATGGTAAGACATAGGTTCTATAGTTTAGAAGGGGAGATTTGACATAATGGTAAAGTTGCTACTGTATGACCTAGAGGTCATAGGTTCAAGTCATGGAAACTATGCAAAGTAAGATTGCATACAATAGATCCTTCTTCGGGACCTGACATAGGTAAGAGTTTAGTGCACCGGGTTGCCTCTTATAGGTTCTATAGTTTATTAGCCTGAATGATAAATTTATACCTGAACATTTGTTTGCTAATATAGCCTCAGATTTTAGTTTAATGTTTATTACAAATCATATGCAAATTTTGTGATAAACATGACATATATTCACTTAGCAATTAATTTCTACTGTAACGAAGATTCTTATCACTAACAGAAACCTAGCACCTTGAAGTATGAAGGAGGTACTGATGTCTGAATAAAGATCTCTCAAGTACATAATTCGAAGACTTTATTTTTGATCTCTTAGGGCATAATCAGATCTTGGATTTCATTTCCCAATGTATGGAAATTGATATATCTTTTAAAATCCATGTTTGATATCTTTTCATAAGACTTTAGTTTTCATTAAATGTAATTTTAATTTCCATGCTATGGAACTTTGGGTGAGAACATAACACATAACCACCACCAAAATGGTCAGTTTTATAATATTTTTATTCCATTACATTATTGCCATTCTTAATTTTGATTACGACTGCATTCTTTGTGGCTCTTCACTTTCTCTCCCTCTAATAAACCTAACTCGTCGCAGTTGACACTTTACAACCTATTCTATTTAAGCATCTAAAGAAGCTAAGGAAAGGACGGAGGAGTCTGATTAAAATTACATATTTGATTTTATATAATTATTTGTCATTATTTGCATAATGTTTTCTGAGTTTTTTTTAATTTGTTCTCTGTTGTGACTTTGCTGACTTAGCACTCTCTTATAATGAACGTTTTGGTCTGTTTTTAAGTGAAAACCTGATAATCCTATCTCGCACCAACCATAAGAATGATTTTTCTGACATTCTCTCACCAGGTCATGCACATGATTGTTTTACATTCTTGGGGTAATCTTGTCCAAGAATAACTTAATGGGAATACATATCTTCTTATACCAAATAAATTCTGAAATATTAGTCTAGTTTTTCGATAATATGACTTCCAAGCATTCATTATGCATGGTTTAATTTTATTGCAAATTTGGGAACCATGCCTCTGATGCTGACTAGTTATATTATTTTGAAATGATAAGCATCATTATAGTGACAAGCAGGCTCAGTCATCCATATCCACTTTGAAATGGCTTTCTTATATGTGTATATATTTTTTATATTTTCAGTGGGTATTATCTCCCAAGTATTTCAAGTTTCCCTTCCCCATAACGCTTACAATGATTCATATGGGCTTCTCTGGTGTAGTAGCATTCTTCCTTGTTCGTGTTTTCAAGGTATGTATAGAAGATTTTATCATTAATTGCACATCTAGCTATTGATTTTCTTGATTTAACTGGTTCCCATCTTATTTCATCTCTTTTTGCTAAGATTTCGTTCTTGTTTTTTTTTTTTGCTATTTAGTTTTGTTATTATTGTGGTACACTACCCTTATTAGCTTTGCTCTATATATTTCTTCCTTTATGAACTTGCTATGTTTTCATTGAATTTTACATTTCCTGTTGGACATTCAAAGTTATCCATCCATTGTAATTAGTTTTGAAAAATTAATAGTTTAACATCCAAACAAAATGGAAGGTCATATGACTTGCATAATTGAGGTTCAATGGCTATTAAACTATAATTCTTAACATTTTTATTAATATCTTTGGGCTCTTGATGCAAGATTCTTTATTGGTTGTGGGCTAGGCGATGTTTTATTTCAGGAAAAAAGAATAAATACTTAATCTATTCACTAGAAAAACTCTTGCATGGTTCACATATTAAGATTTGCTGGGAGCAGTACTTAATATTCATGAAAACTGGATGCCCACCTTTGCAGTGGAGCATGCAGTTCTAATTCTGGAAATATGTCCAGGGAGCAATCTTTAATGTTCATCATGGAAACTACTGGATCAATCTCAATATGATGTTACAAGAACTAATGTTTTCATTTGATCAAGATACTCATTTTGGTATTAGGGAGGATAATCACAAGCTGAGATGTTAGTTATATTTTTTGTAAGTTGTTTCAAAATTTTAATTTGATTACCTTTATAAACAAACTAAGTGTAAGGGTGTTTTCAGATATATAATTCATTGCACTTGGTCTCAAACACTGTGAAGCACGCTGAGTGTTTGCATGACATAATATCAAAATTGTGCCATTTTGTTGAACATTGGAATTCTAACGCAAAACAATACTTTAAATCTTCTTATGCGCTTGCGTAGTTTCAAGTAATGCACAAGTTATTTAATTCTTGCCAGTATGTTAGGTATCATACTGACTCTCAGTACACTAAGCTGTTGATTTTTTATTCATTTTAATTATTTTCCTTTGTCTGGTATGGTAGCATAATGCTGTAGCAAATCCCAAGACTTGCTTAAGATGAAAATTTTAAATGATGAGCCTACCTCATAACCTGTGATGGTCAGGCTGCAATTAGCCTTGTTTTGCATCCAGACATATTTTAAACACGTCTGATTTTACAACATGTTGGAGGCTAGTAATGTATCAGCAAACACCCAAATCTGGGCCCATTCAATATTTAATTGTTAATGCAAAAGAGGAAAGTGAGGAAAAACTTGTTGATGAAGAAAACTGAAGTAACTGCTATACATGCTGGGCACATCGATGAAAAACTTGATAAAGTTGGTAGTATATCTGCTGTTATTATAATCAGAGTTATAATATTCACAACCCTGTATTAAGTGCTTGCTTCTTGTATTCTTGCTTTTTTAAGTCTTCTCAATTTTAACAGCTTCTGATGTGAGACTTCTGTGAGATAAAAGTATCATTCCTTGATCAGTTTGTGCACATAAAATGTCATCTTTTGTATTATTGAGATAATATTGATTCGTATTTCCAATTCAAAAATTCATTTTACAGTTTTCAGATAACCGAATTCACTTTGATTTATTTATTGATTGGCAGGTTGTGGCACCAGTTAAGATGACATTCCAAATGTAAGGGTTTGCAACTCACATATCTGTTACTGTATTGTTCCTTCTTTAATGTTTTCTATTAATCACTGCAGATATGCAACTTGCGTCATCCCTATTAGTGCTTTCTTTGCCTCAAGTCTTTGGTAAGAGGTTTTTTTTTGTTTTAAGAATGATTTTCTTTCCATCTTAATAAACTTTATTTAATAATTTTATAAAAAAATAATCACATTATTGTATTCCTTAATTGTAGCAGTTTTCCAATTAACCACTCAGATAACGTTACTTTTGGGGCGTTGTTTTATTTGGTTTGGATGTTCTTAATTGATCATTGATAAGTTTGTCTTAGGAATAAGTTTTGCAGACAACTAATTGTTTGTTTGATTGAAGGCTAGTGAATTCAGTTGTGTGCAGATAAATCAACGACCACTGTTGCAAATACCTTATACTATTTGTGTGGATCAAGAGTAGTGGAAGTTTTTTGTCCAAAAAGTTCAAGCTTGTTTTTGTCATATTACATGCATATCTTTTTCATTTGTTTGAAAAATAATTTTTGGAACTATTATTTTGACTAATTATCTTTTTCATTGTTTCCTCTGACTTTTATGCTCACATCGACCTTTTTTGTAGAGGATAAAATAGTTGGTGAGAAAACATTTCATTGAACTGATTCCTTTTGCTTCCTTTATCCTTTGTTGATTCTTCATGTTGCTATACCGTTTGACTATCTTTTGGATACAAGCCTTAGAATATCTAATGAATCTAAATAGATAAACTAACCAAACTTGTCTAATTTATTCATTTAAATTCATCATTGATTTTAATCATTAGTCACTCTTCAAAGATGCAAATTGATCAAAAGTAGGAATAGCATAATTTGCAATTTATTTTGAAAGTAATATTTATCACTTCCTTCTATAGGTTTGGAAATACAGCTTATTTGCACATTTCAGTTGCCTTTATTCAGATGCTGAAGGCCTTGAGTGAGTGTCTTGCCCTTTTACGATTATGTTTTGTCAACCAGAATACTGTTATGTTACTTTTCTTGAATTTGAACTTTTTGCAGTGCCAGTTGCAACATTTATCATGGCTGTTATTTGTGGAACTGACAAATTAAGATGCGACGTTTTCTTGAATATGGTGCTGGTCAGCATTGGTGTTGCAATCTCATCATATGGGGAGATTTACTTTAATGTAGTTGGAACAGCTTACCAGGTCACTGGTATATTTGCAGAAGCTCTAAGGCTGGTTTTAACTCAGGTGCTACTTCAGAAAAAGGGCTTAACACTAAATCCTGTTACTAGTCTATATTACATAGCACCCTGCAGGTATGTTATACAAACGAATGCCCTCATTTATTAGATCATAGGTTTGTTTTTTCGTTCCTTGAATGTCTCACTATTAACTACTGGATATTTCATTGCTGCAATGCCAATTTGAAAAAAATAAGCATGATGCATAGCTTCGATTATCATTGTGATTGTAACATCGACGAGAGCGATTTTGCATGATGCATTTGGTTTTATGTTTTGCAGATATTTATTGCATAAGGATGATTAAATGATACAAAATAGTATGAAATGGTATGCACAGGTTCAAGGGCGACCAACAAATTCTATAGTTAAAAAAATTGAATTCATTAGATCAGAAAACATATAGCATATAAGATGAACAAATAAATTTTCTATATTAATCGATGTAAAAAAAAAAAAAAATCTATATTAATAATGATATAACAACTTGATGGTGATGAGATATGGTATCTTGGGTAAATTCTGAAACAGATGGTGAAAGATAATTACTTTTTAAATTTCTTATTTATGTGTGAATGTTACGTCCGTTTTGCATAGAAGGAACTGTAGTATTTCATTTTGTTTCATTTCATTTCTTTTAAAAATTAACAATTGTGACTATCATTACAACTGGATCTTGTTTTGCAGTTTCCTGTTTCTTTTTGTACCTTGGTATGTACTGGAGAAGACAGGGATTGAGATTTCACAAATCCAGTTTAATTTCTGGATTTTTTTCTCAAATGCTGTCTGCGCGTTGGCCTTGAACTTCTCTATATTTCTGGTCATTGGTAGAACTGGAGCAGTGACTATCAGAGTTGCTGGAGTTCTGAAAGACTGGATTTTAATTGCTCTTTCCACAATTATATTTCCTGAATCGGCAATTACTGGCCTTAATATAATTGGCTATGCTATTGGTAAGCTCTGGTTTCATTGCTTAAAATGTTTTTCCCCTGCGGCTGATTTTTATTTTATTTTATTTTTATCTCTTCCTAACGTTATCTATTTATCCAGCTCTATGTGGTGTCGTCTTGTACAACTACCTGAAGGTCAAGGATGTCCGGGCGTCGAATCAATTTCCTACAGAAAGCACTCCTGAAAGGGCAACGAAGGTTAGAGATTAGAAACGATAGAGCACAGCATTTATGGAATAATCATGCTATTCATCTGGACATACAAGCCTAACATGCATAGTAAATTGGCATCCTACTTTCTGTTTCCATTTAAAAGTTTGACAATTTCTTTCGCTCATACTGAGCTTGGATGGGAAAAGGCATCCTAACATTTCTTTGAAAAATAAGATTGAAAATATTGCAGGATCGGACATGCCATGTAAATCTATAATTTCTTAGATGTTCGTGGGATTTCAACTATTTGTGCAGGATTGGAAGATGGAGAAGAAGCCATCAGATTTATTCGGAGATAATGTCAACGTGGGTGGAAATGATACTGTGGTTACTTCTTTTATGGTCGATGAAGAAGCACCACTCCTCCAGTCTACAAGGTTTTCCAGTTTGAAGTCAACATAGCATATAGCAGGATAAACTGTTGCCGAGTTGACAAGTCATTTTCTCTCGGTTCTTGCAGCTGCATCCGTCGGAAATGAAATTATATACCAAAGTATGTCAATGTACTTCGATCAAACTGTAATAGAACCTGCTAAAAGTTTTGCTTGAATTTGAGGGAGGAATTGATTCTGGCTTTACTGCAGGCAAAATATAGCCCGGTTTCTGTTGTTCAGAAGGGGCTTATCGCATTATTTTGTCTGATTCCTTAAATTATTTCAGTACATTTAGAGAGAAATTGTAGAATTGTTGAGATGCTATTGATTTTTAGTGGAACGTATACACGCTATATTTGAGTCAATATCTAATCAGTTTTCTTTCAATCGGGTGAGATCGATCTCGTACTTTAAATCAGACGTGTTTACTGTGCTGACGATATTCATTAATGTTGTGTTTACTTAGACAGACAGACAGAGAGAGAGAGGATAAAAAAGAAATGGAAAAGGGGATAAATTAGTTTTACTTAGGAGGTACTGCAGAATGGAGGAGAGTTGTTCTGCCATCGGAATGCCCTCAAGATTACCATATCCGTCTTATGTTAGTCTAACCTGAAGGGTTTCAAAGTAAGTTCTCGTATCCTGCACACGATTTCGTGCGTACATGATTCGTTAGTAGTTTTTCAATCTATGGAATTGTATAATAATGCCTCACGCGGAAAGGTCTCAGTGATTAATGCATGTAGATATTATATCATAGGACAATGGATCAATTCTTCGTGAATACGAAGGTGTCATCCTTTCATGTGTCAGTTATTAGTCTCAAAGATAAAAAATTTACTGTGATTTACCTCCCTTACGATGGTCCGAGGACGGACTAGTAGGGACCGTTAGGTTGACGAATTCAAATCTTTTTGTATCATGGAATTGCATAATAATTGAAAATATATAGTATTTTCATTGCGATAATTTTTTCCGATGAACACTTTAGTTAATCCCTTGAATTTGTCAAGGTCATTATCGTTGTTCATCCTGTCGGATCACAGTCAGATTCCGATCGGATCGCAACTACGATGTTGGCAATTGCAATCGGATCGGATTTCGACCGTTGTGATTCAGTCGGAGTTGAAGTTCGGTTGGATCACAATCGAATTTCGATCAGATGTTGTCACGATCTAGTCAAAATTCGATCGCGATCTGATCGGATTCGAATTTTGATCGGATCACGGTCATATTCCGACTCGATCTTGACCGCGATGTTGGCGGTCACAATCTAATCAGATTCGAATTTCGATTGAATCACAGTCGGATTTTGATCCGATCTCGATTGCCCGTGGCCGCGATCCGATCGCTTGATGGCAATGCGAGCAACTCGAGTGCAGATACTCAAATAAAATTATTATGCATACTTTATTACTGTGCTCGCTCATATACGAGCATACAAATATCCGTCGTCCATGATATCAAATTATTTCAAAATAAATAGAAATACAAGGGAGGAAAAGGAGAGAAAATGATCATCCAGGAAAACAGTATTACAGTTGTTTTTTTTTTTTTTACCTCTCCTTGATTTCGAACTCATTCTCCGTCTACTCAATTAAATCGCATCTCGTTAATACTGTATAAGTACACGATTTGGTGATGAGTCTTTAAGATAGAATCTTCCTCCCTCGATAACATATCAAACGTCTGGAAGCATTAACAGATTGCACACCGAGCTATACTTAGGCCTTATACTGTGCAAATATATACAAGGCCTAAGTATACTTAGGCCTTAGAGCTACACCTCTATATATCATATACGTACAGTGCCAAGACACGGATTCAGATCTGTCTATCAAGCCCATATTGCAAGGGTCGACATGGCTCCGGCGCCGACGAAGAGGGCGGCGTAGGACGCCACCTGGAGCCTGACATTGCCACTCCATCGCCGGCTGAGTAAATCCGCGGCGATGAGATCCACCAAGGCCATGTATATCAAAATCCCCGCCGACACCGAGTCCAGCAACCCCTCCACCATTAGCGCTCGAGGGCTGCTCGAGTTGAATGACGACGCCAGGCCCGCCCCCGCCGCGATTCCCGCCGGCGTCGTGACGGCAAAGAAGCACGCCATCAGCGCCGAAGCCAAGTGACTAAACTGCGCCTGTTCCATCAGATCCAATTGTCAGTGTCTGCGTGTTTGTGTGTGCTCGTCGTTGAAAATAACGAGTGCGTGCGAAATGACTCAATGAGACCTCGGAGATGCAGCCACCCAATGCGAAGCCTTCGAAGAACTGATGAAATGAGAGCGCCGCCACCAGAGGTCTTATGGTGCAGGGACTCCGAGACACGCCCAGGGAAAGGCCGACGATCACAGAGTGCGAGATGATCCCCATCTCAAGTATCTACGCGCAAAATTTTGAGATTTAAGAATTTTTTTTTGGAAAAGGAAGCATTTTGATCCGACGTTAACCTGTGATACGACCACATGCCGGACGTGCGGCGGCAGTTCTTCACCCTCCTCCTGGCCATGGCCGAGGCTATGGTTATGGCTATGGCTGTGGCGACTGGTTATGAGAAGAGGTTCTTTCTCGCCGGAGAATTCGCATTCGGATTCCTGCGGAATCGAGAGCGCGACGGTGATTCCAGACTCTTCTTCTTCTGCGGACGTATTGGCCGCCGCTGCTGCGGCGGCGGCCTGGATGCCAGCAACCTCCTCCCGGTGCTTCCGCTCGTAGAACTGCGTGGCGACGAAGTCCAGCAACAGCGTCCCGAGCGCCGCGGCCATCGCCACGAAGCCCGGGAAGGGGAAGCGCCGCCAGGGGAAAGCAGGGAGGCAGGGGCCTGTGAGCGCCGCCTGCGCGTCGTGGAGCATGTGCACGAACCCGGTCGCGAGGATGACCCCGGCAGCGAATGCCTTGGCGCATACGAACACTCCCCCGTCGGTCCGCAGCAGCCGCCGCTTCCGCCCCGCCAGGGGGAGGGCCACACCGGCCACCCCCGCCGTCAGGATCCCGGCGATAGCCACCAGCTTCAGCCGCAGAGCCGCGGCATCGTCCCGGCACTCGTCCGACTCCTCCCCAGCACAGCTCGCCGTCGACATCGACGCCGATACCGCTTCTATATCCATCACCCCGCGACAACACGCACTTTTTAACCCCAAGATCAAAACTTTCTCAAAAATCCGACGAAAATATTCAATTTTTACCGGAAATGGCATGAAAACGGCGAGTGAATCGTCCGAATAACACCGAAGGCCCGGCATCCTAAATTAAACCAAAATTTAAAAACAAGAACAACTCTTTAATATTTGTTCAGGCTAGAACAATTCAGAAGATATACCTCGAAAGTCAACATGGAGATGGATCGCTCTTCTTCCGTATTCTTTTGATTTGAGAGTTCGATCTTGGATCGAAACTAGTATTTAATTTTAAGAGGGTAAAGTGAACAGTGTAGTCGTCACACGAAAGGTCAAAACACGAGTGGAGAATGGTGACGGAGAGCGCCGTCACTGTCGGCGGGCGAAAAGGACATCCGACCGTTACACTGCTTGCTCCAACGGTCAAGATGAGACTACAAGGTCTCTCCTACTGCCCCCATAACAGCTCAGTTTGATGCTGTCACTTGGATTGTACACGTGGCAGTAGGAGAGAGAAGAATATGAATCATCCGTGTGTTTTCTTCGTTGGAGACGGAATACCTATTAAACCTTTTTCTTAATTAATTGCTAAATTATTATCCATTTTACGATTTCCTCCCCGACTTATATTTTTAATAAGTTGTAACATAACTTAGCCATTTATGTATTTTTAATAAATACATACATTATTTCTTTTATTAATGAAAAGATTAACCTGATCGGAAACCATATAAACTCCCATAGTTGAGACGGTCTACATGAATATTTTTTAATTTATTTTGATAGTCAATAGAATATATCTCATCTAGAGATTATTTAATGTTCTATTAGAGACTCGTAGGACAAGATCAATCATTTTCAAAATTAATCAGATCGAATATTTGGTGCTAGTAAAATAAATAAGAGCAGCTAAGGTTTAAATGCTATCTATATATCAATTCACACGTATATTTGCTCCCTTGTTATGCTCAAGCCTGACTCAGGAAGAGTTATGGAAAGTAAAACAAAAATATACTAATTCTTTACTTTATTACTATACGTAATCATAAAACTTTTTACAATAAATAAAATGAAAAAAAAAAGGATATTCAGTGATCAACAATGTAGAGATTTGTTGGTATATCTCAACTAAATTCCATGGGTGTTCAATTCAACATGACTATAGATATGGTACAACTGAATTTATACAGTCAGGGAAGTTTAAACCATCCCTGGGAGTATATGAAATTTGGTGGACAATCAAAATAGGAAGGAGAGAAAAAAAAAATAAAACAAAAAAAAAAAAACAAAACTCAGAGAAAAATTAAGAGAGGATCACACACTTTGCATGGTCAGCGATGAGACTTTCCTTTGCAGCGTCCCTTTGATCTGCCTGATCTTGGCATCCACCCTCGCAGTAAAACCGATGAGAGTCTTCTGCCTTGCCTTAGACTTCTCTCTCTTCCACATATGCTGGTCCTCCAAATCCTTCTTATAGTGCTTGATCTCCTGGATTACATGGTGATCTAATGGATTGAAGGTCGTCTGGAAGGAAATGTGGAGCAGATACGGAATGTTGCACACTGCAGTAACTAAAAGAGTTACAGTCCAGAAGGTTGGTGCAGATCCAAGGGCTTCTTGGAGTATTTGGAAGGCATTTCCAGAGATGACCGGCGACAACATTCCATAGAAGAGCAAGAAAAGGTACCATGCAGCAACACTGCCCCATACAAAGAGAATCTGAATCCATGTGAAATGGCTCATAATGAGGGAAATTTGCACATTTACGGCCCAGATGATGCAGGTGAACATGGTGGCTCCAACTGCAGCCATGTCGGGAGTCTGGCCCTCGGCTCGGAATGCCCCAAGGTAAAAGATGTCAATGTTGAGGAAATGTATCATGATGGAGGAATAAAGGCCATTAAACATCCAACCGATAATCCGATACCAACCAAAGAACAAGTCTCTAGTCCCTTGCTGGTACAATGATGGAAACTGCAGCATAAGTAGTCGTTATTTGCCCAACAGGTGAAGAACACAATTCATGTGCAAGATGAATCTTTCATATGAAAGTGATAAATGTATGTACAAATTTGTTTCGCAGAGAAGAAAAGAAGATTTTTCTTACACTGAAAAGATTAGTCTAAGCATTTAGAGAGGTTGAGAATGTGAAACATACCTGCAAGCATACTTCAGAAGAAACATCTTGCTCGAAAACTCCTAATGTTATTACTGGCAATGACGTTAGAACTACATTAAATAGGAGCATGTACCAATCATCATATACAGACTGCCCAGAGAAGCCAGTGTATGCCTCATAGTAGAATATTGTTAGCCCAAATGCTATATTTTTATAGAAGAAATAACAAATCTGAAAATGATCCAAAACAATTTAGTTTTAAGTAGGAAATATACCATAAGCACAAAAGCGTATGCTGATTGTTTATAGGTTCTCACCATAAGTGCTATTCGCTTATAGCACCAATGCCCGTGAACTACGAGAAGTCGTTGAAGGAATCTGAATTGTGAAATTGAGAAGTCACTAGCCATTACCGCCTGCAGAAGACAGAAACATCCAGTAATTCTAACTTTTTTTTTTGTTTTTTTGGGAAAAAGGGAATGGAGAGACACTGTCACTCAATTTCAGTAATTCTACACTTTATTATCATGAATCTGATGTCTTAAACACATCAAACGAAGTTAGTCGTTTTACCAACCTGCATCCCTTCTACGCCACTAATACCAACACCTATATCAGCCTCTTGAATCATACCAACATCATTAGCACCATCACCTATAGCCAAAGTAACTTTTCCTGTACCTTCTTTTACCAATCTTGTCACCTAAAGCAAGAAGGAAGATCTAAGCAAAGATTGAAGGGTGGTGATTCTAGGGTGAAGAATTAAAATCACGTGATGCATGGTACCAATGCTTTCTGCCTTGGGGATACGCGACAACATATGACAGAAGCACAATCAACGGCTAGACTCAGAAACTGATTTTTTAAATCATCCTCTAGTGCATATGTCAGTGTTTTTCCATCAATTATCAGAGCAAATGCTGCATATGGATCCTTCTCCAGCTTGATCATTTGGGAGGCATTTGTTAGTTGCATCATTAGGTTCTCTTTTGCCTCCTGATCAGTCATCAAATGTAAACGCACGCCCTACCATAAAATTAAGTTTCTGCACAGAACAAGATAAACAGATACATTCAACGCTTATTATAAAGATATACCTTGTTTGGATCTTGTGTTAGTAGTTCAATGTTTGCAATTGATAAATGTATTTGTTTCATGCCTTGCCTAAGTAAACTGCAAGCAAAGCTGCAAAGAGAAACACAAAATTACTTCCAAAGTATAGGAAGCAAACAATTGATGGGTAGAGATAGATCTTCAACTATGTGAATTATTAAAAGGGAATACCCTATATTGATGGCAGTTTCCAGCTTATCACCAGTCAGAACCCAGATCTTGAGACCAGCTTGAGCTAATTTATCTATACACTGAGGAACCTGTACAACATTGAACTCTGAAACAGAATTGGAAGTACAAGTAAACTGATAGTGCCAAAGCAAGATACACACTGCTTACCCCTTTTTGTAATTTGTCTTCCACGGCAGTTGCACCTACAAGAATCAATTCTCTTTCCATCATATCAGACACTCTCTCAACTTGTGCTTCCCGATCTGCTCCGATGGTAGTTTTTGCTTTTAAAAACTCATTGTTCCAAGAAGAATACTCGGATTCATCAAGCACCCTATACGCCAGTGCTAATGTCCTCAAGCCTGCTTCCCCATATTCATTGAGATGTTTGCTTGTATCACTCTCATACATTTTTCCATTTTTGGAAAGTCTATCAAAAATGATACTGCTCAACAGTTGGAGAACATAAAATCAGATTTCCAAGTCTTACCAAGATAGAATAGATCTGATAAGAAAAGTACTGAATTTATTCAAACCGAAAAATACTGCATCTACTGAATATACAGGTAGTCTGTAATACCTGTCAGCACCTTTGCAAAGAAGAACAATCTGTCCATTCTCATCCCGCAGAATTACAGACATTCTCTTCCTTTTGCTGTTAAATTCCAGTAGATTGAGAATCTTGAACTCCCTGTGGCATATTAAATTGGCAAGGTGAAATAATCTACATCGCATGAACACTAAAATCTAATGGCAAAGAGGAAATTTGAGTATGACCTCTCCACGGGTTCCTCAGAAGGAGAGTATTTTTCTCTGATGAACACACTAGATTGGGTCCTCTTAAAAAATTCAAATCCAAATTCCCTTGCGGCAACGAGGAATGCAGCTTCATCTGGTGATTCTGCTTCATAGTTGAAGCCACCAGTTTCATCATTTGCTTCAGGAATTGCTGTATGACACAAAGCAAGTATTCTAAAGAAAAGAAGAATAGTGCTTGCAGTGGGCTCCTTTGTCCAGTTTCCATGCATTAAGCGGTCATCATGAAAACTAAAACCTTTTATGGCAGGTTTGTGTATATTCTCAATCATACAAGTAATCCCATGTTCCAATTCAATATCTGATGATCCATAAGAGGGTGAATTCCCCTCCCACAGATCCTGACTTCCAGTAGGATGCTCAGGAGTACCAGGAATTTCTGCTGCTATCTGCTTTGCCGCAGCAATTTCAACTTCGCTAGCACGTAGACCATATGAGATTCCAGCAATGGAACACTTGAGAAAATCCATTTGATTGCAAGTTAAAGTGCCTGTTTTATCCGAAAGAATGGTATCAACTTGCCCAAGCTCCTCATTCAAATTTGAAGTTCGTGCTCGTGCAGGCTTTCCGATCTCCTCATCATACATGAAAACATCTTGGTTTATGAATGTTGCTTGCAAGACCTTGACGACTTCAATAGAAACATAAAGGGAAATAGGAATCAGATATCCATAAAGAATCAGAGCTGTGACCAGATGGAAAACACCAGATACTACTGGTCTAGAAGGATCATACAAGCTAGTGGTAATATTGGGTTGCAAGAACCACCAATTTGGCATTCTATACTTTGTCAAAATAGCAAATCCTATTGAGCTAATTAATGATATGAGAACAAGAAGACTGAAGAGAATGTATATGATACTATCCATTTTCCTCTCAATTCTGCTTCTCTTACACGGTGAGTCGGTGGCATTTTGCATAACTTTGCTGTCATGGCCAGTGAAGATAACCACTCCATATATGTAACTTGTATTCCTAAGTTTTGAATCCCTGAGCAAAATCTGGCTCGGATCAAGCACATACACCTGTCTTTCATACTCAAAATTACCCACAAAAGTGTAAAGGCTGGGATTGGGGTCTTCACATTTTATAGTGCCTGTGAAGTCCTTGAAGGCCTCGTCATCTTCCAAGGGCAATGTTACCTCAAGTGATCGCTTGACCTTCAAGTTAGTTTCACCATCCAAATTCATGGTCTCCACATAGCAAATCCCATCTTCATAGCTTGAAGAAAGCAGTAGGAGGTCAGCTGGAAAAAATTTGTCTTTCTCGACCTTGACGACATCCCCCACCCGAATGTCTTGCCAATGATTGTGGACGAACTGCCCCTCGCCCCTGTGAACATTGCCTCTTCGGCGGTTGACCTTCATGTCCTGGATAAATCTCTTCCAATCTTCGAGTGCTTCCTTCATCATGCTCAGCCCGACAACGAAGGCGAGCGGCGCAATCATGCTCACCGGGGTGAAGGGGGAAATCGGTGTGAGGGAGAGCATGGCAGCGAGGAGGAAGTAGATGTTGGCCACCCGACGGAATTGCTCGAACAATGCTTTGGGGAGGAAGGTGACGAAGTTGTACCTCGTGGTGGAGATGTGGTTGCCAGTGTAATAGAGGCCCATCTTCTTGTGGAGCTGAGGTTGGTTGCAGTGGATGATGCGAGAGTAACCGGGACCGTCGAGAGAAGCCTGCTCGTCGTCGGCCGTCACTGTCGGCCGAGTACAAGAGAAGGTATAGAGCAGGCTCCATTTGAGCCGATCACGCTTCCTAACTCGTCGCGCCATTGCTCCCTTCTCCTGTTGGATGCGGGTTTCTTTCTCCTTAACTCAAGCGCAAGACAAACGTGCCTCCATTAATCTAAAGTTCGAAGCTTTTAAGATCTATTGATTTATAAAATAATGCCGACGGGATTTCAATTCCAACCGAAAGCTCTACCAATTCATTAAAAAGCCGAAGGAAAGGATCGATGCTACACATTAGACCTCAATGCTCGTGCTCGCTCTGAAGAACCACGAAAACTAAAAGGGGGGGAAATTTTTTCAAAAACCGAAGCTTGAACCGCAAACCACAAATCGATTAGATTCGAAAACGATCGAAAACAGAAACCAACGAATAACCAAATCGATTTCTTGCAAGATGAATCCAATGACAAACGATAGCAAAAACACAAAAAAAAAAAAAAATCAAATGCACGTACGAATCTTTGCCGAGCTGGTCCAAGGCACCAACTTCCCTCCCTTCGCGGAGAGAGATCAGAGGAAATGAGAAACGAGAGAGATGATAGAATGGAGCTTCTGCTCGCCTCTCACCGTTTCGCTCTCTCTCTCTCTCTCTCTCTCTCGATCTCTCGATCTCTCGACCCAACAGGAGGAATTTACGGCCTTGTCGTAGGTTAAAGCCTCCAAACTGTTTTCTATTATTTCTTGAATCATTGATGGAGATTAATTTGTAGTTTAGGGCGAGAGTTACAGAGGTTAGTCTCTCTAATCGTGTGACATGGATTTTAATTTTCAAACACACACGAGACGCCCAACGGAGCTACCTTAATAAATTTAAACAAATCATGAGACTAGCTCGTGTTCCGGACAAACATCGTAATAGAATTCCTTTATATTCATTCAATATATATAAAGTTAATAAAATAATATGTATATGTTTTATTTGTTAATATTCACGAAGAATAATATTTATTCATGAACGTGATTTATAAATTATATTCATAAATAAAATTCATGAATCTTATTTACAATCAAATTTATTTATTAATTTATCTGATTATTTATACTCGATTGAATTATTTATAATAATCAATCAAATAAATATTAAAATTTTAAATAAACAACTAAATTTAACTTAGAACTTAATTATATTTAAATAAATTAAACTTAAATAACTTTGAATCAAATTTGATTCCAATTAGAACCAAGTTTAATTAGAAACTCAATGTCAATCTAAAAATTGAAAGTCAATTCGAATTTAAATGAAGGTCAATCTGAAAAATAATTGTTTCAATGATTTAATTAATTTTAAATTTTAATTTGATTATTTTATTATATAATTTTGAATATTATGGAATTATAAAATTGGACTTGCTTGACTTATTTAACGATGCAAAAGGTGTTAACCCACCTAGGCATGTTTAACGGACCAGTTCGATTCGGAATTGAATCGGAATCAATTCATTAAATTCAAAATCGGAACTAATTCAGATGAATCGATTTTGAAATTGAACCGGAATCGTATCGATTCTGATTCAATTCAATTCCAATCGATTTCGGAATCGATTCAGAACCTATTCGGATTCCGATTTAGATCTGATTCCGGTTACTAATTTAAGGGTGAAAACTCTTAGTACGTTAATATATCTATAAAATTATTTTGTGATAGAAAAAAAAATAGGATCACTAATGCGATAGATGAATTTGAAAGTTCAAGTTCGAAGAAGATGGTCCAAAATCGTTTCGAAATCGATCTGAAATTATTTCGAAATTAGTTCGGGATCGATTTAGAATCCGTCCGAATTAAATTGATTTTGAAATTAAAATTTTAAAATCGAAATCGATTTTGAATCGATTCGAATCCGAAATCCATTAGAATTGAATCAGAATGGAAACCGAGTAACTGAGAGATCTCTATCATCGGTTCGACCACGATGAGAGAAAAAAAATTAGACTGCACTGCAATTGGCTAGTACAGTGAAATATGAGGTATCTATCAACAAGGATTGATTGTAACGTATCATCCCGTCGAGGCGGCTTGACTTGTTCACTGCCGGCCTACCTAGTAAATTGCCGTTTTTATATATAAATCATCTCGATGGGTGGACGATTAACTTGACTGACTGTGGAAATGGATGATGCAAGGAGAGGGCTTCCTTCGTTCCTGTCAGCGCACGAAGAGGAAGACGGCAGGGAGAACATAGTCTCTGATATCACACAGGTATTTCTATTTCTTGGTCTACTCTCGATCTTTTTTGCTTGCTCCGATTCCCTCCCCCCCCCTGTTTTTCGTTTCATTTTTCCTGTCCGCGGATTCTTTTTTGTTTAATAAAATCGGTAACTTTACGAGAGTTCAGTCTGTCAGTCAATTTAGGTTCTCTATAATTGAATGCCTTCTCGGGCATGCACTTAGTGACACATTTTTAGTCTGATAGTTATATCGATACGCGTAGCCCTAGGTTGTGGAATTTGCTACGTGTGTCTTCAGGCTGATATTTGTTATTAAACTAACTGCTTAGCAGTAAAAGTACGGTTTTGTTCTGGGAAAAAAACTTGCCTTTAGAATTTTCCTCCCAAAAGCACGGCAATTTCAAGTTGGACTCTAAGAAGCCTTCATTTTATAACATTCTCTTGTTTTTTTCCCCCCAATTATCCATCTATTAGTTACATGTTATGTTGCTGTGAATCTACTTAATAGTATTTTTGTTCTTAACATTCTCTTGTTTTTTTCCCCCAATTAATTTAAGGTTGGTTCTGTACTGGATAGACTAGAATATTTTAATCTTGTGGTTCCCTGAGGTTCATGAAATTTCATGAGTCTCATTCTATGCATTTGTATATCTAAAAGGATTGGCCAAAATGGCTGGATAATTATTAATTCAAGTTGGCAAGAAAGTAAATCAGTGTGAATTGATCATTCAGCTCATAGGTTGGACACCGCTTATCGAACTAAAACAGATTGTGGTCAAAGAGGGAATAAATGTTCGGCTGATTGGGAAGATGGAAACATATCAGCCCTTCTCATCCGTAAAAGACCGCAGCTCTCTCAGGTTGTTTGTCACCAACAAATCTTATTCATTCCTATTTACAGATTCTGCCAATTTGCAAGAACATAATCCTATGCTTGACTGATTGTTGTTTAAGAGGAATGATGCTATCTTCGAATTCTCAATGTATCATTTTCTCCTCAATAAATGGTTATTTTTTATACGTTATATGGATATCGTGCATTTCTTTTTAGCTTGTTATTTTTACACATGACTTAAAGTTGCTTGCTCAGAAATTGCCTTACCACATAGTGGCAATTTTTTTACTTCAAGTTATTATATCATTCATTGGAATTCTTTTCCTTTGGGAAATTGGTTCCCAACTATTAGTTATTCAACAAGCCTGCATCTTCAAGGTCTTGTTAATTAAGCTGGCAAGGATATTCTTGTTAATTAAGCTGATAAGGATTTTTGTGGTTACTTCCTATCTTACACTTGAGTATTCTTCTTATTTAAATGTCATCATGTTTCAAATTGTTTCCTCATTACTTGTATCCATTCTCTAGAATGATAGAAGATGCAGAGGAAAAGGGCCTTCTAACTCCAGGTGTTAGTACATTGTTGGGGGCCACAAGTGGAAATCTTGGGATTGGTTTGACACGCATAGCTATCACAAAAGGTTACAAATTTGTTGCGGTGGTGCCAGCCGAATATTCATTGGAGAAACTGATCCTATTGAGATATGTGGGGGCTGAAGTGTCACTGACTGGTAATCACTTTTTGCATTGTTTTAATTAGTAAGAATTACTCTTATTTCAATTTCACTTTTGTATGATTTTGTCTTGCAGGAAGTTATATTCTAGCATCATGAACTGTGAATGATTTTCCTTGCTCAACATCTCTATCCTACTCTTTTGTCATGACATAGGAAGTTGGCCCAAACAATACCTTACGGTAGACTATATATAAAAATTATACAACAACCAACAACAACAACCAAGCCTTATCCCACTAGGGGGTCGGCTAGTTTGATGGATTCATTCATTGAATATTTGTCTTAGTTTAACGTTGATTGACAACCTAACGCAACTCTCTTCCTTTATCTGGACTTGGGACTGGCCACGATAAAAATTATCTGGTCATGAAATTCACGTCAAGCTTCCAAAACTGACATACAATTTTCAAACCATGCGTGCAAAACTTTTAGTAAGCTTATGATAGTCAAGCATCAGATAATTTGTGTTGCAATATAAGGATGAGAACATCTAGCAAAGAGTTTTTCACAGTTTTAGGAACTACTCAGGAAGTGCCAAGACATATTTTTCAAATGCTTTCTATTACTTCAAAAATCTTATCACTCACCATCTTAGCATAAATATTGATGATTGTATTCTATGCATATAGCTCGATTGTTTTAAATGCTTGCTTTCTTTTCAGATCCTAAATTAGGCATTCAGGGAATGTTGGATCGTGTGGAGAAACTAAAGGAGAGTATTCCAAATGTCTATGTAATCGATCAGTTTATAGATCCGGCAAATCCTGAAGCTCACTTCAGGAGCACTGGTATGACTCTCTGGACAATAGTTACTTGTACACGTTTTGTTTCTGTATGCTCAAATTTTCTAACAAAGAACGCTGAGATATCTACTGTTTTTTTTTCTTTTTTTCTTTTTTTGCCATTTTAAGTATCTCATAAAATAGTTTGGCTGACGAAAGACCCAAATCTTCCTAGAACCTTAACAATATACTTTCACCTTTACCATGATACCTTTTTCAGTGTTTTTATACAGTAATCTTTCCTGAATTGCTTTGCTAACTGTAGATCATCTTTACGGATTTACTAACAGTATTTCTTATCATTGCATCAGTCTTTTATCTGAATGATATGTGTAAACTGATGTTGTAACTTTTGTTGTTTTTATAATGGCCTCTAAACCATGTTATAAAAGATGTTGTCTACTGTGCCTGGGGAACTTGTAAGATGTCCGTACTGTCTCTGCAAATGCTTTTCAAAGCCTTGATGTCTCATTTATAATTATTATAAATTGGTATATATATGTAATTTGTATAAGGTTTCACAGGAATCCATAAAACTTAAACATGAAAATTAATATTATATAATATTTTTTATAATATCATTTGTAACAGCATAATATCAAATAGTATAAACATTTAATATTATATCATTTTGATAGAATATTATTTCTTTGGTACAACTAATAGTATTTATTATATTATTAATTAGTAAATATTATATAATAAATTTTAATACAGACATATTATTATAAATATGCTATATTATGAAATCCTTTGTTAATATTTTATTTTATTTTAAAAATAATAATTATAACAATCAAGTTCTATTTGTATTTACTATTTTAAGTCGACTACTAGAATATTGCTACATTGAGCTCTATGCAAAATGTAAATTTCTAAACTGTGAAGAGGAAAGTTGAAAAAGTAGGTAAAATTATAATGTTCTCTTTTTTTTTTTTCAAATATTATATTTTAAAATAGTAATATATGAAATATATATAAGAATGGAGCCATTAAAAGAGATGTCTTATATGAAATAAAGACATTAGGTTTTATTTGTGATCGTAAAGTACTTGTAAAACTTAAGTGGAAGTTTTACAAAACGACGGTTACACCTCTATGTTATATAGAGTAAAATGTTGGACTATGATTCTAGTACACGAGCAAAAGATGAGTCATAAAAATGAGGATGTTAAAGTGGATGTATAGACATATAAGAATGGACAAGATAAAAAATGAGAATATTAGAGTGAAATCGGGGTTGCACCTATTGAAAGAAAACTCTAGATGGTATGGACATATACTTAGATGACCAATAAATACTCCAATTAAACGATGTAAAATTTTGACAAATACACATTAAATAAGAAAGAGAAAGATAGAAGAAAATTGGTTAACAACGAATTATAAATGAAAATATAATAGGGAATAGAGTCTAGTGATATAAAATAATCCATATAGCAGACCTCGCATAGAAGAATAAGACTTGATTATCGTTGTTGGTGTTGTAATATGTAAACAACAGTTTACATAGTGTTTTTCGAATTAGTTTGTAATGGGATTAATTTCCAAGACCTTTTCTTTTAAATGAATATCAGGTTTCATAAAAGTTTAGCTTTATCTGTTTTCTTTTTCCATCCTTTTATATTTCAAGATCTTATTGGTTTTCAAAAACTATTTTTAATTCTTATGAAAATAAAGGGCTGAAACTGAGTGAAAAACAAATCTCAACCAAACAGGACTATAGATTTTCCTCATCTGTGTCACAAGAGCCAAGAGGCACGTTTCTTATTTCTCATTTCTCTTTGCTCTCGACTTCCAGGGCCTGAAATATGGAAAGATACAGCAGGCAAGGTAGATATTTTTGTAGCAGCTCCAGGCTCAGGAGGCACCATAACTGGTACTGCGAAGTATCTCAAGATGAAAAACCCAAATGTGAAAATAGTTTGCGTTGAGCCTGTGGAGAGCGCAGTTATTTCAGGTACATCTATGTTACCTGGTATCAGCATCCAAGAAAATTTCACATCATATTCTTATTTATCCACCTTTAACTTTAGAGAAGTTTTAGTTACTTTTGCTTAATTTTTGCAATGCAGTACTTCTCCCCTATAATCTGGAGTTATGGATATATATTGTGGTAAATTACACTCACTGTGATTTGTGTTTCCCGAACAAGGTGGTGAACCTGGCAAACATTATATTCAGGGGATAGGGGCAGGTGTTATTCCAGATAATGTGGATATGACTTGCATCGATGAGATCGTCACAGTGTCGAGCGAGGAGGCAATGACCCAAGCGAGAAGATTGGCAACTGACGAAGGGTTGCTTCTTGGTATTTCTTCAGGTGCCAATTTAGCAGCTTGCCTAAAGGTGAGTTCTGTTGTTGTCTTTTGGCATGAAAATTTTGTCTGTTTCTTTGATTTTCTAGTTGCTCATTATTTCGATGTTAGTGCAGATTGCAAGCAGGGAAGAAAATGAAGGGAAGATGATTGTCACAATTTTCCCGAGTGGTGCGGAGAGATATTTGAGCAGCAAATTGTTTGACAGCGCAAGGGAGGAATGCATGAATATGACCTATTAAGAGAAAATGAAGCATTACGAAGTCAAAAGGATATCATCTTTATGCTCCACATCAGTTATTTCAGTTATTTCCATGTGAACCTAGAATAATCATCTACTATTACCAAACAATATAAGTTTCTATTTAGTGATTTTACTCCATGTGAATTGAATAAGTCTAAGTGGATTAATTCAAGTATTGAGTTTGTTCGACTTTGATTAGTTAGTTTATATTGAGATTTGATTTGTTTTCTTTATTGACAAGTATTACAAACTTCACTTTCAATATTTTTTAGTTTAGATTAAGCCTCTAACTAAGTTGGTTTCGCTTAATTTAGTTATATGCCTAAAGTTGGTGTGAGCAAGTCTTCTATGTCACAATCAATTTTTCTCTCGTTGTGTCACATGATACTTGATTGAAGATCTTTCTAAATTTATTGAATATATATTTTTATCCTTACCTCATTTAAGTAATATGTTTGAATTTTCAATATTATTTATCAAATATTTATTTGATAAAAATTTTACTTCATAACCAACATCACATAACTGATTTATACTAAGTAGATTAAATTTGAAATTTTCTACCAGTAAAATTTTCTATATAACAAAATTTGATTTCAATTCAATATTATCTGATCCAAATACCGTAAGTTTGTCGTCATTTTCAAAGGCGACTGAACTTTGATTCTCGAGTTTTATAATTCTATGAATTTTTTACTATTTTTAGTTATGTGTTTAGAGCAACCACTATTCAAAATCTATCGATCCATTTTGGAGTCCTATATCAATTAAACATTTTTTAAAAAGTTGATTGTAAATGAATTCATATTTTGAATAATGCGAATTGATTTAAAAAATTTATTAGGATTAATTAAGTTTAAGTTGATTAATTTGAGTTCAGTTGATTTGATTAAGTTGAGTTGTGTTAATTTGATTGAGTTAATTAAGTTGAGTTGTGTTAAGTAAATTGAGTCGAGTTGGTTAGAATTGAATTGATTAAATTGTGTTAATTTGATTGAGTTGATTAATTTGAGTTGTGTTGATTTGATTAAAATTGAGTTGAGTTGATTTGATTAAAATTGAGTTGATTGATTTGAGTTGATTTGATTAAAATCGAGTTAATTAATTTGAATTGTGTTGATTTGATTTGAATTGAATTGATTAAGTTGAGTTGAGTAAATTGAGTTGAATTAGAATTGAGCTTAATCATCTCACTTAATCTAGATTTTCAATATACGTTAATCTTATGAGTTTTGTGAGATGAGGATTCATTTTTATCTTGATTAATTTTAATGAAAAATTTCAAAGTTTTTTTTTTTAACTTATGTTAGATTCAAGTTTAGCTTAAGCTAATCAAATAGGTTTTTTCAAAATTGACGTAGTGGTGAGGCATATAGCCTTTTTGAATATCAGGTGGATCACTTTCTAAGACAAAGTCAATGAAAGAATCAAATGCTTGACTCACTTTAGACTAAACTTTAGTCTAACTAGTTAAAGATTTAGTCAATTAGCTTTGGTTAGTTCCACTCGACTTAGTGCACCAGGTCGTGGTGAGACATATGACCTTCTTGGATATCAGGTGGACCACTTCCTAAACATGGACTTCGAAGAGCTTCCTTAACTTACTATCAGTTCACTTCATCTTAGTACTAGGTTGTTCAAGTTTAAATTACTTTGTTTTCTATCTAGTTCATTCTAACTTAAACAGGTAAAGTAAACTAAACATACACAAATTTAACTAATTCAAGAAACAAGCAAAGAGTTAGCTCCCCTTGAGTGATAACTTAGTTGAGTTTTATTCACTAAGTGAACTCAACTCTTGATTTGATCTAATTTGATTAAGCTAGACTTAGGAACTCATGTTTGGACTCGACTCTTAGCGTTTCGGCTAAGTAATGATATGTATAATCTGTATGATGATTTAGCCTTATATCGGAGTCCGAACTTGTTGTACACGACTCATTGAGACCCAAATATCATGTTGAGATACTTGGAGCCCGAGATGAACCTTTCCAATATTCCGGTGAGATCTCCTACTTTCCTTTTTAGGACTGAGTTCTCTTCCTCAAGTTTTGCAACTTGAGTTGAGTCTCTATTCTTATTTGGCAAGCCGAAGTCTTCGAGTTGACTTTCTCCTTAAGTATTTGGACTTCCTTAAGAAACATGTCAACTCGATTCTCGGACTTGGCTAGTTTCCTACCTAAGCATGTTATTATGTTATATAGTTTATCTTCTAAGGGAGAAGTTACCTCATCTAATCCTTTGGAAACAGATGCAGATTTGTGACTTCTCTCGGACTCGGACTCGAACTTGGATTCGGAACTTGATTTGACCATGAATGTTACGAAGCTCCTCTTCATTTCTTTCACGTCTGACTCCTCCGAAGATAATTCATCCCAAGTCGCCTTGAGTGTCTTCTTATTCTTTGTCTTTTTAAGTTTTTCTTCCTTTTTTAGATTTGTGCACTTCGACTTGTAGTGACCTTTCTCATTGCACTCGTAACAAGTAACTTCCGATCTAGATCTTGGCTTATTGTCGACGACCTTTTTGACATCTTTCTTTGCGAACCTCTTTTTCCGATTCAACATCTTCCAGATCATATTTACGATTTCTTCTTCTCTGCTTAAGTCCGACTCTGACTCATCTTCGGACTCATTCTTAGTTTTCTTTCTTGTCGAACCTTCCATTAACACAATACCATTCTCGGTTTGATCTAAATTAGCTTATTTGTGTAGTTCAACTTCGCAAAATAGTTCGTCTAGTCTAATTAAGAAAAAATCCCGAGAGATCTTATAGGCATCGACGATGGATGTCTATAAAGTGTTCTGAGGAAATACCCTAAGGGTATATCTAATTATATCCTTATTTTTAATTTGATAACCTATTACGTGGAGTCCATTTAGTATATCCTTTATTCTAGTGTGAAGTTGACTAGCACTTTCGTTTTTAAACATTTTATAATTAAATAGCTTATTAAGTAGCATGTCTCTTTTAGCTATTTTAGTGTCATTAGTGCCCTCGTGTAATTCAATTAATTTATCCTAAAATTCCTTAGAATTTTCAAAGGGTTCGACGATTGAGCTCTTCTTTGATTAATCCGCATTGCAAGGTGTTAAGGGCTTTGTAATCGACTTGAGCTCGTTTCCTTACGTCTATGGTTCGTTTCTTCGGATCTAACAACTCTCCTAAGTCGTCTATCGGAGGAATGAAATCTTTCATAATTGAAAACCACACCTCAAGGTTTGGTTTTCGAGAAGTACTTCATTCGTCTTTTTCAATAGGAAAAGTCCTCTTCATTAAAGAGAGGAGGACGAACAGTTCTATACCCCTTTAAGTGTGACATAATAATTTTTTATTTATAAAAATGGATTTTTTTTTAATTTTCAAAAATATTCTTAGAGTTACCCAATTAGAGTAAGATTGTGCTAGTGCAAAAGTTGAACTTACCCTAAAGAAAGATAAACAAATATTAGAAAATTTATTCTAATGCAAAAGTAAAAATTAATCTAAGACAAGAATAATAAAATTAAAGAAATTTTTTTAAATGCTCTCGTTGATAGTTGCATCAAAATTGGAGCGCTTCCGCTCTGTTACCAATTATAGGATCAGAGATTTCCGAGAGATGGGGATGAATTTTGGAAGTTGGAAAGTTTCCTTTTTACTTTTTAAAATATAAGAGTATGCAGTGGAATTAGAAATAAGATAAGATAAGTTTTGGAATTAGAAATAAGATAAAGATAAGCTTTTTACTTGGTTCATAACCCGAGCTGGGTTGCTACTCCGTGGCCCGTAGTTCTCCGAGAGCTACCTCAATAGACAATCTACTAAATTAAAAGATTCTCCGATTCAAAACTCTCGAATTCGAAGGGTATTCACTTTTTACAAGAATGAGAGAAAAAGTAACACACTACCTTCTCTAAAAATTAAGTACAAAAGCGAAATCAAGTACAAGAAATGAATTACAAATTTAAACTTATATCGACATTTAGAAATGTAGAGGTGTAGTTCGTGTCGAACTTACAATAGATTGACGTGTCGAAGCATTTACAAACGATAGATGATGGCGACACCACTTAAACGTATTTGAATTGTTGTACTCAGAGTTGTCCATCATTTCTTTTATAAGTTTATTTCAATCGACTGAAATATCCTTTAATCAATTTCAAATATAATTAATTATTATTATTGAGAAGGAAAGAGTTGTCTATTTATAATTTTTTTATTAAACTCTAAGGTTGGAATGTTGGATAATATAAGTTAGCCTCCTTTAATAGCAATCTCATTCTGTGTTATCTTTTGTATTTTATTTGTATTATTTATTTATTTATTTGTTAGTTTCGTTATTACAAAAGAGAGAGATTTAATTAACTTTATATAAAAAGAGGATGTGTTCATATCATATGTTTTTTTACGATCGATCTCATAATTAAATAAAGAAAAATAAATTATGAAACATTTGACGTAAAGATAAATAATTCGCAAACGAGGGTTAGACATAATTAACATCTTATTTATGATTTTTTAAAAAATAAAATATAATCAACTGAAATAAATATTTAAAATTCATTTTTTAATATATTTAAATTTATGCGGGGATTATTTTAAGGTCACGACACGTACAACGAATGCCCGACGTGGCGCCGATCACGGAGCCGAGCGAAACCATCTCTGCGCATGCGGCAGCGGGCCGGCCTTTCCTGGATCCGCGCCGTCCATCCGCCGCATACTTCGCCCCCGTCGCCGCCTCACGAAACGGCGAGACATGGCCGTTCAGTCGATGGCTATTTCGTGATCGAATCGTCGGCCCTCGAGCCGAAATCTCTCGGGACGCCACGCCGCTGTCGCCGTCTCCGACACTAGCTGCCACTAGGCCGTAGCTACGTGGCAGGCCTACGAGTCCACCAGCTACAAACACAAAACCCTACAGAACTCTTCCGAGATCAAATTTTGGCGATAAAGCTCCCATCTTTACGCAAGACTGCCAAATCCGCCATCGCTGCGATGTTGCGGAGCCCGCCGAAGGGCCTTCCGCCGCCGGCTACAGAGCCGGAGGAGAACCTGCGGTGCCCGCGGTGCGAGTCCACGGACACCAAGTTCTGCTACTACAACAACTACAACCTCTCGCAGCCGCGCCACTTCTGCAAGAGCTGCCGGCGCTACTGGACCAAAGGCGGCGTCCTCCGCAACGTCCCCGTCGGCGGCGGCACTCGCAAGAACACCAAACGCCCCACCGCCGCCTCCTCTCCCTCCGCCCATGTTCCCTGTTCCAAGCGCCACCAGCCGGCCAAGTCCGAGCCGGTCTCCATCCTTTACCCGTCGCTCGACGTCGACCCGCGGATCATGGGTAGTGCTGCAAGCTTCAGCACGCCGCTCGGGGTCCCAAATTACGCGAGCACCTCCACGGTCGGTGTTCATGGACTGGAGTTACAGAGCCCGAATGGCGGCGCCGGCTTCGAGAGCTTGTCAGCGCCGGCGACGTTGTCAAACTACAACATTTTGGGGTTCCAAACCGATTCTGAATGCTGGGATGGAGCATGGCTTAATCCCTCCATCTACATCAATCCTGGTTCTGGTTTGCAGTGACTCAACGACTCAATGGCGAACAGAGGAAGAAGAAGAAGAAGAAGAAGGTTCGAACCGGATTTTTGGCGACAGATTACTGAACTGTTTCTTGTGTTGATTCCTGGAATAGCGAGCGCATAGTTCTGAGAATCTGGCGATGTGGAGTTGGAGTGAAAATAATTTGTAGGCGGCCTTACTTTTCTGTTTCTGAGCTCCAGTTCTCATGTTTAACTATAAGTTGAACTTTTGCCGCTTAAGGTTGACTTGTGCATGCTTTAATGCTGTCACACTTTTGAGCGACCAAACTTAATGATTATATTCTAATGCTCTTTGAAATCTTGTCGTCAAATGCACTATTTGGAGTTCTCTTCATGAGACGCACGATGGAGGGAGATTTCATCCTCTACGATTGAAGATCAAAGAACTCGTAAAAAACAGTTGATGCTTCAAGATGAGTTTTTCTAATGTCCAAACAGTTTCAACGATGTGGCTCTGGTTTTCACCTACAACTCTTGCCTACGTTATTCCCGATGCTTTAGGACAAGATAATTATTATTGCTCATATGGGAAAATATGAAAGTGCAATATAATCACATTTTAGTAGAAATGAAATGTATACGAGTTTTTGACTTGTAATTTCATTTAGACTGTATTTGGTATGTCGTAATCTGTTTTGTAATGTAATCCAAATTATATTAAAAGATAAATTTTTTTATTTGTTATTGTCTTCAAATTGTAATGTAATATAATATAGATTACAAAAGACACTAAAATTTTGTAATCTGAATTACAAAATAAAATCTATGTAATCCAGATTACATTATAAACCGTAATCTAAAAAGTGTTGGATGCTCAACAATCGAAGTCGATCGTTGTCGCCATCGATCAGTCGATCGTCAGTCGCTGCCCGTCATCGCCGATCGATCGCCGCCCCGACGACCGACCGACGACCGATCAACGACTGACCATCACATCGTCGTTGTCTCTGTCGTCGCTGTCGATCCATTTCTATCGTCTTTGTAATAGACACCAAATAAAAAAATATAATAATCTTTGTAATCTAAGATTACATACAATTTTTATCCAAACGTAATAATATAATCAAGATTACATTGAATCCCATTACAACTCGAATTGCATTACATCATACCTTAATGTTTTTTTACAGGAGCACAACTATTAACGTACGTTTGTAAATGCATTTGATGACTTTATAACAATCTCTCCGTGATTAATAGATTATAATATTCTATTTCACAAATTTGTAGATTCATTTTTTTTAAAAAAAATCACTATATTAAAACAAATCACGCATGTTATTTTATTTTTCAAAATCATGCAGTAAAGTTATTTTCGAATTAAAAAAAAAATAGCATTTGAAACTTTAAATGCAAAAGGCAAAAAAAAAAAAATGTCGATTAATTTCATTAGTACAGATGCAAATAGCCAGGATGACCGCTTTCGGCGCAGCCAGCGATACTGCAGCGAGGCGGCGGCGGCGGCGGCGGCCGCAGCATGAGCAGAAACCGGTATTTTAGACTGTTCCTATGACTTCAAATTGGCAATTGTTTATGTTCATGGCTGCCATGACAAGAAAAGCCAAGCTCCTGATCAAAATGACCAGTGGGTAATCGGTTCGTCCATTTCTTTACAGAATCAGACCTGGACGTAAATTAAAGTTCAGAGAAAGTGTTCAATCCATAATAGCAAGATACATCTGGTTCAACACGGGGTTTTCAATGTGAATATCAGCAAAATTGAAAGACCAAAAGAAGTTTCAAAACATGCAGTAATACGAAGTCCTTAATTAGGAGCATAGGAAACATTTAAGCTTCGTACACATACTCATCTCATCATCTAACTCGCAACTATCACTGCCATTTTCAGTTGTCACTATTACCCATCACCTCCACCATCATTATCACTATCATATTATATAAGCGACAGGCAAAATGTTGATTTCATTGTCATTGACTAGTTAACCACTAGTACTAAAACTCAAATTGTTGGGAAAGGAACGCATTTATATATTTTACATTCTTAATATCCATTCCTCCCTTCGTGTGTGGTTGAACATTCCCAACTTAACTAGTTCAGACCTAACATATTGATTCATGAGATAATATCATTATCATAGGTGGGATTTGAATAGGAACCTCCTTCCCTTGTACCTCCTAAAAATTGATTGGCTGACCACTTTTTCAAAAGCCCGAGCTATTAGGAAATCAGCCCATTTCTAAATTTGTATTCTTAATATTCACCATCTCTGGTCTCTATGATCATTTTAGTTACAACCACTAGTCGCGGTAACAATTATCATCGCCATTATTACAATTGCAATTGACACCATGTAAATCAACGATAACACCACCAATAGTTCCAAAGACTCAACTATTAGCTTCGACTACATCGCTTGTATCCCACCGTTAATAACCTCTATGGAAGGCCATTGTTGTGTATCACAGCCTTTTAAATTTAGAGAGACTCTCAGAGAGTGGACCAAGAAAGACTGGATAAATCTTATAAATGAATGAATTATAGAATACAAATTTAAATGTATATTAACCATAGTCTTAAATATGTTTGGCAGTGTGTAAAGAAACCTAGTAGTTAAAAAAAATGCAAGGAGATACTAAAGGTAATTGGTGTTGGGTATTTACAACACATAGAAATCAGAATAAATGATGAATGGATAATGTCGCCTAGAACAATAAGCAATCTAATGATCATAGAAAGTTAAATTTACATGAGTTATGGCTAAATAGGCTCTCCAAGCAGATTGCACGTTTGCGTCTTTTTCGGATAACTCAAAGAAATAAATTTTATGAAGAAAAACTCACAAGGTTATGGATGTAACAAGCTGGTATATTGAGCTGAATCTCACCTCTAAGGCACTCAATGTTGCTATTGCTGATTAATGATTGAAGAAATTGACAAATGCAACAACCTGCAATTAAGAGAAAAACTATGTTTTAAGTTACTACTGAAATTAGCAGTACACAATTTGAAGCAAGCAAGAACCTAATCAATTTTTTCAGAGCATGCCTGAAATACAAGGAATCACGAATTGGAATTTGCATTCTACAGTTACGGATGTATTTCTTTTTGGCAGATAACCATTACATGATAGGAATTCCATATTCCAAAAGATCGAAAGGTACTGAACTTCACAATTTCAATCGCTCGTGCTTCCAAAACCAATGCATTTATCCTCGATTTAAATAACGCGAGCACGAGAAAAAAAAAATCAGGGACAATTTGGTCAATATGGATTTTTTTTCTGATGAAATGAGAATCGTTTGCCTCGGGAACTAATTGGTTCAGAAAAATAAATCATACTAGCTACTGATCAAACAATTTTTTTTTTCATTGCACTCAGTAAATTAGGGAAATCGGAAAATAAAAACCTAGAAGCACTTAAACCGTCGCCAAAGCGACGGGGCGACGAACAGCAGCCTGATCGCCACTGCTGGTGTACTCCGACTGGAAAAAATCAAACCCAGGGCTCCGGAAGAAGAGGATGTGGATTTCTGGTGGCTTGACGAGATCGTAGGCCAGATGCTAAGGGGGCTTTGATCCATCGCCGTTCCGGATTTGAGTAGACAAGCGGAGCAAGCAGCGCTGGGAGAAAGTGGAGGACTCCATGGCGATCGCCTCTTCGACCGCAGGTTGGTCGCGGACAAAGCGGCGGTGAGGAGGAGCTCGGCGGCGGGCGTCAGAGGGTTTCAACTGAAAACAGACTTGGGCCGCGCTTCGCAAAGTGACGCGAAGTTCCTCGTTCAACGACCATTGGACCACACACAATCAATCCCATCCATCCATTAAATTTGAATAAACAAATGAAACTTAATTAAAGGAAAAGTGGGGCACATGAGATTTTAATAGACAAGTTTAAAGAAAATGGCACATGAAAAATATATATATATATATATATTTAAATGTGATATAAAAATCATAAGTTCGCTTTCTAGTAAAACAAAATTATAAAGGGATAAATTCCAATCTCCATGCTAAAATTATTATTATATCGATCATCTATTTTTTAAAAATCTCAAAAATATGATAAATAGAGCTCATTTGGTGCGCCATTAACTTCACACTTTATTTTTTTATTTATAATTTAGGTGTATGGCATTATTTTTTTACTTGGGAGATTCAATTAATGGTCAAACTCGTGAAATACAAGTTTTGACGTATTGACGATTTGATATTGTTCCGAGTCAAAAAAGAAATCATAAATTATGGCGATGTGATATATACTTTCATTTGGACACACGAAAGGTCATTAAAACTATTTATTTTCTAAGAAAAAACACCATGATAGTCTTATAAGAGCCTAAATCATCAACTCGCGTCAATGCATCCATGAGAGCGGTCTCATGCACTAGGTGCATGCTTTCTCAAGGAAGCGTGTATATATATGCACTTACATTACATAAAGAACGCATGTGATATAGTAGAAAATGAATGTATTTAACTTGCAAATGAAACCCTAACAAAGAGTGCATGAAGATGAATAACAGTGTGTTAATTTTTTTTTTCTTTTTAATTAAAAAACAGTGTTTTTATTGCGTTTTCTAGAAGAGAGAGAGGTAGAGAGCGAGTCCCAAAACTGATAGCGAGGTAGCTGCTTGTGCTTGAAGCTTGCATGTGATGTATATCATATTGAATTCGGGGCCCCATCTTCCCCTTCCTGCTGCTCATACGTGACTTGAGAACGAAGCAACCTGCTAGCTGCTGCATCTGCATCCCTCAGCCGGACGTCTTTTTCTCTGCACTCATCCTTCCTCATGCCGTAAACGATCATCATGTCACCACATCTCGCTGCCCACCATGTGAGCCCTCTTCTCTCTCTCTCTCTGTCTCTGCCTAATTTATAATTTACGGAATCATTCGATGAAAAATTAAGTTCGGTCTTTGATCGACTTGTTGTATGAGTTCCAGTGGAGGTTCTTTTGGAATACATGGATGTGGTAGCCGTTCCGTTGCTGCTTTTGCTTTACTAGAGACACGCTGCGCGCTCTCTTTAACGCCTAGAAGCAAACTTGATTTAACCTACATAAGGCATTAAAGGTGTTTTGTTTGTCCATGTTGTTTGTTTTTCACGACCTTTTCCTTTTGCTCGACATGGCCTTCAGTTAAAGTAGCTACCTACAGTTGATCTCATTTCGAAAGAGGAGATCGATATCCCTGGACATGGTGGTGGCCATGAAGCTGCAGCAGGCATGGAGATGATGATGATGAGTCAAATAGGTTCCAGCAACAGCAGCAGCTCCAATCTCATCGACGCGAATTCGAAGCTGGAAGAGCACCAGATCTCCGCTGCCGGCCGGCACTGCCCGAGCTGTGGCTACAAACTAGATTGCAAGCCGGTAAGCTAGAATTAATCACTCTGTGCGAGCTTAACGTTTTACTTAATTCGATCGATCATCACTCAGTCTGATCGGTGTGTGTGTGTGTGTGATTAATCTTGTTGAGGAATTTAATTAGGACTGGATCGGATTACCGGCCGGCGTGAAGTTTGATCCCACCGACCAGGAGCTGATCGAGCACCTGGAGGCCAAAGTGAGAGCCGAAGGAACGACGTCGCACCCCCTGATCGACGAGTTCATTCCGACCATCGAGGGCGAAGACGGCATCTGCTACACCCATCCGGAGAAGCTTCCAGGTTCTTCATAATTTGCGATTCAAATCTCATACGCCGATCGAACTGATCCGAATTGCCAATTACATGGATGCATGGGTGGATCAGGTGTGACGAAGGATGGGCTGAGCAAGCACTTCTTCCACCGGCCGTCGAAGGCTTACACCACGGGCACGAGGAAGAGGAGGAAGATCATCGTCCAGGGGGAGTGCGAGAGGGGGGAGACGAGGTGGCACAAGACGGGGAAGACGAGGCCTGTCGTGGTGAACAGCAAGCACAGGGGGTGCAAGAAGATACTGGTGCTGTACACCAACTTCGGGAAGAACCGGAAGCCGGAGAAGACCAACTGGGTGATGCACCAGTACCACCTGGGGGAGATGGAGGAGGAGAAGGAGGGCGAGCTGGTGGTGTGCAAGATATTCTACCAGACGCAGCCGCGGCAGTGCGTGCCGCATCACCACCACATGCTGCTCGAGGCACAACTACCGCAGCATCAACGTCATCATCATCAGCAGCAGCAGCAGCAGCAAGGTCCGGGCATGGCCTTGCACATCAATACCCCAACGAACCCTATCTCCGCCTTCGTGTCTTCTTCCCCTGCAATAATCCAGCAGCGGCCAGCCCTCATGCTTGACGACCCATTTCAGGTCTCAGGAATGCTTCTACGAAGTCAGGTCAACGTACGTTACTGCTTGATTTCATTACGTTGTGGAGCAAATTTAGCTATGAATTCATTCTTTTTCTATAATTTTTTTTATCGTTTAATTTTAATGGCAACAACAGCAGCAGGAACAGCAGAAGCTGCTGCATCGATCTACTTCGGGTTTGGAAGAGATGATAATGGGTTGCACTTCGACAACTACCAAAGGAATAAGTGTAAGAACCCTAATCAAATGTTCTATGCATGCATTGATCATTTTTTTGGTTGAATATTTGTTGATAATTAACATCAATTAACTCGCACGCGAGCTTTAGGAGAAAGAGTTTATGCACGCTATAAATGAGCGATTGTAATAGTATAACCATTTAAATCATATATATATGTAATTAAGACATAATTTTAGTGCATTTGGCCAAATACTTCTGATGAAAAATAATAATAATAAATCAAAATGCTCAATCCATATTTTGCTTCAATATATAAATTATTTTATAATTTAATTATTTCCAATAGCTTCTTTTTTTTTTCTTTCAGCCTCTTATTCTTATCTATATCATCAACTATAATAGCAACACCAAGAGGACAGTAACACTCTCTTTCTTCTTTGTGGCTTTTATTTTATTCCAAACTCCTTTTTTTAATTGTTCTCAAACTCCTGCAAATGATATTAATATCATACCATTGACCACCTCTCTTCTCCTTTTCTATTTTTTTTTCTTCTTATATTTTGATAGAAAAGCAATTTGAGGTATATATATATATATGCATTTGACTGAAATATTTATATATATTAAATTCAGATATATGTAAAATTACTAGAACAGTTAATTTTTCTTATGGTTACATGATTAATTATACAGTATATATGTTGAAGATTAATCTTTTTTTCTTATGTTTACATAATTAATCTTAGACACATGCAGAAGAGACTAAGTCCAATTGATGAGCAGACATAAGACACCCTCTTCATACCAAATCACTTGACGATCGAGCATTTTTTGACATTGATGGCCTTGTTCTTAGAAATGTTTTGGAATTGAGATCAGATCAGTGGTTCAACCAATTTGACTAAAACAAAAGGACAATATATATTATTTTGAAGGATTCAACCAATACAAGTAGGAAATTAAATTAATGGTGGGGGTAGTGTTCAGGAGAAACCCTACATTATTCATTTCTAAAGCATTACTTGGACCACACTAGAACAAGATATCAACAACTAGAAAAGTTATAAATAATGAAGTACGTGCATGGAAATTAAAGGTTCGTATATATAGTGCAAAATATATATCTGTTCATAGGATTAATTAATCTGTCCCACAAAGGATCGGAGAGTTAGGCAGATATTGGTTAGAAAAATTTACTTGCTGATCCTGATTAAAAGCAAGACATATATAATTTGGATAAACTAGCAAGGATTAAATTTATGTTTGCTTGGCATTGGTCGACATGCATATTTTAAATTTTTAACTGGACAAGAATTCAACTTGATGAGCTTCATCTAGTGTCAATTAGGATGCAGCAAAGATGAATCTGTCAGCTTATAATTTCATTTGGTTACTTAGCTGTTGTTTTCTATAACATTTTATTTTGCATATGAAAAACTGCACGTGAAATCAGAAACAGGCAAAGTGATATACAATTGAAATAATCAAAATGTAGTTGAGCAACCTTAACAATCAAACCTAAAAAGTATGGATTAACAATTAATACGACAATGTGATTAGAAAGTGGAATGTTTCTTAACCACATATTGACAAAATAGGATAAATTTAATAAGAGATGACCGAATGAATAAAAAAAAGTAAAGGAATTAATCATTAGTTTTTGTTTCTTGAGTGTGAATCTATAATATATACAGGCTCCTTAATGTTATGGCTAATGCTCTTTCTACTCTCTTCCATTTTCATTTAGTCAATTGGAACATCAATTTGTTTTTCTTTTTCTTTGCATATGTTCTTTTCTGAATTTAAAACACAGTATTTTCTTTATCTTTCACACAATAAATAGATTCCTATCTCAAAAGTAGATGAGGTTCATATACCCTTTTCATGCTTTATATAACTTGGCAGGAAACACTAGTCCCACAAGCTCAAGAGCCAGAATGGCAGTACCCATACTGGTCACCTGAGAACCGAGATCATCATGGGTAACATCGAAGAACAAGATAAAACCAAGAAAGAAAGGTCATAGAACACCATCATTAGCATCGTCATCAGCAAAATAAACACAATGCTGCTGAAGTTAATTATTATTCCATGACAAAGAAGAAGGGAATTAAAGCGTGCCCCCTCTCGCCCAATTTGAAGGCAGATAACTAATAATCACTGTCTGCATAGTGAACCGAGTGGGAGGAGGGAAACAAAGTGTAGTCCTTGGAAAAGAAAGGCAAAGAGAAGATATAAAGCAAAAAAAGAGGCAGAAGGAAGGGCAAGGAAAAGGAAGGTGCTGCTGTTTGCTGACATTAATTAGAAGGGAATGATAAAATGTCCAGCCACATCAAAACCAACGCTAGCTCATCATTGCAACATCACCATCATCTCCAGTACTGGCAGCCTAATCCTGTTGTGCTTAGTTCTTCTTATATTGGCATTACATAATTAATAAACATGACCACATGTTCTTACAACTTTAATTTTACTCCTTTTGTGATTGCAATTCTTTAGCCGGGAGAGAAAGAGAAGGAGAATATTTGCTGGAAGGTTACTTGTCTTGCATTTTTATTGCTAGAAATCGTCTCTGGTATTTTGAAAGCTTTAGTTTGAACATCTTTAATAAAGAAGTATGTAGGAGATTAGCAAGTCCTTTTGCAACCTTTTATTTGCTTTTGACATGATGATAACGGGAAGTTGCCTGATGGAACCTTCTGTGTAGCTTCACAGCAGAAGGGAATAAAGGACCGAGTTCTGGGACTAATTTAATTACCAAGAAACATGCAGTTGATTACTTCCAGTACTGGACTTTTAATTCAATAAACAAATTCTTAAAATTAAGGATTGTTTTTGCTTAGAATTAGTGCCATTGAAGCATGTTTAGAATACTTGTACTATGACACGGATCGATGCTGCATGCAGTTCCAAAATCTTTGGGGAAATAAATAAGTGAAGAGAAAATAATTCAAAAAAAAAAAAAAAAAAAGGAAACAACCAAAGAACTGGAGATAGATGATGAGTGAGAGTAAGGATCCTTGGGAGAAAATGAAGGGTATGTCTTCTTCACTTGTTCCAGAAAGCTAATGCTCATGTCTGTCTTGTGGTAGATGCTGTTCAAAAGGTTGAGTTAGGCCATTTAGTGATGTGAAGGTTCTGGTCCCAAAAAGAAGCTGCCGGAGGAATTGTGAGGTGGAGAAGGAGAATAATAGAACATGCAGTAGCTTTCTTTTGGGTTCTCTTATAAATATATAAAACTGCTTTTAGAATGATTCTTAGACCTTTAATTATTCCCTGTTATCGTTGAATTATGTGCTAAATTAAAATTGCGTTTCCCATGGAAAAAATAAAAGAAATAGTAGGCGAGGGCTAGCTATTGTCACTGTTATTCTTCCTCTGAGAATTCATAACAAAATTCTCTTCTTAGCCTCAGTTTAGCTTTCATTTGTTTGTATAATAATTTAACTATAAAACATATTTTCTAAAAAAAAAACTGTGTTTCTTTTATAAAATGTAAAACTTACAATTTTTAGGAGCTAAATTTTCGTTATGCATGGTCTCTGAGGACAAAATTTAATTTGTTTGTTAATTCTTAACTTGCTTTCACTATGAGCATCATAAGCTATTAAATAATAATTCTCGCGATGCATGTAAAATTTATATTTTTTAGTCAGATTAATATTGAATAACTAATATATTTGAATCAACTGGATTATACTGCTCGATAATTATTGACAACCTCAATGTAGCCCAAGAATTTATGAACTGACAGTAAAAGAGAGAGAGAGAGAGAGAGAGAAAATTAAGGTAAATTATTTTTTTAAAAGAAATTCTTTAGTTAATTAAAAATAAATTTCGGGATTAAAAAAGCATTCGGTTGACCTTAATTTTAAAATATTGAAAATTTTGATATTTTCTTTTTAAAAAAATCATAAAATAAAATAAATAAGAACCTTGAGACGACGATAATATAATTATCCATCCAACTAATGACACGAAGACAGTTGAAGCTGTATCCATTTAGCTCTCAGGGTCAGGATTAATTGTCCCAGTTGATAAATATAAAAGAGTTATTTTTAAATACATTTTTAAAGATTTTACTATTCTAAATTATCTATTGATCTTCTTTTTTATATTTATTATTTAAAATTTTAATTTATTTTCTCCATCAATAAAAAAAAAAAAATCATTAATAAAACGGTTTTATATTTTTTAAGCGGCATCCATCTACTCCCGCTGTTAAAACACAGGGCCATTTTTGTCCTCTTATGTTCTGTTCTGTTCTGTTGGTGAGCGTGTTGGCAAGAAGTATTTCCCACTTCTAAAATGACCTTGTCCTTGACGTTCCTTCCAGAAGCTTCCTTTTGTTTCCCCCCCACAGATAACAGAACAAACAAAAGATGGCGATTGGGTGAAACCGCCTTTAATCGGATTTGATTTGAACTGGGTTTAGTGCGACTAAACGGGGGATTAAAGCCCTCATCCAGTTTTCTAGTCGGGCTAGCCCAATTGGCTCGGCCCATGAGTCAGGAAGGACAAAATCTTATAATGCACTATGCTGGTCATGGGACCCGCAAACTGTTTAAAACAATAACAGAAACGAAAAGTTTAAAATAATCAGTAACCCCTCCCCCTCCCCGTAAAACCGATCTCGTCGATGGAAGGTCATATTTCGGTCACAATCCGATCAGAATTCGATTATGATTCAATTGAAATTTAGCCGTGATCTGATTGACATCGGAGTCTGATTATTTTCGGCCGCAATCCGATTGGAATTTGACCGCGATTCAATCGGCACCGGAGTCCGATCGGATTGCGAGCGAAATTCGGTCGGATTGTGATCGGCCGATCGTAAATCGGCACCCACAATAGGTGAAATCTCATACGGAAGAAACACTGTACATTCTTTATTACTGTGCAATCGCAATTGATCTGACAACGGAGATACTGTCATGTATATATTATATATACATACACCGTCCGATCCATCGTGATTGCACAATAAATGAAAAATGCACAATGTTTCCTCCGTCGCAATTTCACCCATCCACAGCTCTGATTCACCGATAGTCGGCTGCTAGTGGCGCACACCACTGGAGGATTGCAGTCGTTTTCGACTAGAATCTGATTGCGCACACACACGAAGATTATTCAAAATAACAAGATGATCGTTCAATTTTTGCTTTTTTTTTATTCGTAAATATAAATATGTTAAATTAAATAATCAATATTATAAGTGGTTAAGATATAGCACAAGAGATTACACCGTATAATGTTTGAATATCTAGCTACAATGCAAATGAAATTTTTAAAATTATTATTTTAATAAATAATCTTCTCCAACTATATACGATAATCTTCAAAAATAGCGAGATTAGAAGTTTTTCCAAATCTAATATACAATATATGCAAACGAAGTTAATTTGTTCTCCTAATTCAAATCCGTCAAGCACTTTTAAATATTGTCATATTCTGTATGATTCTAAATCATGATATGATATGATATATGCCCGTATTTTACTATTATAATTATAGGTGAAAAATAAATGAGCATGAATTTTCATATGATAGTAGTATTTATCTATCTCTAAATAATATATATATATATATTTGGTCCTTGATCAAAACTCGCTCCTTCGCACCACGGAAGAGTATTTTAGAGATGTTTCATATTTTTAAATTGTCTTGATTGTTTAGATTAGGCATGTTTAACGGATCAAATCGATTCAGAATTGAGTCGAAATATATTCGTTAAATTCAAAATTATAATCGATTCAGATGAATCAGTTCTGGAATCGAACTGAAACCGTTTCGATTCTAGTTCAATTCGGTTCCAATCGATTTCGAAACCGATTAGGAATCGATTCGAATTCTGATTCGGATCTGATTCCGATTGCTAATTTAAAGATGAAAACTCTTAGCATGTTAACATGTCTATAAGATTATTTTGTGATAGGAAAAAAAATAGAATCACCGACATGATAGATAAATTTGGAAGCTGATCAAGTTTGAAGAGGATGGTCTAGAATCGTTTCGGAATCGGTTCGGAACCGTTTCAAAATCAGTTCGGAACCGTTTCAAAATCGATTTGGATTGAATTAGTTTCAAAGTTAAAACTTTAAAATCGGAATCGATTTTGAACTGATTCTAATATCGACGAATTCGGAATCAATTAGAACCGAATCGAAATCGGAACTGAAGAACCGATAAACATGCCTAATTTAGACCTATGAAAGAAAATATGACGTAATCAAGGAATTGTAAAGATGAAATACTAATAATATCCTGTTGGTGCAATCGGCCCAGGTCACGATTGACCAGACTCGAGTTTGACTCGAGTGATGTTTTGATGTTTGACAAAGGGATTTGACAAAATGGATTGACATTGATGTTGGACATTGATGTCGGTTAATATGTTGGGGAGATTGTTTATACAATCGACCCAGGTTATAATTGACTTTGATGGTTGAGTCCAAGCATGTGTCTTGGCAAATGGAAAGTCCAACATGGGTTGGCAAAGGAAAAGTCCAACATGGGTTGGCAAGGAAAAGTCCAAGCATGGGTCTTGGCAATGTAAAAGTCCAAGCATGGGTCTTGGCAATGTAAAGTCCAACATGGGTTGGCAAGGAAAGTCCAAGCATGGTCTTGGCATGAAAAGTCCAACATGGGTTGGCAAGGGAAAGTCCAAGCTTGAGTCTTGGCATTTGAGAAGTCCAAGGCTCGATATTGGCCAGAAAGTCCAAGCGAGTCTTGGCAAAGATAAGTCCAATGGTTGGCAGAAAGTCCAAGCGAGTCTTACGACGTGAAGTCCAATGTGCTCAAGGCGTAGACACCGTTAGCATGAATAGCCGATGGAAGCACCGAAGCTAGCGCTGATGGATGAACGAACAAGTCATGGATGACTCGAGGGATCCGAGGCGCGAGGTCGATGGAGGTGGCTAGAAGGCCAGGTCTAGGCTTAAGGGTGGTCTAGCGGGCAAGTACGAGGGCACCATACTTGAGTTAAACCTCATTTGAGGTCACAATGACCGATCGCATTACGGTGCGGTTCGAGCCGTGAGTCGACTTGAGTTCGACCGCCAAAGTTAGAGCCGATTAGCTCGCGATCAGCTTGCTCGGGAGCGATCGATGGCTCTCGCGATGACCGCCGATCGTGTCGAGCAGCGAAGACGCTCCGTGCCGATCGGGCGCCGACTACGGGCGTTAGCGATCGATCGCCAATGTTGGCGATCGATCGCCAAGAGATCCGCTGGAGTTTTTCCGTGGATCGATCCATTGTCTCACGACACATGATCATCGATCGTGACTTATAATGATCGACGATAGCGGAAATCCAAACCGACGCGAGTTATAAAGGCAAATGGAATGAGGGTTTTAGCGGCGATTTCTTGGAGCGTTTTGAGGCGATTTGCTGCAAATCAGGGTCTTCAACCACGATTCAAGCGATCAACAAGCAAGAGTTTTTGTAAAGTGTTCTTTACTTCTCTTGTTGTATTTCCTATTATATTTGCTTGTTGTATTTAGATTATTGTTGTAATCTTATTGTAAGAGGTTTCTCCACCTCCGACTTGTGTCGAGAAAGAGTTATTTAATAGTGGTGTGTGTTTGGCATCGCTAGGGCTCGTTTGAGCCCGATCCGTGGAGTAGGAACCGTTACGGTTCCGAACCACGTTATATCATCGTGTTCGTGTGCGATTGTATTTCGTGTATTGCGTTTATTATTATTATTCCGCTGCGCTAACACGAATTGTAGACAAGCACGCGAACGATTTCCATCTACGTACGGGTTACACGCTATTCACCCCCCCCTCTAGTCGTTCCAATATTCCCAACAAGTGGTATCAGAGCCTGGTGGCTCTTCAACGGATTAACAACCGGGAGCAAGACGCTAGAGGATAAAAGATGGAAGTCCAAGATCAATTAGGATGAGACATCAACACACCGGTCCCTTATTCATTCTATGGACGAGAAGGTTTCAATTCTTGGAAGGCGAGAATTGAAGAGTTTTTGATGATGAGAGACCTTGAGGAATGGTCCGCCTTAATGGAAGGATTTGAGTATCCTAAGGGACCAAAGGGAGGGTTTCTCAAGAAGAAGAAATGGAGTGAGGAGCAACTCCGGCAATTCGAGAAAAATAATAAGGTAATCAAATTTATATTTGATTTAGTACCTAATGACATCTTGTGTAGCCTAGGTGACTGTGGATTGTAAAGACGCCAAAGAGGTATGGAACATTTTGGCGAAATTCCATGAAGAACCTCATTCAATCCAAGAAGACAAGGAGGATGATGAAGAGAGCTCATCCTCAAGTGAAAGTGAGGAATCGGAAGAAAGTGAGGAGTCAACTTTCGGATCGGAAGAGAAAATAGAAGAGGTGGGAGAAGCATCCACCTCCGTGATTGAGGGGGAGAGACCATCTACACCGGGGCAACCTCAAGAAGTGCCTTCAACATCCCACAAGATGAGGAAGCTCAAAATTCAACTCCGGCACCTACCACGGACCTAGGTAACTCGAGCATTTCAAATAATAATAAAATTCATATTATATGCTTTGAGTGTAGGGAGCAAGGACACTACAAGAGTAAGTGTCCTAAACGGGTTAAGAAGGCTCCACCGGCACCAAAAGTCAAGGATGCCGGTTCCCCAACACCTAAAGGCAAGGAGCACATCATATGCTTCAAGTGCAATTCGAAGGGGCATTATCGGAGTCAATGCCCTAGGGGGAAGAAGAAGGGACAAGAAGGAGCATCATATGTAGGGGGAGCCTCCAAGGCAAACCCTAAGGTATATTTCAATAATGCACCTTCTAGATTTAATAGGCAAAAGCATGCTAGAAATAATTTTAATTCTCTTGAAATTTATGAAAAGCATGCTAATAGGAATGAATATTGCTTAGGAGCTAAAAATATTCACTTAAATAATAGAAAGAAATTTGGGACTAATGTCCCTAAAAATAATTCATCTAAGGATAAACCTAGGTCAAATAACACTAGACCAATTTTACCTAGGGAGACCATTAGAAAGGTGCAAGAGCACCTAGGTATTAACCCTAAATGGACTAGGCATGTGCCTAGAAAGTCCCATGCCCATGGTCTAAATCAAAATTCTAAAATCGGGCAATTAGAATTAGAGAACCAAGCCTTGAGGTCAAGGTTTGAGAAATTGGAGAAGACCCTTAAAATTATACAAAATCAATTTAAAGGGTCAAATGATCAAAAGTCAAGGTCCAAAAGTCAAAGTCAACACCAAGGACCTAAGAGTCAAAAGTCAACCAAGGGCAAGCAAGGTTTGGGTCACAAACCTAAGCCTAAGGTAGCTTATCATAGTGTTCCATTAGATTATGGAATACTAACTAGGTCTAGGAAGACCAAGGTCAATAGGGAAGTTATCCCTAGAGTTGACCAAAGGGTGTGTCTAGTGGCTAGGGTTTCTAGGAAACCTAGGGTGGCCACTAAGAAGGTTGCAAGGGGAGTCACCCCTAGAGTCAACCTAGGTAAGACCCAAATGACCAAGGCTGACAAGCCTAGGAGGGTCATTAGAAAGGTATCTAGGGAGGTTATCCCTAGGGAATACCTAATTAACCCTAGGAGCTCAAATAGATTTTGGGTTTCTAAGAGCGTGATTGATTCACGCTAGATGGATTTAGGGTGTGCCAACCTTGATTGGATGGGTAGTTAACTCAATCATGACAAAGGTGACATTTTAGGTCATTTTTAAGGTTATGGCTACCTTGGGAATGTGGTTTGATTTGAATCCTAAAGGTTTTTAGGATGTGCCAGTATTAATTATGAGTATTGATAAAATGATCGAATTGGCACAATTTAGGATTAGAGGTTTTTTTTAGTGTGTCATTTTGGGTTTTTGGCACACTAGGGAGATTAGTGATAATATGGCAAAAATATATTTAATTATATCAAATGGAAATTAATATTAAAATTTAGGTATTATTATACCTATATATTTTATATGCCATGATTTGTTTGTCATATGCCATGACATGACATCATATTTACTTTTATCATTTAAATGTCATGATCATGCTTAGAATTAAGTTTTAAATGTCATGTGTTTTTAGATTTTATCATATGTCATGACATCATGATCATTGGCCATGATTTATTTTGCTATCATTATGCCATGATCATTTTTATGCATCTAATTTGATTAAAATTGATTTAAGGACTATGGCGTGACTTGGAGTCCCATTTATAAGGGAATCAAATAGAGTTGCCTTAGAAAAATGCATGAAACCCTAGTTTAGGGAGAACAAAACCCACATCTCACATCCAATTGACATGTATGTGTATTTATACACCCTAGATACATGTGAGATGCTAGGATATGAGTTGAGTTCAAGGTGCATAGTTTTTGCATCTAGTTGAACCAAAACTCATCTAATTTTATCGGTGGATCATTGGGAAAGCTTGTGTACAAGTCATGTACTTAGAGCCCAAGGAATATGATCCAAAATAAGGTTTTGAAATCATTTTAAAATCAATTTATAAAATCTTGGTGAAGTCTATCTTTTGATAGCAATCACCATTGATGAAGTTGATACAAAATAGGGCCAAAACATTGAAAATTTCAATGGTTTTGAGTTTTGTATCAAACTTACTATTTTATGGGTAAATTATTTTTCAAACATTTTTCACCCATTGTTTTGGTCATAAGTATTATACGTATCAAATTTCGTGATTTTTCGATATACGTATAATTAGTTATGATTTTTCAAATTGATTTTGATAGAATTTGGAAAATTATTTCTACCGATCGCCATTGGTGGCGATCGATCGATGTATGTGGCAATCGACCGATTCGTCGAGTCGACTGCCAGGTCTGATTTTGGGTTAACAAGGTTGTTTAGCCCATTTTCAGCCATGGTAAAGGTCCCTAACCACTCCTAACCCTAGGATATGCTTTGGGAAGCATTATGAAGGGTGAAAATTCATTGGATATGGATTTGAAGAGGTGTTAGGTCAAAGTATCAATTTGAGGTGGTGGAAAGTTCAATGTTGAATTTCCAAACTTAATTTTGATGGTTTAGAGTTCCTATTGGCTTAGGGACTCCCCAAGGACATTGTTGGTGCAATGGTCAAGGGGGAGCAAGCCTTTAGGGGGAGGTATCCATCTTGGGATGATGGATGTGTTTTTTTCCTTGAAAAGGAGAAGTTATTGGGAAAGTATCATCAATTGGAAAAATTGATGGTTTTTGATACCCAATTTGGAAATTGGGAGAGTGAATAGGATTGCCTCTCTTGAGTGATATGGGACTTATCACTAGGAAGATGGTAGGCATCCTAGATATTTTTAAATCAAGGGGGAGATTGTAAGATCTCATTGGGACATGAGACATTGACCTCCTTGGAGAGATAACCTCTTTGATGTTAGTCAAAAAGGGGGAGAATGTTTGGGAGAACATTTGGTTTACATTTTCACTTGAATGTTTGGGGGAGAACATTTGGTGAGTATTTACCAATTTGGGATAATTGGTAAGGGATTTGAGTTAGTGTTCTAACTCATGATTTGATTTGGTTTTTGTCAAACATCAAAAAGGGGGAGATTGTTGGTGCAATCGGCTCAGGTCACGATTGACCAGACTCGAGTTTGACTCGAGTGATGTTTTGATGTTTGACAAAGGGATTTGACAAAATGGATTGACATTGATGTTGGACATTGATGTCGGTTAATATGTTGGGGAGATTATTTATACAATCGACCCAGGTTATAATTGACTTTGATGGTTGAGTCCAAGCATGGGTCTTGGCAAATGGAAAGTCCAACATGGGTTGGCAAAGGAAAAGTCCAACATGGGTTGGCAAGGAAAAGTCCAAGCATGGGTCTTGGCAATGTAAAAGTCCAAGCATGAGTCTTGGCAATGTAAAGTTCAACATGGGTTGACAAGGAAAGTCCAAGCATGGTCTTGGCATGAAAAGTCCAACATGGGTTGGCAAGGGAAAGTCCAAGCTTGAGTCTTGGCATTTGAGAAGTCCAAGGGTTTGATATTGGCAGCGTAAAGTCCAAGCGGGAGTCTTGGCAGCATAAGTCCAATGGTTGGCGGCGTAAAGTCCAAGCGGAGTCTTGGCGGCGTAAGTCCAATGTGCCTTGGCGGTGTAGACACCATTAGCATGACATAGCCGATGGAAGCACCTGGAAGCTAGCGCGATGGATGAACAAGTCATGGATGACTTGGAGGGATCCGAGAGGCGTGAGGCTGATGGAGGTGGCTAGAAGGCTTAGGTCTAGGCTAAGGGTGGTCTAGCAAATATGGGGGCACCATACTTGAGTTAAAACCTCATTCTTGAGGTTGACAGTCGACTGACATTATGGCCGGTTCGACTGCCGTGAGTCGACTTGAGTTCGACTGCCAGGTTAGAGCTGGGATTGCTCGCGATCGCTCATGGGAGCGATCGATAGCTCTCGGGCGATCGCTAAAGGATGGCGATCGCCCGAGTGTCGAGCACATCGCCTCCGTAGCCGATCGGGCCGATTACGGGCGTTAGCGCCAATCGCCAATGTTGGCCGATCACAAGAGATCCGCTGGAGTTTTTCCAACAGGATCGATCCGTTGTCTCACGACACAGCGGGCATCACCGATCGTGACTTATGGCAGTCGACTGATAGGCGGAAATCCAGCCCAACGCAGGTTATAAAGGTAGCTCGGAATGAGGGTTTTAGCAGCGATTTCTTGGATGTTTTTGAGGCGATTTACTGCTGCAAATCAGGGTCTTCAACCACGATTCAAGCGATCAACAAGCAAGCGATCTAAAGAATTTTTGTAAAGTATTCTTTACTTCTCTTGTTGTATTTCCTATTATATTTGCTTGTTGTATTTAGATTATTGTTGTAATCTTATTGTAAGAGGTTTCTCCACCTCCAACTTGTGTCGAGAAGGAGTTATTTGATAGTGGTGTGTGTTTGACATCGCTAGGGCTCGTTTGAGCCCGATCCGTGGAGTAGGAACCGTTACGGTTCCGAACCACGTTATATCATCGTGTTCGTGTGCGATTGTATTTCGTGTATTGCGTTTATTATTATTATTCCGCTGCGCTAACATGAATTGTAGACAAGCACGCGAACGATTTCCATCTACGTATGGGTTACACGCTATTCACCCCCCCCCCCCCCCTCTAGCCGTTCCAATATTCCCAACATATCCTACGATTTGATGAAGGACGGATCTCTTAATTACCGCATAAGCTTTACTAGTTTAAACATTGATACAATTTGAAGAACGGATCTATTAGATAAGTATAATACATAACTGCTTCAAAAGGCACCCTCAAATATCAAAATAATATGTCATCTAATAATCTACATAATAATCTGTTACTCGTCTCCAAGTCTTATTTATATAACTATTATTAATTTATCTATTTTATTTATATATCTAATTATAAATTTGATTTTAAAAAATTATTAATAAAAATAATTTATCAACTTTATTATAAATAGTTTATGAACATTATTAATCATAAATATCCATGAGTTAAAATAGATGTTCAAATTAGTTTATTCAATTTAATAAATTACTAGTTCACTTAATTGTTGATAAACAAACTTTTATCAAATAAAAATATGAAACTTGTTCAAAAATATTATGCATCTGGTGCTATAAATCTCAACTAATTAGGTAAAGATAAATCTTTTTTTTTTTCATCATAAGTTTCCATTTTCTTTTTCATAATCAGCATTAATCCTTTTTTTCCCTTTTTTTTTTTTTTGTTTGTGTTGCCATCTCATTGAATAATGCATTTTTCTATTTTATTTACTTCTTAGATATGTCTTTCTCTTTTAAAATATATTCCTTTTCAATCAAATAAGAGATAGAAGAATAGAGTATATATAAATGAATTCGTGGGCACACTTGCAACGTCTTAAGGGGCCGCACATATCCGATTAGTCATCTCTAACTCTATTAAAATATATATATATATATATAATTTTAAAATAAAGAGATCTAATCAAAATTGAATACATTTATTATATATAAGATGAATAATAATTATATGATCGATAATTTATCAAACAACGCATGTGAAGTTTAGAATTGTTCAAACAATATCTCATACTTTCATATTTATCAAATAACGCACTTAATTCTCTTTTTACCCCTCCCGCCAAACAGATCTGCATCACAGTGAAAATTTTGAACCATCCAAATATGATGCTGGGAATTACAATTCCAGCACCACAGTGGTGCTAGAATTGTAAATTTCAACACCACAGTGGTGGTGCTGGAATTGCAACACCACAGTGGCGCTGGAATTACAAATTTCAGCATCACAATGGTGTAGATCTGTTTGGCGAGAGGGGGTAAAAAGAAAATTAAGTGCGCTATTTGGTAAATATGAAAGTATGGGGTGTTGTTTGGATAATTCTAAACTTTTCGTACGCTGTTTAGTAAATGTTTGTTATTTCATACATGATCAAATTTGAAATCCGTTGATGGGATGATTCAGTAGAGTATCCAAGATTTAATATTTTCGATCGATTGAGTATGAGTTAGATTGATCTTCAATGTGTTGATATAGTTCAATTGGCCTTCTGTTATATAACTTTGGTAGATTGGGCTAAAATTGGACTTCAGGAGATCGATCATCTTCTAGGCTTCGTGAGATCGAGCATTGATCACCTGAACTTCGAGAGTTCATCATCACTTGGATTTCGAGAGGTCGGATGTATACGAGGCCTTGAGAGATTGGGTACGTACATGAAACTTTGAGAGATTAGTAGTTTGTTGGTCATGAAGTCGACTTTCTTTAGATCGATTATCTGAGAGATTGAAAGTACTCTGGATTTGGAATGACTTAAAAACGAATGAAAAGGGGTCGAAATGTACCTTAATGAAACTCCTCAGATGATGAAATTAGAAAATGAAGAAAAATTAGAGTAAAGTATTAGAAGTTTATTTGATTCAATTCTGTTTATTTACCTTTATATAAGGAGAGAAGAGATGCACTTTTTGAAGGAAATATCAAAGGATATACCTTTATAGTATGGTGAGATGTACCTTGAGGCTAAGTCTGAGAAACACACTTCTTCATGGCGAATCCTTTCATTTATTCGTCGACTTGAATAACTGTCGAATCAAACTTAATCTGAATGAGTTTAGGTGTGACTCAAGAAATTTGAGTTGACTTATATTTTAGTCCTACCAATTTTAAATTTTATTTATTTTGATTTTCACCTAGTAATTTGACTATTGACTTGACTTGATCACAAGATGTATTTATTTTCACCCTATCAAAGTAAAATAAAATCATTTTGATTTCGAAAGTAAAATTGATGATTTTATTGATTTTCTCTTTTTTTAAAATTGGCAACCACCTAATCACAAATTATTCTAAAATGAGAATATATAATATAGTAATTATTTTGTAATAATATTTAGCAGCAATCTTTGGCACATGATGAAAGTTAAATGTTTTTTTTTATGAACTTACTCAAAAACCAATTTTTAAATTACCAACGATAATATATTTAAAAAGAATCTAGCGCAATGTCAACTAAAACGGACAAAGATAAATACAATTTTGTTGTCCAATTAATTACCTGGAGATGCAAATTTCAACTGAAATGATGGCTACATAATAAATAAGATAATTAGTGGCAGTGCTATCTTCCGACTAATTAATTGCATTCTTTATATTTTTCTTCCTTATCAGCTTTGTTTGCTTGTGTGTATGCCAGCTGCAAGGTTCGTGGCACTCTTTTCAATTCTTTAATACCGAAAGGACCACGTCGAGATGAACTAATCTGATCTGCCGACCACGTTAAAATTATAATTTTGTTTTCGGTTTGGGATTTGTTTATATAGAAATTATACTGTGCGATTCATCATCATCTTTATTATTTAGATCTTTTAGGATTCAAAAATTAATTCTAATTATAATACTCGATCGAATAATAAATAATAAAAATGATCCCCTCTCTCTATATATATATATTGATATTCTGCGTAATGATTATTACGCTCGCGCAAAATGGAAAATGCAAGATCGGCTTTCTACCGATCATGCGCGACGTAAACGTCGACGGATGACCGGATTCGATCGCGATTTGGCCGTCGTCGGTGACCGATTTCGACGGACGGCCGAAATCAATCGCTAATCGATTGGATTCTGATCGATTCGCAATCGAAAACTATATATATATATATATATACTCGCAATCGCGGCTCATAGAATTACACAGTAAATACAGTGCGTTGCCTATGTCGTCTTCCTCAGTGAGCGGTTTAGCCAAACCTTGACTCGTTGGGGTCGTTGTCGTCATCCGACCGAACAAACCGCGATCGAATTCCAATCAGAATATGGTCGAAGTCAACGCTATGGTTCTTGCCGACTGATTCCGACCGCAATCCACTCGCGGTCCAGCATGGTCCAAAGTCCGATTGGACTGTAACTAGATTCCCATCGGATTTCAATCGAATCACAGTTGAAATTCGATTGCAATCCAAGTAGACTCGATGTTCGATCGAAATTCGATTGGTCAACGGCGGTGCCGAGTGGTGCTAAGCACCTCCTTTTCCGATGGGAAATACTGTGCTTGTTCAGACATGAGAAAATGGATCCTCAAGCGCGTATAATATATATATAGTATGGGCACCTCAATTCCGTGCGCATCAATGCACGATGCAGATGTCGTCGTCCATTGTGTCGCACATGCGATGCTTGATTCATCATCTGATCACGCAGAATGTTAGAATGCACAGTAACTAGAAAATTTTCTCCACACGCACACTTGAGCAACTTCTTCTCCGCTTCTTTTCGCACTCGACATCATCGAAATCTGATCGAATTTCGATCGCGATCCGACTATAATTGAAATCCGACTAAGATTGCGATCGATTTTTGATCCTATTACGATCGGAATCTTATTGAATTTTGGTGATACTGAGCACCTTTTTTACGATGTTCGATTGATGCTCGACTGTTGAGAAAGAATTCCTTATTGCTTGACATAGGCGAACCCCATCGGATTCCGACGATGGGTGAAGGAATAAGACGACCCAAGGATAAAGCACGGAGGGGATTTGGCAGTCGCGCATGCGCGTGCACGAATTAGTCGCCCATCCTATTCAAAAAAAAAAAAACCCTTCTCTCTCTATATATAATATTAAAATATTTTTTTCGTTTTATCCTAAAATTGTCTTGTTTATACTTAGCACCGTCAAAAACGCTACTTAATAAAAAAATATATATTAAAGCACTAATATATTGAATATATTTTTAACTTAATTAAATTAACTTTAATACTATATACATTGGCCAAAATGTTATGATAACTTTTGTCAAATTAGTTTGTATTACAATAGTTTTAAGTAAAATTAGTACATGTTATATAATTTTAAATTAAAAATAATGTTTTTAAAATAAAGAATATAATAAAATGTTATTATGATATTTTTTTAACTGGAGGACCCCTTTTAATAATAATAATAAAGAGCCTCATTTGATGTTTGCTCTTATTTAATACCAACTCAAATTCAAATGTTACTTCTTTGATGAGATCATTTTAAGTTTTTAAAGCTTTAATAGATTAAAAAAAATGTTTTATATAATTTGCGATAACATTAAAATATAATTTTCTAGAAACTTCTTCTACATCATTCGTCCTCCCTACTACAAATTGAATGTCAATGATAATGCTCCGTTTTATATTTAAAAAATAAATTATTTTAAATATTGTCCAATGAAAATCTCTCTGTGTATATATTTTAAAATTTCTCTAAAATATTATTTTAAGTAACCATACTTTTGCGGTCGTATTAACGCTGTTGGGATTGGACCCGCTGTCGTTACCTCCTCTATAAGTGGAAGGATCGCGGGGCCCTACAGGACACAATTCTGCAAAACCCGGTGCCATTCGAATACAGTTTATTCGCAGCATTCACGTCCGGGGACAGGCAAAGTTAAAAGAATAGCCGCGCGACCTCGCTCATCGCGCTCACCGTGGCACAAGACGATCAAGAACAGGAATTGGGATCTTTGGCTTCGATTACCGTCGCGTTCGCTTCTTGTTGTTTCCTGAGGTGATCCTTACGGTTTTCATAAGATTTTTGTTTTGTTACTTTCGGATTTGACAGATGCGTCAAGTTTCAATGTTTTGGGGAAGATTTTTTGTTTTTTCTTCAAAGATTTGTCAAAAGTGGAAAGATTGTTGCTCAGATGCATAAAAGAGTGCATAAATCGATACTGCTTCCTAACTAAACTTTACTTTTCTTGTAACGAATTTGTAGTGAGGTTGAACAAGATGGTACCGCATGAAAGATGATCGCATCAGTAACCAGGGAGCAGTCGTAGGTGATCGAACCCTTCAGGTTGAACCTTGAGCAATCGGAACGACGGGGTCGAACAACTTGTTGAATTCTCTGTCACTGGTTCTTCTTCTGTCGCACAGCAGTTGCCCGAATCGAATAATAATCATAGCCTGCCTGAAAGCCATCAGGGGGAAACAAACAATGCGCATATTGTTTCTGTGTTCTGCTGAGCCACCGATCAAACGACGAGCTGGTTTGCGTTGGAAGCAAGCAGGGCGAGACTCCTACAGAGGGAGCTGACAAGGAGCGTATTGTTCTTGCCAATTTCACTGTTTCAGCGATTCACTGCAACTTTCCAATGAGAAATTCTTCTGAGCTAAGGCAGTTACTGAAACGTCTGTGCCAAAATACACAGTGGGATTATGCTGTGTTTTGGAAGCTTGAGCAGGACAAGATGTAAGATTATTTGTTATATCCTTACCTGGTTACTTAAGGTTGGTTGCTGTTTCATGCCCAAAAAAAAAAAGGATTGTCTGTTGTGTTCACTTGACTTATGACAGCATATATAAACTTAATGTTCTGCTTAATCAGAAATAGAACAAGTTTTGTTGTTTCAATTAACTCTAGGATCTGTTACTTCCTTTAGGATTGGTTTACTTGGATGGATAATTAAGAGGGAGAGGGAAGGCGAGTAAAAAATGAACTTAACCCAATTTCTATCTTTTCACATGAGTAAATTCAGCCTTCATGTGTGAGCTTAATCTAGGTTAGATCCTCATCTCTTTGAACATAAATTTATTATATTAAAGTAGAATTATACTTTATCTACAATAATTTTTTGTTGTGATGTTTGTGCATTTGTTGTTTCAGGATATTGACTTGGGAGGATGGCTATTTTAACGAGGAAAAAGGAAAACATAGATTGGAGGAGACACACTCGTGTGAATCTTCTTATAGTAATCATAGGGTGATATCTTTTGCTACTTCTATAAATGCTGAAGACCAGAGATTTGCAAGTGATCCAGTTAAGTTGGCTTTGGCAGATATGAAACGGCATAAATACTCACTGGGCCAAGGGTATACTGGCTGAATCATTATTCTTGTTTAACACACTGCTTTAGTCTTCTTGAATAACTAGTCATGGTTTTAGTCAAGGTGTTACATATATAGTTAAAATCTCCATTGTTTAACACTGATTGTTTGACTAAAATGGTTTTGTTTCTTAAATTTGGTTTGGTTTGCTAAGTTGGTTTTAAAATATAAATTAAAAGTATCATTTGACTGTCTTCTAGCTCATATATTTAAACAATGCGCTTGTGCTCAGCTTAATCATGTTGAGCTCTGAAATTTACATTCAAGCCTGTTTGTCAAAAGAACTCAACTAAATACAAATTTTGCTTCTCATGCTTAATCTAATTTTTGATTTGGTAATTGAATTTGTTTGTTAGCTTTCAGACTTGCGATAATTTTATAAACAAATAAGGCAAGGTGCGTAAATTTTTCTAGGCTTGATGAACTTGCATTATATGTGTTAATGCTACAGTGATATTATTTAAAGTGATTTTAAAAATTAATTATGAACAATTTTATATAAACTTTTGTTTCTTTTGCCAAAAAAAGGCTTCAGGTGTGTCTTATGTTGATATAACATTTTTAAATTGAATATGAAAGCATACTTAACATACACTAATATACTTAAGCATAAAACTTCAAACATATAATTATATGCCGTGTTAAATACTTAACAAGCTAAGTGACTTACTAGCTTGGAAACAATCTTGTTTACAAACATTATTCACTTTTTTGATGAACTGTTCATCGAATTTATTTATGAACTTTTTGCATGTTTGTTACCATTGACGATTCATGTTTTTTTATGTTCATGTAAGATTATTTTCAGTTACTGTCTTCAAGCAAATGTTAATGAGCATTCATTCAAAAATGATGAGTTTGTTGATAGCCATTTTTTTTTTTTTTGGAAAAGTACTTGGTACTCAACTTGATCTTCAGATTCTCGCATTGACATCTTTTCATGTTATCTGTTGTTTTCTCAATAAGATTTCTTAGTTTGGTAGAATGCATTCGTCTACTTGCAGGCCTGTAGGAGAAGTGGCACGTTGTCAGCAGCACTGTTGGCTTTCTTTTAGTGCATCAAAATCAAAATTCCTACCTGATGTGAGTTGATTGAGCAACTGACAAATTAACTACTATTACTTTGCTGCATTGAATTAACTGTGATATGAGGAATTATTTTCTTTTTACAGATATTCAAAGATTGGCCACTTCAGTTGGCAGCAAAAATCAAAGTATTCACACCCATTCTCTTACCTTCTGCTTATTGCTTTTGCTAAGAAATGCACTGAGGTTATTTGTTGGTTTTGCAGACTGTACTGCTTGTACCAGTTGTCCAGTATGGAGTTGTGCAGCTGGGATCATTAGAAACGGTTGGTTCCTCTTGTCTAGTAGATGGTTTATCCTTGTATTCTAATGTTTAATTCCACTTGCTATTATATTTTCTTTGTGGCTGGAGTTTCATGAGTTGATGGAAATGTCAGATATCAGATAAAAATAAATGTCCCTGTAAATATGATTAAAAATAAAAGCATTCATGATTAAGTTCTACTTTCTTTCTAAGTCAGAAATGTGTTTTCATACCATTCAGAAGGGAGGGAATGAACTAGAACAATCTTCCATCTTTTTCCAGAGTTGCTCTTGCTTTGATTTCCAATGACATTCCCACTAATAATTGGTCCAAATAAAAATCCAGGATCACAGTATTGCAATTGAACAACCTTTTCTACCATCCATGCCTTCTTGGAGAGAATCAATGGAGTTAGACAATTTATATCATCTTTAACAGACCTTTTTTATAGTGATTAGTTTTCTACTCTGAACATTTTCTTCACTTGTGAAAGATAGCTTCTAACTACTTGTATTCTTGATTTGCAGTTATTTTCCTCTGGTTTTTGCATGTCTAATTCTAAGTGAACCAGGGTTCTTAGTTTGATCTTGCAACCAGGGTTTCTCTTAAGGACTACTTTAGGTTTCTATTTCTTTTAAGGGTTTCACTTATCGATTAGTTTGTCATTGAAAAGCTCAAAGGAATAATGTCTCGAAGCATTATAGAAAATTTCAAAAATAACCGCACCCCCCAATGAATTTGCCCGTACAAATAATGCTCTCTGTGATTACATAATAGGAAACGCAAAAAGTAAATATTTGGTCATTTTATCCCTTAATTTAAGCCCTCTTATCAATTATTATTTCTCCATTCCAATCATTTAAGTTTCCCATTTACAAATCAGCATATCTAATTCATCCCAAAAGTGCTCAATTTAAATCGTGCACGAGTAAATGACATAAGGTAATAAACAAGAATACCAACCTTATGAAAGAATCTTCATAATCTTCATGGTCCAAGAAACATCATTAAGCTCCTCTTATGATCAAATTTACAAGATAAGGCCAAGCCCTACATATATATTTCATTTTGCAAATCTGATAATCTTTCTGAGTTTTGATTCTATCCGTTGTTGGAGGTTTTATTATACACATGATGCATTTTGAATGAATTTCTCTCTCTCTGTAACTTCAGGTTGTTGAAGATTCAGAATTTGTACTTCACATTAGAAACTCTTTTTATACATTTTATCATGGTTTGGGATCACATGAATTTATAGATTCAGGCATCAATTGTTCGCCCCTCTTGTCACCAGCTATTGTGCCTCTGTTGGGAAATGGTTCGACATCAAATTTTGGTTCATTTAATACATACCAGTCACAACAGCTTTTGACTATGGACCACAACATGTTATCTATTTTTCTGGTTGACCATAATTCTTCACAAAACTTGATGGACCACATGCTAGGAACAGATGCAATATTGGATACAGATGAATACTCAGTTAAGGAAAGGTGCAACAATGTGTGGTCCGGTTCCATTGAAGAAGCACAGTTTGGTAATTACCCAAATACCATAACTGAAGGTGAAATGTCTGAATTTGCCATCGCTCAAAATGAGCAAAAAATTGGTACGGAACCAATTAATTTTGATTTTATCACAATTTCTTCAAAAGGAAATCATGTTTCTGATCTCAGTCTCAAAGATATTTCATACAAGGAAACAGATAAGAATTATGATAATACGACTAGTTCTTTAACAGAAAGCAGATTTCAAGGTTCACTCGATGAGCCAGAGCTACACAAGGCACTGGGGGTGAATTATGCAGAAGACTATAATAACTGTTTCTCTAACGCCACACTTGGAAGCTCAGTTTCGATCTCAAAATCTGGGGCATCTGAATATCATGACTATATATTTGATGATGCTAGTGCATGCTTTGTTACAGAAAGTGAGACAGATTTGCTAGATGCGGTGGTGAGCAGTTTACAGTTTTGCCCAGATGATAGCTCTACTGAGGGAACACTTTTCAGATCACTTGGTAATGATTGTTTGGAGCTGTTTGATTCTTGTTTGACAGAAAACAAATGTGAATCTAGTGTTTTGGACCTGGGTAGCTTCTTGCCAACAAATCAACAGGGGTCCCCATCGCTATCAAAAGCTGAAGGATTCATAAATTCTCCAACTAATTCATGCAAGAGTTTTTGTATGTCTACTACTGAAGACCAAATTAATCACAAGACTAAATTACACAATGGTCGAAAGTTGCCCGTATTAAACAAAAGAGGTGCTAGAAATGGCAATAACCACAAACAGAGGCCAAGAGACAGACAATTAATCCAAGACCGTGTTAAGGAATTGCGCGGACTTATTCCAAATGGATCAAAAGTAAGATGAGCAATGTTGAGCTACTAATTAATTTAACATACTTGAAAAATGATGCATTCTCATGATGATTCTGCTATACAGTGCAGCATTGATGCATTGTTGGATAGAACTGTAAGCCATATGCTGTTCTTAGAAAGTATTTCCTCTCATGCTGAGAAATTGAAACAGAATTCACACGAGGTAGGTGGCTCCAAGCAACTCCTTTTAGCATATATGCTCACTACAATCATTTTCTAGTTTATAAATCATTTACATTTCCTATCCTGCATTTTTTAGTTCATTTCTTTTACATTTATTTGCCAATAATTAACTGTCAACTGAAAGGGGTTTTGCTAGTTCATATACACATCATGAAGTTGTCATTCGTGCAGCATGTATTATTCAATCTTAGTGGCTTTCATCCCCTGGTTTTCTTGACAGTGGTGAAAATATTGCAGAGTATGCCAATATTCAAACAACAATCAAATTAATTTGCCATCCCATGCACATGATTAATGCTTGCTTATATACGTTCAGCTATGTGATGGCAGCCTTGTTTTATCAAGAACGTCAAATTAAGCTTGCATCAACAATAGTCATGTATCAATAAAGGCATCTTAGTGTATATGCTAGGTTGAGGGCTCAACTTCATCTGCTACACAATGTATGAGGCCGTCCTGAACACTTTATTCTCTTGGAGAGTACCTTCATCCTGGCTGTAATTGTACTGATTATTTGGAGGCAAAAACAATGCTTAAAATGTGCCCTAGAGAAGTAGAGTATGACTAGACAAACACTAACATATTTCAAGAAAACTACCTGTAATATATTGTTACTGACAAACTAGGATGACTATGGGCTACAAGTTGATTTGCAGGTTAAAAGCGAGGTTAAGAGTTCTGCTAAACCTGGGATCGAATCCAGCGGGCCCAAAAAAGCCTGTGAACAGGGCAGTGAACAAGAAATTTGGCCCGTAGTTGTTGAGTACCTCAATCAGCCAGGGCAAATCCTTGTAGAGGTACCATTTAGAAATAATTATTCGCAACTTCTCCTTGTATAACTTGTAAATCTTCCTTCCTCATGACTGCCTTTGGTAGGCCTTCTTGCCTACCAGTTCCTGTCGAGTTTTTTACCACATCCTTTTCCTAAGCTATGAATCCCATCAGGTTCTGTGCAATGACTATGGGCTCTTTCTCGAGATTGCCAACATCATTAGGCACCTAGAGCTGACAATCCTGAAAGGAGTTCTGGAGAGTCGATCCAATGAGCTTTGGGCTCATTTTGTAGTCGAGGTAGGCTGATGTTCTAACTTGAATGTTAAAACTGTGATGTATAAGACATCCATCGTAATAATGTTTTTTGTTTTTTTACCCTTTCCTTTAACAGGTTTCTAGAGGGTTTCACAGGATGCATATTCTTTGGCCATTGATGCAGCTATTGCAGCGAAATTATGTACCTGTTCCAAGGAAGTTATGATTCTTGGTTATTGTAGTTGCTTGTGTAAAATTATGGCTGCTCAACCATATGAACTAGCACTTATTGTGATCATAAGGGCAGGCACAATTATTATGCACTCTGTTCGGTTGTATAATTGCGATAATTGGTGCTGTTCCATCTTTCTTGTTTGCATTTACTTCTTGCAAGCGGTGGTTGCTCTCTGCAGTGACATGTTTGGTTATTTATATATACATGTGTGTATTAACTTAACTAGTGTTATTAAAACTTCATTATTAATTAAAAAATAAACTTTGCGTGCACAATTATGCATATTAACTAAACTAGTGTTCTCGTCTTGCTCATGAATTTACCTACTTTCTTTTAACTCCCGCTCATTTGCTCTTGCTGCTCATTCTCAGGTAGCTCATAGGCTCAGCAGCTCGGCGAATGAAACTAAGCGATCAGTGAAGATCGAGAAAAAAAAAAGAAAAGAAAAGAAATTAAATAGAATGAAAATAAAACGATGAAACCTGATCATCATAGCACCACACTGTGAGAAACATTGCGTCCCAACAAAAAGCTGGTGTGATCTTAGTTCCTGTTGCCAGTACAGCTAGCTGCAGACTGCATCCATGCATTCATCCAAGAACGAAACCCCACAGATGGAGTATCCTACTGCATCCATCAGTTGATCAAGTCCCCATCCTGCAGTGTGTCTCCGAGTTCCTGTAGCTGGATTCTTTAATATGATCTCTCTCTCTCTCTCTCTCTCTCTCTCTCTCTCTCTCTCCCTCACCGAATGGCATGCCTTCTACGACCCATCTTCTTCCATGTGATGATCTGTACAGCAACCCCAGACACAACCATGCTTCCAGAAAATGCCACTGCAAACATATTCCCACTTAATTCAAAACTGTAGCAATTTAAATTCCCTGCAGATTTGCTTTCTAGCTAGTACGTTGTTAAGATGCAAAGGTTCATTGAAAGCGAGCCCTTGTGCCTCTGTAGCGGCCGGGTTACTCTTCCATTGCAAGATAAATCAATAAATATACTACCATAAAAGGGTCGACTGATGGTCGGATTAATTAATGTGCAGTGTATTGCTTGTTCTTATGTTTTTAAACTGAGTGTCTTGAGAACGTACATTAGTATACATATATATCTCGATAGCTAGGGGTGCCATATATATATTAATTAATTGATAACCTCTAACATTCTTTGTTCGTTTGAGCAACTTTAGCAGCTTCCGGAGGAAGGCAACGATACCACTATACGACATCGCATTCATTGTCTCAGCCTAACCCCATTGACCTTGCATAACCTTTGGACACCATAAGCATGACAAATTCCTTTAGGTTCTGCACCACAATTCAATGCACCTTGCATAACCTTTGAGCACCACACCTATGGCAAACACTGTAAAGTTGAACACCAAGACCACATCCTATTTGTTATCTTGGCCTAGCCTTGTCCCATTCACTTAATTTGTGGACACCACAAGTGTAGCAAGCACCTTCGGTAAATTATCAATCCATTTACATCAAGCGATCCATGTACACCTTAATTAGGCAGTCACTATACTTCAATTTAGGAAGTCCATTCCTAAGTTAAGCCCTAGAGTACCCTTACTTAGGCTTTCCGCCGTGGTCGGATCTAACAAGTTTGTGTTTCCTAGTTCGATCTCAACCTAGTTTGAATTTCACTTTTTCAGCCACACACACATATTGTATATCTTTTATCAAATTATATTCCAACTCTATTTTGGTTTTAAAATTACTTGAAAATGCATAAAACTGTAGAGTAATTTGTGAATCAAGTTGTTTCAATTTCTTTTGTAAAAAACATATGTTTTGAGCACTTTTTAATCTCATATATATAGTTGATTCGAGTCATTTTAAACCTTAATTGTACATAAACTTGCAGCTGTAATCTTATTATCTTTTTATCGAAATGAACCCTTTTGGATGTTTAAAAGCCAAAATTCTTAAGCTTGAATATCCAAGCTCATTTAAAAGATTGGCAAAACTAGAGACAAGTTGATCACAAAATAATTTTTCAACTCGATTACTTTTATGAAAATGATTTTTTTTATGCTTTTTTTTTTTAACAAGTGTATTTGCCAATCAACTTACACTATTAAAATGATTCAATTTGACCATTATGAGATTCTAGACTAAAATATATTATGTTTTCTTGTGTTTAAAATGTTTATTTTAATAATTCATAATATGATAATTTTTAAATCAATTTGTATTTTATTTTTTTATCATTTCCAAAGTGAAATCAACTCGTGTCTTTTAAAATAAAGTTTTTTTTTTACCATGATTAGCTTTTAGGTATTTAACTAGCTAGTACACAGATACTTTCGTGAGTCTAAAATGTTCTATTTAATAAAAAGAGTGTTCTACGAAAAGGAAAATAATTATTTCAGATAGATGAGTATTTTTTATATAAAAAAAATAATTATAAAGATGTCTAATTAGTAATTCTTAATTACAAATAGTATTTTTTTTTAATGAATTGCCTTTTAAACCCAAACTATGCTTCTGGACACCTTCTCACAATTTATAATTAATTAATTCCAAACTTTAATTATACATAACTTCACAATCTGACATTGCAAACTGATCACGGGATGAGAAAAGAAAGTAGAGTGCGAGAAAAAGAAATTATATAAACTAAGAACTAAGACCTAATTTCAATTTAATATGGTCAATTTATGGCATTTAATTTTAATCCTCAATTGAATGGTATATAACAACTTATATCTTTGCAATTTCAAAGAACGTAGAGAGAGAGAGAGAGAGAGAGAGAGAGAGAGAGATCATATATATAAACTAAGAACAAAACCTATGCATTAGAGATAAGAGCTGCATTGCCTGACAAAATCCTGAAACCAAAGAATCCAACAGGAAATATAAATGGAGAGGCTCGAGGCCTGACCATAATGAAATTACGTACATGGCAGGAGAGGGAATCTAAAAGCTGACATGTCCCATATCTATGTACTTCTTCTATTGATATGTTTGCATGTGATATAGTTCTTCTTCTGATATGTGTCAGTCACGTAAGCAGTAGATATAATATCAAGTGGAGAAATGCTCCAGTGAAGAGGACAACAGTACCACACCATGGCACTGCAAGTCTGAGGGTGCAAAAGCTTTTATCTCTCTCTTTTTGCAGATAACATGTAAAATTTCTGCAGATTGGAAAGACTTCCTAGTTTGCTCCGTAAATAGTGGAAATAATATTATATTGAAAGGTTTTTTGCTTTTCAGGATTTGCATTGCAAATATTCCTTTGATGATGAGTTTCAGGAACAGTAAATTTAGTTTAGCTGTTTTGGAAAGCTTCTCTATTTTGTAGGCGTCGAGCAAAGCAAATAAGAGATTGATTCACATAAAATTGAGGTTTACAAGACATTTTCAGAAAATTGATCCAAGAGGATGGCCAAAGGAAGAAATATATATTGAATTTCCTTTTCGATTAGATTGAAATGGGAATGAATGGACTAAATCTAGTATAGAATCGACAGGAAACTGATCAGAAAAATCTGAATCAAAACGGCTGTGTTTTCAAACTACATCTTCAATACTTTTTTTTCACTAAATTTCTATTTTAACAAAGAATGAAAATCAAAATCCCACAATATCTTGAAGGAGACCATTGATTCATGAACAGTTATCGGAGGCCTTTGCCATGAAACAGATGAAGATCGATCGAGTTGCAACACAGAAGGAGGTTTGATTTGGAAGCAATTAAATTACACAATGACGGGCTTGTTCTTTTGTCCCAGTCTAAGCTCGAGATCTAACTCTTCTACAGGACAAGGAGCTTTAAGCAATTTGAGTACCTCATGATCACTACTCGCCAGTTCTTCCGTCCGCCATTTTTTCACCCTGAAGCTTTCCTCCCCGTCCGCGTTCCGTTTGCCCGCCGGCGAGTCGACAGAAGACGCGGCAGGAGCAGCATCTCTAGTCCGAGAGAGAGAGATGAAGTCGCGCGCAGTAGCGATGACACTCGCTTCTGAAACCCTAAGCGAAGAACGTTGGCGATCAGGATTAGGCAGTGCAACGGTAGGCCTCGACGGCGCCAGATCATGATCGGAAACGACGCCTCCTTCTTCGACGGACTGCTTGAGCCTCGCTCGGTCCCGGCGGTGGACGTTCATGTGGCCGCCCAACGCCTGCGCCGACCGGAACTCCCGCCGGCAGAAGCTACAAGAGTAGGACCTCGGCGGCCAGACGCAGCCGCCGAGGAGCCCGGCGGAGTCCTCGGCGAAGGCCTTTTCCTCCCACGACGGATCGTAAGCGTACAACTGCGAGGAGGCGCCGCCGGTGATATTCGCCTTCAAGTATCTCCTCCACATCCAATTTTCTCTTTGCTCCATTAAAAAAAAAAAAAAGGAAGAGAACGAGAAAGAAGACGAAGAAGAAGAAGATTTATGAAGGAGAGACGAAGGGGAATTACTTAGGAGATCATTTGGATGATGAGGAATATAATTAATTGCCACTCTAAAGAAAAGATTAAATTGCAGAGAATCTTGTGCTGAGATGGATGGATATATAGTTGTTCTTGGTAATAAATGTGTGAATAATTATATTCTAGATTAATTTCTTGCGTAGGGTAGTCAATTTAATTTAATTAGATTCGTTTAGTTTAGTGCACCAACAACAATTCAATTTATTAATTAAGGGGGAGGAAGACTTGATCATACCTTGGTCCCTCTGGGACTGTAACATTCGTCACCTAAATTATGTTCATTCTATAAAACAAAGTTTAATTAACTAGTAAAAATGTGTATAAAATAAAGAACGTTTAAGACTAGTAAGTTAATTTAGTTTGTTAATGTTAAAGAATAAAGTTCATAAATAATTTATAAATAAATTAATTTATTTTGGCATATATGTATAAACTTTAATTAATTATAAATTCATTAACTTTTAAATTTAAAATTATTCAGAATAAATTAAAATATATATAAATTTCATATATTAGACAAATATTTTTATTTGATTTCTTAATATATATAGGTAATTGAACTCGATAATAATCTTGAGTTTGGCTTGAGCTCAAGCTTAGCTTGATAAGATGCCTAATTAATAAATTAGTTTAAATAGGCTTGATAAGTAAATAATAAGATTTGAACATAGTTAAGCTTAGTTTGACTTAGCTTATTTATGCTCATAACAATATTTTTCAACCTTCGAAATTAGATTTGACTTTATTAATTACCTTTAATACTTGGCTGCAGTTTAGTTCAAAATTTTTAACTTTGATTTATATAATTAATCAGGTAACTTTTAATATTCATAAATATTTTGGTAATTTTATCTATATATTTTTTATTCGCTTAGAAAAATTAGATATATCTAATAATTACATTCTTGTAATTATTGATATGCATGATTATATTATTATTTGTGTAAGAGAACATTCTTAGTATATATTATTCTTTGATGATATTTTTATTAGTTTATGGAGTGTTGTTATTAGAATAAATTTGGATCAATCTTTTTTTTGAATTTTTTATTCAAATATTAATTATAAATTAACAAGATAAAAGAATGAATAATTAAGATGAAGTAAAGCTTGTAGAGTCTTGTATGAAACTTTGAATAAAGCTAATTCATATAGTTATCCTATGTGGTTGGGATAATTTAATTGGCTTGAATTTACAAGACTAAGATGGTGAGTGTTCAAATAATATACATATTAAAAAGAATATATATGTGCTAAACTTTCTAACTGTAGTATTTAGTTAGTTAGATGCATAGTTAGTTAGGTGTTTTTTTTAACGAGTACTCATTTAAGTAAATGAGTGGATTTAGATATAATTACAATTTAAATTATGAGTTAAGTACTCATTTAAATGAATTGATAACCATTGAAACTCCTTTTCAAATATTTAGTCATAAGCCTTTACTTTGTAATAAAAGGCTAAAATTCATCAAAATTGAAAAGTATAATTAACTTTAGCAGCTAGCTAGCTGGAAAATCTCTCTAACAATTAATTATTTAATTAATAAAATGGCCATTATGCTATTATTTTCCTTGTGTGTATAGTGTTACATATTAACAAAAGGTTGCTTCTTTGACTGAACCATCAATTGGGGGAGATTTGTCTTGTATTGACACAGGAAAATGCTGTTGGAATTGTTGATATCACATATTCAAGATTGGGTCTGATATAGTGACCATCTTTTGTGACCAGTGTTTTCGTATTTCTTTCATTTTTTTTCTTAAATAATTAAATTTCTTTCTTATTATTTTATTTATATATATATATTTATATTCCTAGTCTGGTTATATATCTTCAACTTCAATAGTAAGAGCATGACTGTGGCTGTTTATTCGAGCAGACATGATTGATGCCAACAAACATGATGAAACTGAAGGAAAGCAACTTGATTATCATTAGTTTAATTTGATGTTCTGAAAGATTGAACAAAGACTTGATATTCAGAGAGGCTCTTTCTCAAGTGTCTCTATAAAATGAACAGCGAGCAATACCAATTCACAGGCACGCTGATCGATCAAATCTAATGGCAGAAAGGTGGCTGCATTGTAGTTTTTTTTTTCCCCTGGAGCAGCTGATCCAGCTCAAAGAGTGAGAGCTAGAGACATATAGAATGAATAAAGTAGGGTTTGTTTGGCTCACAAGTGTCGGTTGGCATTTTAAGTTCATTGCTTACACATATAATTACGGAATCCTTTTGTTGTGAATGTGTACCTGAAACCAGATTGAGAGAGGAAATACTGAAGCTCCCCGTTATGCTGATCCTTGCCTTGTGCCTTGGGCATGGTGTTTTCGAAGCATCCAAAACTGTAAGCTGTTGTTGGCAGAATAGTTTAGTCTCAATTATGAGCGACATGATAGTTTTCTATTGTTTAGGACCGAGTCAGAGAGTGACAGGGTATCAATCTCACGATATGCGTGCAAGGCTACCTCTATCTCTCTCTCTTCATGGCCCTCTCTTCGTTGTTTGCCTCAGCTTTTATTATTTGTCGTGTTGACTGTTGCAGAGTGATCCTATCTGCTAAGGAGAAGAATGATTAGGTACTGAAACAAGTCATTTTTCTCCACTTGTTATCGTTACGACTCATTCAGTCAGAGATTTAATTTCCTGCCTTGTCCAACAAGGACTTGAGGTCCAAATTCTACGCCATGAAAACAGGGATCTCAAATTTAGTTTAGTTTAGCTTTTAATGGAATTAGTCCCGAGTCCCAACGTAATAAACAAGGTTTTGAAATTGAGAAGTTTCCCGTGCAAGTTGGTACCTGTCGAATTCAAATCCATCTAGTAAATATTGGGCATGAACTCGAAAAACTTTCTTATCATCAAAGATATTTTATTCTCGGTCACTCTCAGCGTCAGATTAACAGTTTAGAAGGTGAGATGGAGCAGCTGGTGATTTGATGTAGTGAAAAGATAGTAACAATTCTTTAACATTGGATGTCTCTCTCTGGATGACATATTCAAACACGTACAGCAGATGCAGAAAAGTAAGCCTGTCCTTTGACAGAGCTACCCAACGAGTAGGATATGACAAGGAAACTCCCTTGTCTTTGCGAAGAGACCGGACCAATCTGTTCAACTGATCTATCTGAAAGCAGGAATTATCCGAGGGTAATTGAGTAAGGCTCAAGGGTTTCTTTTTGTCAACTATCTACTCCTTTTTTTTCTTGGAGGAGGAATATTTTGTCAACTGACTGGGCCTGCATGTAAGATTAGGTCAACTCTTTGCAAGGCTCTAGATCATCCATTGTCAAGATTCGAACTAGATCTTTCTACTACTGCTAGATTGTGCCAATTATTTGAGAAGAGCTTATAGGTTAGACTGTCACAGATTAGGCTCGATGCCATTAATGGTGTCATAAATCCCAGAATCTTTTGAGGGTCCATGTCCTAAATAAGGAGGTTGAGTAGTCCAATTTAGCCTTTTGTTTTCACAATTGGACTTTGCAGGTTATGCAATCCAGATAGGTTGTGAAAGGGTAAGCAAAGAGAACTGGATGCAATGTTTAGGAAAGCTAGGGTGCAAGCTAAGTTCATACTCTAGTTCCTCGATGAGCTAGTCGCGATCGAGGTTTACAAGTAGAAGTTCCTACTACTTGCTCATCAAAATCAATTACCTAACTTGTGCTTCCTTTTCATGGTTGAATTTTTTGTCAAAAGAATATCATTATCAAGAAAATAAATGAAGTTCTCTCTATTCTTCTTCTTAAAGTGGAACACTATGTCAATTGAATTGCTCGATGAGCGTTGCAGCTGAGTCTAGAGCTATGCTGAGAAGTTTATTTATTACCCAATCTCCTTCTTTGCTATGTTCTAGTGATCTCTTTATTCTTCTTTTCCTCGAATGGCCTGGTTTTGGTCCTTGCCTACTCTATTTGATTCTATATATTGTCGTAGTGTTTTGAATCTGTTTCCCCATAGGACTGATTGAATTGTATGTAAGTGCTTATAAGATCCCGTATATATCTCAACTATAGTATGATATTGTCCACTTTGGACCTAAGTCCTCGTGGTTTTGTTTTTGGACTTCACCCAAAAGACTTCATACCAATTGAGATATCTTTTGATCTTATAAGCACATGATCTTTTTCATGTTTTGTCAATGTAGAACTTTGATTGTATTCTCCATACTCCAACATTGTATAGTATCATATACTTTATGTACCTTCAATATAATTCCCATCTCACCAAACTTAAAGCTCTATAATCATCAACTCCTTGTTTGCACGTCCCACAGTACCCACATACTCGAAGAAACACTGGAAAGAAGAATGAAGAAATAAAAATGACAGATAGAAGAGATGGAGAGTTGCTATGTGTTCAAATAGTGATCGAGGAGCTAGCTAGCATTTCAGAAATTCGAAGTAGCTTAAGAACTCTAGCTAGTGAAAGATCATCCTGATCAATAGGTGTTTGCAAGTGACATAATGCAAACACGATCTATGAACTGATCAGAAAATGAGATGTCTGACTTTTGGAACTAACTCTTATACCTCCTACGAAAAACAATGCAACAGACACACTTGGGATCGATCAACTGCAATAAGAGGATGCATGACATGTTCTGAAACTACTGCAACATCTTCAGCTTTATCAAACGAGTTCATCTTTGTTTGTTTTCTCCACTTGGACGAACTCGAGTGCTTTGGATGGCACCTGATATAAGAGGAAGGTTTCCTAATCTCTAGGCATGGACAGTGAGAATTAGGTACCGAATTTTACCTCTTGAACCTTCCATCACCTCTTCCCCTACATTACAAATTTACAATATAGCGAGGTTCTCTGAGGCACATGTATTAGCTTGACTTTTTAGGTATTATATGGTACTTTGGGAATCTTATGGCCCTTGATTGTAGTTTAATCAATTGAATTGGAGAATTTCTTTTTGAGTAGATGGCTTTTTTCCCCTAGTTTGCCTACCAATAAAATCAGAGCACTAACTTCGAATGGTCCAGCAATTATTATCGCAATTCATTGCATCATTTGAATCTTTTCATGTGGACATATCCACCATTTTTGTATCTCTCATCAGAACATCTCCATTCCAATGAATGAAAATGTAAAGTTTTGTCAGAACAAGAATATGACCACTGAGCTTTGAGTATTTTAGTTGGTCTTTGGCATAAGATTTTACCTACTTTTTTTTCCCTCGTCTCTCCTATTTTGAGTATTTTTGATAAGATTTCTAAGAGAGATTAGAAATCTCATTTTTTAGGTGGAGCTATATATCTAACTCATTGAGATTTCATTCTTAGGTTGGGTAGATGTTTTACCTTCACCATGTTTATCTTAATTTGCATCTTAATTATCTAGATCTATCTAGTATGTTAATTAATTGAAGTTTTATTCTTATGAAAATCTTGTTGGTTGGATTGAGTTCATTGATATCTCACGTCCTCTCTCTCTCTCTAAGACAATTTGTAATGGTTTGCCACTACAAAAAAACTATTTTTTAGCGACGAATTTTAGCAACGAATTATTTTCGTTGGAAATCTGCAACCAATTTAGCGACGAATTTTCTGCTTCGTCGCAAATTAGCGACGAAAATGTATTCGTTGCAAAATTTGCAACGAATCCAGCATTCGTTGCAAGTTTAACGTTTTAAAAAATATTTAAAATAAACTTTTTAAAATTGTAATATTAATTTTCCAACGAATTCAGGATTCGTTGGAAAATTTCCAACGATTCATTGGAAATTTTCAAATGTTTAAATTTTTTTTTTTTAATTTCCAACGAATCTTGGATTCGTTGCAAAAAAATTGCAACAAATCCGTGGATTCGTTGCAAACAAATTGCAACGAATCTCGGATTCGTTGCAAAATTGCAACGAATCCGGGATTCGTTGCAAAATTGCAACGAATCCGGGATTCGTTGCAAAATCTTTTTAAGTTACCCGATGCCTGCCCTAATTTTATTTTCTTCCCCTCGCGTCGCGCCCGACCCTATCTGGCGCCGCCGCCATACAGCCACGCGCGCCTTGCCGCGCGCCACCTTGCGCCCATTCTTGCGCTCAGCGCTGCCCGGCACGACCGGCCGTCCGCCCCCGAACCGGCCACGGCGCCTCGAACCTGCCACCGCCGCCAAACCCGCCATGCCCGGCCGCCGGCTTCGTCCCGAGGCCGCGCCGCGACCCAGTCCGCCGGCGCCCGCCCGGCTCCGGCTGGCCAAGTCCGCCGCCGCCCTCGTCCGGCCAGCGTGACCCCGCGCCCGCCGAGTGACTGCGCGCCGCCGCCATGAGCCGGCAGGCCATGAGCTCACCGTCGCGCCCCTCGTCCGGTCGCGTGCCCCAATGGCATGAGCGCTTCCGGCCAGCCTTGTCGCCCGGCCGCCTCCACCCAGCCTGCCGCCGCCTCCGCCCGCCACCCGCACTCTGCCGCCTCCTGCCGGTGCCCGGCTCCTGCCCGGCCGCCTCCGCACGCCTCCAGCCTCCTGCCCGCGCCGGCCTGCCTTCCGGCCCGCCTCCCTGCCGGCCTCCGCCTCCGCCCACGCGACCGCCTCCGCCCCTGTATAATATTTAAATTTTTTAAATCAGTATTATTTTTAAATTGAAATTTATATTATTGTTAATTTTGTGTTGATCTAGAATGGTATTAGAGTGGTATGGTTTATATTAATATAATTGATTGAAAGCATGACAAAATGCAGTGAAAGGAGTTGGATGTATAATAGGAATTTACCTGAACGTCGGGGTTTAACTGATGAATTTATGAGTGGGTTGCAAGAGTTTTTAAATTTCGCAACTAGTAATGTTGAGTTTATGGATGGTAATCAGATAAGGTGTCCGTGCAGAAAGTGTCACAATGGTAGATTTTTACCGTCTAGCAAAGTTTCAGAGCATCTTTGTAGATTTGGATTCGTTGCAAATTACTATAACTGGACATGTCATGGTGAACCATTTATATCTGATGAAGTCTATGATAGACAGAACACACAAGTCTCTAGGCCTCAAAGTGATTATAATCAATTAAATCCATATCAGAGGATGATATATGATGTAGCGGGCCCGAATTTGATTCCCCAATCACAAGGTGCAACTTCAAGTTGTCCTCCTACAGCTGAGCAAATGTTTACTAATGCATCACCCTTGGAAGAGGTGCAAGTAACAGATATCGGTCAGAATATGAATAATGAAGCATATCTCAAATTTCAGGAGGTGTTGAGTGCTGCAGATGCACCTTTATGGGCTGGTTGTGAGACTCACACTAAACTATCGTTCACCGCAAGAATGTTGAATGTAAAGGCAGAGCATAATGTGTCTGAAGAGTGTTTTAATAATTTTGTTCAAGCTTTTGAAGAGGCATTGCACATGGATCATATCTTGCGCCAATGATTTGTACAAGATGAAAAAATGAAAGAATTAGGTCTCCCAAAGTGGAAAGAATTGATGTGTGCGAGAGATGGTTGTATGTTATATTGGGGAGATGATGCGGATGTGGATGTTTGTAAATTTCGTAATCAAGATAGGTACAAGAGCACTAGTAGGAGGCAGCAACGACGTAAATCATATAGTCAGTTGTTTTATTTGCCTTTAACTCCTAGGTTACAAAGACTTTATGCATCAAAGACAACTGCTGAACACATGACTTGGCATGCAAATCATCGAACAGAAGAGGGACTAATGTGTCATCCATCAGATGCAGAGGCGTGGAAAAATTTTGATAGAACATACCCTGATTTTGCGAAGGAGACTCGAAATATTAGGTTAGGTCTCTGTGCTGACGGATTTGCTCCATTTGGTAAATCAGGAAGACACTATTCTTGTTGGCCAGTTATATTAACTCCGTATAATCTTCCGCTGGGATGTGCATGAAAACACCGTATATGTTTTTAACATTGGTTGTGCACGCCCAAAAATCGAAGAAGTTAATAGATGTTTATATGCAACCATTGATTGCGAGCTAAAACAACTATGGGATGAAGGTTTTCCTACATCGACGGCGTTCATACTAATCGGATGTTTGTAATGAAGGCGCTCTTCTTTGGACCATAAATGACTTTCCGACATGGTATACTATCGGGGATTGCGATCTTAGGATGATATGTATGGATAGATCAAAGTCGATTAGATTGAAGCATGGTAAGAAGCAGAGTTATTTTGATTGTCATCGGATAATTTTACCACTAAATCATAATTTCAGAAGGAATAAAAATGAATTCACTAGGAATCGAATTGAAAGAACACCTCCGCCATTGAGATTGACAGGTGAAGATATTTGGTACAGAGTTCTTCACCTTCCATCTGTTATTGAAGAGCCACATAGTACAACTTATGAATATGGAAGCAACCATAAATGGACCAAACGAAGTATATTTTGGGAGTTACCGTATTGGTTTAGTAATTTGATTCATCATAATCTCGATGTTATGCATATTGAGAAGAATATTTTTGATAATCTGATAAATACAGTGATGGATATCACCGGAAAAACAAAAGATAATCTGAATGCAAGAAAAGATATGCGACTCATTTGTAAACGACCCACCCTTGATGTTGATGAAAATAGTAGGGGACCAAAACCAAAGGCAGTTTATACATTGAATAAGGAACAAAGACGTGTTCTTTGTGAATGGTTGAAGTCATTGAGATTTCCTGATGGGTATGTTTCTAATCTTGGGAGATGTGTCGATATGAAGGAATGCAAAATGATTGGTTTGAAAAGCCATGATTGTCATATATTCATGGAAAGATTAATTCCTATTGGCTTTAAAGAACTCTTCGAATTATATGCAGGGTGCCATTACAGAGTTAAGTATTTTTCTTCATGATATATGCTCAACAGTTTTGGGAAAATCACACATGGAGAAGTTAGAGAGAGACATTCCAATCATTTTGTGCAATTTAGAAAGGATTTTTCCCCAGATTTTTGATTCAATGGAACATCTTTTGGTTCACTTGCGTATATGAGGCCAAAGTTGGAGGACCAGTCATTATCGATGGATGTATCCTTTTGAAAGGTATAATTCGCATATTCTATACTTAATATTGCATAAAAAGTATAATTTTTTTATATATTCATTTCTAAAACAATTTGATATATTAAAATCAGATTCTTAAATCATTTGAAGAAAAAAGTTAAAAATAAAGCACATGATGAATCATCTAGTGTGAATGAATATATTGTGGAGGAAGTAACAACTTTTGCATCATATTATTTTGAGCCTCACGTTCAGACCAAAAGACGGAAATCCGGAAGGAATGATGAAGGTCCTGTCGATCCAAATTTGAATTCGTTCTCAATTTTTAATTATCTTGGTTCAAGTGGACCGTAAGTGTAACAACGATACTTAATCGATCAAGAATGGCGCGGCCAGGACATATATTTTACTTAATTGTCCAGAAGTATCGTCATATTTCGAGTTAGTATATATTTCCTATTATCTTCGTTAAGTGTTTATTTGTTTATGTGTTAATACAATTTTTTATTATAGGATTTTCCAAAACTTATATTCTGAAATCCCGACCCGTGACTTTGATAACTTCTGCGAACAGGAATTTGCACCATGGTTCAAATCATATGTAAGCAGTTATAATTAGCCTCATTTTGTTGACACATATCTTAACTTTTAAATAAATATCATTTTCATTTGAGTATAGGTTTATGCTAATCAAACTCACGTTCAACAAGATTTGCTAATCCATCTATCATGGGGTCCAAAAGCAATGGTACGCACTTGGCCAGCATATTTCATAAACGGCTATAATTTCCATACTCAAGAATATGGAAATGAAAAGAGTACAATGAATAGTGGAGTATGTGTTCAGTCTTCCAATGATGGAGGTGCAAGCAATGAATTTTATGGTTTGTTGGATGAAATTATAGAGATTGATTATCTGGTCCGAAATGCGAGTTATCTTATTTATGTGTCATTTGGTTTGACCGTCGAGGGATGAAGGTGCATCCACAAGATAATTTGGTTGAAATTAATCATAAAAGATTTTATAAGAGATATGAACCATTTATTTTTGGCACAACAAGCCATTCAAGTTTTCTATGCTCCATATCCTAGTTTGGCGTGACAAGAATGAATGGTGGGTTTTAAAACAAAAGCCACGGAAAAAAATTGAAGAAGCGGCAAGACATTGCATATCAACAAGATAAAGTTACAAATATGTTTCATACCGAGGAATATATTATTCCAACGTTCACGAGATCCCAGTGAGTAGTGATAAACGTGGATGCAATCGAAATTGATGATAATGATGAGGAGGAGGAGGGAGGAGGAGGAGGGGACGAGGAGGAAGAGGAGGAGGAGGCAGGATGAGGATCTTGATGAGGATGAGGAAGATGATAATGAGGACTTTGAAATTTGACGTCTAGGGTAAGTTTTTTATATATAATTTTAGTTTTAAACTAAAATTTTATAAATTTTCTTAGCTCGATTATTTGTTTATATAATGTCTCATTGTTAAATTTATATCATATGTCTCTGTATGTTTTGTATATTTTGTTCTTATAGGTTATCAGTGGTGAAATCATCTTAGCTTATATCAGTCGCAGTCTCTCATATCTTCATTATGAATATAGTAATATTTCCATGTTCTTCATTAAGCATAAAAGTTTTATTTTCTTTATGCTAATTTTATTTTTGGTTGATAGTTTCGACGTGGTGGGACGAGAGGCGACAGAGTACTAGTAGTGGCGACTGATCCACCGCTGCCCGGACTATACCTACATGCCCTCTGATCTGCTGGACCTTCACATGATCGGTCAGCGCCATCTCATTCACGACGACCTTCCCATTCGATTCACTGTACACTTGAGACACTCCTCTCGAGAACATAGAAAGTCGACCTTATATATTCCCTATTGGAGATTCGTAAGTATTATAAATATTATAATTTATAAACTATCTTAAATATTTATTAAATTTATTTCCACTTTATTGTAGGTTTGAAAATTACATGCATCAGTTATTCGAGATCGATAAAATCGTGAATAACTATTGGAGAGGAGACTCTTTGTCATACTCAAACACGCGGGACCTACAAAAGAACTATGGTGGTGCGAGTTTGGTATAATTGATTTATTTTATATATTAAATTAGTGATTATATAATCAATATTTTTTTCCATCCCATGAAATTTATTTGGGACCCTACGCAAGACTTGAAGTTAAAAGAATTTTTAAAAAAATGTGGCGATCATATCAGCATGTATTGAGTCATGCCAAATTCTTTGGAAAAAAACCACTGTGTCACGTCGAGAAAATTGGAGTAAAATCTCGATTATTGTGCAATCGGATGAGAGCGAAAAGAAGTCAGAATAAGTTAAATCAAGCACATGTAATTACGGAGACTTATCTGCAATAACATATGCGGCGGATCTATAAATATCGAGGAGCATTCACGTAGATTGGTAATTTTAAATTCTACAATTAGTTTTTAAATTTATTTCAGATTATTATTTTATTTATAACATTCTTATATTTAGTCTAAGGAATTGGGAAAGGAGGAATTTATAGATACTTTCGTTCGCACTTTCCAAAAAAGATAAGACTTGGAGTGGAGATAGAGCTCATATTAAGGTTGAAATAATCTTTAAACTTACTTTATAACTTTAATTTTGTTAGTTATGTAAATGCTCTGATTAAATTTTTAATTTTGTGTAGGAGAGATATGATCGATTATCCTCATCTCGAGAGAATTTGAGGAGATAGCCCGGTGATCTTGAGGATCTGAGCCATCTGTTAGTAATAATATGGATTTATGGCTTGAGGCGAGTGGAGGATCGAAGGGGAAGGATACTAGGTATGGGTTCTCTGAGCGGAATGCATAATGCTCTCGTGAATCTATTTCTTCTACTCCACGTGATGGCAGCCGCGGATACAAAACTTGGTGAGGAGGTTAGCAATTTAAAGGCATAATACATGAAAGAGATCGGCAAATTTTAGCAATACAACATCAAAACTCACAAAGGATCGAAATGATAGAATCGGCGACAACAAGCCTTTCTTATCTTGATTTAATGATTTGAATTCGGTCCCACTATATTCCTCCGAGTCAAGACGATGATGGTGGCGGCGATGATAATATTGTATGCATGTTTTTAATTAGTACCTTTATAATTGTTTAGTTTATCTAGTTTGTTAATCCTTCATTTTTTACATTTTTTCTTAGTACTTTTTATTTTTCTTTAAACAAGAATGATCGATGAAGTCAATCCTTATGGCGGCTGAAAATGCACATCATTGTAAATCTTTGCATATTTTTTTTCGTGTTAGTATATAGTTTTTTTTAATGTATGATACTTTTTGTTGTTTGTTTCTTTTCTAATGCAGGTAGAAGAATGTCGTGATTGCTTACTGATTCTTTTTTCCCATGTCTTGAGATCTTTTGTGGACATTGTTATTTGGATATCATAACTATGTTAATGTTTGAAAAGTTGTAGGATATAACTTTTTATTTGGAATGTTGTATTGCTCTAAACTTATGATGTTGCTTTCTATTTATTTGGATATGAAATATGTTTTGATATTATTGAATATTATTTTGTTGTATTGAATGTGTGTGTGTTTTGTTTGTATTGAATGTATTTATTTGGATATTATAAATTATTGTGTGTGTGAAATTTGCGTGAATTTCAAATTTACCAACGAATTCCTTTTTTCGTCGCGAAAATTACCAACGAAAAAATTAATTTGTCGCAAAAAAATATTATTTGCGACGAATTTTCCGACGAATTTAGCAACGAAATTTGCGACGAATTTTTATCGGTCGGAAAATTACCAACGATTTCCTTATTTCGTTGCAAAAATTTCCAACGAAAAATGAATTAAAATTCAAAATTTTGCGAAATTCTTTTTTATTAAATTCTGACAATTTTAATTAAATCGCAAAAATTTTAAACGAATTCTGCGGCGAATTTAAAATATCTGGGTAACTTTTTGCAACAAAATTTGCGACGAAATTTAAAATTCGTCCCTAATTTTCATCGCTAAAATTCGTCGCAAAAACTTCGTCGCTATTTTTGTCGCTAAAATTTGCGACGCTTATTTCCCAACAAAAAAATTTTTGTCGCAAAAATATTTTGCAACGAATTTTTTTTTAAAATTCGTCGCTAAATTCGTCCCAAATTTTTGTTTTTTTTGTAGTGTGCTCCATCGTTTTAAAATAGTAATTTAATAATTTTAATTGAGTGTAACATCTAATAGATAAGACTTGATTATTATTGTTGTTCTTGCACTTGATGTGATAGGCTCATAAAACATAAAAAATTAAAATTCTAAACCACGTTAAATTATTTTTGTTAGTATATAATGGTCCTCTTTTCCACCTTCCTTTTAGAGAGTTGGTTGATGACTAGAGTGACTCAAGCACCAAGCGAACAGAAGAAGGATTTGAGGATAATAAAGAGTTAAGTATGAAAAGAAAATCATACCTCTCACCATCATCACCTACTCTTATATAGGTGGAGAAACCACATGTGGAATATAAACCAATCGTAGAAAAATAAACGACTATGATATCATTATGAATCATAAAAATTTAATGCGAGTTCACACGCAACGATCGTTGGACTAAAAAACTCCCATAATACAAACTGCAGACAAATAGACACAATTGTTGCCTCGACAATAACACATCAAAGATTAACATATAACCCTCGTGAATAAGATCTGTGCATATAAAAAAATGTGGAACTGTCACATTAGCGGTTCCCCACCACTGCTCCTACGTGTGGAGGGGGATAAATCAGGTCCCAAGTGACTAGCGCAGAAATACGGAGTCATCGGTAGCTTGGTCGTTACCTCCGAGAATCGATCCCTTGCCCTTTCAAGACTTAACACAGCTGCGCTAGTCATCTGGATTTACCCTGGGGGCTAGATCTGTGCATATAAGACTATACAAACAGATGAACAAAAATAGAACCCCATAACCCATTCAAATAGGAACTCATGCTGTCTCCAGATACCATATATATACCATTAGTATCATAGTATTTTTGTTATTCTTAATTTCATGTTAAACCATACATTTTCACTATGATTTTAGCACACATATAACTATGTCCAAATTTAATTACTATGATTGTATTTAAAAAAAAAAAAAACCCTTAGGCCTCTATTGATAGTTAGCTAATTACTAACTCTTCTATATTACCTGAAAAAAGAAGGTTGTGCGTGTGAACTTATCGCAATTTAGACGATGTATCTCCTGGTACAATCGCTAAGGAGCATGATCTAGCAATCTCTACACTTGGCAAATTAGGTGGAGTTGATTCAAGTAATTAATATTATTTTCACACCGTGAAAGCTCAAAAATGCCAAAGTCAGTGAGGAATCGATCCTTCATTTATCCTTAACCATGCCTAAGATAACCTCAATCAGTGTTATAGAACCATATAAAGAGAAACTAATCTATTGCTGCTAGCTTCCTGATATATCAGACACCCTGTTGATTAACAGTTGAAGAATGTTCAGAAATTGATCGAGGACTCAGATGTCTAATTCAGAACTCAAATTTCGGACTAGATGAAGAGAAAAATCAGCACTTGCAGGCAACCTAACATTGTTCCTACATAATCAATCATTCATTTACCTGGTAGGCGAATTGGAGAAGACCATCGTTCATTTATACTTAACCATGTCTAATTAAGATAACCTCAATTAGGGTTCTAGAACCATATAAAGAGAAATTAACTAATCTATTGCTGCTTCCTGATATATCAGACACCTTGTTGATTAACAGTAGAAGAATGTCCAGAAATTGAGGACTCAGATGTATAATTCAGAACTCAAATCTCGGACTCAGATGAAGAGGAAAACCAGCACTTGCCAACCTAACATTCTTCCTACATAATCAATCATTCATTTACCCGATCGGCGAATCGAAGAAGACGATCTAGTTTGAGGATTAGTAAACAATCATTCCTTCGATGTTCCTTCGGATGATGAATATCTCTACATGCAGAAACATGACTACTGGAACCAACATATATAGCCATCTTTATATAAACAAATGTATATTAATTGACTGGAATGTGCATCATGTGCTTAAGGTAGATGAGTTAGAAACCTAATAATGAATCTTTCATGCATTGAGCATGCCATGACACTAGGAGAAGTTATAAATGAATTTTTTACTAATCTAAGGATCACATAGAAGAAGGGAAAGTGAAGTAAATGTACTTAAGCATTATAGTAAAGCTCGAAACTACTTAGTTTGTAACCAACTGATTGCAACTAGTAAATACATATGTTTGCGAGAAAGGGCATACAATGGCATTCATATGAATGAAGAAGGACGACGAAGGTAATTAATGACGAGCAAACAAGCGAGAAAATAAGAAACGAGATATATAGAGAGAGGGGGCTTAATTAACTTCTATTCGACGCTGTCTAATTAATTATTTATATAAGGGAGAAATTAGGTACTCGGTTAATTAGTAGGATGGAGGAGGGCGTGGATGAGCACCGGCGGCAGCTGCCGAAGCCCAAGCGCCGAAGACTTCCTGTGCCATCTGCCCGCCGTTGGCCATAAGATTAGGCGGCAGGTTGTACATCGGCATGGGCGCCATTGACACCGCGTCCAATCCACCGTATGGCGGTTGAGACGACGATCGTCCGCCGCCGCCGCCGCCGCCGCCTCCTCCCGGACTCTGCTGCAATGGATGAGGGGTACTCCCTTGATCCACTCCTGGAGCCGGTGGAGCTTCGACCGTCGCCGCGGCGGCGGCGGCGTCCTCCTCCTCCTCCAGCGGTAGCCGCTCGTACGTGGCGTTCGAGAAGGTGGCCGCGATCACCATCACCGGCCCCGAAGCCACCAATTCGCCCACCACGTTTCCCCCCACCACTTGCCCCTGCCCACCGGCCAGGTACACGGTCAGCCCCGTGACGCCCGGTGGGGAAGGCGCAGGCAGGAACGCCCCCGACAGAGAGAGGATCTCGAACCTGCCGTGCAGGGCGACGACCCCCGCCGCGGGCTGCGGCGGCGGCACCCCGGGCTGGCGGAGCGTGACGTTGGAGACGGCCCCGCTGCCGCTGAGGATGCAGACGCCGCGCTGGCGCCGGCGGGCGAAGTTAGCGACTGCGTCCATCACGTCAGCCCCGCTGGCGATCTCCAGCACGTGGGAGCGCAGCGCGTTGGGGCTGTCCCGCGTGATGATGACCGGCGCCTTCGGCTTGTTCTTGGACCCCGGCGGCCGTCCGCGGGGGCGCCGCCCTCCTCCAGATCCTCCCGTATTTCCCCCTCCGCCTGACTGCTCCTCGCCTTCGTTCCGTGCGTGATTACCACTGTTACTTCCGCTGCTATTCGTGGCGGCGGCGCCAGCTGCCGCAGGCTCCTGGTCATCTCCTCTGCCGACGAAGTGGCGGTGCCCCTCGTCGCTGTTGAGGTGGCGAAGATGGAGGGGAGGGGCCGAGGTAGCCGAGTTGACCCTGGGGTCGACCCCTCCCATCGCCACCGTTCCTGCCCACCACCGATTCGCCAGCTCCGCCTACACTACCACCACAACAATCTTCCAACCGCAACAAAATCTCCGATCTCCAACTCAATTCCCGACTGCATGCTCTCCGAGATCTGAAGCCATACTTGGAGAAGAACAACAAGCAGCACAATAAGCCAAATCAACAAAAGGGAGTACGGAGGAGGAAGAGAAGATTTTTACCAGTATTGGGAATGGGAACGAAAAAAGAGTCCAAATTAAGAAGGGGGCGATGTGATGATTCCGCAATCCACATGCAACAATCAAGCGGAGGCGGTATAGTAGGGCCCCTGCGCTGCAGTAAGTACAGGATAACGGATAACCCGCCACGCCCCAGAAAGCGACTCCCTCTGTAGCTGCCGCTTATCAAAATCTATCTCCAATTCCTCTCCATCATTAGCCACAACGGGAGGAGATCAGGAACATGTGTGAAGAAGGATGGGCACACCTCTATCTCTGTGTCTCTTTTAATTTACTTTCCAACTTTCAACCCTCTCGACTACTCCCAGTGAACAAATAAAAACATTTAATTTCCATCTCTTTAATTAATTTCCCCCCTCTGCAGCGAATGGAGCTGCATTCGATTGGATCACGAGCAGAGAGAGAGAGAGATGGTGGTGGGTCGGCGTTGGTCAGCTGGAGCTAGAAGAGAACGCAGTGGTAGAAACAGGACAAAATCTTCAATCACCGTTTCTTAAATCACAAGCCGTTCGTGTCCGGAGATGGCAGCCATAATTACGCCACGTACATACGGAAGCTGGAGGGGGGCGACCGGCCCCCCTCGGCCTCCCGTGGTGGTTCTTGTCGTCTAGCTCACGGCGTGCATGCATTCTTACCGTCGCAGGCATCGACCCCTCGATAGGACGTCGAGGTGCTTGTCGTCTAGTTCATGGCGTGCGTGTATCTTCGGCCGTCGCAGGCCTGGATCGACAGGACGCGGACCGTGGACGACAGCCACTTAATCGAGATGCGACGCAGATGGCGAAATGAAAGGCCCCGTGTTAATAATTCGAGCAGAAGTAATTGCAATTCCTATTTTATTTAATCTGCGACATGCACCGTGCCCCCATCTGAATATGCTTCCCTTGACCGATACTCACCACCACTCAATTGTTCACACGTGAATCTAACATCAAGGTCTCCGTAGAAAGAACTTAGTGATTAAGCATACAAACATTATATCATAGGATAATAAATTAATCTCTCATAAATACGAAAATAGCATTTCTTCATGTGCTAGTTATTAGTCTCAAGAGTCAAAGGTCTATCATAATTTATCTCTTTTACGATGATCAAAGAACGAACTGATAGAAATCGCTAGATTGAAAAATTATAATTTTTTATACCGTATATGAATCGAACATCAAACTAGAGGATCAAAAATGAAAACCTTCCTTTATAACCGTGAATAAAGTGAAATCATCGTTCAGGCGGTGTAAGTGAACAAAGTGATTTCCTTTGTTCACTTCACGGCACGCACGAGTATGGATTGACCGAGCGCACAGGCGAACAACGCTATATATATATATATATATATAACTAAAACATTGTACGATAAAAAATGAATATGACAATGAATGTATTTAGAAAATGACAAGAGAGTATATATCTTAATACTATTATATAAACAGTTTGAAGTATATTTTGAGTGCTGCATGCCAATTATTTTAAAACTACTGCTCATATCGCGCCTACAATATTTCATCTGATACATACACTAGATTAGTTAGTAAAATGTAACATCAAAGTATTTTCAGCTTCAATCGCGCTACATTAATTAGTTTAAGATCTTTATCAAAACCATCGATAATGAATTAATTTAATTTTATAATTTTTCTCACAAACCAATTGGATCGCCTTTAATTTGCAGTTTCTGGTTCAATTACTACTCTAATTCATACTATAATTTATCTCTCAGTCTCTGGTTCTCTATGAGTCATTTTCAGCTTCCAGTCTCGGTCCACCCTCACATTCCATGTCACCGCCACGTGGCACGATTCAATTAAGTTCCCACATCTCATGCACTTTATCGAGTACCAGTGCCGTCTCCATGGCGACATCCATGCACTTATCGATCGAGTACTGTTCTTCTAATCGTCGTCTTCATTTTCAGAATTTCAGTGCCCACGAAAATCGACACTGACCGCGCAGACTTGATCGACTGTGTCTCCCTCGACGATCAGCATACACTAACACTGGAAGAGCTCCGAAGCTTGCTAGCTTTTTGGATCTCCATGGCACACGTACGTACCTAGCTAGCCATTTATTGCAAGATCGAATGAGAAAACAAAATCACTTGGGTAATTAATATGCCTCCTTCCATGGCACCCCGTGAGGAAACATATTGCTGTGGTTTTCCAGTGAAACCTGGCCTGAATACGATCTGGTTTTCCGTCGGAACCTCTAGATCTAGACGAGATGATGAGCCGGGCAAGAAGTAACGGCCGCCATGAAGGAGGATCTGACCTGAAGTCTTCCGCATCGAGACCCTTTACGTGGCAGCGGCGCCGACGAGATGAAGGTGCATGGAGCACCACCGACGAAATGGAAGGCAAAATCGAAGATGCACACAATAAATTACTAAAAAAAAAAAAATCGAAAATTTCTTACGCGAAAGAAGCGCAATTATTTAATGCGAGGCAAAGTAGTCTAAACAGGATCATGTATAATTAACTGTCTCATTCGTACGATTTTGTAAGAGAAGAATCCGATAAAAACACAGATGCTCAAATTTATGGGAGAAAAAAAAAAGTATTTTGCAACTTCGGATCTGAACGCAGTGATCGGAAGACAAGCGTTTGCGGGCTCATGGGGTCATGCCTGCCGCGGCGACGGAAAGCATGGGAATCCCAAGCGAGTGCCCATCTTCTTCCTCCATTCTGCGAGTAAAATTAAAGTTAATGCAATTCCATCAATGCCGGCCCGAGTACGCAGCTGTCTCCACCAGCATCAGACACCGAGATAGAGATAGAAAGATGAGAGAGAGAGAGAGAGAGAGAGAGGGGAGTTTTCCATGCGTTCGTTTCACGTCATCTCGTTCGATTCTTTTCGTCTCGGAATGAAGGTGACTCGCGCAGTCAGATCTGCCTCTCGAGGCTGCGCCACGCTCTACTTGCGTGCCGCTTTCCTTTCCGCCTTCCGCTTCCCGAAAACTCTCAGTGGAGGCATGTGCGTGCATCCCAAAGCCGTTCTCTTTGCTTCGCTAATTTCCGACGCTCGTCAGTGCATGAAAAGCCGAGCAGTGTCCGTGAATTTGCCACTTGCCAGTCGACGGCTTTTTCTGGGCCCTTTTTTTTTGTTTTTTTATCGAAATACCATCTCCATTTTGATTTTTTTTTTCTCCAGCACGCGAAATCGTTCTCCTATTCTTACTTCTGTTTAACGAAACGAAACGCAACGCGCAGCACCTTTTTCTCTCTCTCTGTTTTGTGTCAATATCATACATATGCCATTTTGAAACTCTTGCTCAGGTGTTCTTGAAGTTCTTGGTAGGAGATTAAATCATCGATCCCTCAGCGCCAATATATTATTTTCTTCGACTGGATTAAGATGTTTTTAAAACATGATAAATCCTTTTAAATAATTACAATTTACAAAAAAAAAAAAAAAAAAAAAAAAAAAAAAAGAAGTATTCCGCTTTCATCTGATGTTCATAACTACACTGCGCAGCGGTAGCCGAAACAGGTTTCAGCTGGTGGTCTAAACCTGCTTAGGTTCCTGTTCATTTGGCAGGCGACGGTGGGAAAGATACTCCAATAATTGAATCAGTTGGTGCATGCATGCAGATGCAGGCCTCTTCCATTGAATCCGACAGCCATCTCTCTTTTCGAGTTGTCATTTCAAGGGCGGTTCGGACATCCATCGACCAGGCCCTGCCTACGTGCGCATGCAGGAGTTGATTGGGAGCGTTTCAATGCGATGGCAGATTTCAGCTGCCGCTGCAGCTGCCGCTGGCGGTCCTCCCTTCGCCATATCGCGGTGGTGCAGGAGCAGTAACGTTCAGGCAGATTTAATGGTACGTATCGCTTGCATTTTTATGCTGCTGGTGAATTTTGCAAGTTTTACTGATTCAGATACGTACAAGAATGTTTAAAAATAAAACAACATCAAAAGTTAACCTTTACTTCCCTTTCCTTTATTCCTGTGGGTCCATTTTATTGTTACTCGCTGGAGCATTCTGCAGTTTGGTGTGTTTTTGGTGAACCTATAAAAGTATGGGTAAAGAATACTGTAGCAATTTGGGTGAGCAAGCGAAAGATTTTGGCCCATGGAGTACGAATTATACCGTGAGCAGCTAGCTATTTACATTCCATCGAATATTAGACGCGTCTTAATTTTTATACATATCCTAAAATATCTTTTTCATCATCCACTTTCTCCATACGCGAACGCTGCAATCCTGAGTCAGAATCCAGCTAAAATTTAGTCGGAATTCGACTTTGATTCGATCGGAGTCAAAGTCCGATCGAATTGTGGTCGGAATCGACTGCAATTGCAGTCGCCAATGATCGTAGTATTGGTGGCCGCAATCTGATCGAAGTCTAACCAGAGTTAAAGTGCGGTCGTATTGTGACCAAATTTCGATCGAATTGCAATTGAAATTGGGCGCAATTGTGGTCGCCAGCGGCCGTAGCGATGGCAATTGCAATTCGATCAGAATTCGATTGGTGTTGAATTCCGATCAAAATTCAATCGGCATCGAATTGTGATTGGATTCCGACCGAATTGAGATCGGAATCGACCGCGATTGCAACCGCTTGCGACCATAATTCGATTAGATTCCGATCCAATTCGATCAGATTTTGACCATAATTCAATCGTTGTTCAAAAGGAGTCGGAGTCTGATTGGACCACGGTTAGATTTCGATTGGATTGTCGTCGGAATTCAATCGATTTGCGATCGCCAGCGTTGCAATCGATTTCGCTCTCAATTCGGTTTGAATCCAATCGCAGTCAATCGGAATCCAATGTCGGCTAGAACATGGTTAGATTCCAACCAAAATTCGATCAGTTGGCAATGATGTCGAACATCATCGGGTTGTCGGGCGTAGGTGCTCAGGATCGTGATGCTCGCATGCAAAGAAAATGAAAAACGAGAAGGACATTTTAGGATTTTTATAAAAAAAAAATGTTAAAATGTGGTTAAATACCGAGGGAATTCGGTTTAGATGCGTTAGCAATTTTTTTAAATTGAATTGATTCTTTTATATAACTAGGTGTCCAAATTTCACGGCTCGACTATTTCTAAGAGTGATAGGTCGGGCCTCTCTTTATGGTGCACACCGAATAAATCAAAGGATCGATGCGATTGAATCAATGGATGTCTCTCTTGAATGACTCACCCCTATCAGTGAGGGCTCACGCTTGGATTTTCCATAGAAAATTCGACGAAGAATTCTCAAGAAACAATGCCCTTCCTCATAAGGAATCGAAACCCTGAGAGTGTCCTTCCATCCTTAACCATCACGCCTCGTCCATGGACTGGATTGGTCTATTCTTATATAAGCTTCGATGTGATGATATCTAAATCTAAACTATTAGATCTAAATATCAGGTATTTTACATTTGAGCTTTCTTAAAATATTCAAGTGAGAAGATTTTCCATATTCTGAATGAAAAATTTATGATTTTTTTTTTAAAATCTATTATATTCAATTCAACCCATTTCCACGCTGTGCAGAAACACAATAAAATACACTATTTATTCGGTAGGTGAATTAGGGAGAAAACCGTTTACTAATCCAAACATTTAGATGATCAATAATAATAATAAAACAATAAAATGTACTATTTGGTTGGGCCTGTAGGTTTGTTTACTAAAGCCCATTTCACCTTGTGTTTTCAAAAGGAGCCCATTTCAGCTTAGGGTTTTTTTTTTAAAAAAAAAATATCATAGCATTTTTTTTGGAGTAATTTTGATCATTATTTTATTTTAAAATAATTTTTAAAAAAATTGAAAAAAGAAATATGACCTGCACATATTATTCATTGGCCTTGAAAAAAATTAAGACAAAAAAATATTAACATAGCATTTATCATGCACCTTGCTCATATTTAATTTTTTATTTATAAATAAAAAGTCAATTCAGTGTAAAAAATCAATTTTATCTTACTTTGCAAGAGACTATTTATATGATTCAAATTTATGATCTCTAAATTTCACGAGACTACCGTAATTTTATCGTTGCGTCAAAACTCCATTTTTTTATTATTTATAAATATAATTAAATAATTCTACGTGGCATTTTAAATCATATCCATTCCATTTCATATGATAAATCACTCTTACTTTCATTTTTCTTTACCTCATGTAGTGATCTCGTATGATTACTCATAACTGTATCCTCACCTTCAATATTAGATCCTTCGGCAATTTACCAAACACAGTTGATAAAGTTTCGAAATGCCCAAAACGCGCACTATACTTTCAAAATTACCAAATCACGCGCATAATTCCCAAAATACCCCTCCCGCCAAACAGATTGCAATTTAATGCAGAGAGAGATTTGCATCCATCCGAGCCACAACTGGAAATCCCGAGCCATCCAAACGTCACTTCCAGCCGCGTGGGAGTGGCAGACCCATGCTGTTGATGAGCATCACATGCAGGTTTCCTCCGTAAACCAACTGAGGAACACCATTTTTTATGAAACCCTAATAGTTATCAACGACATCACTGCTCCCACGAATATATCAGCACTTAATCCAGAAGTTGGCGTAGCTCACTCACCAGCCTCTTCACATAGTATTATCATGTATGTATATGTTTTTATTCTTGAGACTGCTATGAGGTTAATAAATGCATTGTAGGTGGTTGTATAGCCAAGTTTGCCACACACCTATAAATACGATGTAGGCATATCATACCAAAGTAGACCAATGCACCCATAATTGCGATGCAGGAGATTCATAACCGAGTTTTGTCGCCACCTAAATAAATTCCACCTAACTTAAAAGGTGATGCTTCCAATTAAACCCCACGATTACTTAAGTTCCCAGATTGATATTCCCAAAGACTAGAGATTCAACTGTCTGAGAGAGTAGTGGTGCCGCAATGAAATTCTCAAGACCACCGTATCCCTAAAATTTAAAATCCCAAAGACTACGGGAGAGTAGGTGGTGCCGACACGAAATTCCTCATTTGTCTGGATAAAAAGTGATGCTGAGAATTTAAATCCCAGTAACATCGTGGCGCTGGGCTTCAAATTCTCAGCACCATTAAGGATCAACAAATTCGGGATAAAATCTGGTGTTGGGAATTTAAATCTCATCACCACCATGGTGCTGAGTTTAATACTCCCAGCACCATGGGGAATGAACTTGTCGAGATAAATGGTGGTGCTGGTAATTTATATTCCAGCACCACGATGGTAATGAGATTCAAACTCCCAGCAACACCTTGGTGCTGGGAATCTAATTCACTAGACCAGGGAGATATAAGTGGTCGACATTAAGGGTGGTGCTGGGATTTGAAACTTCAGCAACACTATGGTCCTGCGAATAAGACTCCCAGCACCATTGACATTGGATTGGTCGAGATAAATGGTGGTGCTGGGAATTTATATCCCAGCACCACCGTGGTAATGGGATTAAAACCCCCAGCAACACCATGGTGTCGAATGTAATTTCCAAAGACCATGTACATATAAGTCGGAATTATTGGTGGTGCCGAACTAAAACCCCAGAAGACACAGTGGTTCTAAGGCTTAAATATCTCAAGACGGTGAGATGGAACTAGTCCAGATAAATGGTGGTGCTGGGAATTTATATCCCAGCACCATCGTGGTAATGGGATTAAAACCCCCAGCAACACCATGGTGTTGGGAATGAAATTTCCAGCACCATGTACATAAAATTTGCCGGAATTGTGTTGGGTTTCCGGTACCGCGGCGTGTGTGTGTTCGATCACGTTTCGTAAACATGAACACAGCGGAAGCAATAAAAATAATAAATCTATATTTATTACAACACACACAACACACGCATGCATATTACAACAAGTGTAGACATAACCGTAAATTTAAATTTGCAATAAAAGGAAATTTATCTACGTTATACCTTTCAGATGACGTAGAAGTGAACGGATCAACCGTAACGATTTTCGCTAGAATCGCCTCTATCCAGATCCACGCCGAGTTCCTCGATGACTTTGTTAAGCCACGAGCTTCGCCTTCGTGACGGGTTACCCTTTCGTGTTGAAGACGACGTGATCGAGAGATGATCACGATTCAATCCAAATTCGATCCTAATACGAGTTCTCAAACTCGCTTCTCCGAGAGGTATTCACAACCAATCGACGAATCCTTCATCCTCCACCTCAGAGGATTACCGGAGATCGAATCCCCGTAAGTTAGCCGCTGTCGAGCTCTAACCGCCGCCCAAACGATGTCTGACGAGAGAACAAGCTGTCCAGAAAACTGACAGCTTTGGTGGAGGAGTAGCGCCGCCAAAACAAGGAAGCCAAGTGCTCACCTTTTCACCGGCCTAGGAAGATCACGAGGGTCGCCGAGGATCACTACCAAGCTTGACGCCAAGAAGGACTTGGACGCCGGCACAAGAGCTGGGCGGCAATGGAGGTTGGGCGACAACTCCCTCAATGGGGTGGGCGGCAACTCCTTGCTAGGGTTTTTGGATTAGGGCTTAATTATCCCTTAAGCCCTCTTTTATAGAGAACTAATTCTCTTAATGGTTATTGGATCATAACCATTAGGCCCTAACCCGCCTCCATTAAGATAAGTTAAAATAAACCAAACCATGATGGTTTATTTTAAGTTAAACGAATCAACCAACTTTTGGTTCATTCGCTTAAAATAAACCAAACCCTTTGGTTTATTCTCCTCCATTGATTAGAACCAAACCATTTTGGTTCATCCATTACGCCTTCATAAGACTCGCCCATCCACGCCTCCATGATCAAACGATTTCATGCTCGCTTTATGTTTGGTCTAACCAAACCTAGTTTCTCTCGGTCTGAGAATCTCATTCTCAAGCTCGTTTTAAATCCTTTGGATTACGCTCGTTGTGCGTGTGACCAAATAGGTTTTCGGTTTATGTTGGTCGTCTATAATTAATCATTAATTATAGAACGATCATGAGTGGCACCTAGTAGTACATCATGATCCCCAATTAACCGAAAAGATCAACGATTGATCCAGAACTATTTCTGAAACCTTTCAAGAAATCAATGATTCGTGCCCCATTCCTTCACTCATCTTATACCCACTTGGTTCAGGACATGGTCTATTGTGTCGGGCCCCCACTAGGCTGACTACGTCACACCTAGCCCAAGTATCATTTCCTCATCCTACGGATTCTAGTTACTCCACATGTATCGAAGAGTACCTTACTCTAAACATGTAATGCTTTGGCCAAAGACTTTAGTAACAATCCGATGAGAGGCCATGGGTATACATCTCCTCGCAAGGAGTGGTGAATCCTTTATAGGCTATTCAAACACCTTCGATCACTTCGACTTATACCCAATCATCCCGGGTCCACATCTCCTTAGAGATGCTTGCTTAAGATGTCAAAGCATAAGTCTCTATGATCAAGATGACTTGAATACCGCAAGTCAAAGGAACATCGCACTTAAGCCACAAGAAGAACTTCATCGACATATCTATATATGCAGAGAACCATATGAAGTCTTACTACCGATCACTCCAATGAACTAGTTACCATAACTAGCATCCACGATTAACTCCGACATCACTATGTCTCCAAACCAAGGAGAATCACCGCTTGGATACACCAAGGAGTATACTCGTGCTAGTCTCGTAATCGATGGTGTCCAAATCCATCAATTCATCGACTAGGGATAATTCCGATACATCACAATTACACATGTAGAGATACTCACTAGTTGTGATCCAATCACAAATTCTCTCATGCTGTGAATCGCATCGTGGACATTCAGTAAATGAGTTTAAGATCCAATCAAATACATGAAACATGTATACTCAAATAGTGAATCTTCATTTATCATATAAATGGTTCATACATAAGGCAATTGCCTTAGGACATCTCTCATATATTACTAACAGACTCCCACTGCCTATTGCCAATCGCTACAGATCCAATACCATAAGCTCGAACATGACCCTCAAACTTATTTTGAGGTAATGCCTTAGTCAAGGGATCCGTTAAGTTTCTTTTAGTGGGAATTTTCTCGATTTGTATTTCGTTCCTACTGATGATCTCTCTGATAAGATGATAGCGGCGAAGCACATATTTGGATCATTGATGAGACCACATCAAGTTCAGAGATGAACTTCTTGATCCAAACCGCTTCCTATGCCGCCTAAAGCCGCAATGTATTCTCGCCTTTAGTGGCGTAATCCGCTATAGTGTCAAGCTTGAACCTTTCCAACTTATTGCGCCCATTCCGTGTGAATACATACCTGCACTTAGACATGGAATCATCCTTGTCTATCCGAGTCGCATCCGATACCCACGTATCACCATGTACCCTTCTCCATATATTAGGAACACATCCTTAGTTCTTCTCAAGTACTTAAGAATCGCCTTAACTACCGCCAATGATCCATTCCCGATCGAATCGTATCCGCCGTGACACTCGTGAGCGCATACGATACGCCGGGCCTCAGACATAACATAACATACATGATAGATCCTATTGCGATGCATAGGAATCTTACTCATGCAAATCCTCTCGCCTTCGGCGCGGACATAGACTTCGAAGGTGTACCCCATGCCCGATGGGTAAGAAACCTTTTGATTCCGACATGCTAAACCTCTTTAGACTCTGGCCTATATACGTAGATCGCGAAAGACCACAACCGCTTCGATCTATCTCTATAGATCTTAATCCCGAGGATGTAGGTTGCTTCTCCCGTGTCTTTCATGGAGAATGTCTTGATAACCAAACCTTCACTGATCAGAAGATCAAACATCGCTTCCTATAAGTAGTATGTCATCACATATATAATACTAGGAACACGATCGCACTCCCACTAACCTTCTTGTACATAATTACAAGGTTCTGGTCTCGATTTTCAGGAGAAATCAAACTTTTGATCGGTCTCATCAAAACTTATATTCCAGCCTCCTCGATGCTTGCTTCAATCCATAAAACGGATTCTGGCCGCACTCAGATACCTTGGTTTTATCAACCGATGACTAAACCTCAAAGTTCGTGATCATATACACGCCTCGAGCAGGTGTTTCTATTATGAAAGTTACATCCATCCGCCATATCTCATAATCATAATGAGCCGCTATGGCCAGAGCATCCGAATGGATTTAAGATAGCTACAAAGTAATAGGTTTCGTCATAATCAACACCTTGTTTTTGACGATATCCTTTCGCCACCAATCTAGCCTTATAGGTAATCACATTACCATCCATGTCGATTTTCTTCTTGAAAATCCACTTGCACCCTATAGGCTTTATGCCTTCAGGTGGGTCAACCAAGTTCCAAACTTGGTTTTCATACATGAAATCCATTTCCGACTTCATGGCACCAAGCCACTTATCCCTTTCTGAACTTGTCAGCACTTCTTCATAACTGGTAGGCTCCTCATCATCAATGAGTAACACGTCGTTCGATTCACTTACGAGAAATTCATATCTCTCAGGAATATTGCGTGTTCTACCAGATCTACGAAGATGTGATGTTACAATAAGTCAAGTCGATTGCTCATCACTATGAGTTGTCAACTGTTGTGCTTCACCAGATATCTCATCAATGTCTATTTGAGTCTCTCGAGCCTCCTCAAGCTCGACGACACTCCCACTATTTTTTTGCAAGAGAAACTCTTTCTCTAGAAACACAGCATGCCTTGAAACAAACACCTTTTGTTCCACGGGATGATAGAATTGGTAACCCCTTGTTTCCTTAGGGTATCCAATAAATAGACATTTATCAGACTTAGCATCCAATTTGTCTGATACTGTCCGCTTTACATAAGCAGGACAACCCCATATCTTCAAGTAAGATACATGAGGTTTCTTACTATTCCATATCTCATATGGAGTAGTTGAGAATACCTTGGTAGGCATTCTGTTTAACAAGTAAATAGCTGTCTGAAGTGCATAGCCCCAAAAGGACTTGGGAAGAGTCGCATGATTCATCATTAACCTGACTATGTCCAACAAGGTCCGATTACGCCTCTCAGATACACCATTATGCTGTGGTGTATATGGCGGAGTCCATTGAGACAATATGCCATTGTCTCTTAGATAATCAAGAAACTCTTGACTTAAGTATTCACTACCTCGATCCGATCGAAGTATTTTAATACTCTTGTCATGTTTCTCTAATTCATTTCTGAATTCTTTGAACCTTTCAAAGGCTTCAGACTTGTGTTTCATCAAGAACACATACCCAAACCGTGAGTGATCATCGGTGAAGATAATGAAGTAGCTATAGCCTCCTAAAGCTTGAGTTGACATAGGTCCACATACATCAGTATGTATTAGACCTAGTAACTCTCCCACTCGTTCACCTTTTCCAGTAAAAGGTAACTTAGTCATCTTGCCTTTTAAGCATGATTCGCATGTATTGTATGAATCTTATTCAAACGATTCCAGAATTCCACATCGGTGTAATTCGGACATGCGTTTCTTGCTTACATGGCCAAGACGACAATACCACATGTAGGAGTCTAATTGATTATCTTTTTGAGCACGATTATTGCTCGCTTCGATATTGAAAATATCACTGGATACGTCCAACATATAAACACCATTGCTTAAAGTTCTAGTCCCTTAAAGAACTCCATTCAAAGTTATGTAACAACAATTGTTACTAAAAGTCAAATGGTACCCATTTCTATTTAAACAAGAAATAGAAATGATGTTCTTTATCAACGAAGGAACATAAAAGCAATTGTCCAGTTCTAAGACAAGTTCTACAAGGAGTTCCAACAAATACGTTCCGATGGCGAGTGCAGCAACCGTTGCTCCATTCCCAACACGTAAATTTGACTCTCCCTTGACGAGTCTTCTTCTATTCCTTAGCCCATGTATGTAATTACATATATGTGAGCCACACCCAGTATCAAATACCCAAGTGTCTGAGGAAATAGAATGACAATCAATAAAGAAGATTTCTGAAGAAGATGGGGCATCCGATGCCTTATCCTTCTTCACGGACTCAAGATAAATCTTGCACTTTCTTCGCAAATGACCCTACTTGCCATAATGATGGCAAGTGCCCTTTTGAGTTGGTTCTGCCTTTTTAGCCTTTTTCTTCTTCCCTTACATTGTTCCTTTGACTCCCTCTTAGAACCTTTCTTCGAGGAATCAACTAACAACACCGTCCCCTGCTCATGCTTCTCAGAAGGCTCCACAGTCTTCAGCATATTGAGCAGTACCACAGATGAACATTCTTACATCTCAGAGGTGAAGAGGAGCTTGGAGACTTCGAACCTTTCGAATCTCACTTGCTTATCAAACAACTCATAAAGATGAAGGACTACGATATGAGCATCCATATGCTTGGGTTCCATCGCGCTAGCATGATGCAACTTGTCGGGCCTGTAATCAATCACATGTTTCGATACCAACAATCCGTCCGAGTTGCATCGTCACTAGGATGGCGGGAAGAGGCGCTTCAAGGACATACGCAGCTTTTCACCTCGAGAACAATTCTCAAGTTTCTAAGCCACCCAAGAAGTTCGCCCAATCAATTTATTCGAATCCAAAATGGAACGCAAATTAAAAGACAACATGATCAATTTTAGAAATACAAAACGAGCATATATGAGAAAGATGATTTTTAAAATGCATCAATATACATTTATAAATCCCATTCATTTTTCGAATTCAAAAACCCTTTAAATCAATTCGGGAGATCGTAGGTCAATCTCCGAATGGGCTGATATCCAATATAGATAAGAACAACCTTGGAGTGAGTCCAACAAGTCATTCTTAGCTATGATGGTGGGTATCAAGTATACCGATTACATATCATGTATATGTAACTATCACAATGTGCTATCAACTAATTGAATGTTTACACATACATTGGGTTGTTAACACATTAACAAGTATGCATCATATGCATAGCACCCAACTTCACCTCTCTTCACATCGACCTTGGAGTGAGTCCAACAAATCGATGCTCCAAGTTAGAGCCGACCCATTAATCACGAAATAGTTTTAATATGGTTAGAGTGCATTCAACCAATTAGCCAGACTTGGAGTGAGTCCAACAACTCAAACTAACAATTGACCTCTAACTCTTACCATATTAGAGTTAAACTATTCCAATGATTTGAACATGTTCAGGTTCGAGCCGGGCTTGGAGTGAGTCCAACAACCCAAACAAGAAACAGAACTCTGGTTCTAACCATATTAATGGAAGGTGTAGGCTTTAATATTGAGTTAGGGTTTTATGTCCCATCCTCTTTGCATGCAAATAACTATTATCTACATGACATGACATACATGACATACATCTACATGTCACGACATGCATGACATAATGTTATGCATCTAATGCAATTACATTGCATACAATTATGTCATGTATATATTTCCTTATATGTCATAACTATTTATGGAAATAAAATATGTTTAAGATTTGATTCTCCAAATCAAATCATAATTAAATTAGGAAATATATTTCCAAATCTAATCACATATTTTATTCATGGAATTATTTGATTAAGGAAAATCTATTTAGGAAACCAATTTCCTAAATCATTAAAACTACTTATAGAAATAAAATATTTTAAGATTTGATTTCCCAAATCAAATCATGATTAAATTAGGAAACAAATTTCCAGAATCTAATCAAATATTTTATTTATGGAAAATATCAATTTCCATAAATACTTCCAACTTTCCAAAAGTGGAAGATTTTCATAAATACTTCTAGACTTTCCAAAATTGAAAAATTTCCATAAATACTTCTAAATTTCCAAAATTAAAAAATTTCCAGAAATACATTATGACTATCGCAAAACCATTTTTACGATTATGTCGAAACACAACCCGGCTCGATACCCTTTGTTGGGTTTTGTGCCATGCAAGGTGTGTGTGTTCGATCACGTTTCGTAAACATGAACACAGCGGAAGCAATAAAAATAATAAATCTACATTTATTACAACACACACATGCATATTACAATAAGTGTAGACATAATCATAAATTTAAATTTGCAATAAAAGGAAATTTATCTACGTTATACCTTTCGTATGACGTGTAGCGGGAACAGCATCAACCGGAACGATCCTCGCTAAAATCGTCTCTATCCGTATCCACGTTGAGTTCCTCGGGATGACTTCGCTAAGCCACGAGCTTCGTCTTCGTACGAGTTACCAGCCTCGTGTTGAAGACGACGTGATCGAGAGATGATCACGATCCGAATCCAAATTCGGATCCTAATACGAGTTCTCAAAACTCGCTTCTCCGGAGAGGTATTCGTCAACCAATTGACGAATCCTTCGTCCTCCACCTCAGAGGATTACCGGAGATCGAATCCCCGGTAAGTTAGCCGTTGTCGGAGCTCTAACCGTCGTCCAAACGACGCTCCGACGAGAGGAGAACAAGCTGTCCAAAAAACTGGACAGCTTTGGTGGAGGAGTAGGCGCCGGCCAAAACAAGGAAGCCAAGTGCTCACCTTTTCACCGAAGCCTAGGAAGATCACCGGAGGGTCGCCGGAGGATCACCGGCTGAAGCTTGGATGCCGGCAAGGACTTGGACGATGGCACAAGAGCTGGGCGGCAATGGAGGTTGGGCGACAACTCCCTCAATGGGGTGGGCGGCAACTCCTTGCTAGGGTTTTTGGATTAGGGCTTAATTATCCCTTAAGCCCTCTTTTATAGAGAACTAATTCTCTTAATGGTTATTGGATCATAACCATTAGGCCCATTAACCCGCTCCATTAAGATAAGTTAAAATAAACCAAACCATGATGGTTTATTTTAAGTTAAAACGAACCGAACCAACTTTTGGTTCATTCGTTTAAAATAAACCAAACCCTTTGGTTTATTCTCCTCCATTGGATTAGAACCAAACCATTTTGGTTCATCCATTACGTCTTCATAAGGCTCGGCCCATCCACGCTTCCATTGCGACTGAAACGATTTCATGCTCGCTTTATGTTTGGTCCAACCAAACCTAGTTTCTCTCGGTCTGAGAATCTCATTCTCAAGCTCGTTTTAAATCCTTTATCGCATTGTCGTGTGACCAAATAGGTTCTCGGTTTATGTTGGTGTCTATAATTAACCATTAATTATAGAATGATCATGAGTGGCACCTAGTAGTACATCATGATCCCCGATTAACCAAAAGATCAATTGATCTAGAACTATTTCGAAACCTTTAGCTCGAATGATTCGTGCCCCATTCCTTCACTCATCTTATACCCACTTGGTTCAGACATGGTCTATTGTGTCATCCCCACTAGGTTGACTACGTCACACCTAGCCCAAGTATCATTTCCTCGTCCTACGGATTCTAGTTACTGCACGTGTATCGAAGAGTACCTTACTCTAAACATGTAATGCTTTGGCCAGACTTTAGTAACAATCCGACGAGAGGCCATGGGTATACATCTCCTCGCATGGAGTGGTGAATCCTTTATAGGCTATTCAAACACCTTCGATCACGACTTATACCCAATCATCCGGGTCCACATCTCCTTAGAGATGCTTAAGATGTCAAAGCATAAGTCTTCATGATCAAGATGACTTGAATACTGCAAGTCAAAGGAACATCGCACTTAAGCCACAGTAAGAACTTCATTGACATATCTATATATGCAGAGAACCATATGAAGTCTTACGGCTGGTCACTCCAATGAACTAGTTACCATAACTAGCATCCACGATTAACTCGACATCACTATGTCTCCACCGGAGAATCACCGCTTGGATACACCAAGTATACCTTGTGCTAGTCTCGATGTAATCGATGGTGTCCAAAATCCATCAATTCATCGACTAGGATAATTCCGATACATCACAATTACACATGTAGAGATACTCACTAGTTGTGATCCAATCACAAATTCTCTCATGCTGTGAATCGTATCGTGGACATTCAGTAAATGAGTTTAAGATCCAATCAAATACATAAAACATGTATACTCAAATAGTGAATCTTCATTTATCATATAAATGGTTTATACATAAGGCGATTGCCTTAGGACATCTCTCTATATATTACTAACAAATTGTTGGTGGTGTTGGGAACTAAAACCCCAGCAACACAGTGGTTCTGCGTTTAAATATCACAGCACCAGGGAGATGGAACTGGTTGAGATAAATGGTGGTGCTGGGAATTTATATCCCAAAGACCACCGTCTGGGATATAAATTTCAAAGACTACTGGAGAGGAACTGGCTGAGAAAAAGAGTGGTGCTGTCAATTTATATTGGAGATAAATAAAGTCGTCTAGGCCGGTCGAGTCCAAGCGTGACCTATACTATCATTCTCCACCTTTCCTTATGCTCCCAAACAGTAGTTATGAAAATTAATGCTCTGTGCCAACATTCAGACGAGTGTGCCAATTGGCATGTTGCGTGTCAATTGACACGCACCCATAACTGCCTGTAGGAGTGTGGTAACTAAGTATCCCTCTGCGCATAAACCCTGTAAATGTCTTCCTCTTCCATTCCATATAAACCGTTCATAATTTCAACATTAAAAGGTCCATCAATGGGTTTCGGTAAAAACCCATTGATGACCCTATCAATATCAAATGTTCTAATTAGTTAAGTGCATAATTGGGAAACCTAACCATAAACTCTCATCCTCCACTTGTCTTCAGACTTCTAAAGCCTAGTTAAAAAAATTCAGCCTACTTGCATAGCACACTACATATAACAGTGTTGATTTTAAAAACATTTGCAGGGACGACCCCCTTCCTGATGAAGTGTTAACATTTTTGGAAACAATTGAATCAAATTTGAAGGATAGAGAGTTAGATTATCAAGATTTCATAAATCTGTGCCCAAGTAATATTCCATCTTCATCTCAGTTTACTGATGTGGGCAATAGAATTACCAGTGATCAACACCTTGATATAAATAGAGACGCTTCTTCCATACTCGAAGAAGAGTTTGTCACTGCTACCACAGTAGATCATGAATATTTTGAACAAACTTGGAGTGAAGAGGAGGTAAGTGATATACATGGGATAGAAGAGTTAGAATATACAAATTCTTCAGAAGAATTCTTCGTTGATGATATCCAACATGAAGAAGGTGAGTTAAACCCAGATCAGTACAGTGACTTAGAGGAAGTGTTCTCAATTGCTGATGATCCCTATGTTTTAAATCCATAAATAAGACTATTGGCAGATGTCGGTTCATCCGATCCAAATGAATTTTTCACTAGACAAGTTTTTTCCTCTCGACAAGAGTTTAAAGATGCACTAGTAAGGCATGCGATGCTAAAAAACTTCAGATATAAGTCAGTTGACACCAGACTCAATAGAATTAAAGTTATTTTCTTTAGTCAGCCTTGTTCATGGAGTCTAGTTGCAAGTGGAGACGTGGAGTTCACTGTCACAAAATATGTAAAGCAGCATGAATGTGACAGTGTTAGGGAAACAACAGATCACCATGCTTGCACATCCACATTTGTAGCAAATCAGATTGTAGGACGGTTAGCTACCTCTGATGATTACAAACCAAGTTCAATTCGAAGAGAAATGCAAGCTAGGTTTGGTGTTCACATTTCATACAAGAAAGCATACACAGCCAGACAGAAAGCATTAAAAAGAGTGGTAGGTGATTTTGATCAGGCTTATATTGATCTTCCAATGTACTTGCGTGAGTTAAGAGTTAGAGATCCTGATACATATGTTGCAGTACTAAGAAATGGTGAAAATCAATTCCAGCGATGTTTTTGGGTATTTGGTGCTTGTCGAAGAGTATTCAGGTTGTATTTGCGAAAACTAATTGGAATTGATGTTACACATATGACTGACAAGTATCCTGGTGTTTTGCTAATGGCTACTGTCGTTGACGGTAATGCAAAAATTATGCCAGTTGCATTTGGAATTGCCGAAGTTGAATGTGGATCTGCTTGGGAGTGGTTTTTGGATCATGTAAAGACATTCCTTGATGTCCTGCCAGAGTCGTTGAGCATTGTATCAGATAGACATCGGGGGATTATATCAGCAGTTAACAAAGTGTATCTATCTGCCCATCATGCTTTTTGTTACTATCACTTGTCTTGTAACATGGTAACAGATACCTGGGATAGATCCTCATTAGGTTTATTTTGGGCAGCAGCAAGAGCCAATACAAGAGTTGACTTTGATTGATTAATGCAGAACATGCATGACAAACACAAGGAAGCATATGCGTGGCTACAAAAGATCGATCCAAAAAGATGGGTCAATGCACACTTTCCTGACAGGAGGTACACAATGTTAACCACTAATTGTTCCGAGAGTTTAAATGCATTATTCAAGGAAACACGTGAACTCCCCATCACCAGTTTAATTGACAACACTAGAAGAAAGCTTGCTCAATGGTTCTATAACCGTAGGGAAGAATCTTCAAAAAGGTCAGGTTTTCTAACACCTTATGCCATTAAAGAGATTGATGAAAGGAGAGAAAGAACTCGATTATATTCGGTATTTCCATATTCACAAACGGAAATGGAAGTACAGACAATAGCTTCTTCGTATATTGTTGATTTGGATAGGCGAAGTTGCATCTGCGGTGAGTTTCAAATTTCAGGAATTCCTTGCTCGCATGCTATTGCAGTCATCATATATCGGAACATGAATCCATACCGTTACTGTAAGCATTATTTTCTAAGGGAAACCTGGAAGGTCACTTACATGGATCGTATTTACCCATGTCGAAGTAAGAAATTTTGGCCTAATGGTGACAAAATTTTCGGAGTTCTACCTCCTCGTAGCCTTGTGCAGCCCGGGCGAAGAAAAAAGGCACGCATAGAGTCCAAACATACTGGGAGGGTGAAAAATAAATGCAGCAGATGCACTTGGCGTAATAGGAGGTCTTGTAGAATGCCACCGGCTACTAATTCCTAAGTATGTTTATTGTGGTTGTGTAAATATTTTTAAAGGAAACAATGTTAATGTTAATATTAATGTTAATATTAATGTTAAAGTTAATGTTAATGTCAATGTTAATGTTAATGTTAAGCTATTTTGCAGAATTGTAATGGAAAAATTTGTTACGCTATTTTGCAAAATTGTAATCTAAATCTCTCTGTGTATCGTGTCCAAAATTTCTGATTTTCAAGGCAGGATTAGGTTTACGACCAATTTTCAGAATCAATCCTGCAGTGGCCACGCTACCAAACTGGAAGGTAGTAGGATCAGAAGGAAGTTTCCTCGACGCAACAACATGTGAAGTCGTTAGGTATTTCAGTCGATGTAAAGAATTCAGAATTTGGACTCCTGTAGGTCCATCAATGGGCTTCGGTCAAAACCCATTGATGACCCTAGTCACCTCAACTTCGATCCAAACCATCTCCAGTGGCTTTGGGACTTGACCCTCTGTGTATCGTGTCCAAAATTTCTATTTTTCAAGGCAGGATTAGGTTTACACAGCCAATTTTCGTAAATCGGACCGCTGGTGCGCACGCAAACTTGGAGGTAGGAGGATCAGAAGGAAGTTTCCTCGATGCAACAACATGTGAAGTCGTTAGGTCTTTCAGTCGATGTAAAGATTTCGGAATTTGGACTCCTGTAGGTCCATCAATGGGTTTCGACCAAAACCCATTGATGGCCCTACACAGGACTACTGTGTTCCTGGGATTAAAATTGCCAGCACCACCTTATTTCCGGGCTGTTTGAAAGTGTACGTGGTACTGGAAATTGAAATCCCAGGACCACTGTGTGTTCTCCGGCCAGTTCTAAATTGTACGTGGTCCTGGGAATTGAAATCCCAGGACCACTGTGTGTTCCCCGGCCAGTTCTAAATTGTACGTGGTCCTGGGAATTGAAATCCCAGGATCACCTTATTCCTTAGCCATTTCGAAATTGTACGTGGTCCTGGGAAATAAATTCCCAGGACCACTTTGTTGGATTATAATTACCAAAGACCACCGTATTCTAAATCGTCCGACCGCTTTTAGGCAGTTAATATAAAACTCGGTGGAAGTTCAAACATCTCAACACCACATTTCGTTTTGTCTATCGCTCCTTGCGTTACATCTCTGTGGAATTCCGCTCCATTCCCCGACGACCGCTCAAACTCTCGGTTCGATTCAAACTCCTGCGCAAAAAACCTCGGTGTCGGGCTCAACCTCCCGGTGCGAGTTAAAATATCTCAACACCACCAACACCATCTCAACGCGATTTTCGACCTAAGTAAGTTTTGTAGATTTCTTAAATTGCGTCGCTATCGTTTCTTCCGATCTATCTAGGGTTTTTGCCTTTTACATTTCACGATCTCGTTTAAACTCGGGCTGATAGGGTTTAGGGTTTTAGGGTTTACCATTTAAGCAGAGGTAACGCTTTGTTTGTATCATCACACATGTTTCAATCCATTTCATCTATTAGTTTAAAATCAGACATAATACATTTGGTTGTTAACCTAAGGAATTTTTTGATTAACGATGATCAATCGTGAATCATCGCGATACTTCGCAAGAACCCGCGCGTTGATGCGAGGAAGAACCAAGAGAATGAATCAAAAGCAACGTTTCACAGTTTAAAAAATTTATTGCAAGTGTGCCGCCGAGTGTCGAAGAAGAAACGCTTATTCGGAGCTCCCCCTTTGCGTGGGTTTTGGACATTCCAGATATTACCCATGTCAGACCCCTCGTTCAGAATATGTTTGATAATTGGGAATGCACGGAGAAATGTTTTATATTCCAAGACAAGAAATTGTATTTCACAAAGACGGATGTCTCCCTCATCCTTGGTCTACCAGATGATGGACTCGAAGTTCCTATGAATAATGAAGCTCCCTCTGGACAGCTATATTTTCAATATTTCGTGGAAGCTGATTGCTCTAACAAGCATCTGGAGGATTTATTGAAGACTTCCAGATCTCCAGATAATTTAGGATCTGCAAAACTTTATTGTCAGTTGTTTATTTTATATTTTTTCTCTTGTGTGTTTTTTACTACCACTAGCAGTAAGCCTAGAATAGCTATGCGATCACTTATAGATTGTGTAGAGGATTTTGATAACTTAGGCAGGTACAATTGGTGCGAAGCACTTTATACGTACATGGCTCCTCAAATGGAGTTAATTGGTATGAGAGTCACATTGCGACCAAAAGCAGACGTCGTAGGTGGATCCACGAGACCAATGCTTAAGGGTTTCACACACTTATTGGCTGTGAGTGAATATATTTTATGTCTTCCGCAAATAGTATAGATAAATCTGTCTATTAACAACTAATCTTGTCATTCCATGTATGGATGTGTGAGCATTTGTGTATCCTACCTCCACACGTCCCTCATGCTTTGCCAAGAATGCTGAGATAGAGGTGGAGTTCCACAAATGTAAGGGTCGTTAAGAAGATGGTAGATGGTCTCGTACCTGACAAAATCATTGTCGATCTAATTCCAGCACAGTCAGAGCTGCATCTGGTATATACCGCTTCCCCACCTAGATTTTCTGCATCAACTCCTCAACCCGAAACTCAGGTCGACACAAGAGGAATGGCACATCGGTATGCCAGAGAATCAAATTGTATCTACTCTAAGCACCAAGCTAGTTGAAGCAAGGTGTGATTTTGAAAGCACCTCTCTACTTAAGGAAGCGACCATCGAACAACAAGAAAAGACAATACAGGAGCTTCTTCAAGAGTTAAAGGAGGTCAGGAACAGGAAGGACAACGAGATAAGTGAAAGGGATGATATAATTGCTGAAAAAGAAGCATTAATCGCTGAAAAGGACAGTTTAATACTGGAGCTTCAACTCAATTTACAATCCCGGGATGTAGAGGGGTTACAATCACACTTATACAAGACGTACAAACCCAATGACCTTCTTCGCATACACTAGGCGGAAGGTTTGTGTGAGGAAGAAGGCTCTTGACGGTCTATCACCCCCTAGCCTTAGAAGCCTCCCTCCTGCATGGTTTTCAAACATCCCTAAAAGAAGGAGAGTTGAAACTCAAATTGTCCCCAGCAAGGCTATTGAGTATCCCTTAGTAGACCCTAATATCTCTCCTGCAGAGTCAAACATTGAGCGAGTGAGAGCGCCAGATAAAAGGGAAATCAATCACGAGGAGGGTGAACCGAAATATCGACATCGCACACAAGTCTCCACGGACAAACAACCAACACTCGACGAAGTCAAGCAGAGGATATTGGAGGTGAGCATAAGTTATCCAGTCCAGTCCTATTTTTCAGACAAAATATTTAAACGAGCTTTTATTTTGTATACAATGTTTATAAAGAATTCACCGATAAGATGGATCCAAACGTCGGGGAGTCTTTATTGAAACTAAAAAAAATAGAGTAAGACAGTCTTATATTCTTTGTATATACCTTTCATCTTATGTTTTGAGAGTTGCTAATAACCCTTTCCTTGTGTAGTGTGACAGTATCAGGACCAGTGTGGAAGACCGATGCTATTAACTTATACATGGACTCTTTCCTTACAATATTTGATTGGAATGTTTATGGGGATTGCATAAGCGCATATTTTGATCTTTAATGAGCAAAGGTGGTGATAAGGCGTACTATAACTCAATTTTCGTAAATGGATTCGGTGAAGTTTTGGCCCTTTTGCAAGGAATTGTAAACTTTACGGCGGTGTTTTGTGATTTTTTATACAGGATATGTTTAATATTATATGACGCCCAAGCATTCGAGCAAACTTTTAAAACCCTGTGCAATCCAATCATATACATATTTTGTGATTTATCATCGCCACCTACTAGTGGCCGACTTGGAAATTTCAGAGTTCATCCACTACAACTCCTTGTCCGTCAGGAAGGCTTACACTACTCAATTTGAAGAAACAGTAAGCATTAGATTAGATTTCAGCTAAATAAACCATTTGTGTATGGAGGATTCATAGCATTTATTTCGGTCCCAGGTTGAATTCTTTAAAAAGATGCACTCTTCAGTATGATAATCGCATCCGGCATCCTGGCTAAAAAAATTTGTAATGCAAACTTTTCCGTGCGTCGAGTCCAGGGTCCCAGACAAAGCTCTTCGTAAGACATCTAATAATCTTTGTAAATACCATATTTTATAAGCTAGCATTGGACTAATAATTTTTAATTTTTTACAGCTATGATTGCGCATTTTTTATAATACGATACATTGAGAGCCTACTATTTGGGTACCCTAAAAGATTCAGACAGCAGGATATGAGAAGCTTCAGATTCGTGGTGGGGAATAGAATAATGCATGACTCACAATTTTGTTTGCAATTATATGTGTTGTATAGTGGAATATGTTGTAAGACTATCTGAGTTTTAGATATGTAACTACACCAAGGTGTCTGCTGTAAAGTCATTAGTCACCGAAAGGTGTTTGCAATCTGTAGTATCTGTCTGATTATGAAATATATATACTTTGTTAAATATTTCAACCACGACTTTATGATTTTGTGATGAGATTTCTACGTGGTCTTTGGGAATTAAATTTCGGGACCACCGTGTTCTGGATTAAGATTCCCAGCACCACCTTATTTCTCGGCCAGTTCGCAAATGGACGTGGTCCTGAGAATTATATTTCCAGGACCACTGTGTTCCTGGGAGTTAAATTCCCAGCACCACCGTATTCCTCGGCCAATTCGAATCAGACGTGGCCGAGAATTCACTTTCAACCACCGTGTTCTGGGATTAAGATTCCCAAAGACCACCTTTTTCGGCGATTCGCGAATGGATGTAGTGCCGGGAATTAAATTTCAGACGGCTGTGTTCTGGATTTAATTCAAAGACTACATTTTATCTCGTCGATTCGATACTTTACGTGGTCCGGGAATTCACTTACGGCACTACGGTGTTCTGGGATTGAGATTCCCAAAGACCACCTTATTTCGGCAGTCGCAAATGGGCGTGGTCCCGGGAATTAAATTTCGGGACCACCTGTATTCTGGGATTTAATTCCCAGCACGTTTAGAATCGGGCCCGTGCAAGTGGCGAGGCCTAAATCGGGAGGCAGGAGGATCACAACGAAGTTTGCTCGACGCAACAACATGTGAAGCCGTTAGGTCTTTCAGTCGATGTAAAGAATTCGGAATTTGGACTCCTGTAGGTCTATCAATGGGTTTCGGTCCAAAACCTATGACCTACTAATCACCTCAACTTCGGTCCAAACCAACTCTAGTGGCTTTGGGACTTGCCCCTCTGTGTATCGTGTCCAAAATTTCTGATTTTCAAGGCATGATTAATTCCCAGCACCACATTTTATCTCGTCCAGTTCGATACTGTACGTGGTATTGGGAATTCACTTACCAGCACCACGGTGTTCCTGGGATTGAGATTCCCAGCACCACCTTATTTCTCGGCCAGGTCACAAATGGACGTGGTCCTGGGAATTAAATTTTCAGGACCACTGTGTTCCTGGGATTTAATTTCCAAAGACTACATTTTAAATCGGGCCCGTGCCAAGTGGCGCAGTGCGGCAGAGGCAGGAGGATCACAACGAAGTTTGCTCGACGCAACAACATGTGAAGTCGTTAGGTCTTTCAGTCGATGTAAAGAATTCGGAATTTGGACTCCTGTAGGTCCACCAATGGGTTTCGGTCAAAACCCATTGATGGCCCTAGTCACCTCAACTTCGGTCCAAACCAACTCCAGTGGCTTTGGGACTTGCCCCTCTGTGTATCGTGTCCAAAATTTCTGATTTTCAAGGCATGATTAATTCCTAGCACCACATTTTATCTCGTCCAGTTCGATACTGTACGTGGTGTTGGGAATTCACTTACCAGCACCACGGTGTTCCTGGGATTGAGATTCCCAGCACCACCTTATTTCTCGGCTAGGTCGCAAATGGACGTGGTCCTGGGAATTAAATTTTCAGGACTACTGTGTTTCTGGGATTTAATTTCCAGCACCACATTTTCAGAAATCAGACCCCGTGCCAAGTGGCACGAGGCCGAAACTGGGAGGCAGGAGGATCACAACGAAGTTTGCTCGTCGCAACAACATGTGAAGTCGTTAGGTCTTTCAGTCGATGTAAAGAATTCGGAATTTGGACTCCTGTAGGTCCATCAATGGGTTTCGGTCAAAACCCATTGATGGCCCTAGTCACCTCAACTTCGGTCCAAACCAACTCCAGTGGCTTTGGGACTTGCCCCTCTGTGTATCGTGTCCAAAATTTTTGATTTTCAAGGCAGGATTAGGTTTACACCCAATTTTCAGAAATCAGGCCCCGTGCCAATTGATTCCCCTCTATCAACGGGAGTATCCCTGTAATCATAGCGGGTTCTATCTCGCCGTCTTGTTCTGCTGGCAATTGGTTCCGGTTGAGGTTGAGGGTCAACTTCAGGCTTATTTGGTTCAGCCTTCATACTTTCTCTTCCTATAATTTCCATTAGTTCTTTTACCCTTTCAATTAGTGTCATGTTTTCCATTCTTAACTCTTTGAGTTGTCTCTGATAAACTAAACACTCATGGCATTCACTAGTAGGGTATTTTTCTTGTATAGTTTATGATGATGATGTCTCTATTGGATGAGGAGTATTTTCAATATAATAGTCAACCTTATCAAGCAATATATTTTCACTACGGGTATATACTAGATCAACAATGACCTATCAAAAAATCAACAATTATTTAGATAACGAAAATGAAAAACTGCTAAGTTGTGGTCTTATTTACTGCTCAGGAGACTTGCTCCAATAAATTCCTGACCTTGCTAATATGTGAAGGAGTTGCTCTCCACTTATTTATTCGTGGGCTTTCAGTATTGTATGGTCTTTGGATTGAGACATGTTCCAGAAACCAAGTCTGCTCATATCGAAAGTGTTACATACTTACGTAAATATAAAAGAAAAAATTATTTAGTAAGAAAGAACTTACAGCCAAAAGGCCGACAAACCCCTTTAGATAAGGAATTCTCTTACTGCTATTGTATTATTAGATGAACATATATCTCCAATAGTAGGCAATTGTGGAGCCATAAATTGATGGATGGCTTCGACCCAATTGAAACTACCTATGTTGTCAAAATCATCTACAATATCTACAAGACCTATGGGGACCTTATATGTAGTAGGTCTGTAACAACACACAAGCAAATATATACAATACATACAACTTACAAAATACCAAAACATCTTCATCTACTTCTACTCTAGTAGAAAGGTTTTAAGCAAAAACTCTAACCTCGATCTAGTTGGTTCTTTTTGAGAAATCGAGAATTGAAAAGAGCACGATGCATTAATTGAATTCATAGAACATAAGCCCTCTATCCGCAATACCGAGCAAAAGGGACACATCTCTTACGGTGAAAGCAACTCAGATTGAAAACTTAAAGCTTTGACTAATCCCAACTTTGAAATATATTGACCCAATATTCCACTGATTTGTGGAATGTCTTGTATATTAAAAACAAAGAAACGAGGTTTGTTTAATTATCTCTCGTGCCTTTCATGTAAACAAACCGACGGACGTTGCTTCCCTTTAGCACTTGGACCTCCAAAAATTCAAAGTAGCCTAAAACGTGATCCATTCAGTTCTTCACACTCATTATTTCCTAACAATTTGAAAATACATAATTTATTCCTTCATTTTGTAATTGTAAAAACAAATTTGAGATTCACAATTCTTACAATAATCTCAGAAAAAAATCGACATCACCACTCTTTTCTCTCGGCCAGTTCCTCTCCACGGTGCTGAAATTTATATCCGGACCCACGGTGGTCTTTGGCATATAAATTCTCAGCACCACCATTTATCTCGACCAGTTCCATCTCCCTGGTGCTAGGATATTTAAACGCAGAACCACTGTGTTGCTGGAGTTTTAATTCCCAACACCACCAACAAATCCGGCAACTTATATGTACATGGTGGCCGAAATTACATTCGACCATGGTGTTCTGGGAGTTTTAATCTCATTACCACTGCTCTTTGAAATTTACGGCTCTATTTATCTAATTCATATCTGATTGAAGAGATCGTCCCATTTGTATTTGAATGTTCAAAACCATTCCAAACCATAACGAGAAATCATTTTAAACATAGATACTTATATTGGACTAAAGCAAGGAATGCGACACATACCTGGGGTGAAGGAGAGGTTGAACCGGATGCTTGACTCATTCTCAGAATACGAAATGGTAGAAAAAAACCCAATGAGATGTACGCCTTTCAACGGAAACCCTAAAACCGAGTAAGAAATGGGTAAAACTCTAGTTAAATGAGAGGACGACACCATATTACCTCGAAGCGTCTCGACGAAATTCTAAGAACTCGGAAGCTAACGTAATGAAGCAGGAGGAAAAATGGAGTCTAAGCTTTTCCAAGTTTTTGTGCGCTCGAAGATTTTCCGGAAGCTGAAGACACGAAGACGCTAATCTGGTGACTTGTTTGGACGGGACGTTTCGATGGCTCGGGATTTGGAAATGTGGCTCGGATGCATGCGGGATCTTTGCATTAAAAACGCTGTTTGGCGGGAGGAGTATTTTGGGAATTATGCGCGCGATTTGGTAATTCTGAAAGTATAGTGCGCGTTTTGGACATTTCTAAACTTTATACCATTAATTCTATGAAAAAAAATACAACTTAATATTAATTCTCTTTACTAAAAATATTATTAAAAATAAATAAATACACATAAAATTAAATATACGAAGGTAAGTGAACCATGCATATATTTACGCCAACCTACGGGACTCAAAACTCAATCTCATATATATTCACTTGCTAGATTTCTTATAGGATTATTACAATTTGCATTAATTATATTCTTGTGCATCCAAATGATTGACATGGTGAATAAGATACGACCGTACTTATAGAAATGATATGAATCGATTTCGAAGAAAAATTTTTTTATTGAATTCAAATAATCCATACGTGTCTTGATCATCACGTCAAAATTCATAGGATCTTTTGTAATTTAACTCCTTTAAAATGACCGTAGAATAGACTGATAGAGATCGTTAGATTGACGATTTCAATATTTTACAAATTAAATCCATCAATCCGTCCACAATTCAATAAAACTATAACAAAATAAGAGAAATCGCCATCCGTTGGTTGTTCATCTCCGGAAGGGCAAGTGGCGAAGATGTACGTCCAGAGAAAAAAACAAAAAAAAAAAAAATCATCGAATTAGAAAAATAAAATGAAATTGGCGATTTTATTCTACTTTGTTTCTGAATCTCGCTTCACCACGTACATGGCAGAATGCAAGCCAATTAGTTGAATTTTAGAAGAAAAACGTCGTAAAGAGATAAGGAGGAGAAATTGAGCCTCATGCACGCAAAGCGGCCGTCGATCGTCACCAAACCCAATCTCAAACTGTGTGGCCGCCAGAGCTCAGCGAGGCACAGCCACACATGCAAGGAACGAATTAGCCGACGCACCGGGTCTGCTGCTTCACTGATATCTTCCAATTCCCGACCCATCTTTCTTAATTTGTTTGCTCTTCTCGAATTCCCGTTTCCGGCATGGCTGCGGCAGCCGTGTCCACCGTTGGAGCTGTCAACCGAGTGCCGCCGGTAACAGTCCGAAGTCACGAGCTCTGTGCTCCTGATCGCTCTGTTTCTAACTCGAATTGTGTTGCTCTCAGCGGAGTTCGAATGCATTCCCGAGCTCGGCGTTCTTGGGTAGCAGGTTGAAGTGGAGCACCGCAGGCACCAGCCATGGCAGGGTATCCGGCGGCACCCTCAGGGTCTTGGCCGCGGATCTCGACGAGTCGAAGCAGACGGAGAAGGACCGGTGGGGGGGCCTCTACTACGACACCTCCGACGACCAACAGGACATCACGAGAGGGAAGGGGCTGGTGGACTCCCTGTTCCAGGCACCCATGGGCGACGGCACCCACGTCGCCGTCATGAGCTCCCACGAATACATCAGCCAAGGCCTCCGCCAGTAACATAGCTACCGAATTAAACTTTGCTCCGATCGCAGATTTGTTGGGTCTGTGAATTGATTAGTTACGGTACGTGTCGATACATGCAGGTACGCCTTCGACAACACCATGGGAGGATACTACATCGCCCCTGCCTTCATGGACAAGCTCGTCATTCACATAGCCAAGAACTTCATGAACTTGCCTAACATTAAGGTTACTTGACGAGTAAAATTACGAGCGTGTATTTGTTGTTCTTCTTGTCCCGACTTGGAGCTTTGATTTTTGCGTGATGGTCGAGATAGGTTCCTTTGATCTTGGGTATTTGGGGAGGCAAAGGGCAGGGGAAATCATTCCAATGCGAGCTTGTATTTGCAAAGATGGGAATCAAGTGAGTTTTGTTCTTCGATTTGAGTCTTTATTTATAGCGAATCGAATTACACTACTGTTCAGTGATTAATCGGTCGGTCGACAGTCCGATCATGATGAGTGCCGGCGAACTGGAAAGCGGCAACGCCGGGGAGCCGGCGAAACTGATACGACAGCGATACCGCGAGGCGGCGGACCTCATCAAGAAGGGGAAGATGTGCTGCCTGTTCATCAACGACCTCGACGCCGGCGCGGGGCGGATGGGCGGTACCACCCAGTACACGGTGAACAACCAGATGGTGAACGCGACTCTGATGAACATCGCGGACAACCCCACCAACGTGCAGCTGCCGGGGATGTACAACAAGCAGGAGAACCCGCGCGTCCCCATCATCGTCACCGGCAACGACTTCTCCACCCTCTACGCGCCGCTCATCCGCGACGGCCGAATGGAGAAGTTCTACTGGGCGCCCACCCGGGACGACCGCATCGGCGTCTGCATCGGCATCTTCCGCACCGACAACGTGCCCAGGGAAGACGTCGTCAAGCTCGTCGACGCATTCCCCGGCCAATCTATCGGTAAACCAAAATTTCATTTCTAGCCTGATCACATGAACAAGCAGTTAATCAACCGCCGTTAACGACCTCCTCCAACACAAAATGCAGACTTCTTCGGTGCACTTAGAGCGAGGGTGTACGATGACGAGGTCAGGAAATGGGTCGCACAGACCGGAGTGGAAATCGTGGGGAAGAAGCTGGTGAACTCGCTGGAAGGGCCGCCGACGTTCGACCAGCCGAAGATGTCTCTCGACAAGCTCATGGAATACGGGCAGATGCTGGTGAAGGAGCAGGAGAACGTGAAGAGGGTGCAGCTGGCCGACAAGTACTTGAGCGAGGCCGCGCTCGGAGATGCCAACGACGACGCCATCAAGACTGGGGAGTTCTACGGTGAGCTAGCATGCGTCCGATAGGTCATCGATCCCATCCCCTTCCTTTCTGCTCGACGAGAAGATCTAACGAATTGTGTGCGTATCATGCGCAGGGAAAGCGGCTCAGCAGGTGAGCATTCCAGTTCCCGAAGGATGCACCGATCCCATCGCAGCAAACTTCGATCCGACAGCCAGGAGCGATGACGGCAGCTGCTTGTACCCCGTCTAAATGTTAGCCCTGCCGCCATGGATGGAAGGAAGGTAGTAGCTGGAGTTCTATGCCCACGTTATGGGGTTGGATTAAGTAACGCAGGAGTTGCTGCATTGTAACTCTATGAATTAGCTTAATGTTTGAAGTTTGAACAACAAAAGGTTTTCGATCGGATCTTTTACTCTTTGTTGCCTACTGGAACAGAGTTGGCCTTTGCAGATCCTGAAATATGCTAAACTTAGAGCTTTACGAGGAGCTATCACTCTTTCACTTTGCTCTTGCTCCTATAAATTGAAATCTTGGATGATTCTCTCGTTGAGATCCCACTTGAACTGATTAGGCTTGAGGCTGTTAAGAATGAAAAAAAAGAGGGTTAACAGTGTGCAAATTTAGAATAGAACAGAAAAAGATAAAGTATTTTCTTTCTTAGACTTTTGTTTTAATGCTACGCATGAACATGTAAACTCTGAGCGTTGACATCGATTCCTGCTCTAAGAGATAAGGTAGGATGCCCAAATCACGTCTCCATACATTAAGGAAATGGGAGGAGGATATATTTAGTTTTAATCTTTGTTTTCATCGAGTCTGACCAAATCATAGTAACATGCTGTCGGTCATTCTTTGGTTCAAGCCTTCACTGACGTACGCTATCTCATCGGTCGTTGACATTAAATTTATTATCCAGAAGAAAAAAAGTGCGGCCATTATGCAACACAGAGTTGAAGCCACAAAACCAACCAAGGCGTCATCATAGAGCTAAAACTAATCCATAAAGATCGCCCGAATTTTAGTCTCCTTAAACGACTCTGTGTAAAGAGAAGGCAAACAAATACTTCTGCTTAATTAATCAGAAGTCGTGAGATTGAGGTGATAGAGTTAATTAAGGCCTTAATTATGTAGGAGAAGCATAAGAAATTGGGGTTAGATAATTCTTCTGCCAACTATGAGTCAACTGCCTATGCTTTCATCCGTCCTCCCTTTCATCGTGGTTGCAGCAGCAACCGCGGCGGCGGCGGCGGCGGCGGCTGCTTCTGCCGATGAGACCTTCGTCTACAATGGATTCGCAGGGGCAAACCTGAGCCTCAACGGCTTCGCGGAGATCACCGGCGATGGACTCATCAAGCTCACCAACGACACAGAACAAGCCCAAGGACACGCTTTCCACCCGCTTCCTATACGTTTCAAGAACTTCACCACCGGCTTGCCGCTCTCCTTTTCGGCCACCTTCGTGTTCGCCATCGTGCCGCAGTACGCCGATGTGAGCGGGCACGGCATTGCCTTCGCTATTGCTCCGTCCGTCGACATTCAAGGCTCCATGCCCAGCCAACACCTCGGCCTCTTCAACGTCTCCAACATGGGCAGCCCCAGTAACCACATCGTGGCCGTCGAGCTCGACACCGTCAAGACCGTGGAGTTCTACGACGTCAACGACAACCACGTCGGGATCGACGTCAACACCTTGGTGTCGGCGAACTCCTCGCCGGTGGCCTACTTCAAATCCGGCGCCCCCAAGAACCTCACGCTGATAAGCGGCGACCCGATGCAGGTGTGGGTTGACTTCGATGGCCGCGACATGATGCTTCAAGTCGTGGTGGCTCCTCTCTCTGTTTCCAAACCAGAGATTCCCATCGTTTCCTCAAAGGTCAATCTCTCCTCCATCGTCTTGGATGAGATGTTCGTGGGCTTCTCTGCGTCCACCGGCGCCGCCACAGGATCCCACTACATTCTCGGATGGAGCTTTAGCCTCAACGGAAATGCGCAACCACTCAACATCTCAAACCTTCCTCTAGTTCCTCGCCCCAGACGCCAAAAGAAGAAATCGGATGTCTTGGCGATTAGCCTTCCTCTAGCTACAGTAATCCTCTCATCGATCTGCATAATAGCGATGTTGTTCATCGCTATACGGAGGAGGAAATTTGCAGAGTTATTAGAGAATTGGGAGCTGGAGTACGGACCGCACAGGTTCTCATACAAAGACCTGTACCGAGCGACCAGAGGCTTCAACGAGGCGAACCTCCTCGGCGCTGGCGGCTTCGGCCGGGTCTACAGAGGCGTGCTGCCATCGTCAAAGGCCGAGGTCGCGGTGAAGAGGGTCTCGCACGAATCGAAGCAGGGGATTAAGGAGTTCATCTCGGAGGTTGTGAGCATGGGCAAGCTGAGGCACCGGAACCTGGTGCAGCTCCTCGGCTACTGCCGACGGCAGGGGGAGTTGCTCCTGGTCTACGACTATATGCCCAATGGAAGCCTGGATAAGTTCATCTTCTACAAGGACCGACCGCGGCTGGATTGGTCGCAGAGGTTCCAAGTCGTCAAAGGCGTGGCGGCGGGGCTTTATTACTTGCACGATGGATGGGAGCAAGTGGTGATTCACAGGGACATCAAGGCCAGCAACGTGCTGCTCGACGGGGAGTTTAATGGGAAGCTGGGGGACTTTGGGCTCGCGAGGCTGTACGACCACGGGGAAAATCCGCACACCACGCACATCGTGGGGACGTTGGGGTACCTTGCGCCGGAGCTGAGCAAGACGGGGAAGGCGACGAAGGAGACGGACGTGTACGCCTTCGGGGCCTTCTTGCTGGAGGTCGCCTGCGGGAGGAGGCCGCTGGAGGTGCAGGGGTCGGTGGACGCGCTGGGGCTGGTGGAGTTCGCGCTCGAGTGCTGGAAGAAGAAGGCCATTCTGGAGGCGAGGGACGCGGATTTGGGGGAGGAATTGGCGGCGGCGGAGGAGGAGGAGGTGGATACCGTGCTCAAGCTCGGGCTGCTCTGCTCGCACCCGGATCCTACGGCCAGGCCGACCATGAAGCAGGTGATGCAGTTCTTGGAAGGCGACGCTTCCTTGCCGAGCATGTTGCCGGAGGGCTTGATCGACAGTGTTGGCACGCTGAAGTACGATGAGTCTTTCGACGATTTCCTCAAGCTCTATCCGTCCGCTTCACATGCTGAAGCACTTCTACAGCACTCGTCGCCATTATTTTCTGGCGGCGGCTGAACGATCGCAGTCCGCAGATCACTTAACTGCCTGATTTTGTTAGAATCACCACTTTGTTTGTAAATTTGCGTTCCCCCTCAGTTTCTTTAAGCTTTCAGTGACACTCACCGTGGGATGAACAGAAACTGTATAAATATTAACCAGGAATACCTTCCATTGTTCGATCTATTGTCCTGTAGTTGAGTCGATATTCATATGATAAATTTGTAAGAGAGCAAGGGTCGATTTCTTTGAGATGCACACTTCAAGGACAACTCGTTCATCGTTTCATATGCCGTCGAACCGATCTAAAAGGACGCTCGAGATAGAAGAAATATTCTCAATTGTAACGCCATGTTAGTCCCACTCTATTCTAAGCATGCACCACACACCTAAGCCACCCCCATCCCAATTTGATCAAATCATCCTGCCAAATCACTGAGCCATGCTCGATCGAACTACTTTTGACTGAGCCAATCTGAACTGCTAAACTAGTTTAAGTGATTGAGTTAGTCCGAATTATTGGACCATTCCGAGCCGAATCTTCCAGTCCTATTCAGCGGGGTCACAAGAGACATGAGCCATGACAATCTTACCAAGCTCCTCTCCTCCTATATGATAAGTCCAAAGAACTACATATCTGATTAGTAAAGAGAGTCGAATTGCAGGTTAAATGCAAAAGTTTTCAAACAGAGAAGAAACAACAATTCATTTGACCCCCCAAAAAAACCAGCAATTTAAGAATAAGAAGGCTAAACACCATGAATAATAATAATAAAATTAAATAGCTGTATACAGGGGATCCCTGAAGCTTTCCTCACTTTTTATTACCTCTTTCAATTTAGTCTACCAGCGCTCCTACGGACCTACTTGACTCCTCGATTCTTCCCTCCACGGACGGCGATTGCACTGAAGACGCCGGCCATCTCCGACGAAGGAAAGGAATTGAGGACTTAATCGACACACGCAAGCATCAAGAGCAGTCTCGCCAGCAGACGAGCATGGTGACGCAGCGGCGCATAATGTAGAACCTTGCCCACCGCTCCTTCACCAGCCTCGCGCACCTCCCCGACAACGATCGCGTCACCGGCGTCGCCCTCGACTCCGTGCTCCTCCCTCGCTTGCTCGCCGATCGTCTCAGCACCCCTTGTTTCTTGCACGCCTTCCACTTCTCCTCCGTCAACATCTCCTCCATTTCTCACGCCCCGGCGCCACCAGAAAGCAAACAGAGGCGATCTATGAAGAATGATACAAATTAAGAATCGACGTGAACGAGGAGGCGGTGAAGCTGCCTTAATTATAGCGCTAGATACTGCGAATTTATGAGAAAAATCTCATTTTGCCCTCCTACTCGATTTACTTTTTATTTTACGCTTATAATTTAAAATATTATATGCCAGTTTATTTTACAAAATTTAAAAAAAAAATTGCTCATCTTTTATTCACATAAAAAGCATTGTTCACGGTGACATATATGGTCCCGAAGGAATCTGTTCCCTAGGCTCCACCTCTATTTATTTTTAACTATTCAAATAATCTGCCAGTGAAACGAGTAGAGAACAACAAAGAACAAACTGAAACTCTTTTTAGAGTTAAATTTCAGATCAGTTCATCAGAATCCTTTTTTCATCGGCAAACAGAGTTCATTAATTCTTTGGTAATAAAAATCAACGGAGTTCATGAGGCTATAATATATATTGCGGCTAAATTTCCACACAGATATGTGGATATCACATCGATATCCATAGTCGGTGACGAGTCAATGAATATGCATATCTCAGCCCTACCGTCCACCATGTGTCCAATATCTTCTTTATTCCGGCACGTAAGGCCGGTCAAAGTTTGGACGACACGGCCAATGCTATAACTCGCAGATAACTGACGCGAGAGAGACTCTGATTGAGTAACGACTGCCACGGCCCACGAGGAGGGGAGATTCTTTCAAATGCCTTGACAGAAGAGTTTGTTTGCGCATGGTGTCCAAATACACGGCGTTGACTGACCGGTCGGCTTTCGTGGTTCAGGAGAATCATTATATGAGAAATTAACAGTGGTTTGACCACGTAAAACTGCGGCCTAGCTCGACCAATGCCAGGCCCGAAAGGACGAAGTGATGTGCAGTTGTCAAGCAGGAAGCTTTATCAGTCAGGCTACGTTTGGTACGGGATAATTAGGTTCGTAATATAATCGGATTACATTACAAGATGATTTACTTTGTTTGTTAACATTTCAAAGATATAATGTAATGTAATCGCATTACAAAATAAGAGCCAAGATCCGTAATCTCGATTACGAAGGAAAAGCGATGTAATCCGATTACATTACGGATTCAATATTTGTCTTTACAAATATGTCATTCTTTTATTTTTTCTAATTGCTTCTCGATCTTGACGATCGATCGACGGCGCGTGACGACCGGCGACACGGCCGGCGTGGCCGACGGCAACCGGCACGTACGGCCGACAACCGATCACCCACCGCGGTGCCCTTCGGCGATGGGCGACAACCTTATAAGGCTATTTTTGTCATTTTATAATAATATGAATTACATTCCTTATAATAAATATGGATACTAAACAAATGAATATTATCACTTTTGTAATCAAAGATTCCCACACCAATCACTAATCAAACACAGTAATATATACACATTACATTACATTACATTATAAACTTGATTACATTATAAGGTTGATTACATTACTCCGTACCAAACGTAGCCTTAGTTCGCTCGCACCTTTCGTTCATGGAAAGCAAGTGATTTGGCTGTCAGCGCGAATGCAACGGACAAATTGTTAGAATCCGTTGAGATTTTTCCTTTTATTCCTTGTTTCAGATGGAGATCAGCTGAATAACAGAACACAAGGTTGTTTACTTGATGGAGCGAGGAGTCTGCAGATTACAGGTGGAGCGGGGGGTGAGGGAGAGACATGGCGCCGCTGTGAAAAGCCCGGTTCCTCTACTTGCACATGATTCTTCATGTGCTCTCCGCTGCATGACACGTTCCCTCTCCTCTCCATCGATCAAAGATTAATTAATTCGGTTAGGGCCCGCTAGAACGGCGGTTCCGTAAAAAAAAATGAATTAATTCGGTCTCCTCGGAGAGTGTCGTGCCTAGCGCGATAATAAAATTGTATCAATAAATAAGGATCAATTTTAATGGAAAAATAAAAAAAGAAAAAAAGAAAATTTCATGAAAAAGACAAATAATATATAGGTGAACTACTCAACAATTTCTTAGAAACATTACATATTTATAGACTTATTGGATAAACGATAAGTATCATTCTCAAATACATTGACTCTAGATCATTTTATTTTATTCTTATCAACTTTCCATCTCATCTATTTTATCTTCACTAATTCTTATCTTATCAATATCGCCACCTCATCAACTTTTCAACTCATCTATTTTATCTCTACTAATTCTTATCTTATCCATATCGTTACGACATCATTTCTATCTTTTCAACAACTCTGAGTTGGGTAATATGATCCCGTGATTTACTTCCTTCGTATTGAATGTGAAATTGATTTACATGGGAGCAGAGGACAAGCAAATTGTCTTTCGCACCAAAAATTAATTAATCTTTTGCCTCCGGAGGCACGGTGCAATGCAAAAGCGGAGAGACTACATTCTCACATAAAAACGCAATTCAATTCTCTGTTGCGATATCGTTCGACGATAAATTTAGAAAAAATTCATTCGGACGGTCTTAGGATCCAGGAGTTTGTCCGGTGGACGAAATATGACTTCGGCATTAGACCGTCATTCAAGGATGACATGACTATGAAGTCTAGACTGAACTGTTAAAAAACTGCGAACGCTTCCTGATTTATTCTTGATGGTCAGTGGAGATCACTTATATTTTCATCTTATCCGACTCAATTATCAGCGAGGCGTTCCGAAAATATATGAGACAAAATTAGTCACTGTTAAAGATCAATAGAATCGGAGATTTGAGTATCCAAATATCAATAAAAAAAAAATAATTAATTCAGGGCACAGTGCAGCTGCAAACCTGCAAGGCGAAAACATATTTCACAGTTAGATTTTGTTTTGCCGGTGTGTTTGACGACTCTGAACCGAAGCGTTGAATAATTTTATAGACAAAGCAATTACAAAAATCAAATTTTGCCAATGGATTACGAACACTATCGTCCTCCGAAATTAATCGAGCCGCCAACTCAGCAACGTCCAAATGCAGATAAAAAAGTAAATTTAAATTTTAAATGAAATAAATATTTTAAAAATTAAAAACTTATACTTCGCATTTGCAAACTAAGGAGAAACGCCAACGTTGCGTAGCATCCAGCCTGATTTATAAAACATGCCTTTAGAGCCTGCCTACATTTCAATCGAATTGGGCTGACTATTTTCTTCGCCTGCTCGATCGTCGTCGTCCCTCTTAGATAATTAAAATTGTGGCCTTCGTTTTACCATCGAATGCCTCCAACGTTGCGTTTAGTTAGCTAAAGAAAAAACAATGTACAGTGACCATCGTACTCCTCTCACTTGTTTACTCCGGCCATTCTGAACCGACGAGCGGGATATTCAATGCATCACAAACTAATTTATAACCTTTTTATTTTTCCTCTGCTATTGGATTCGGTGAAAGAGGAAAGAGAGAGGATGTGAATCCCATCTTCGTTTTATTTCCGTGAGACGAGCTATCTACCATTATTGCAGCAGCTCTCTCGCCCTGCCTGATAGAAATAAGACTCAGCATGGAAATACACAGGCTCAGAGTAGACACAGTAAGGAGGGGAGACCATGATGGAAAGCTTCAAGCGAGATAGGAAGCTCCAAATAAGTCGATGTGTCCGGACCGACGACTCATGCATCGAAGTCAACGCGATTAAAATACATCAACACATCCTACAAAGCCAACATTTTGAAAGTGAACCTGAATACTATATATCGAAATTCATAATCGGCGAAGGAACAAATATGTGAGGAAAGCGACGTGCATGCATTCAACATATGTGAAAGCCGGAGGTGCATGCATATGCCAAGTTACAAGGCGTATTTGACTGACAAAGCAAAAGGACGACTAGTACTGCTTAAGCTAATGCAGAATCCTAACTACGTACGTACAGAAGAAGATACAAATCTAATCTACGCCGACGCGATCGCTAGCAGAGCGCCACTGCAGTGGCGCTGTCGATGATCATTTACAGGAAAGAAAGAAAGAAAGAACGTCTCTGCTCGTTTTGACTCACGCATAGGCCCCTCTCCTGGGCCCCATCGTGAACACCGCCTCGAGATCGGGCGGGTGGAAGTACCCATTCTTCGGCGGCTCTCTCCTCTTCCCGAACCCCGACGCCGCCCGCGCCTTCTTCTTGGGCGGCGCCGGGCAGTGGACCGGCGTCGGTATCCGGCACTCCGCCCTCTTCGGCGTCTCCCATCCGCACGCTGTCGACGCCATCTCGGCCTCCTCCTCGGCCTCGCCGCGCAGCTCCACATTCAACCTCATCACCTCCATAACCTCCGATTTTTTTTTTTTTTGATCGAAGAGAGAAAATTGAGGTGGAAAATTTGGGCGAGGGAGAGACCAAGAATTGGTGGTTATATTATAGCGGGCGGCCTCGCAGCTCTGGCGTTCTCCGGAAGCTACGAAGGAGGGCTCGTGGAAGCCAGGAAAGGCCGTGGGGCCTGCCACAGTCGGTTCCTTGGAAACGCGTTTCCACCGATCCACGTTCCGGGTTCAAAATGGGGTGACATATTGGGCGGGAACCGTGTCGGCGCCAATTCCTAACATTGGCGAAAATAGTAAAAGCCCGTTCCGAACATCCACCCGACTGCACCCGTCTTATCATTCCTTTTGAAGTAGGTCCCACTGCGGGCGTCATCGAGGCGAGAATGTGAGTGCGTTCTGGCACGGAGTGGGACTAATAATAGGAGAAGTAAAAAAAAAAAAAAAATGACGAATCAAACGTGTCGTGCTTTGGAGCGGTGGCAGCTCGGAGAGGAATGACGCGTCGGCGATGATGTTTGTGGCGCTGAAGGAGAACACGTGGCGGAGGGACGAGATCGGAGCGTTGATGTAGGCCGGAAAGAATCAAACGTTCATGAATAAATTTGATGTTCGACTCGATAAAAATTCGTTTATGTTCGTTCAATATATATTAAAATCAATTAATAAACAAATTTAAACAGTTTTATAAATTAAATAAATAAATTTGAATATATATGTATTCGATTTTTTAATATTGATAAACAGTGTTTGTGAACATTAACCAATCGATTTATAATTATACTCTTTTAAAAATTATTTTTGAATTTATTTATACTCATTTATAAATAGGATTAAATTAATAAAATTTTAAATAAATAAATAAGTTTGACTGAGTTTGATAACACTTAAATAAGTCAAATTTAAATAAGTTTTATTAGAAGTTCGATACCATTAAACAAGCCAAGTTCAATTCAAGTTCAAATCAAATTCAAGCTAAAAAAAAATACCAAGTCAAATTTGAATAGATTTTTCAATAGCTTGATTAATTTTAGATTTGGCTTGGCTCGATTTAGTTATCTTATCAAATAAGTCTGAACACTATAAAATTTGGCTTGGTTCGTTTACAATCCTAAGTCGATATCAAAATCTAGTAAGTGGGTCTGTCATTGGGCTTATGATTGGACTGCCCAAATTCAGAAAGCCCAATATTCGGCCCATTTATCACAGCACAGAAGGGAGCAGACTGGAGAATGACCGTCCGACCGAGTCAATATATAAATGAATTCATATTTCCATAAAAATGTTAATGAAATATAATGTGTAGATATTGATGTTGAAAAATCGATCGAACAATGTTTTCTAAATATATTTTACTAAAGCAATGATATCCAATAACTCATTAATTAGCGAAATGCGATGTAAGCGTCGAGCTGTCCTGTGAGGGTCGTGTTGGTAGCCCGAACCTCCGTGGTCAAGAGGTAGCCTCTGGCCAACCGGAACTGCCCGGTGCCGCCGGTGATCGCCCGTTCGAACACGGTCCCGAGCGGGCCGACCGGGAACAGTCCCTGCAGGGCTAGGGAGCTGCCGTTGTACTTGCCGGCGGTGAACACCAGCTGGAAGTTGGTGAGGCCGGAGTTCTCGGCCAAGCTCGAGCCCACTCCCATGCCCTGGTTTCGGCCGACGATGGGCGAGTCGGGCTCCACCCCGGCCCGCAGAAGGTTGTCGTAGACGATGACGTTGCCGAAGCCAGCGCCGGAGTTGGAGTCGCGGCGCTCGACTGCGTACACGACGGTGGCGCTGGGGCCGGAGCCGAGGATCCTCTCGTGGTTGTAGAAGCGCAGGTGCATGTAGCCATTGGGGTTGGAGGAGGCGGCAGCAGCAGCAGCTGCGAAGAGCGCAAAGAGGAAGAGGAGCAAAGAAGGAATAACTGAGGAGGCTGCCATTTACGGAGATGTGTTTGAATATTGCGGAGTTGCAGGGCTCTATTTATAGTAATGCACACAGAGACGGAGACGGAGGCGCGCGCGCTTTGTAAGGTAGCAGGTCGTCGCCGTCTCTTGAAATAAAAGTCCAGCGCGTCGTTGACTCGTTGTGGATATAGAGAATTGAATCGGTCATCCAATGATTAATTAATTTGGTCAACGATTGTCGCGGACAAATAATTAATTCGGTCAACGAGGCCATCTATCGCCTAATAGTTTAAGATTTTTTGGACGATGACTTGATTTTAATGTCTTTTCAAACCCTTTTTCTCTCTCTCTCTCTCTTTGAAGTGTTTTAGACGCGTCGATGCCGGTATTGACGTCGCGTTATCATTCAGACTTTGTATATGTCTACGATGAGCAAGTGTAGCCCAGGCTAGTAACTATTGCACGTAGAAAGTTGTATAAATGGATAATTGATTAATTTTTCGTAAAAGCGAGAGTTTCATTTTTTCATACGCTGATTACTAGCTAGTCTGAAAGGCTAAAAATCTACCGTGATTTATCTCTCTTACGATGATCTGGGAGCGGACTGGTAGAGGTCGTTAGGTTGACGGATTCCAACCGTTGCATATATACGACGAGCAAGTGTATTTTTTTTATTGAAATAAGATAAAGGTTAAAAAAAAAAGGCAAAAGTAAAAAAAAAGTCTCTTTTAACATTGCTAATTAATTCTGTAAATAATTAAGAGTTAAAGAAAATATTATTATATTTCTTAACTATGAGATGTAGTTGTAGATTATATATATATCAGGATAAAAATAATAAGGCTAACATGTAAATTTTAACTTTTAAATGGAAACCTTCTGAATCATGCTTATTATATAGACAGAATATAAGTATTAACGAAAATCACTCTATCTGAGAAAGTTGGGATTAATTAATTTTAAGCTCAAAAGTAAAGATGACCTCGATTCTATCTTTAACACGTTATAACGCAATCAACAATATGTACAATTAATTTTTCTACCATATTTCTAAGGCCATAAACTTTATTTTCATTTTTCATGAATATCAATAGGAAATTTTTTATTAATATGAATGATAAAATATCAATAGGGATAAACTTTTTTTTATTTTATCATCTTTCACATTACTATCCATTTTAAACTAAGAGATTGTGTAGAGCTGAAAATGCTCCCACTTCTCTATTAGTAATTAAAATACTTACATTTAATTTCAATTCTTGTTTTGGCTATTATAGTCTCTCAATTTTCTCTATCAATGATGACACCGTAAATATTTCACAAAGATTAGAATCGTCAATTTAGCAGTCCTTATTGGTCTATCTTATGATCATTGTGAAGGAGATAAATCACAGAGGATCTTTAGTCCGATGTAATTGATCAAAGCAGAAGAGGATCATCTGATGACACCGTAAATATTGTTGGTATAGCATCAATGAGATGTTGGAACAAAATCAAATTCATGAATGTCCAATTTGAGATCATCAAAGTGTGCAAAATATTTCATAGAAGCTTAACATATCTCCTTAATTAGTGTCTAAAATCATGTTTATTAGCTACTAAAAAAAACTCTCGGTTAATAGATTCGTTTGCAAAACTCAGCAATTAAATCGTCGTATATGATCCACTTTTTTCCCTTCTTATTTGACTCTCTGAGTTTTAATTTGGTTGTGGCCTTTAATTATTTGCTCAAAACGAAAAGAGGAAATAGAACTAATTAATCATGCACCATATATGATATATCTTTTTTTCACCAAAACAACCATATATGATCGATCTTTTATAATACAAATTAGCTTATTAAGATGAATTTGTTTCGATACATAAAATCAAGGATTATGGAATAATTATAAATAAGTAGAAAAGAATAAATTGCATAGACAATTAAGCTAGTCGTCGATCTCAACGGAAGGTGATGTAAGCGTCGAGTTGTCCGGTGAGAGTTGTGTTGGTAGCATGGACTTCCGTGGTCAAGAGGTAGCCTCTGGCTAGCCGGAACCGCCCGGTGCCGCCGGTGATCGCCCGTTCGAACACGGTCCCGAGCGGGGCGACTGGGAACAGCCCCTGCAGGGCGAGGGAGCTGCCGTTGTACTTGCCGGCGGTGAACACGAGCTGGAAGTTGGTGAGGCCGGAGTTCTCGGCCAAGCTCGAGCCCACTCCCATGCCCTGGTTCCGACCGACGATGGGCGAGTCGGGCTCGACCCCGGCTCGGAGGAGGTTGTCGTAGACGATGACGTTGCCGAAGCCTGCGCCGGAGGTGGAGCCCCGGCGCTCGACGGCGTAGACGACGGTGGCGTCGGGGCCGGAGCCGAGGATCCTCTCGTGGTTGTAGAAGCGCAGGTGCATGTAGCCGTTGGGGTTAGGGGAGGCAGCGGCGGCTGCGGCGGCCGAGAAGATCGCCAAGAAGAGGAGGAAGGAGCAGGAAGGAAGTGAGCTCGCTGCCATTAATTGATTATATAGAGATCGATGCTGGTGCAGTGAATTATTCCAAAGCTTGTGAATGGAAATTGAGGTTGTACTGGATATTGGAAGAGGTGTATTGATGGCTAGCTCTATATATAGAGATGTGCTTTTCTCGCCCTAAGGAAGCAGGTCAAGGCCGTCTCTTGTTAATAATCGTCTGACATCGAAGACCGACGCGTTGCGGATATATCGAATTGAATCGGTCTTCCATTGATCAATTTATTTGGTCAAAAATTGGCGCAGACTATTGACATTCATATATACATCGTCCATACTAGCGATGCATGCCCACCCCTCCACACACATTATATATATATATAATGTATAAAAAAAGTATTCATATACGAGTTATGTAATATAATATTTCTCCATAGAGTGAAATGATCTGCTGTCCATCTTATGTTGCATGCTCGTGCAGGACGCGTCCACGATCGTCCGATCTCCGTTTGATTCATGAGATTGCACAATAAATGAGAGATGTATAGTATTCTGTCGCGTGACATTCTTCTTTGATGAACACTATAGTCCAACTCCTGAACACGTCAGGATCGCCGTCCAACCGATCGGTTAATCAAACCACGGTCGAATTTCGCCCAGAATCTGATCAAATTGCAACTACTAGTGGCGCCGCCGTTGGCTACTGCAATCGCAACCGATTCCGACCACAATCCAACCGCGATATGATACGGCACGAAGTCCAGTCGAACTGCGATGGAAAACACTGTATGTTTTCCATTTACTGTGCTTGCTCGAGTGACAACGGAATATATAGATGATTTGGTGTGCGCGCTACACTGTGTGACTCGTGCGCGACAGCATTTCAGCCATCCAATCAAAATTGCGATTGCATAGTAACGGAAAATGTACAATATTTTTTCCACGTGATTTCATCGTTGTAGCCGTCGATTCACCGTCGGCTGATCGGATTTCGACCGAAATCCGACCGCGATCTGGCCGACACCGGAGTCCGGCCTTCCGCCGGCGAAATCGACAACGTCGTGTATATATATATATATATATATATATATATTAGAAAATAATTTTGTGACCTATTGAATCTTATTTTTGACAATATTATATATAGAAATTGATAACTCTTGTGACTAGTTGTTATTGTCTAGAGCTTTTATTAATAACTTTAGATAAATTTAATATAATTAACAAAGTATGCAAAACTAAGTATCAAAACTTATATTTAAAGGTTACATGCTTTTATTTTATCTTTTTTATTTGGATAAATCAAGAATTTTATCCCGATAATCTTACAAGTTAGGAATTTGAACAATCTATTAAATCACAATATTGTTTCAAATTTATCAACTTGTTTTGTTATTGACCTTTATAAATAATAAGATGAAGTAGGGCATTAGTCTTCTAGTTGAATCATGATGGTAAAATAATATGATTTACCATAAAATACTAAGATAAACTTGTTTAAATTTTTTTTGTTATAATTCTCATTATATATTATATTATTTTTACGCCTATATAAATCTTATTATAATTTTGTGCTTATGTGTTAGTATTTTATGGTAAATATCACCAAACTTGAGTTTGTGACACTTAACATTTTGAGAAAAAATTATTTATCATGAATCCTTGATGCTGAAATCCATTTGAATGCAAATGACTTGGAGAAACATTTAAAGAACATAATAATTTAAAATACTTTGCAAAATCGAGCCAAGGCAATGATTTTTCTCTATCATCACCTTCACGAAGATTTGAAAATCGAATATTTAATAGTGAAAGATTCACTTGAATTATAGAAAATTTTAGAGGAAAGGTTTAATCATCAAAAAATGATAATACTTCCTAAAGCTCATTATGATTGGATTCATTTGCGATTACAAAATGTTAAATCTGTGAGTGAATATAATTCAGTTGTTTTAAAAATCAGTTCTCAAATAAAGTTACGTGAAGAGAATATTACCTATTATGATATGTTAAAGAAAACACTCTCCAATTTTCATGCCTCGAATATGCTCCTACAGTAGCAATATCGAGAGAAAGAGTTCAAGAAATATTCTGAACTAATATCTTGTTTGCTTGTGGCTGAACAAATTAACGAGTTATTAATAAAAAATCATGAATCTCGTCCAACTGACTCTAGTCCATTCCCTGAAGTGAATGCGATAACTCACAACAATTTTGGACATGGACGAGGATATGAAAATGATCGTGGTCGAGGATGCGATCGTGGTCGTGGTCGTGGCTGGAATGTTTACCATAATGATCATGATGGATATTCAAACAACCAGAAGTGGAAATATAATGATAAAAAATAAGAAAAAAATGGATGTAGTTAGAATGTTGAGAATAAATGCTACCGATGTGGGGTAATTGGACATTGGTCACGTACCTGTCGTACGCCAAAGTATCTTGTCGAGCTTTATCAAGCCTCGTTGAAGGAAAAGGATAAGAATGTAGAGGCAAATGTCTTATATCAAAATAATGACTCTAATAATATTTTTGAGAGTCTTGAAAATTTGTCTCAATTAGAAGTTGATGACTTTCTTGAGAATGTTGAATATAGTGATTTTAATTAATATAATTATTTTTATTTCTCAATATTTAGAATAAATTCTAATTAATTAATTAATTTGTTTATTTGTTTTTTTGAAGACCTATATATGGATATTATTGGCAATGGCGGAGTCAGGAACTTAAATCTACCCGGGCTAATCATAATATAATATTTTCATCTTTTTCATATAATATACAAGCCCAACACAATTTAGTTGATCAATTTTTGAAACATTATTCTCCAATAAAATCAAATCCGAAAGGCAAACTATAATTGCATTTTTGTCAACTTATTTGAAGTAACTAAAACTATGACAACAAAAATAATAATAGTTTGAGAATTTGACCACCTATAACATAAATCGAAATATAACGCTTCAAAAGCGATCGATCCAATCATTTCTATAGACTAAGGGATCGAACACCTCGAATCAATCCAATATTTTTCAAGTCAAATGTTGTTGCTGACAAAGAATAAATATGAACGAAATTGTCAATATTCAGCTCCAAACACTGCATAATTAAAGTGAAAAACATGACAATTAGCATCAACAACTTGAGCGCACACTTTATTCTCAATAAAGGATTTAACATATGATTTTCTACAAATATGCAAATACATTAAGAACATAAACCAAGGATGGAAAGCAATGTACCGAGACGAGAAGGACAAGACATGCTAAAAACCTTGCAGGGAGATGATCATGAGGTCGATTGTAGGGAGTCCACACTGGCTCACCAACAAAGAGGCGTATTGCCTACAAAACATATAGTTAAAAATTATTAGAAAAGAATCAAGATAGTATAAAGATGATTCATATATACATACACATACTATTGAAGTTGTGATTTACGATTCTTCAAAGTGTAATACTCATCAATTATAGGCTCTGAATCAATACTTAAAGCAAATTCTCTCTCAATGTAGATAATCATAGAATCTGTCAGAAAATCCTCTCTCATGTGGAACCGCCACATTAGCACCCCCCCTACCGATGCCCCTACGTATAGAGGGGAATAAATCAGGTGTCAGGTGGCTAGCGCAGAAATGCAGAGTCATCAATAGCTTGGTCATCACCTCCAGGAATCGACCCCTTGCCCTTTCAAGCCTTAACACGACTGCGCTAGCCATCTGGGTTTGCCCTGGGGGGCTCAGAAAACCCTCTCTCATTCTATTACAAAGAGTTGTTTTGACATGTTTCATAGCCGAAAATGCACGCTCTATAGCTGCTGTAGAAACAGACAAAGTTAAAACTAGACGGATCAACTTATCAATCAAATTATAGTATTCTGATTTTTTTGTTTCAAATAATCCCCGACACAATTTTGAGATAATGGACATTTTTTGGAAATTTTCAAAATCTATTACAACATTAAATATATCATAATGAAAGTGATGCTCAACTGTGATAGTATCCTTTTGCTAGCATAAACGATTACAATGCTTATAACGAGCACTCATCTTCGGTATATCAATATCCAATCTTGTGCAAAATGATTTGACATATGAAAGAAGAATATCAAAGCCATTATTTCTCAATGTCAGGAGAAGTGCTTTAATTGTAGAGATCAAATCCATTGCATTTATAATATCAAGAGATTTTTGTTGCAATGCACGACAAAGTAAATCTGTAATCCCCATAATTTTACGCATCAAATGCAAAATAAATATGAAATCAAAAGACTTCATCACTATTAAGGAACCACTAGCTTCCCCATGCATCGAAATAGAGGAACCATCAGTGATAATGCTTTCAAGCACATTAATAGTTGCATTATACATATCTATTAAGCCACAAATAGAATCAAAATGAGAGCTCCATCGAGTAGTTCCTGCTCGATACAAAGTACCAATCTGATTAGCTCCTCGTCCAGTCTCACGTTCACCAACAATAACAGAACGTGCAATTTCATTTACTTGAGCATATTATAACTCGGTATTGCGTTTGGAAGAAGATGTAACAAGATTAACAATAGTTGTCATATTCGAAAAGAAAAGTCATATAGAAATCTCTTTTTCAATAGCTGCAACTAATGCTAGTTGTAGTCGGTGGACAAAACAGTGCACATAATATGCATAGGGACAATCTTTAAGAAATAATGCTTGCAATTCATTAAAAACACCACACATGTTGCTAGCACCATCATACCCTTGACTTCGCATACTATGAATTTCTAGATTATATCTAGTGAGGACATCACATATTTCTTTCTTAAGTGTTGTAGTTGTGGTCTTATGAACATACACAATTTAGAAAAAACGTTCTCGCAAAAAATCATAGACATCAACAAATCTCAAAATTATATCCATTTATTCTTTGTTAGATACATCCTTCGCTTCATCCACCAAAACACAAAACTTAGAATCTCCGATTTCATCATGGATTTTATTTCTGACTCTGTTATCAATAATATGCAAGATTTCTTTTTGAACTTCTGGTGAGGTATACTTTGCATTTCCTGGAGCTTTCTCTAAAGATAACATCACCAATATTAGCATTCCATTTTCCCAAAAGTTTTAGCATCTCAATGAAATTACTATGATTTTGAGAATCTAAAGATTCATCATGACCTCTCAATCCACATCCTTGTAAACTAAGCCAACGGACAATCTCAATTGTTGCTGTAAGCCTTAATCGATTCTTTTAAATATGTTCAGAAAATTCTTGATTCATAATTTTATCTATATGTTGAGTTACATTCATCAAATCAACAACAAATTTTGTAGATTTATTATGCACCGAGTTCAAACTTTCCATGTGAGATAAAAATGCACAGTTGGCTCCATCATTAACGCGTTTCCAACTTTTAAACCCTTCAATTGTAAATGCAGATTGTTGTGATTCACTTGATTCAAAAAGATAGCACGGAAAACAAAATGTTGCATCCTTTGAAGGAGAGTACTCTAACCACAGAAATTTTGTAAACCATATATATTGAAATTGACGATATTGCTTTCCTGATTTAGAATGTTGCATCCAAAATGAGTAACAAAATCACATGTTCCAGCAGAAAATGCTCCTATTTGACTTGATGCTTTTGAAAGACCTCTCTCAACAAATAAACTTAAATCATGCCTGAAGCGTGGAAGGCCAATCAGATTACATTTCTACAATAAAAACATGGGATCAAACAAATACAAATATTGATGATATATTCGTATATAATATGACAATTGATATTTTGAGTGAAAATAAGGATTTTGAACCCATGACTTTAAAAGAATGTCAATCAAGAGAAGATTAACCAAAATGGAAAGAAATAATTTAGACAGAATTAACATCTCTCTCTAAACATGAGATTTTTGGGTCCTTTGTCAAAACACCTGAAGGTGTTAAACCAATAGGATACAAATGAGTATTCGTACGAAAAAGAAATTATAAAAATGAGATTGTACGATATAAAGCTCGACTAGTTGCACAAGGTTTTTCAACGACCTGGAATTGATTATGGAGAAACATATTTTTCTATAATGAATGCTATTACTTTTCATTATCTTATTGGTTTAATAGCACAAAAAAGATTTCATATACAAATGATGAATGTCGTTACAACATATTTATATGGTGCACTAGATAATGACATATACATGAAAGCCCCTAAGGACTAAAAATTTCAAAAACATGCAATTCTTTAGAATTATATTCTATTATATTACAAAGATCTTTGTATGGTTTAAAATAATCTGGACGAATGTGGTACAATCGTCTTAGTGAATATTTGCTAAAAGATGGTTATACAAATAACCATATTTACCCATGTGTTTTTATAAAGAAGTTCGAACATCGTTTTGTAATAATTGTTATTTATGTTGATGACAAAAATATTATTGGCTCTCCTAAACAGATCTCTAATGCAATAAACTATTTAAAAAAAGAGTTTAAAATGAAAGATCTTGGTAAAACTAAATTTTATCTCGGCCTGCAGTTTGAGTACTTAAAGAATGAAATTTTTGTCCATCAATTAACTTATACTGGGAAAGTTTTAAAACGATTTAATATGAAGAATTCATATCCATTAACCAACTCAATGGTTGTTCGGTCACTTGATATACAAAAGGATCTTTTTCGTCCTCGAGATGAAAATGAAAAAATTCTTGATCCTGAAGTGTCATACTTAAGTGCAATTGGTGCTTTAATGTACCTTGCTAATAATACTTAACCTGATATTTCTTTTGTTGTAAATTTATTAGTAAGATATAATTGTGCTCCAACCAGAAGGCATTGGAACAGAATTAAACATATCTTTCGATATCTCCGTGGAACAATTGATATGGGTATATTCTACCCTTATGAACTAAATACACAATTAATTGGATATGAAGATGCTTGATATTTATCAGATCCACACAAAACTAGGTCACAAACAGGATATATATTTACATACGGTGGCACAACAATATCTTGACGATCTATGAAACAAATTATAATAGCTACCTCATCAAATCATGCTGAAATAATTGGAATTCATGAGACAAGTCGTGAATGTGTATAGCTTAGAGCAATGACTAATCATATTCAAGAGTCATGTGTGTTGGAGATTTGAGGCCGCTAGAGGGGGGGTGAATAACGTAGATGACCGTACGAAGATGGAATTCGATCGTGATCGTGTCTACAAAACTCGTTATGCGCAGCGGAATAGAAATAATAAAAGCAATAACGAAAAGATAAACAATCACAAACACAACACGAGATATAACGTGGTTCGGAATCGAAACGGTTCCTACTCCACGGATTGAGCTCTAACGAGCTCTAGCGATGCCAATGCAATCACTAATCACAAATACTCCTTCTCGACACAAGTCGAAGGCGGAGAAACCTCGTATAAGGATTACACTAAGTAATACACAAGATACAAGCAAATACAAGTAAGAAATACAATGCAAGTAAAGGAAAAACAACTTTACAAGAGCTTTGGATTGCTTGATCTTTGATTGCCTTGAACTAGCTTTGAAGGACTGGAAAGCACCAACTTCCCCCTTCAATTTCGCCCAAGAAAATCGCTTCTAAAACCCTCCTTCCGAGCTGCCTTTATAACCTGCGTCGGGCTAGATTTCCGCCTATCAGTCGACTGCCATAAGTCACCAGTCGACTGATGCCACTGTTGTCGTGAGACAACGGATCGATCCACGCTGGAAAAACTCCAACGGATCTTGGCGCCGATCGCGCCAACATTGGCGCCGATCGCTAACGCTCGTAGTCGATCGCCTACGGCCACGGAGCGCTCGCTCAACACTCGACTAGTAGTCGATCGCCATCCTCGACAGACCGCCAGAGCATTTTCAAATTTCAAGCCGGCAAATCGAACTCAAGTCGACTCACGGCAGTCGAACCGGCCATAATGTCAGTCGACTGCCAACCTCAAAGATGAGGTTTTAACCCAAGTATGGTGCCCCCATACTTGCTAGACCACCCTTAGCCTAGACCTAAGCCTTCTAGCCACCTCCATCAGCCTCACGCCTCTCGAATCCCTCCAAGTCATCCATGACTTGTTCATCCATCGCGCTAGCCTCCAGGTGCTTCCCTCGGCTATGTCATGCTAACGGTGTCTACACCGCCAAGGCACAATCGACTTACGCCGCCAAGACTCCGCTTGGACTTTACGCCGCCAACCATTGGTCTTATGCTGCCAAGACTCCCGCTTGGACTTTATGCTGCCAATATCAAACCCTTGGACTTCTCAAATGCCAAGACTCAAGCTTGAACTTTCCCTTGCCAACCCATGTTGGACTTTTCATGCCAAGACCATGCTTGGACTTTCCATGCTAAGACCCATGCTTGGACTTTCCATTTGCCAAGACCCATGCTTGGACTTTCCATTTGCCAAGACCCATGCTTGGACTTCTCATTTGCCAAGACCCATGCTTGGACTTCTCATGCCAAGTACTCAAGACTTGGACTTTCCCAAACGCCAAGTACCAATGACTTGGACTTTCCATGCGCCAAGTGTCTCACTTGGACTTTTCATGCCAAGTACTCAAGACTTGGACTTTACCTTGCCAAGACCCATGCTTGGACTTTTCATGTGCCAAGTGTCCCACTTGGACTTTCCCATGACAATTACATTGTCATATGTTTTTGTCGAAACATCAAAACATCACTCGAGCCAAACTCGAGTCCTGGTCAATCGTGACCTGGGCCGATTGCACCAACAATCTCCCCCTTTTTGATGTTTGACAAAAACCAAACAAATCATTTGAGTTAGACCACTAACTCAAATCCCTTACCAATTATCCCAAATTGGTAAACACTCTCCAAATGTTCTCCCCCAAACATTCTCCCCCTTTTTGACTAACATCAAAAAGGTTTTCTCTCCAAGAAGGTAAATGTCTCATATCCCAATGAGATATTACAATCTCCCCCTTTTTGACCTAAAAGTATCTAGGATGCCTACCATCGTCCTAGTGATAAGTCTCATATCACTCAAGAGAGGCAATTCTATAATCTCTCCCAATTTCCAAATTGGGTATCAAGAACCCATCAATTTCCCAATTGATGATACTCTCCCAATAACTTCTCCTCTCCAAGGAGAAAAACACATCCATCATCCCAAGATGGATAACTCCCCCTAAAGGCTTGCTCCCCCTTGACCATTGCACCAACAATGTCCTTGGGAAGCCCCTAAGCCAATAGGAACTCTAAACCATCAAAATTAAGGTTCTAAGTTCAACATAGAACTTTCACTCACCCTAAATTTGATACTTTGACCTAACACATCTCCTAATCCATATCCAATGGATTTTCACCCTTTATAATGCTTCCCAAAGCATATCCTAGGGTTAGAAGTGGTTAGGAACCTTTTCCATAGCTGAACACGGGCTAAACAAACCTTGTTAACCCGAAATCAGACCTGGCAATGACTCGACAAGAATCGATCATTATCACATCACCGATCGCCACATTAGGCCGATCGATAACTAAAAATCTCGATTTTCAGCTATCAGAAATGAATTTTGGAAATTCATAAATAATTATACGTAATTCGAAAAATCGTGAAAATTCATACGTATAATACTTATGACACACACAATGGGTGAAAAATATTTGAAAATTATTTTACCCATAAAATAGTGAGTTTGATACAAAACTCAAAACCATTGAAATTTTCAATATTTTGGCCCTATTTTGTATCAACTTCTTCAATGGTGATTGCTATCGAAAGATAGACTTCACCAAGGTTTTTCAAAATGATTTTAAAATGTTTTCAAAACCTTATTTTGGATCATATTCCTTGGGCTCTAAGTACATGACTTGTACACATGCTTTCCCAATGATCCACAAATTGAAACAAGATGAGTTTTAATTCATCTAGATGCAAAAACTATGCACCTTGAACTCAACTCATATCCTAGCATCTCACATGTATCTAAGGTGTATAAATACACATACATGTCAATTGGATGTGAGATGTGGGTTTTGGTTCATTTAATCTAGGGTTTCATGCATTTTTCTAAGGCAACCCTACTTGATTTCCTTATAAATGGGACTCCAAGTCATGTCATTGTCCTTAAATCAATTTCAATCAAATTATCTTAAATGCATGAGTGATTATGGCATAAGAGATGATATAGATAAACACATGCTCATAATCATGATGTCATGGCATAATATGAAATCTAAAAACACATGACATTTAATCCTTAATCCTAAACATGTACATGACATATAGAATGATTAAAAATAAGCATGATGTCATGGCATGTTATATGGCAAACAAAGCATGACATATAAAATATATAGGTATAGTAATACCTAAATTTTAATATTAATTGTCATTTCATATAATTAATTATATTTTGCCATATTTCTATTTTTCTCCCAAATGTGCCAAAAACCCAAAATGGCACACTAACCTCTAAACCTAAATTGTGCCAAAATGATCATTTTATCAAACTTCATAATTAATATTGGCACATCCTAAAATCCTTTTAGGATTAAAATCAAACCACATTCCCAAGGTAACTATAACCTTGAAAATGACCTAAAATGCCACCTTTGCCATGGTTGAGTTAACTACCCATCCAATCAAGGTTGACACACCCTAAACCCATCTAGCGTGAATCAATCACGCTCTTAGGAACACAAAACCGATTTGAGCTCCTAGGATTAATTAGGTATTCCTTAGGGATAGCCTCCCTAGATACCTTCCTAATGACCCTCCTAGGCTTGTTAGCCTTGGTCATTTGGGTCTTACCTAGGTTGACTCTAGGGGTAACTCCCCTTGCAACCTTCTTAGTGGTCACCCTAGGTTTCCTTGAAACCCTAGCCACTAGGCACACCCTTTGGTCAATTCTAGGGATGACTTCCCTATTGACCTTGGTCTTCCTAGACCTAGTTTGTGTTCCATAATCAAATGGAACACTATGGTAAGCCACCTTAGGCTTAGGTTTGTGACCCAAACCTTGCTTGCTCTTGGTTGACTTTTGACTCTTAGGTCCTAGGTGTTGACTTTGACTTTTGGACCTAGAAGTTTGACTAATTGACCCTTGCATTTGATTTTGCATAACCTTAAGGGTCTTTTCAAGTTTTTCAAGCCTTGACCTCAAGACTTGATTTTCCTTTTCTAATTGCCCGATTTTAGAATTTTGATTTAAATCTTGGGCATTGGACTTCCTAGGCATATGCCTAGTCCATTTAGGGTTTAGACCTAGGTGCTCTTGCACCTTTCTAATTGTCTCCCTAGGTAAAAATTTTCTAAAGTTATTTGACCTAGGTTTGTCCTTAGATAAGTTGTTTTTAGGGACATTAGTCCCAAATTTCTCCCTATTATCTAAGTGAATATTTTTAGCTCCTAAACAAAAGTATTTATTTCTATTAGCATGCTTTTCATGGCAAATTGCTAGGGAATTGAAATTTCTAGCATGCTTTTGTCTATTAACTAAAGAAAGAGCATTATTAACTTGATATACCTTAGGGTTAGTAGCTCCCCTACTTGTGATGCTCCCTTTCCCCTTCTTCTCCCCTTCGGGCATTGACTCGTAATGACCCAGAGTCGACATTTGAAGCAAATCACTTGTTCCTTGCTCTTTTTCATTGAGGCACCGGTCTCCTTGACTTTTGGCACGGGTGGAGTCTTCTTAACCCGTTTAGGACACTTACTCTTGTAGTGTCCTTTCTCCCTACACTCAAAGCATATAATATTCATTTTATTATTAATTGACATGCTTGAGTTACCTAGGGTGGTTGTGGTGGTCGGAGTGGATTCTTGAGCTTGCTCTTCCTCTCTACCGGATGTAGATGGTTCTTCTTGTTGCTCCGGTATCGAGGATGCCCTAATCTTCTCCCCTTCTATCCTAGAGGTGGAAGTCTCCTCTTCTTCCATCACTTCTATCTCTTCCGATCCGGATGTTGATTCCCTATCAACCTCCGAATCCTCTAGCTCTTTGGATGTTTCTTCTTGAGCTTGAGAGAGTGATGGTCCTTCTTCTTGGACCGATGATAGACTTTCATGGAGCTTGGCCAAATCGCTCCATAGCTCCTTGGCATCCACGTAGTCACCTAGGCTACACAAGAGATCATTAGGAATTAAATCAAAAATGAATTTGATTACCTTCTTGTTTTTATCGAATTGTTGGAGTTGCTCCTCACTCCATCTCTTCTTCTTGAGAAACCCTCCCTTTGGTCCCTTAGGATATTCAAATCCTTCCATCAATGCGGACCACTCCTTAAGGTCTCTCATCATCAAAAAATCTTCAATTCTCGCCTTCCAAGAATTGAAACCTTCTCGTCCATAGAAGGCATACGGAATTGGGGTGTTGATATCCTATCCCAATTGTCCTTGGATTTCTATCTTTACCCTCTAGCCTTTTGTCTTAGCTCCCGGTTGTTAATCCGTTGAAGAGCCACCGAGCTCTGATACCACTTGTTGGAGATTTGAGGCCGCTAGAGGGGGTGAATAGCGTAGATGACCGTACGAAGATGGAATTCGATCGTGATCGTGTCTACAAAACTCGTTATGCGCAGCGGAATAGAAATAATAAAAGCAATAACGAAAAGATAAACAATCACAAACACAACACGAGATATAACGTGGTTCGGAACCGAAACGGTTCCTACTCCACGGATTGAGCTCTAGTGATGCCAATACAATCACTAATCACAAATACTCCTTCTCGACACAAGTCGGAGGCGGAGAAACCTCGTACAAGGATTACACTAAGTAATACACAAGATACAAGCAAATACAAGTAAGAAATACAATGCAAGTAAAGGAAAAACAACTTTACAAGAGCTTTGGATTGCTTGATCTTTGATTGCCTTGAACTAGCTTTGAAGAGCACCAACTTCCCCTTGATTTCGCCCAAGAAAATCGCTCAAAAACCCTCCTTGAGCTGCCTTTATAACTGCGTCGGGCTGGATTTCGCCTCGATCATTGCCATAAGTCACCGGTCGTGATGCCCTTTGTTGTCGTGAGACAACGGATCGATCCACATTGGAAAAACTCAGCGGATCTCTTGGCGATCATTTGCCCAACATTATCGGTCGGCGCCGCGATCCGTCATCGGCGCCCGTCTCGCGGTTGACACTAGCGATCGGTCAGCCTCACTCAAGTCGACTCACGGCGGTCGAAGCCATAATGCGGTCATTGTGACCTCAAAGATGAGATTTTAACCCAAGTATGGTGCCCCCATACTTGCTAGACCACCCTTAGCCTAGACCTAAGCCTTCTAGCCACCTCCATCAGCCTCACGCCTCTCGGATCCCTCCAAGTCATCCATGACTTGTTCATCCATCGCACTAGCCTCCAGGTGCTTCCCTCGGCTATGTCATGCTAACGGTGTCTACACCGCCAAGGCACATTGGACTTACGCCACCAAGACTCCGCTTGGACTTTACGCCGCCAACCATTGGTCTTATGCTGCCAAGACTCCCGCTTGGACTTTACGCTGCCAATATCAAACCCTTGGACTTCTCAAATGCCAAGACTCAAGCTTGGACTTTCCCTTGCCAACCCATGTTGGACTTTTCATGCCAAGACCATGCTTGGACTTTCCATGCCAAGACCCATGCTTGGACTTTCCATTTGCCAAGACCCATGCTTGAACTTCTCATTTGCCAAGACCCATGCTTGGACTTCTCATGCCAAGTACTCAAGACTTGGACTTTACCTTGCCAAGACCCATGCTTGGACTTTTCATGTGCCAAGTGTCCCACTTGGACTTTCCCATGACAATTACATTGTCATATGTTTTTGTCGAAACATCAAAACATCACTCGAGCCAAACTCGAGTCCTGATCAATCGTGACCTGGGCCGATTGCACCAACAATGTGATTTTCTAATAAGCAAGAAGACTCCAACGATACTTCATGAAGATAATGCAGCTTGCATAACCTAATTAAAGGTGAATATATCAAAGGTGATAGCAAGACAAAACATATCTCCCAAAAATTATTTTTCACACATCTACAAAAGTTGGGAATTTGCCCAACTAGCAGCCCCCTGTCACCCATCCCAGGGCACTGGCGAGAGGGAGGTAAATCACGGGGGGGGGGGGGGGGGGGACAAAGTCCCTTGACACGGTGGCAAGGTAGGGAGGGAATTATTTTTCACACATGATTTAATACAGAGTGGAGATATTGATGTACACAAAATTCAATCAAGTGAGAATCCTACAGATTTATTCACAAAAATATTACCCACAACAATATTAATTTGAGAAGTTGATGCATAAGATTGGAATGCGACGTTATAGAGATATTAAGTAATGTCCTTAACAGGGAGAATATTGTATTGAAATACATGTATAAAGAAGGATGTATTCTTTTTCCTTCACTAGGATTTTTGTCCCATTGGATTTTTCCTTAGTAAGATTTTAACGAGGCATATTCTTTATAAAATAGACATCCAAGAGAGAGTATTATGAATAATATACGTTTATTGATTGAATGTCTATGAATAACTTTTAAGGTTACCATAGTAAATAGAAATAACGTTTATATATATATTCTACCGTGCGACGAATTTTTGTACGCCCGTGCGCTCCACGCCGACCAACATGCATTGCCACAGTCGCCGCCGTGCTGTCCAGCCACCGCTGGCCGTCGGATCGCGCCACTGTCGGCCACGTGTTTCTATCATTTTTAGTCGGTTTGCGCAAGATTCGGCTAACCTAGCCGAAAATCAAGCTCCGGGCTTGCCGGCAGTTGTCGTCGATCGCGCTAGTCCGTGGCGGCGATGGCCGATGGCCGGTGGACGGCGCGCGACGCGGCATGCATACGTGGCTGACGCGTGGAGTGTACAGGCACGCACGAAATCATCGCCAAGGAGAAAATTTCTCTCTCTATATATATATATATATAACTTTTAATTGAAAACCTTTCTGAATCTTGCTTAATATTATTAATTAGACAGAATAACTATTAACGAAAATCACTTTCTCTGATAAAGTTGGAATTAATTAATTTTAAGCTTAAAAGTAAAGATGACCTCGATTCTATCTTTAACATGTTATAACGCAATCAACATGTACAATTAATTTTTATACCATATTTCTAAGGCCATAAACTTTACGTACTTTCATTTTTCATGAATATCAATGGGAAAAAAATACTATTTTTTTATGAATATGAATGATAAAATATCAATAGGGATACATTTTTTTTTATCATCTTTCACAATTCACATTATTATCCATTTTAAACTAAGAGATTGTGTAGAGATGAAAATGCTCCCACTTCTCGATTAGTAATTATAATACTTACATTTAATTTAATTTCAATTATTCTTGTTTTGGCTATTATAGTCTCGCAATTTTCTTCATCAACGATGACACCGTAAATATTGTTGGTAGCATTAGCGAGATGTTGGTTGTCAAGTGTGCAAAATATTTCATAGAAGCCTAACATATCTCCTTAATTAGTGTCTAAAATCATGTTTATTAGCTACTAAAAAAAACTCTCGGTTAATAGATTCGTTTGCAAAACTCAGCAATTAAATCGTCGTATATGATCCACTTTTTTCCCTTCTTATTTGACTCTCTGAGTTTTAATTTGGTTGTGGCCTTTAATAATTTTGCTCAAAACGAAAATATAAAATAGAACTAATTAATCATGCACCATATATGATATATCTTTTTTCACCAAAACAACCATATATGATCGATCTTTTATAATACAAATTAGCTTATTAAGATGAATTTGTTTCGATACATAAAATCAAGGATTATGGAATAATTATAAATAAGTAGAAAAGAATAAATTGCATAGACAATTAAGCTAGTCGTCGATCTCAACGGAAGGTGATGTAAGCGTCGAGTTGTCCGGTGAGAGTTGTGTTGGTAGCACGGACTTCCGTGGTCAAGAGGTAGCCTCTGGCTAGCCGGAACCGTCCGGTGCCCCCGGTGATCGCCCGTTCGAACACGGTCCCGAGCGGGGCGACTGGGAACAGCCCCTGCAGGGCGAGGGAGCTGCCGTTGTACTTGCCGGCGGTGAACACGAGCTGGAAGTTGGTGAGGCCGGAGTTCTCGGCCAAGCTCGAGCCCACTCCCATGCCCTGGTTCCGACCGACGATGGGCGAGTCGGGCTCGACCCCGGCTCGGAGGAGGTTGTCGTAGACGATGACGTTGCCGAAGCCTGCGCCGGAGGTGGAGCCCCGGCGCTCGACGGCGTAGACGACGGTGGCGTCGGGGCCGGAGCCGAGGATCCTCTCGTGGTTGTAGAAGCGCAGGTGCATGTAGCCGTTGGGGTTAGGGGAGGCAGCGGCGGCGGCGGCGGCCGAGAAGATCGCCAAGAAGAGGAGGAAGGAGCAGGAAGGAAGTGAGCTCGCTGCCATTAATTGATTATATATAGATCGATGCTGGTGCAGTGACTTATTCCAAAGCTTGTGAATGGAAATTGAGGTTGTACTGGATATTGGAAGAGGTGTATTGATGGCTAGCTCTATATATAGAGATGTGCTTTTCTCGCCCCAAGGAAGCAGGTCAAGGCCGTCTCTTGTTAATAATCGTCTGACATCGAAGACCGACGCGTTGCGGATATATCGAATTGAATCGGTCTTCCATTAATCAATTTATTTGGTCAAAAATGGGCGTAGACTATTGACATTCATATATATACATTGTCCATACTAGCGATGCATGTCCACCACTCCACCAGGCCACTAATTAACATTCACACACATTCATTTAGAATTTAAGATATATAATTAGATTATATTTAGTATGTACTCGATCGAACGATGGATAATAAAAATATTCATAGATGAATTATATAATATAATATTTCTCTATAGAAGGAAATGATCTATTGCTCACCTTATGTTGCGTGCCCGTGCACGATCGTCCGATCTCTATTTGATTCATGGAATTATACAATAAATGGGAGATGTACTATAGTATTCCATCGTACGTGTGACGTTCTTTTTCGATGAATACTATAGTCCAATCCCTGAACACGTCAGGATAGTCGTCCGGTCGATCGGCCAACCAAACCACGGTTGAATTCTGATTGGATTGCGGTCGAAATTTGACCGAATTGCAACCGTTGGATGTCACAATCGCAACCAATTCCGACCGCGATTTGATCGAGCACGAAGTCCAATCGAACCGCAACTGGATTATGATCGATCACGGTCGAAATTCATCGAGGGACGATGGTGTTGAGCTCCAATGGGAAACACTGTATGTTTCCCATTTAATGTGAATGCTCGAGTGACAACGGAAGTTACTGTGCATTCCCTTTTTTGTACACCGATCTGTTAGGACCTGTATGCCCGCTAGAGGAGGTGAATAGCGTTTCATCATCAGTTGTCAGAATTTGATCGTGTGCTTGTCTGCAACACTTGTTATGCGCAACAGAATATATATAATAGCAATAACAAAAATAAAAACAAATACAAATACACAAGAATGTAACGTGGTTCGGAACCTCAAGGTTTCTACTCCACGGATTGAGCTCAAATGAGCTTTAGCGATGCAACCAACACCACTAAACAATAATACTCCTCGACAATAAGTCGGAGGTGGAGAAACCTCTTACAGTGATTACCAAAGTAATACTAAGCAAATACAAAATGAATACAATAATCTATGTAAAGAGAACTTTACAAATGAGCTTTTTGATGTTTACTTGTTTGGTTGCTTGAGTTGCACTTGGAGCCCCTGAATTGCAGTAGCAAATCGCCCCAAAACTCCTCAAAGAACCATAGCTAAAACCCTCCCTTCGTGCTCCTTTTAAACCTTTAACTCGGGCTGAATTTCGCCTAGCAGTCGACTGATCGGGACCATCAGTCGACTGCTTCTGTATCCATTGTCTCACAACGACATGAGCCACGTTGGATAAGTTCCAACGGATAGTCCCAGTCGACTAATACACCTCAAACATGAGGTTTTAACCCAAGTATGGTGCCCCTATACTTGCTAGACCATCCTTAGCCTAGACTTAAGCCTTCTAGCCACCTCCATCAGCCTCACACTTATCGGATCCCTCCAAGTCATCCATACGCTAGCCTTCAGGTGATTCCATCGGCTATTGTCATGGCAACGGTGTCTACACAGTCAAGGCACATTGGACTTATGCTGTCAAGACTTCCGCTTGGACTTTACTCCATCAACTATTGGACTTATACTGTCAAGACTCCACCTTTGGACTTTACGCCGCCAATATTCCCTTTGGACTTCTCAATTTTCAAGTACCCATGACTTAGACTTTCTCTTGCCAAGACCCATGCTTGGACTTTCCATGTCAACCCATGTTGGACTTTTCCATGCCAAGACTCAAGCTTGAATTTTTTATGCCAAGACTTAAGCTTGGACTTTCCCTTGCCAAAACCCATGCTTGGGCTTTCCTTGCCAACCCATGTTGGACTTTCTTCATCACATGGTCAACCCTAGTCAACCATGAAAATCCCCTCGAGTCAAACTCGAGTCCGGTCAATCATGATTCGGGTCGATTGCACCAACAATCTCCCCAGCACACTGTCAAACATCAAAATACTACTCGAGTCAAACTCGAGTCCAGTCAATCATGACCTGGGTTGATTGCACTAATAATCTTCTCCTTTTTGATGTTTGACAAAAATCAAACACCTTTGAGTTAGGCTTAAACCCTAACTCAAATCTCCTTACCAATTATCTCAAATTAGTAGTTTCACTTTCTCCCCCTTTTTGACATACATCAAAAATGTTCTCCCCAATGAGGTCAATGTCTCATATCCAATGAGATCTTATAATCTCTCCCTTGGTCCAAAAACATCTAGGATGTCTTCACTTTTCCTAGTGATAAATCTCATATCACTTAAGAGAGACAATTCTAACTTCTCCAAAATTCTCCACATTCTCCCCCTTACAAGGAAGAATATACATCTATCATCCCAAGATGTATAACCTTCCCCTAAAGGCTTGCTCCCCTTTGACTATTGCACTAACAATGTCCTTGGAGAGTCCCTGAGCCTATAAGAACACTAAACCATCAAAAATTAATGTTCAAAGTTCAATATTGAACTTTTACATACCTTAAAATTGATACACACCCTAACAACTCTCCTAATCCATATCCAATGGATTTTCATCCTTTCTAAAGCATATCTTAAGATTAGGAGCAGTTAGGAAACCCTAATATAGCTGAAACATAGGCTAAGCATCCTTGTTTATCCGAATCAGACTCCAGCAATGACTGATAGTAATGTCGATCATTCATCAAGCAAGATCGTGATAATTAAAATTTTCGAATTTCAATTATCAAAAATAAACTTTAGAAATTCATAAATAATTATACATAATTTGAAAAATCCTAAAACTTTATACGTATAATACTTATGACAAATAAAAAGGGTGAAAAATAATTTACCCATAAAATAGTGAAATTGATACAAAGTTCAAAAATTAAGAAAAATTTTAATGTTTTGAGCCTTCTTTGTATCACCATCATCAATGGTGACTTCTATCAAAAGATAGATTGCACCAAGGTTTTTTAAAATGATTTTCAAATTATTTTAAAACCTTATATTGGATCATGTTCTTTGGGCTCAATGTATATGACTTGAATATAAGCTTTCCCAATGATTCATACATGATATAGATGAATTTTAATTCATCTAGATGTAAAAGATATGCACATTGGACTCAACTCATATTCTAGCATCTTACATGTATCTAGGGTATATCAATACACATACATGTCAATGTAATGTGATATGCGAGTTTTGATTATCCTAATCTAGGATTTCATATAAGGCAACACTACTTGATTCCCTTATACATAGGACTTTAAGTCATGCCAATTGTCCTTAAATTAATTTTCATAAATGCATGAATGATCATGACATAAAAGATAACATAAATAAAGCATGACCAATGATTATGATGTCATGACATAAAATGGAATCTAAGCATACATAATATTATTTAATAACCTAGACATAATCATGACATTTAAATGATAAAAATAGATATGATGTCACGACATGACAAGACAAATAAGACATGACAAGTGTAAAATACTAAGGTATTAAATACCTAAGTGTTAAGCTCAAATTTCTATTTCTAGAATTAAATCCAATTTTGCCTTAATGTCACTTATCCCCCAAGTGTGCCAAAAATCCAAAATGACATATTATGACCTCTAAACTTAGTATGTGCTAATTTGATTGATTTTTCATAATTCTTAAATAATATTTGCACATCCTAAACTTTTTTAGGATTTAATACTCAAAATCTATTTCCAAGATATGCATAACCTTGAAAATAACTTAGAGTGACACCTTCACCATGGTTAGGTTAACTACTTATTCATTCAAGGTTGGCACACCTAAACTCATTTAGCGTGAATCGATCACGCTCCTAGGAACCCAATACCTATTGGAGCTTCTTAGGTTTACTAAGTATTCCTTAGGGATGATCTCCCTAGATACCCTCCTAGGCTTGGTAGCCTTGGTCATTGTGATCTTGCCTAGGTTAACTCTATCAATGACTCATCTTGTAACCTTCTTAGTGGTTTCTCTAGATTTCTTCGAAATCCTAGCCACTAGGCACCTACTATGGTCAACTCTAGGGATGACTTCCCTTGTGACCTTGGTTTTTCTAGACCTAGGTTTAGTTCCATAGTCAAATGGAACAGTGTGATAAGTAGGCATTACCTTCTTGGACATAGACTTGTGATCCAAACCTTGCCTCCTAGATGATTCTTATCTCTTACACCCTAGGTTTTGATTATTTGACCCCTTAATTGAATTTTGCATCTTTCTAAGGATTTTTTCCAACTTCTCAAGCCTTGACCTCAAGGCTTGGTTCTCTAACTCTAATTTATCTAATTGTGTGGGCCCATTATTTCTTTGAGTAGGGTTGTTATTTCTAAACAAATGTCGATCTTTCTTAGCATTAAAGCCTAGATGGTTCTTTATCTTCTTAATTGTTTCCCTAGGAAAGGATTTTTCTAGGGATATTAGTCTCAAATTTCTCTTTAGTTCTAAACTTAACATGTTTAGCTCCTAAACAATATAATTTATTATTTTTAGCATACTTTTGTTCATGAGTAATAGCAAGATTGCAAAAATTATTTCTAGCATGCTTTTGCCTATAACTTAAAGAATGAGCATTATTAAATTTTATCTTAGAGGTTACTTTAAAAGCTTCCTCTACATGTGATGCTCCTTCCTTGTCCTTGCTTTCCTTCTTCCTAGGGCATTGACTTCTATAATGGTCATTTTGGTTGCATTTGAAGCACACCATGTACTTCTTGCTTTTAATTATTGGGGCTCTGACTGCCTTTGACTTTTCTTGGAATTTTGGTGTCGGTTGACTTTTTTTTTTACCTTCTTAGGACATTTACTCTTGTAATGTCCGGCTTCACTACACTCAAAATAAATTATGTGATTTTTAATTTTACCAAAATTGCTTGAGTTACCTAGGTCAGTGGTGGGAACTGGAGTTGATTCTTCATCTCCTCGGCCGGAGGTAGATGGTTCTTCTTCTTGCTCCGGCATGGAAGGCGATCTCTCCTCCCCCTCAATCCTAGAGGTGAAGGCTTCTTTTACTTCTTACTCCTCTCCCGATCCGGATGTTGATTCTCTATCACCCTCCGAATCATCAAGCTCTTGTGATGAAGATGTGCTTGCTTCTTCTTGAGCTTGAGAGGATGAGCACTCTTCTTCTTCTTGGATCGGTGATGGGCCTTCATGGAACTTTACCAATTTGCTCCAAAGATCATTGACATCTTGATATTCACCTAGTCTAGACAAAATATCATTAGGTATCAAATCTGCTAAAAGCTTTGTTACCTTAACTTCGGTCTTGAACTTTTGACGTTACTCTTGGGTCCACTTTTTCAATTTTAAGACATCTCCCTTCTTATCCCTAGGGGGTTCAAAATCTTCCATGATGATGAACCACTCCTCTATGTCCATCATCAAGAATGTCTCCATTCTCGTCCTCCATGCCGGAAAATCTTTTGGGTCATATGGTGGAGGTGTGTTGATATCCCATCCTAATTTTCCTTCAAATTTCATCTTGTTCCCTCTAGCGCTTTTTCTCCCAGGTGTTAGTTCGTAGAAGAGATCCAATCTCTGATACCACTTGTTAGGACCTGTACGCCCACTAGAGAGGGGGTGAATAGCATTTCGTCGTTGGTTGTCAGAATTTGATTGCGTACTTGTCTACAACACTTGTTATGCACAGCGGAATATATATAATAACAATAAAAAAAAATGAAAACAAATACAAATACACAAGGATGTAACGTAGTTCAGAACCTCAAGATTCCTACTCCACGGATTGAGCTCAAATGAGCTCTAACGATGCAACCAACACCACTGAACAATAATACTCCTTCTCACCAATAAGTCGGAGGTGGAGAAACCTCTTACAGTGATTACAAAAGTAATACTAAGCAAATACAAATTGAATACAACAATCTATGTAAAGAGAATTTTACAAATGAGTTTTTTTTATGCTTGTTTGTTTGGTTGCTTGAGTTGCACTTGGAGACCCTGAATTGTAGCAGCAAATCACCCCAAAACTCCTCAAAGAACCATAGCCAAAACCCTCCCTTCGTGCTCCTTTTAAACCTGCAACTCAGGTTGGATTTCACCTAGTAGTCGACTGATCGGAACCATCAGTCGACTGCTCCTGTAGCCGTTGTCTCACAACGACATGAGCCACGTTGGATAAGTTCTAACGAATAAACTATCAGTCGATTAATCATGTTCATCAGTCGACTGATCGAGTCATCACTCGACTGTCAAACCCTAACAGTCGACTCGAGAACTTTTTGTCCCCGAATACCCAATCGGCAATCGACTGCTAGGCCAATTCTTGCAATCGAACTCTAGTCGACTTTCATCAGTCGACTGACCATAATATCAGTCGAATGATAACCTCATCCATGAGGTTTTAACCCCAAGTATGGTGACCCCATACTTGCTAGACCACCCTTAGCCTAGACCTAAGTCTTCTAGCCACCTCTATCAACCTCACGCCTATCGATCCCTCTAAGTCATCCATGACTTGTTCATCCATACACTAGCCTTCAGATGCTTCCATCGGCTATTGTCATGCTAACGGTGTCTACACCGCCAAGACACATTGGACTTATACTGCCAAGACTCCCTCTTGGACTTTACGCCGTCAACCATTGGACTTATGTTGTCAAGACTCCACCTTTGAACTTTACGCCGCCAATATTCCCCTTGGACTTCTCAATTGCCCAGTACTCATGATTTGAACTTTCCCTTGCCAAGACTCATGCTTGAACTTTCCATGTCAACCCATGTTGGACTTTTTCATGCCAAGACTCAAGCTTGGACTTTCCCTTGCCAAGACTCGTGCTTGGACTTTCCTTGCCAACCCATGTTGGACTTTCTTCATCACATGGTCAACCCTAGTCAACCATGAAAATCCCCTCGAGTCAAACTCAAGTCCGGTCAATCATGACCCGGGTCGATTGCACCAACAATCTTCCCAACACATTGTCAAACATCAATGTCAAATATCAAAACACTACTCGAGTAAACTCGAGTCCGGTCAATCGTGACCTGGGCCGATTGCACCAACACGATCGTACGACGTAAAGTCGCCCAACAATTCAACTGTATATACAGAGAGAAAAAAAAAATTATCCTACATAACTCATATATATATATATATATATATATATATATATATATATATATATATATATATATATATATATATATATATATATATATATATATATATATATATATATATATATATATATATATATATATTTTATTTCACTGACGCTTGAAAACCATGCACGCTGCGCATGAATCACTGGTGAACAATGATTTCCTTTCACCATTTGTTGTGAATAAATAAATCACTGTTCACAACATTGCGCGTGCACAGGCGCACAATGTTTCGGCGCCCACCTGATTAAGCTTTTATATATATATATGTTAGAATTATATATAATTCATGTAACGAATAAAAATTATAGCGGATGAAAATTTTAAAATGAATGTGTGAATATATGAAGAGGGATAAAATAAAAATATTAAAAATCAAAATTGAGATTACATTTGTTAAAGAAAAAGTATGAAAGATATATTTAAAATGATATAGATACGTACTTAGACGATAAATATTTAGATAATTTGAAACTATTATAAATATATAAATCAAATGAGAAAAAAAATAAAGAAAAATTAATTGTCGATGGTAAAATAAAATAAAATTTATTTAAATATAAATGATGATATATTATTACCATATGATTAAGATAATCTATATAATACTTGGTTGTTGTTGCACATGTTTGTTAGCATAACCTTCTCAATTGATCAAACTGATTAAATTGGAGTGAGCGGTTGATGGTTTACATTTACTCTCTATGTTTTTTTTTTTACTCTCGTAAGCAAATACAGATTACGATTGATCCATTTATCTAATGCCCTAAGTAGTCAGACACGATACAACGGTAGAGCATCAAACTCGACTTCCATATATCCAAGATTCGATCTCCAGTCATGGTGTATTTGTAAAAAAAAATTTTAAATGGAATAATAAATCAAGGATACCGTAATTACTGAGGTTGTCAATGTGAACATTTTCTATTGTACTCCAATTATCGATAAACATTTTTTATAGAATAGAATTGATCATTCTTATGATTAATCGGACACGAGACTTGAATATCCTGTGCTAATAAAAAAAAATAAAACATAACCGTGTGTGCCCAGTTTGACATGGTCATGTTAGGCACAATCGTGTGACTCGGTTGGACTAGGTCATCTAGTGGATTAGTCCAGGCTAAGTCAAATTAAATTAATAGTGGATAACCCAACCCCTGTGGATTAATGAAAGGTCAAATGGATGATAAAAATATTTCACAAATGCAGAGTATATATGAAGTATATATATAATTCTAAATTTCATTTTGAAAACCATTTCTATCCATTGCGGATCTTGTGAATTCGACCACGAACACTTTAAAATCTATCTTAATTACATAAGGTAGAGTGCTCGAAGCATATATATTAATTAGTCTCGCAAATAACAAATACGGTGGTTTATTATATATAAACATGTTTACTGCTTATAATTAAATACTCGAGGTATAAGAGTAGGAGAAATCAAACACTCTTTCGATGTTTGAAAAAAAGAACGAACTAATTAGTACTTCTCATAAATATAAAAAAGAATAAATTACAGACCAAAATTAATCTTGGTATATTGATTGTTATATTTGATTTTTTTTATTAGTATCATATATTTAAGTCTTAGATCCGACTACAAATTTAGTGATATATTGGGAGAATTTACTGTGATCGTAGGCACTCATTTAAATTTTTTGGAGCAATGAAATTCTTATCGGGCTTGAAAAATATGTTAAATTTGAAAAAGTAAAAATAATTAATCTCCACAAGAAAATTAGAATCCATCAATTTAACCATGTCTGTCGATCTATCTCACAATCATTACGAGGGAGATAAATTATAGAGAGTCCTATGAATTTTAACATGGTCAAAATATGTAAGAATCATCTAAATTAAAAAAAAAAATAGATTTTTTTTGAAATTGATCCCTATATTATTCATAATATTTGTCATGTCTTAACTCATGTCATTTTCGTGGAATAAATAATAATAATAATAATGTGATCCACTAAATTCCCGTATCAGATCTCAAAGATGACACCACATTTTATTTATTATATAATGTGGTATAGATTATTACATATGTCCCCATTTATGATGAATATATATATATATATATCTTAAATGGCGAAGTAGAGTGCATTGATAACGATGGAATAAAATAATCCATATAAAAAGATTCTATTTTGCATTTGTACATTCAATGATATTAAATTATTCGTCGAAATTTAATTTGTATTTTTAAATTTTAGTTGATAAAAAATTTGTATGGAACTGAATAAATTATTTTTAAAATTAATCGAATCGTAAAATTTAAATATTTAAATTATAAAAAAAAATTGAATGTCCACACGTACGTGGTTGCATGAAAATTACTGATACATTGGAATAAATAAAGAAAAGAAAATAAATGTATGATATTTATGAAAAAAAATCAGTCACTTACAAAGAAAGTGATCAACGCTGGAGACTATAATACAATACTAAATTGTTCATGTATATTTTTTAAATATTTTCGATTTATTTTTTAACTGCGTAAATCCAAAATTCTGACTTCTGAGGGTGATTTTCGATCACCCTCAGAATTTATTGAGTTCGTGAAAAAGGATAAGGACAGTGAATTGGACAGACATGCGATACAAGCGATTGATGATTGACCTAATCCAACTAATTAATGCACATAGAACTAGATATAAACCAGAAGTCAAATATTTAATCACGGGGAAAATATAAAAAAAAAATCATTATTATTATTTTGTTAAAAGAAAGTTTTTTTTATAAAAAATAATTAAAATAACACTTTGACGTTTTTTTCATAGCGGTTATAATTTATTTTTGCAATATAAACTAAGATTATTTGAATTTATTATAGATGAAATAGTATTATATAAAAATATTATTATTAATTTAGTTAAATTTAATTAAAATAACTTTAAAATTGTCGTACTAATTGTAGCATAATCATTTTAAACTAATTTTGGTAAATTTAAAATATTTATTTAAAAAAAATTGAGTTTTTTTTAATAAAAATGATAAATAGTTAAATATTTATAGCGATCCATATATTTTTAGTTATTACGCTAAAGAAACCTAAAATACTACGGTTGCACAATTCGTTAAACATACGGAATATGAGAAAGTGTTCTTTCCTTTTTCACATAAAACCCCTCGTATTTCGCTTTTTTACTTTTCAAAATTGCCGACTTGGGGTCGAAACTCGAAAGGCTCACCCGGTGGAGGGATGATCTCAGGGACGGTTTCTATTAAGGACGGGTGACCTCGCGGCCCGATCCGCCTCCCGACGCCGCCCATCCGATCGTTGCCCTCTTTTCTCGCTTTCCGAATCCGTTGACGTCTCCAACGGAAGGCCGAAATCGAGAGCAATGGTGGACTTGAGGCTCACCAGGGGCTTCATCTTCTTCGAATTGGAACCCTAGCAATCTTGTTTTCGACTCAGAAGGTGATCTCGTGATGATGCCTCATAATTTTTTTTTCGTTTGCTTTTCGTTCTTTTCTTGTTCTGGAACGAGAAATTGTTGCTTAATCTCACAACTATCGTGGGGTGCCCTCTATTTCATGGATGTCGTGCGGTCGTAGTCTTTTTGGATATACTGTTTCATCTGCTCATATTTCTGGCGCTTTCTAGTTTGGAAAGAGGTCGATTTAATTTACACGGCTTATGTTTGGCTGGATTCGAAGGCAACCGATTGTTGTAGATCTGAATTTGATTTCCCGAGTTTTTCTTTATCCACACACTCGAATTTTCATAGTAGTCTTTGAGCCTTTCAGCATTTCGTTCTTTTTCTAACATTTTTTGTCAGAAAAATGTGTGTTTTTGCCTTGTGCAGGTGATTAATTTTAACAGGGTTGGGGTTCTTTGCACTATATCGTTGACATTGGTGTGTTGGTGGTGTAATATATGGAATGGATCTGAGATGTCTCTGTGGGATGCATTCATTGACTGCGGAGGAACTGGAAACCCACCCATCAGGTAACAGGAAGAGGAGGAGGATGATGATGATGAGGTGATTGCAGAACTTAAAAAATAAGAAGAAAGAAAAGAAAAAGGGAAAAAAGAGGAAGAGATGGGAGAAGATCTTCTCACTGCTTTATCCATTGAGAACCATCACCCCTCCACTCTCTTGTCAATGGACCCGTCTGGTGGTCTGTTGTCTTCTTTGTCCCATGATGATTCTGATCGAGAGCTATTGATCCAACGCCATCAGAATGTACTTTCTGGTGCACCTGACATTAATCTTCCCCTTTCTGCAGAGCGATCACCTATTCAGCAATCTTGGAACTCAGACTCTAGTGACATCTTTGATGTTGGCCTTGGGTCACAGATTTTTGATACAGAAACAACTATCCACATCCCCAAGGTCACTAGTACCCGCAAGTGCACCAAGCGAGGGGACAGTATCTGGGGTGCTTGGTTTTTCTTTAGCTTCTATTTCAAGCCTGTGTTTTTGGAGAAATCCAAGGGCAAGGTCACTTGGGATGCCAAGGGGGTAAATGGCTTTGATAAGTCTGATATTCGCCATGATGTATTCCTGGTTCAACATGACATGGAGAACATGTATATGTGGGCATTCAAAGAGAGGCCAGAGAATGCACTTGGGAAGATGCAACTGCGGAGCTATATGAATGGACATTCCCGTCTTGGTGAACCTCAGTTCCCATTTAGTGTTGATAGGGGTTTTGTTCGATCGCACAGGATGCAGCGCAAGCATTATCGGGGACTGTCAAACCCTCAATGTGTCCATGGAGTTGAGGTTGTTTCTTCACCCAGTTTGATGGTTATTTGTGAAGTGGACAGAAAGAAATGGATGGAACTCACTGGCAAAGAATTTAATTTCTCGATCCCACCTGAGGCCAGTGATTTTGAGGAATGGAGGAATTTGCAGACCAATGAATTTAAGCTCGAGAAACCTATTTCTCAATCAAAGATCTCTTTGCTTTCCCAACCTAAGAAGTTGCCGAATGGATCAAATTTGAATTTGTCTTCCCAGATCAATCATTCTAATTGCGATATCGTAGACCTTCCACCTGTTTGTCATAAGCGTAGGAAGGATATATTCTCCCATGTAATGGAGGAGGATGTGTGTTTTCCTGCAAACTCACATACTGAGAATGGTCAGGAGATCGATATTCACCTGATCGAGCCTTCATGGTTGAATGAATTTACTGGTGTGATGAGGCATGCACATGGCCCTGTAACTGCTGCAAAGACAATATACGAAGATGATGAGGGATATTGGATAATAGTGAGTTTGTCATTTGCTGATCAACAAAGTGTGAAGCTTTCTTGGAGGAACAATCTCATGCATGGTATATTGAAGATAATCTGTGTCAGTACAGCCAGAATGCCATATATAAAAAGGCTTGACAGGACTTTTAAACTGTGTGACCCTTCCCCCGAACATTGCCCTCCCGGGGAATTTGTAAGGGAAATAACATTGCCAACACGTATTCCTGAAGATGCGAAGCTGGAAGCATACTATGATGAGGCTAGTGCTCTGCTTGAGATTATGGTTCCGAAGCACCCAGTTGGACCTGAAGAACATGAAGTCCATGTTTGCATTCGCCCCCCTCACCTTGGGCCTAGTGATCTTATTTTGACTTGAATAGCAGCAATAGGTGTTTGATTGTGGCAGATTTCCTTTATTTGATAATTTCTGTAGTGAAAATTTTCTTCTTGCTTTTTGCTTCTCAGGTGTATAATGTGCTTATGGTCGCTTCTTCATTCAAGTTGTCTAGTAGTAGAAACTCACTCAAACTTATAACTAAGATTGAGATTCAAATATGCTGTTATGAACTGGACATAAATTTTAATATTCTCTCTTTATGCTATTCCATTTTCCAATCTTGAAGTTTCTATTTTGGTCTAAATAAAATAGTTAACAAAGGGAATCTCTGGGGTGTAGAAGCGCATTGGTTTTCTTTCTGAAATTTTATGCACTCTCTACCTATTAAAATGTATGCTATTCTGGCACTCAGGATTTTCTTGTTTGTTTATTATCCTTTATCAGTTCTGATCATGTTAGTTGCTACTGGATAAACAAGATGTTTGTTTATGAATGATTGTGAAATTCTTGAATACCAAGATAAATTTAATAGTTTTGTATCACTTCTTTGTAGATTTTTGTTGCTTGCTTTAAATTTGGTTATTTAACTTGTGTTGAGGAGCATCTGCACTTGCGACAAGCTCCTTCTGGACCATACATATGGTAGGGACATGTTAGGTAGGGCTATTTGGTTTTGGCAATAGACCTGATATTATTGAATTGAAATGGCTTTATCAGTCACATTATCATGTTGTCTACTTACCGTTCACATTCTATTTTGGGATGCCATTTTTTTTTTTTTTTTTTTTTTTTGCAGTATTGCCTGCATCATGAAACTGATATTTCATGTAGTTACATACGGTGTCATTTCCGTTGTAGTGAAATGTTTATTTCAATGGAATTCTAGATTTGTAGTTATTGTTTTAGTTTGCCAAATTTGCAGGTCAGCTTGGAGTTCATGGGCACCCTGATTGGATATGACCTAATGATAATGCAGTTGTCTGTTTAGGTATACTGTTATTGTCTTATTGAGTTTCTTAATCTTTATATTGCTCATATCTTTTAGGTATTTTTCGCACATTATCATCATCATTATTTTAGGATGTGACTGTTTTGTATTGTGTTAAATGCTGAGAAATGAGGTTTGGTGGAACTATTTGTCACATAAACAACAGATTTAACTAGCATCTTTGTTACTGCATGTTAAGGTTTTCTTGATGGGCACATACATTTTCGAAGTATGCCTCATAATGGCAAACACCCACTTTGCACGTCTACACACCAGCCTGGATTAGCACTTGGACAGTATATACTGGAATTGAATCAACAACCTCGGGGGTTAAGATTGAAGTTGTTTACAAGAGTTCTTATACCAGCAGCCTGACCTCGTGGCCTCATCAAATTGGGTTTCTATCAGTCCTCTAAACATCAGGTTGCTCCAAAAATTGCTTTTTTTTTTTTTTTTTGCTCGTGCTTTCCTCTGCATGGCAGTTCTGTGCTATTCTAATTCCTCTAAATTAAACATAAGCAAGAGTTTCCCGCACCTGAAATCAGTGACTGTCAGTAGTTCCCTGGCAATGAGGCACTTCTTAGTGCCAAAGCACCAATACCTTCTCTTCTATAACAACTACTGACACTTTGGAGGAATCAATCTTCACCTGCAATATTATTATTGTGAAGTTGTCACTAGATAACTGTTTTTTTTTTTACTGAACTACTAATCGTTTATAGGATGCTTACAAAATATGATTAAAACCTAAATCCTTCAAAGCCTCATTGGGCTAGAGATTTAGAGATACAACAACAATAATTAAGTTTTATTCTATTAGGTGGGATTAGCTATATGGAATTTTTTACATCGTTTAACTGTATTTCCTACTGTTTCATCATCAATATTTAAATAAATTTTATTTTATTTTATCATTGCTAATCAAATCTTTTTAGGTTTTCCTCTTTCTAATTTGATTTGTATATTTATATTAATTTTACATTGCATAACCGGAACATTTAAGGATTGTCTGAGTACGTATATGTATTATTTTAAATGTGTCTTTAATTTTTTTCTATAGATATAATATCAATTTTTGGCTTTAATATTTTTATTTCTAGTTTAATTTATGTTCACATTTCTACTTTAACATTCTTATTTCTGTAATTTTTATTTTTATTTTATTATTCAATTTCATATAATATAACAGGTTTAATTATGATTTTATAAAATTTGCTTTTAAATTTTAAAGCATTTCCTTCATTCTAATCATAAAACCAAAATCCTATGGATGTGAGTGGGCTTAGGGTTTAGGGTGCTCTCCTTTGGTGCTCGCCACAATGTATTCTAGTGAATTGGCACTCGTTAATTCGACGTGTCAATGCGGCACAGGTGGCCTGATCATGCACTTACTTCCTCCATGTAAGGTCCCAATTAAGGATCAATATTTTGAAAGTATTTAGTAGGTGAAACAGGATGTTACATGGGATGGCCGATGGGATGGTAAAGTACTCAAATGAATGATAAAAAAAAAATAAATTTAAATTTTAAATAAAATGAATATTTTGGTAATCAGCTTCCAAGCGTGTAAAAACTTGGGTCCGGGAAATTAATTAATCAATCGATTCTGCTCGCACCCAATTTCTGGCGTGGAATCGAGCTAGGATCTTACAGCATCACTGTCACCTGTGCACAACCAGAGTAACCACTTCCTTTTAAATAAGGCTGCAGAGTGGCACGCAACATCGAATCATTTACGCACAAGGCATTAGTGCCGTATTGCTGCTGCACTCGTGTAGTCCTTCTGCATCAAGAGCAGCAGTTGCAGCTGCAGCAGCAGTGGAAGGAAGAGAGAGAGAGAGAGAGAGAGAGAGAGAGGGGATCGAGTTCACAAGCAGATACTGCACAATTCAGCAAAGATGGTGGTTATGCGAAAGGGGCCTTGGACCGAGGCAGAAGACCTTCAACTGGTACGCTTTGTGGACTTATTGGGTGACCGTCGTTGGGATTTCGTAGCCAAAGTCTCAGGTTTGAGGGGGGATTAAGGCTAGGTGGGTTATTATCCACTGGCGTCGCTGCCTCAGCCATGCTCCATGCTAATTAACCCTTTCTCCGCCCTCTCCTCTCTCCGTTGACTTTGTTGTAGGTCTGAATCGGACGGGGAAGAGTTGCCGCCTCCGCTGGGTCAACTACCTCCACCCCGACCTCAAGCACGGCCGCATCACCCCCCAAGAAGAGCGCCTCATTCTCGAACTCCACTCCCGCTGGGGAAACAGGCACATAAACTCCAAATGCTCTGAGATTAATTATTCGATGAAGATTCTCTGTATTTCAAAAATTTCTAATTTCTAATTTTAATTTTTGTCATTTACGTTTGGAGCGATCGATCTATCTATCTATCTATCTATCTTAGATAGTTCATTGCCAAAATTTAGGATTAGGTACTCGATCGTTGTGACGGTGAAAATGACATTCCATGAACTCCAGGTGGGCTAGAATTGCCCGGAGGTTGCCCGGTCGCACCGACAACGAGATAAAGAACTACTGGAGAACGCACATGAGGAAGAAGAAGAAGAAGGCCCAAGAACGGAGACGGAAAGCAGCGGCTTCATCCGTGGACCACTCCGGCAGTCTCGGCAAAGCCGCCTCGCCGGAAATTGAAGCCGTTCGTGAACTCGACGGCGGTATAACTGCGTGGTTCGAGGAGACTTGCGACGGCTGGTACGTGGATCAACTGATCTGCAGCAATATTTCTCTTCCCGACGACGTCGCCATGAGCTTTGACGAGCAATTTGAAACATCAATGCCTTCTCCTGCGTGGGAGTACGGCACTCACTCTTTGTGGAAGATCGATGATGGCGACTTGAAAGCGTATGTATAGATCTCCAAATACGAGCTGGATCGCGTAGCGAGTTACTTAAACGTCGTCGTGTAAAGTCGTCGGTCTTGCTTAATTGTGTGATGCAACTTAAAGTTCATGTTGCCGTGATTCTTGTGAAGAAAATAATAATAATAATAATAATAACTGTTTGTTTTGTGTTCTATATATATATTTCAGAATGTTTATCCTTTAATTTCAGTGTTTCATGTGCGATATATAGCTTCACTGAATTGTGATCGCGTGGAATGCATGGCAAAAGCATATATTCCTACTGTAAAAAAAACAAAAAAAAGAAGAAGAAGAAGAGAGAATCTGTGGTGGTGTCTAATTGAATGGGCTGTTCTTATCCATGGTGGATGAGAAAGCATTCGCACAGCATCAAATCAGAATAACTTTGAAATGATAGCAAGGAATGCATATATATATATACTTTCCTGAATTTCCCAGTGAAAAAGAATGCACGAAAGTCTGATCTGTGAACTGCAATTGGCTCTTTTTAAATTAAAGGCAGAATATCAAGGCTTCAATCAATGGAATCTTGACTCGATGAATTTCGTGATAATGATCAGAGTAGTGCCCATCTCTGTAGCTTATACCAAATTTGACCAGAGTTTTTTTTTTTTTAAAATTTTTTTTAACCAATGTAAAGGATTTATTGGCTATGATCGATTTCTCAAATATAAAAACAACTTTATTTTTACAGTATGGAAAATAATCTAGTAGTATCAGACAAGATTAGGATTTGGGCGATTACTTCCTAAAGTAAAGAGTTGCAAGTTGCTGCAGTGATAATATAAATTAGACCGCTGGAAATTGCGAGATGGGGATAAGAAGCAGTTGTCTCCATGGGACGGCGCGATAATAAAACGGAATGTTGCTTATAGAATAGATAGGATTCGATGTCGGATGAGGGGTCTAAAATCTTCCTTGATTTCATATAAACTCCTTCCTATTTTGTCACCGTATCAAGAGACTTTGTCTCCCCCGTAATTTATTCTCTCTCGTCAATGACTTTATTCCTCCGTGATTTATTATCTCTCGTCAATGTTTTAGAACGGATGATAAAAAGTTACTAATTAAATAGATTCTCAATTTTCACGGAAGAAGAAGCAGCAGCAGCATTCTTTTTTTTTTTTTTTTGTTTTCTGGTTGGTTTTGTTGAATAAGAAAGAGGCAGTATTCTGAGTGGCTCGGGTCCACTTTTCGTGGTGATCTCTACTGTTGATGGTTCCTTGTGATGTTAGCTCCTTTTCTCCTTTCGATCTCCTAAATTAAATATGAAGGCGATGCTTGCCTAGCTCCACCACTTGTTTTATGGTGTGATACACTCCCTCCGTAAAGAAATTACAATGACCTTTTATTGGTGTATTCGTGAGTCATAGTTGACGATGCTAAATCATGTATGGATATTTGTCATAATAAGGTCTCGAGGTTAATTCTCATATTTGGGCTCCTGATTGCCTCCTACTTTAAAGTTGCATTTGATATACTGTAATGTAATCAAAATTATAATGGGATGTAATGTATTCTTAATTATATTATTATGTTTGGATAAAAATTTTATGTAATATTAGATTATAAAGATAATTATATTTTTTTTTGTCTGGAATGCATTACAAAGACGGTAGGAATCGATCGACGGTGATGACGACGACGACGAGGACGGTGGCCGAGGGAGGGGGTCGGCGATCGGCTGATGGCAGCGACGATCGACGACGACGACCGACCAATCGGTGACAATAAAAGACGGCCACGATCGACTTCGATTGTTAAGTATCCAATACTTTTCAGATTACGACTTGTAATATAATCTGGATTACATAGGTTTTACTTTAAAATCTAGATTATAAAACTTTAGTGTCTTTTATAATCCAGATTATATTACATTACAATTTTAAGACAGTAACAAACAAAGGAATGTACCTTGTAATGTAATCTGGATTACATTACAAGGCTAATTACGACATACCAAACGCAACCTAAATGGATAGTGTTTCTGCATTTGAGAAGCTGAAGGGAGAAATCAAGTTTCTAGGAATGCTGTTGATACCGATTGATACCGGCCTAATACCTATTGCGACGGCGATGATCCATAGAGGTTTATATCTCGATAGATTTATATTTTGATAAACTTATATTTCGATGGGCAAATCTCGACTGACGTGCTAGTCTTAATCAACGTAACAATCATTAAAGTCAAGATGTCAAATAAGACATCACGTGTCAGGGGCATCTTGTGACAAAACAAACATCTCCTCGTGTTTATGTCGGAGGGACACATTCGCCACGTTAATTATCAACCATGTGAGCAACATTAATTAAGTCTCAACCATGTGAGCAACATTAATTAAGTCTCATGCATCTGTCATATTTATTATGATAATGATCTTTATCATTCTTAAATAGGGCAAATCGTCGTCTTAAAGAGCATACGTCTCTCATGCCTCCCGTCCAACTCCGTAGAGATGAACGTGCGTATATAAGCGCAACAAGAAAAAAATCTTTAGAAGTTTGGACTCTTTACTCTACTCCTCTTCTCTCGCATCTCTTTTTTTCACGATTCTTGACTTGAGCATCGGAAGAGTCTGACTGAGATCTCCTTCAACATTCTTAATTGTATTTCCGTCTCAAGTTTTTCTCTTTCGCCTATTCGAGATATGTCCATCGTCCTCATTCGAGATGAGTCATCGATCCAGCTGAATCAACGGACTATCCGATTCAACGGATGCCAAATCATTCTCGGTGTAGAAAAACTATGCATCACGATGCCTCAGCGGCAACAACTGTGAAATTGTGATTCAAGAAATTATTTCTACAATAGAATGCGGAGGTCGGGGGTCGAAGACAAACGCCGTCGCTCTTCTTGGCTTGTCGATTGGATGCAACCATGCAGCTGGTTGGGGCGAAGAAGGATATGCCTGCTGCTTCAGTTTTGCAAAATCTGAACAGCCAGGGGGGGGCACTGAGAGCTGAGCACTACGCCTGTGTGGTGGATTTCGACGTGGAAGATTCGAAGAGGCAGAGGGAGGTTCTGTGCTTTTGTTGGTACCTCTCTCGGCGCAGCGCTGCACTGCAGCTCCACTGCCGTCTTGCTCGGGGAGACTCAGTTGCGCCTAAGCAGAGTTTGCAGAGTCAATGGCGAGCCTGATTCCAGCACCAAATCACATATCGGTCCTATGTTTTGCTATAAGATGCGGTAGGGAATTGAAAGAGAGTGTCGATGATCAGGAGAGAGATGAGAGGGACAGAAATGACGAGAATTCCTGGTTGTAGTCGAATTGAGATTAGGAACCAGGATCGTGTGTTTTTGTTTTACTAGCATCATCGTGTATTCGGATCTTCGAGATTGATTTTGAAAATGATTTATTTGACAGAAAAATATATCAAATAAATATTCACAGCTCAACGGTCGAATTCGATTACGCAGTTATATCGTTCTTGTAAGATAGATCCGATGTTAAAGATATATTTCATTCATTCGAAAAGATAAATTTCCGATCAAAATCGTCCGTTCAAATTTTTTTTTAAAATTCAAAGTTGAACTTGTCCGATCAAACCGTATCTTTCTTTATAAAAAAAAAAAAAAAGGTTGAAAAATAAAATAGTATACAACTCGAAGGCCATTTGATCCCCGCAGGTATAACTCAAAACCGATATTTATTAAATGGTATCATAAAATCAATCATATTTATCATCCCGTTTACATTTCTGTATGCAATATAAAATAAAATGCCCAATGCCCAATGTTACTGAGGGAAAGAAAATAGTTGCTCGGGAGAAAAAAAAATAGAATACAATAAGGGGATAAATCGCTGCGCAATTAAATAGAATTTTTTTGACTATTTCCGATTTACACTAGACAACTTCATTGTGCACCAACAGTAGTGGTTCTTCAGCTGGAGCACCGCCGCTCGAATCTTGCTTCCGCTTCCACAGACTCTGCAGAAAGCTGGACTGCCTCTTTGGGTCTGAGTTGGTGTTGTCTGAGACTTTGGATGTGGATGGATTCATGTTCTGTACGTGCTGAAGGCAAACCTGCACAGCATCATGCACTCGGACAAAGAACCATTCCACGCCAATTAGGTCTATGACTCTGGAGCGGGACAGTAGAAGATGAACTCCTTGGTTCGGATTGGCAATGGCGATCTGAGAAGGAAATGTTTAAATACTGAATGAACTGCTTCTGTTTGTTATACAAAATGATGTTTTGACGCCAAATTATGAGATGGTTTAGTGAGACCTGGATGCCTCTTGACTTGTACTCCTGATGCAAGTCCTTCAGAGCTTGAATTGCACTCGAGTCGATATATGTAACAGCTGCAAAGGTTTATGGTTCTTTTATATGAGATGATGGTAATTGACAGTGGCATGCGAACACACATTTTCCCCTTCCTCATATACCGTGAAGTCAAAACTATGAACCACATCTCAAGCATTCTTTAATATTAAATGTAAGAAATAAGAGTATAGTTTCCATCCATCAATTGCTTGGGGTTTACTTGGATAGCAAGTCGAGGTGGGGGAGATACTCATAAAGTTGCATAAGGAACTTCATCTAGCTATATCACTTTCCTTCCTCCCTCTCATACTTTCCAAGTAAACAGGCCTTCAATGGTAACTTTCTTATTTCCTTCGAGACATTTGAAGTCCACAATTAGTGGGTGGACTTGAGTCATTCAATGATATTGATTGAATAGGAAAGAAAATTGTTCAGGCATATAAAATTATTTGGTCGAGAAGATTAAGTTATTTAGAATTTTTGGAATAGCTATATGGAGTGGCAAGACTGATGGTGGATTGGCAATTATGCTTAATTACTTTGAAAAAAAAAAAACAGCACATGTATAGATGAGAGATCTTACGTGACATTTCAAGGATAATGAAATATATTCGCCCAACATCCGATCCACGTTTTGTGCTACTGTCGACATTTAGCTCATATTCACGTAATCTGACAAAAGGTTGAATAATAAAAAAAAAAATTGTACTAAAATTTTTAGAGAGACCATAAGAAAACAGAAGGCTAACTCCTTTCTGAAAATAACTTTTCTTGCAATTATAAATCTGAGAGAAAACTGGATCTCACCTGTCTTTAATATAACTTATATTTGCAAAATAGATTGGTGCGTCAATACGGATAACAACAATACCATTGTATGTGTATGCTTCAGGGTATTGAACAACATTTCTATATACAGTGGTTCCAGGAAGACGTCCCAGCACAGCTGAAATAAAATACATAAACATATTAAATACAAGGACTTGCAGCTGCTTGTTAATTCAATGCTTATATGGATTATTAGTTTAAAATCAAGTGGCTGCAATCATACTTATGTTTAACTAAACCTTGTAGAGCTAGTATCCTACCCCACAAGATTTTAGATTGAAATTAGCAAGACCAGATCAGTTAGCAACTGTGGTGCAGAACAACACGAGATTAAGTGGGATGAGAAGGGAGAAAGAGGGAAGAGGGGAAATTGGGGAGGGAAAAAAGGTTCATATACACAAAATTACTAAACTACTCTGCCAAGCAACTACACTAAAAGGTTAAAGGCAGCATACAAACAACTAAATTAAATTTCTGTTTCGTGTAACTAAATCAATCTGGTTAAATCCAAAGCACGCTTAACCAAACATCATTGTCTTTAGGGCCAGATAAACCATTTAAAATTTCAAAAACAGTATAGTAGTATACTATTAACATCAATTTTTTTAAAAGAGAAAAAAAAAAGGTGTCCAAGGCAAAGTCATTTCCATAAGCCACGGACAAAAAAACTCACGAAAATACTGCAAGTCTAAGGGCCTGACCGAAAACCAAAAAAATAAATAAATACAAAATAGATTAATGCTAACATCAAAAGCAAATCTGCACAAGAAGTGGGTCAGAAGTCAATAAATTGTGAAACATTCAGTAAATGCTTAGGTAATTCACAGCCTATCAACATCCATGTAACTTCTGAATATAGTGAAACAAACAAAGCAGTGAATGAAAAAGTGATTCCTGTGTACCAAGACCAAATGCAAAATACCTATAGATGATTGCTTGATTCTTCAATAATAGCAAGTAGATAAAGATAACTAAAAAGGAACTAGTTCCTCGCAGAGTAGGATATACAAGTATAAAACAGAACCACAATACACAGAAGCACAAGTAATTAATTCAAAAATAAAACTCACCTATGTGGGGATTTGCTGATTCGTAGATGACAAATGCAAGAGAGAAACCAACCTACAAAAGAGCAACTGTACTCAATAGACATATTTCAGAATCCTTTTTGTGCAAATTGCACTAATATAGACCATATGGTGACGGAACATTTAAGTCCTCAAACGTGTTAGGATGTTAGGGATAGGATGACATTTACCAACCACTATCTTAGGGGACTAATGACAGAAATCAGTATTCGTGTAAATCTATGGTACTAGGACTAGGAATATAGAAAAGTTAAAAAATAACTTCACGTTTAAGATAGGATGAAAAATATCATCATCGACATCTAGTCACTCTTGGGCTTATTTTAGATGCTAACAACTAGCATTGTAAGTTGTTAATGATTGTAATAGAACCAGAGAATCTCTTGTTGAGTCCAAAAATAAAATTTCTATTTTGGACAAACCAACAGTAAATTAATCTTTCAGATGATGTAGAATACAGATTTTGCAAGAACTATAATCTATCATTATCAAAGCAGTTCAGCTCTGACAAATCTAGTATTATTACCAATGCAAACATTTTTAGTTGGTGAACTCAAACCAATAAAAAATGTTTCAATATGAAGCTCCCTAACTGACTGAAGTATTATCTTATGGATGGTCCATAACCATATATAGTCACTAGATAAAACTTCCATTTATATGTTGAATTCATGTGCTGTGTGGGTTTGAATACATAATGCAGCTTGAAACCCTGTAGGTCTACTTAAAAAACAATGTGTTACCTTCCATACTTCGAGGTATATTGGATATTGGAGTTTCAGTTCGTGCTTTGGAACCGGTTCAATGATTAGGCATGCACAGACCATTATCAACACTTAGAAATGACTTTGTTTCACTCAGATGCATGGTTCAACCAGTAGAGGTCATACGAGTAACAAAATGATTTTAAATTGACCACAGGACCATTAGTTACCATGGGATTGGGCAAATCATGTGTAATGGATCACATATATGAGAAAACCGATCAAACTACGTAATTATACAAAAGCTAAAACATGAATTCTGTATCTAACTAAACCAGAGTTTAAAGATGCCTGTACTCATAAATCGGAGTTCAGAGAAATTGTCTATGCTTGGATAAGCAGTGGAAAGATATATAATACTCACCCCAACAAGCACACCAATCTCAATGCTAAAGAATAATGTTATAATGAATGTAATTGTCCAGAGACTAAAATCTTTCTTATCTACACCCCATAAGAAAATGGCTTCTTCATAATCCACCTAAAGGAGAAAACATAAAAGAGAAGTCTGAATAATGTTATAAATTTAAGCATTGGATGAATACTGAAGGTAAAGATATAAACTACTAAGAATTATGTATGACCTTATTGGGCAAGCATAAATTGTTACAAATGACTCAGAACAGCAGTTAGATAAACCAATATTGGAACAACATTATTCTAACATAGTGGAGCATACAAGAGTTCAACAGGTCATATAAAGAACCACTAAAACCAACACATTGGAATTAACTCACTCTAGTGTGCTTTCAAAAGCCACTACTTATCAGAACCTAAAGCAAAACAAAGTTAGCCCCAGGGCTAGCCTAGTTGGTAAGTGCACTGGGATAACTCTTAAGTAGGCATGGGTCAATTCCCGGAGGTTTCATCGCCTTGGGCTATCGACCCACTACTTATCAGAACCTAAAGCAAAACAAAGTTGGTTGGTAGGAGTCCATGATACAGGAAATTATAGAGAAAAGGTTTAAGTCTAGAAATACAAATGCCAGCAAATGTCAATAAATGCATCACAATATGCCACAAAGGGTTGCTAGTCATCTATGCTCATCAGAAAGTATACTCCTTAGTTAAATTAGGACTGAATGTAGAATGTGGAAGCAACAATAGTTGAAGGACAATAATACGTTGAAGAAGGAAAGACCAACAAGATCACATAATTGTCGTCAATACAAATGAAATGGCACATGCTAATTATTTAAGGGGAAAAAAAAGCAAAAGTAATATAAGAATATTATTCTTACTAGTCCCATGACAGCGGATATCACGATGGCAGCCAAAGCACACTGAAAAATAAGGACAAAATGCTATCATAAGCAAGAATATTCCCAGATGAAAAGTGTGCAACAAATACAAGGTGCAACTTAATGCATTTGATGTAGAAATTTCAACATTTATCGAATACAAGAATTGCATATTTTCCTCTAAACAAATTTTCAGAATAACAAATATAAAATCAACAAAATAATATAAGAATTCGAAAATTAGTAATTTGGTTGAGTAAAATCTCCATTCTGTTAAGCACACCATTCTTTAAACAAATTTCAAGAAGGATGCTGACAGCTTTAGAAAGATCTGTGAAATGATCAAAAATATATTCTTGAAAATTTTATGACTACGTTCTAGGTGTAAAGCAACAAATGCAGGGCATCAAATCCTAACAATTTACCGAAGATAAATTAGAAACAAAATAAGGCAGATTATTTTATGTTTGCTTCTAATAGCAATAGCAGGAGAGATCCTTTGTATGCATCATCAGAAAGAGAATACTGAAAAAAGAAGAAGAAATTGTGAAAGAAATGAAAAATGAAGAGGTACTTACTCTGACTATAGTAGCAAACATTTAACTCATAAATCAGCCATATACTTTTTCTGCTCAATCAAGCTTACTATCGTAAGCAAGCTCATATAGACCTAAAATCAGACTCAAGATATAACTTTGCAGAAAGACTAGGAACATCCTCAAAATGATTAGCAAAATTTCAACTGATCATCCTAAATATATGTCTGAAAGGGTGTCAAATACAAAACATTACTCTTTGAACTCTTTCCAAGACTTGTGGAAATGAATAAGATTATGACTACCATGCTCGCCAGTTTCTCAAGCCTTTTTTACAACAATCAATTATATACATTGCACAGATTACATTCAGTCACCAACATCATCCTGAATATTTGAAAAGTTTGTGCACAGGTAGACTGTCTAAGGATTAAAAAAGCTTCTGTGTTTTATTTGGTATTACTTGAGTTTATTTAGATCTTAGACGTTACAAAATGTCTGTCCATCACTTTGCAAGGTGATTAATCTACCATCCAATTTCTGTGTTATTCAACAGATGACAACAATTTTCTTTTCATACAAAAAGAACAAAACTCTTCTTTGGAGTCCCTCTACCCCATATCGAACAATTGAAAAACTCTGAATTGAGATGACTATAACACATTCCTCGGTTAGTTAAAGCATCCTGGTGCACGAAGCTCCTGCTATGCGGGGTCCCGGAGAAGGATCCATTATACGCAGTCTTACCTTGCTTTTTTTTTTGCAAGAGGCTATTTTTAAGATTCGAATATGTGACCTCTTGGTCACAAGGCAGCAACCTTACCGTTGCGCCAAGGCTCCCCTTCTAAATCATAGGCAGAATATGAAACTAGATATCAACGAGGACAAGCTGAATCTAAAGATTTTGAAACAAAACTTCTATAATAATAAACAAGCATTGATCATAAACTAGAAAAATACAATTAAAAAATGAATATAGGTAAAGTAGTAGAGGGATAAAGCTAGTCAATTTAGTTTCAGTATAAACTGTTATACGCCCTTTCAGTTATACATCTGTTTCTACTGACAAATATCTCCTTCAAAAGAACCCAAGTAAATTAAAACGCTCCAGTTGGTTCCTAATCAGGAAAGACTGCCAAATATTTATTTTGATATGCTGGACAAAATAGAGCTACTGTTCCATTATAGTTAAAAATTCTCCAAGAACAAATTAGCTTGGGCGAAAACCTTCAAGGTGTGAGTACTTGATGTTCTGTTTGTTGGTGCAATCGGTCTCAGGTCAAGGTTGACCAAGCTCGAGTAAGACTCGAGTTGAGTTTTGATGTTTGACAATATGATTATAGGATGATATGAGACATGATGATAGGAGACATCCGTAGTCATAGGGATGAGGTGTAATGAGAAGTTAAGTAGGTCAAGGTTGACTAGATACTGACGAGTAAAGTCCAATCGGACGTTGGCAAGGTGAAAATTCAAGTGGTGGATACTTAGTGGTGGAAAGCCTAACAAGGAGTTGGCAAATGGAAAATCCAAATGGGTTAAGGAGGACCGGACACTTGATAGTGTAAGTCTAATAGGGAGTTGGCAAGGGAAAATCCAAGCAACTCAAGGAGGATTGAATGCTTGGTGTCGGAAAAGTCCTTGCAAGTCTGGAGACCGGATACAAGGCAAGGAAAGTCCAAGCTTATCACGGTGGACCGGATGCTTGGTGTTAGTAAAGTCCTAGTAGGTCAAGGTGACTGGATGACTAGGCAGGTGAAGTCCTATCAGGTCAAGGTGATTGGATGACTAGACATGCGAAGTTTCGACAGGTTGAGATGACCGTGCTTAGCAAGTGAAGTCCCACCAGGTCAGGATAACAGTGCTTTGCAAGTGAAGTCCCAACAAGTCACCGTGCTTGGCAAGTGAAGTCCTAGTAGGTCACGGTTGACCGGATATTAGACAAGGGAGGTTCCAACCAATCAAGGATGATCGAATGTTGGACGAGAAAAATCTTGGTGGGTTAAGGTCAATCGGATACCAGGTGAAGTGACAGTTGACTTGAAATTAGGTTGAGATTGAGGTATCAGTCGACTAGTAGGGTTTACCAGCCGACTGGTGTTAATATTCAAGTATCGTTGAGCTTAGAATTCGACAGTGAATAGTAGCAATTGATTACTACAATAACCAATCAATTGTGAGCGATGGCGATTGATCGCTACAATGTTTTCAACTCGTGTGAACGATACGATCGATTGCTACAAAGAACTAATCAACTACGAGCAAGCGATCATGATCGCTATAATACCACCAATGATCACATAATGTTTAGCCCGTGAACTAAACAAAATATTTGGCAGTTAACTGATGAGACTTGAACAAAAAATTTGATGACCAGAATATTTCCAACTCAACCAATCAGTTCGACCGGAGCTTCACCAGTCGATTGGTGCACTGTAGCAGGTCAAAATTCGACGTGGATTTAGTTGCTAAAGAGAAACAGTTGATTAACCAGTCGATTGAGGGTAAGACCAGTTGACTGATAGGCGAAAATCAGCCCATGAGAAGCCTATAAGGGGTTTCAAGGTGATTTGAAGGTGTCGGCTTTTGAAGACTTTGAAGGGGATTTGTTGCTGCATTTCATACCTTCTAAGGCATTCCAAAGGAACCAAGCTACAAGCAAGTAAGATCGCAATCGTGCAAGATTTTTTGATTCTTGTTCTTTCATATTCCTTGTATATTTGTATTTGGTTACTTGTGTTGTATAAGAATAGGTTGCAAGAGATTTCTTCACCTCTGGAAGGTTTCCGAGAAGGAGAAAGTGATAGTGGATCTATCGTTAGGAGCTAGGTCGTGGAGTAGGAATTGGGGTTTCCGAACCACGTAAAATCCAGTGTATTGTGTTTATATTTTGTCATCTTTTGTTTATACATTGTTTCCGCTACATTAACGTTTTGTAGACGAGCATACAAACGCAATCGATGATCGAGTTTGAATCGCTATTCACCCCCCTAACGACGCCGGTCCTAACACTGTTGGTCATGCATTTTATGAAATAATATATTTATTGTTCTTATTGTAAAATGTAAATAACAGTAGAGATAATAGAGGTAGCCCTAGGAAACTGTCATACCTGAGGGATCTCAGTGAAAAGTGGTGTCATAAATAAAAGAGCACATGACATTATAATTCCCATTACAATTCCAGATAACCCAGTTTGGGCGCCACTCTCATTATTCACAGCTGACCTAGAAAAAGAGCCTGTACAAATTTCTGAAATTTAATTCAACAAAAACAAGACTGTGGAATTTCATTGATATTAAACATACAGTGGAGAACAATGTCAGCTATGCCGGTTTGTTGGGCAAAACAGTATATCTTACCTGTTGAAGGGTATGAAGAGAAGAAAGACCCACAAATATTTGCCACACCAAGACCAAACAACTGTAAGAGAAAAAGTAGATTATGCATGAATAATGAAGCAATGTATTTTGTAGCTACGCTTGAAGCTTATAAATTACATGCAAAAATATTTAAATTTCAAGTGCAACTTAGCAATGACAAAAAACAAACACTAGAAAATCTAGGTGGTGGTTGATAAAAGAAAATATAACTGCTGCATAAGTAGTCAGTGATGAGAAGTTCAGAAGTTATGATTCTTATTTTAGATAAGGTTTTCTCCTTCCATTGATACATAAATTACCCAAAAAATTTCAAGTTACAAGGACTTGCATGCTCCAAATCTATATTCGCTGAGATCAATACTCTCTAACTCGTTAGTCTTATTGTAAATCTTTTTCAACTATCTACACCAACTTGGAAGGTAAGTATATATTAAAGGGCAGCTTAGTGCATGAAGCTTCCGCCATACGGAGTCCCAGAAAAGGATCTATTGTAAGTAGTCTTATCTTGCTTTGCAAGAGGTTGTTTAGGATTCGAATCCATGACCTTTAGGTCACAAGACATCAACTTAACCATTGCATCAAGACTCCCAAGGAAGATAAGCATCTGTAGCATATTAAAAAAAGGGAGATGAAAGTGTGTCTAGCCAAGGTTTAAAGTTGTTGGTTTCAGTATTGGGAATGATCTTGTTTTAGCATCTACTTGCATTGACAGGCAATACTGTTCAGCAAGGGTCACACTATGTTTACCAACTCTTCTTCATTTTTCACTATTTCCTTCTCTTGCTTTCTCCTATGCTTCTGCCCTCTTCCTCATCTTCTTAAGCCTCCTCTCTCTTCTCCTTATTCTGTGTTGTCTCTTTCCTTAAGCCAAGAGAGGATGAAAAGACGAGGAAGTCAAAGAAGAATAGGAGAGGAAGAATACTTTCGCTGAAGGTAGCTCATGTGCCCTTCCAACCACAGTTGGAGTCATTCTTCCAGGTTATGGCAAGTTAGACACTCATGTGATATGGGGTGACACAAGGGCAGTATAAAATAGCAAAGGCGAGCCATGAAACATCCATGGTTAACAATTAGGAATTTTCCCATTGGAGGACATGGCAGTATCTGTTTCCACTTTGTGTTCATTTCTTATGTCTTCCAATTATTTCAACCCGTCTTTTTGCATAATAATAGCGCCCTAGGAGATCTTACCTTTCTGTGGCTTGTGTTACATGACAATAAGTGGTAAATAATTTTGAATCATAATTATTCTGGAAATGATCATCCAAGGTTAACCCCACAAATGAAAGAGTTACATTCAGGATCAACTTGTCATTTAAATTGAACAAACCACACTCCTATCTTTAGTTAAACCCATAAGATTATATTTCTTGTTAATAGATCATGAGCACTGGATAACAATGCAAGCAGCAATGTATTAGCAATTATTAGCATGAAGAAGAGATTGTTCTAGAAAGTATATAGTCATCAAAGGATCTTGAAATTCATTTCAATGTGTCACGTGCAACTACAGAAAGTAGGCTTCATTGTTAATTTTCCAAAACATTACCTCTTGATTTGAATCTAGATCATATCCATTTTTCACAGCCAAGGCTTTAGCAATGCCCACAGATTCCTGATTTGCATTGTGATATTAGTTTTAAATAAAGGCATATTATTACTGGGAGGATAGAAAAAGATTTCAAATAGTGTTTACCAAAATGGCCACACCGGTAATGAGTAATGCAGTTGGAATTAGGGACTTTACATTCTCAAATCCTCTAGGGATGGAGAACTTCGGAAGTCCCTGAGGTATATCACCAACCTAATAAAGATTATGCAATTTAGATAACTATTTATGATCTCACATTAATCATTTCAAAACATTAAGCTTGATCAGATTGTGCCTATTCAAGAATTACATGAAACGGACAAAAAGAATCATTAAACTATTTCCAAGATGCCTTTTCACTGCATAAAATACCTTAAGTTTTTTCTCAAGCTAGTTCGGATGATAAAAATGGATATAAACTAGTAAGACAAAAGAATATGGAACCTCAAATGGTAACTAAACTGAAGAAAACTAGAGTTTCAGTTATTTCAATAAAAATTTTCTGTATCTGTTGAAGTTATAGGTAGTCTTCCTATCTGCTTGAACCATTCCAGATGGCCTATCACAGGGAAATTTGTATATCTCATTTTCCGACACAAATCTCTAGTTCTAAGGAATTAGAACCGTCATACTATTACCAGGAAAAAGGAATACTATTACTGGAAGAATAGAAAAATATTCAGCGAATCAAAATTAAATTTGACTGAAACCTTTGCATAAAAGTTTTCTGATTATCTAATTTTGTGCTTATGCAGTCTTTTTTCCCAAAACTATGTAACTTTGTGTTGAGATAAATAAAATCATGGTTTAAATTTAATGTAGTGTCAGGCAATGCAGTTGAAATTTACTGATCTAGTACAAAAACTTGACACTGATCAACCCGGATAATTTCTCCTATATTGCCCATGCCGACACTTGCATTCTTTGACATATGCCAAATCTTGTCAAGATTAATTCAACTTTTCTCCGAAACTCTAAAAAAAGGTATCTTAATTGCTATAGTTTATTTAAAATAAAAGTTAATAAGTTTAATAGTTCAAAATTAAAGGAGTAAAATTTATCTCAATTCAACCCAGCTTGCTTTGAAGTAAAATATAATTTTTTAATTCAACTATCTAAGTGATATGGTCTTATTTTTAAAAATAAACAATTTTAAGTAAAATTCATTTGAATTCATCTTGTCATGCTTTAAAACATGTCAAAGTGTGTTGAGTATTAGCAAGTAAAGTATAAAACATGACTATCTAATCTTTCTAGATCAATTTTGAAAGCAAATATCCTAGGTGGAATAGAATTAAAGAAGAAAAGTCGTCTAAATTCATCTCATCATACTTCAATGCATGTGAAGTATGTCAGGTGTCAACATGGTTCAATGTTAAAAGCATATTGTTCCAGCCAGGATAAAAACTTAGTGTTGAAAGAAAACAATTCCAAATAAGGACCAAATTTTGGGCACATAATGATACCTTAAAATTTGAAATGAATGATTGTGGGTTTCCCAATATCATTCATCAAATAATGCTTTGTTATACAAAGTGTTATTAGCCTTGGTCATTCATATCCAGGCGATCACTTGTAAGCACTACAGCTGATGCATATTTTTCTTTTGAGATAGTACCAGGAGCATAAGAAATTAGTCAACTTTGTCTTTTGACAAGATTGCATCCACTTGCATTCTCATAGGCCTAAATTGTCTAAGTTTACAGGGAGTAACTGTAAAAAAAAAAGATCATTGCACCATTTTAAGCTGACTCTAACTTCCATGTTTTTGCAACTATCAACTGAAGTACTATTGCATTTTAGAAAGCTTCAAATGCCGAAAATTTATAAATCAAGACACCTCACCACTGAAATTGAATGTGGATGAAATATTTTGACAAAGATTGTGCCAACTATGACTGGTGTAAGTGGACCTGCTGCTCTCACACTCCTAAATTTCTTGTTTGTTTTACCCTGCATGTAAAAATTGTATCTGAATGGTTCTGAAATTTATCGTTGATATGGGTATAGTGACTACTATTAATCAGTAGGTGTCTTATAAATTGAAATACCATGTGTTTCATCACAAGCAGAATTACAAGGAATATAGATCCCATCATGAAAGGCGGCCATGAAAACTGTTGATGAAAACAAACAAACATTTCTCTGTAAGTAGAATTTAATGACTTATTAAAACAAGATAAAAGGAAATTATAACAACAATGATAACAAGTCATGAGCCCCATAATTTGGGTACTCTGTGATCATCCTGATACCTGATTATATTGACAATGATAAATATTCATCACAACATTGGGTAATCATGATTCTGATTATTGGTCTCCAGGGTGAACAAAGTATATCTATAATGATACTCTAAGCCTCCAACTATATGAATAATTACTATTGCATGATTTTTATATATTTAAGTGGATGATAGCAAACGATATTTTTATAAAGATTAACAGGATTTTTATCCCAACGTATTAAAAATGTCTTAAACAAAATTTCTTCTTGTAGCCACTACCAGGTAAATTTTGGCATCTTAAATGGCTTTCGAATTGTTACATAAGCTAACAAATACCATAAAAAATGCTAGGTGTCTAAACAAGTCAAAGATAACAAGAATAACAAGAAAACTATGAAAAGGATTCGATAGGGAATTACCAAAATAAGTGAAAAAGAGCAATAATTAGGAATGCCTACTATTACTTATAACCAAGAAACTAAAATCTACTGAATGCCAAGGTCAGCCTTCTACAAACTTGCATCGAACTAAGTTTTTATTTGACATAATGGTCAATCAACAACTCTGTTGCCTAGAATGAATGATATATGTTGAAAAAATGACATTCAAAGTCAATATTTACCACTAAATATGTGGTATCCAATGAAAAAACGTTTAGATAAACATTTATAGCAAATCTCCAATGCAATGTTAGATGATCTTGAAATTGTTGGTGTAATAAGCAAATGTTTATTCTGATGACTATTAACAAGTCATCATAATTTGCAATACGTATGTGGATTCCTATGTTTATAGTGATCTGCCAAAAAAAAGTAAATAGAGAGATAACTAATCAATTGAGCACATAACAATTGAAGTTTCACGTAGTCAATTTCCACCAACTCTTAAATTTTGTTGGCATAGAAAACAAAAAGGATAATACAAGAGCAAGGAGAAGGGGTCATAAATTAACAATCTCTTATCAACACCAGCCAAAATAATCAAGGATAAAATAAATTCAAAAAATAATAAAGGAGTAAAAATGACAAGGAATGATCAATTATCTTCTTTGGTTGATTTTGCATTGGCCAAGAAGTTGGATGCATATATAAGAAGACAAGTATTTAGCAAGTTTAAATGGCAAAGTGTAAATGAGACGATTCACCTGATTAACGGAAGCATTTGGGGATAGTCGAATTCTTAAGGAACACCCATTGCCATATTACTCAATAAATGTAAAAAAAGAAAAAGGATGCAATTTAGGAACAGATAAATACAAAAATGGGATCCTCACATTACCAGCACCAGCAATTATGCTCTTGACCAGAGGTATTATTTTGCTACTGAGAACTATAGGGTATCCGAGGAAGTATTTTAACTGGGATAATGCAATTACAATGGCTGAAGCAGTCGTGAAGCCTGATATCACAGCATGATTAACAAACCGGATCAGCCATCCAAGCCTGTAGAATTACATATGTTAGTATCAATGAAAGCTTTACATTCTCGCAATTTCTATTTGGCGGACATGCCAATTTGCAGTCAATGAACGCGGGCAATCATGTCCATTTTGCAAACGAACACAACGGGAGAGTTCAGTTACCGTAATAAGCCCATTAAGCTTTCAAATATGCCAACCATGAGCGACAGTAATATTGCCAGCTCCGTATACAACTTGTCTGAAGGATCAACGATGGGAGTGAGGACGTTGGACACTAAAAGGGAGGTCAAAGCCACCGGACCAACGGCGAGCTGGCGTGATGACCCGAATATGGCATACACAAATACTGGAACGAAACCCCCGTCTGCATAGAGCATTGTGTTGATAGAACAATTAGTGGGCATCAATTGAGAGGAGATACGGTAGTGGCAAATACTGAACACTCACATAGTCCATAGATTGGATGAAGGCCTGCTAACTTTGCGTACGACATGGACTGCCATTTTCAAACAATTCAATCAAAGTTACGAACGCTCAAACGCAAACAAAAAGGAAAACGATGCCACATGCCACAAAACTTTCTTCCAAGAAAAATAAAAAGTCGAATTTCAATTCGATTGACCCCGGATTCTGCAAGGTTACCCTTCCGGGAAAAATAACATACGATTCCAGGAACGACATGAAGAAAAATCCCTACCTCGAACATGTAAAAAAGGAACAGGGAGGACGAACTCCATCGAATAAAGTTGTTTCCTGATCATGAAATTTGAAGGAAAGAAAAAAGGCCAAACCTGCGGGACGAGCATAACGCCGACGGTGATACCCGCCATGAGGTCAGCCTGTAGGTATTCCTTAAGCCGATACTTGCGCATCCATCGGGTGCAGGGGAGGAGGAGCTCAAGCCAGTCCATAGCAGACATGCCCCGGACCTTGGCCCCCCACCGCCTGTAGACATCGGTCGACTGCGACATAGGGGAGGGCGCCGCGGGATGCTGCAGCGGGATCACCTTCACCGCTCGGCTTCCCCCGTCACCGCTGAGGCTGCTGGCGCTGGCGACGCGAGTCACCTCCGCAGAGGCAGACGACCCCTCCATGGTTCAAATCGCCCAGCTCCTCTTCCCCAACTGCCAGAGACCCAGACCAGTCTCTCTCTCTCTCTCTCCCCCACACATCCACCAATCGGAGGTCCACTGGCGCATTTATAGACCACATTCTCGGGGCACAATCTTAAGAATCTCCAAATTTCCTGCCCTTTTTCGCAAACCGCCGATCGTGCCAGACTTGTCCGCCTCTTTTCCTCATTTTCGGGGGCACTCCCTCACCCAACCCTCCAACTGCCCAGCGCCATTCATACTCATAGAAACACCAATAAAAACAAATTGCATTGCACTTCACATATTCAACAAATCACATCGATCTGCAAATTCAATTATGATATCTGTGTTGCGTTCTCCCAAAACTGTATTGTAACATTCACACTTGGAAACCAAAATCCAAGACAAGACAAAAAGAAATTAATAAAGCTTAAGCTTAGACGCAAATCAAGCAAAGGCAATGATGAAGATGTACATATGCTAAGTATTAAAGTGATTCGCAAAAAGGAAGCAGTTGAGTTGCTTGTTAGGTGAACATGGATCGACTTCGCACGTCGCATTCTCGGTTTCCTTCTGAGTAGAAGCAGACTGATGCAAGGCCAAAAGCTTCAGCTGCTGGTGTGCAATCTAGAACTACATGCAATCTACTAAATCTACGAGATGCAGGGAAATAGTATTTAAAAAAATATTTACTAATAGTTTACACTTTACACTCGCACGGAACTTATTATTGCAGGAAATATTTGGGGTTGAAAATTTTGAACATAAAAGTTTGGGTAAAAATGTCATTTCGCGGAGCTTGTGGTGCTCCAGCATATTGAATTGACGGACGAAAAGCTGCTAAGGGCCAAAAAAGAATTCAAAGGTGACGAGCTTGCAAATAGCGGAAGCAGAAGGGCCTAACTAAAATTTTGGCTTCCACGTGAGGCTGGAAAATCAGGAAATGGTCGGCCGGATCGGGTAACTGTTGTTTTAGGGAGTCGGGAATAAATGACCTGAGGGTTGCCATCGTCATCATTTGGATTTAAAATGGATCGAGATCCCGTCGCGTCACCTGGATGGGAAATGGACCAGATTCATTAGAAGGGAGCTCTATATTATTGATTGAGTTGCCGGTGAAAGTAATGAATGCGAGTTAAGAATCGGGAGATGCGTGCTTTTTCTAACAAATCAGACACTTACCGTTTATATATATATATATATATATATATGAGAAATTTTCTCCTTCGCGCCCGATTTCTGTGCGCTCGTCCGCGATCGAAGAAACCTACAGTAACTTCACGCCCGACACATCGCCGCTGCCGCCACTACCGCTTCGCCGTCCGGCCACCTCCGGCCGCCGGACCGCCACTGCCGGCCGCGAATTCATCGGATTCCGGCCGAATCGCGGCCGGAATCCGGCCGGGCGCTGGGCCGGGCGGTCCCTTCCCGGACGATGGCCCGTGCGGCGCGGCTGACCGGAATCGCGGCAACTTCCGCCGCCGATAATCCGGCCGAGCCGAAGAACTCATATATATATATATATATATATATATATATATATATATATATATATATATATATATATATATATATATATATATATATATATATGATTTTCTACAAGATCACAATGCGCATCGCTTGTGTGTGCTTGATTATGGTGAATAGCAGGATGTCACTGTTTCACTATAACTTGATGAAACGATGATTTCCGATCTCTATATATATATATATATATATATATATTTTTTTTTTTTATATATACCTAAGTTTTCTTTTATATTTTTGGTTTCTTCGTGAGCCTCACCTCTCTTGTTTCTTCTACCTAGCCTCGGTTTCTTGACCCTTCTTGGTCTTACCAGCACAGGTCTTACGAGTAGATCAAAAGAGTTATCTCTGACACAGAGAATAAGGACTATGAATCATAACCTGAATATGTCTAGAAAACTTTAAAGGAAATTGCATTGGAAGGAAAATTGTAGAAAGAAATTACAGAGAAAATGATAACATGCGGAAAAAATTACAAGAAGGAAAAACACACAAACAAACTTACAGGGATGCTTGATAAGAACTGCAACACACTAGCACACTGAACTAACACACTAATATACTAAGTAATGAGGAAGGAAAGAGTAAGCAGGAAGAGGATGCCCTTCAGAAGTCGAGAGGCTTCTCTTCTTATAGCCCTTGTTGCTTCGGGGCTAAGTTTTTCCTTAGTGCTTGTAATGTTGTAAAGTTGACTGTTCGCTTTCTTTTGGCAGGTGGCTTTGTACGAATGATTCCTTTTGAGTTGTAAAGTTTCTGCCTGTTGTACGAAGGAATTAATTCTCCATCATGTTGTCGATATTTCTTTCTTGTGAGGAGGTAGAACCGGGACCGGTTGTCTCTGGTGCTGGTGGGGTCCTTATTCTTCTCTGTTGTTCTGTCATTTGTTCTCTATATTGTTTGGCTGTAAGTTGTGTGGATTTTTTGAGCATCCATTTGAGTTGTCGCTGTCTGTAATGTTCAACAAATTCAGGATGTTGTGTTGAGTATTTGAACGGAAGGAAATGAGTTCCAAGTTGTGATGGCCAGTATATTTTTTCAGTGAAAGTTTCGGCTACTAACACAAAGTCATAACTGTCTCTAGCATCATCCCAAAGCCAGTTGGTTCCTTGGAGCGAAGCTCTCCAGTGTTTGGCTTGTTCGGGGAGGAGCGAAGCTCCCGATGTTAAATCTGGATCACTTGGAAAGATGGTTTCAATGGGATCGGACTTGTAGATGATTTCTCTGGATCGAAGTTTTATGACATGTCGGGCTGGTTCTATTCTGTGGTTTAACCATTCTGGTGGAGAACTCTCAATAGAACAAGAGACATAGCTCTCAAAAGTTTCTAATTCGATGAGAGTTCGAATGACATTTCCTAATTTGTAGGGAAAGGCTTCTGTAATGTTGTCAGCTTGTACCCAGAGCTCATTGAGGATCCCATGGTCTAGTAGTATGAAGGGATTTATTTCTATCCCTCTGAATCTTTGAATGTGGTAGACACTAAGGTCTATGCTGGCTTTCCTAATAGCGTATTGTAATTGGCATTAGCAGCCGTGTTTTTCTGTTATACAATCTTTGAATTTATTTTGGCATCGTATTTTAAAATTGTACTCTGCTTCGTAAAGGATGGTAATGCCTGGTTGGGGATTAACCTGTGCCCATTGTAGTGCTTCTTGTAGTAGGGCAAAGGTTCGCCATTCTGCTTCTTCAGCTGTTTGTCTCATGTATGTAGCTAGGTCTGTGGGAAGACTATTGAACCTGCACATGTCTATCTGGTTGGGCTGCTTCTTGGGACCAGCGATGAGTCCTGTGACTGGTTTTATTGATTTGCCTTTGTCGGAGACTGTTTCTGCATAGGTTTGTTGGGGAGTTGCCTTCATGAGGTGTTTATTTTTTATTGGGGAGCTCAAGAAATAAGTTAGCCCTACTGCCTTTCTGATTTCTTGTAGAGCTACTTCTAAGGAGTCAAATCCTCCTAGTTCTTCTCCCTGAGCGTCCCCTAGTAGGAGTGCTTCAGCTTCTTCCCATGTGTATAGTCCGGCATGAGGACCTGTCATAATACCATAATAGATATATTTTCCTGTATGTCTTGCCGTGCTGTGTATGTCTTTAGTATGTTGGAAGTAATAAATGAGTGCATTTATTACTCCGATTTTGTACGAGGCTATTTCAGGAACTGTGGGTATGTTCCATATGTTGTCTATTATTGTCTTTTGCATTGGCTCCATGTACGGTCTGTGTTCTGTTCTGAATTGTTCCTCCACCCGAGAGTATACTCTTAATTCTTGAGGTCCAATTTTTATTGTTGTCCTGTTTTGTCCCCATGTCTTGGGTGTGACCATTGTTCTGGGATTTTGTCTTTCCATCTGCAATATCATCATGTTAGTAACCTGGATAATGTATCTACAAGGGAATTATTAGTTCCCTTAATATGTTCTCATTGAATTTTTATACCTTTGTTGATAATTGTGTCGGCAAATTTTATCCATCTTTTTGCGGAGAGGGTTCGCTTCTTTGTCTTACTATGTTCGTGATATTTTACTATAGCTTCACAATCTGTTCTTATAGTTATTTCCTTTTTGTCACATATGAATAGATAAAAGGCTTCGAGACAATAAATAACGACCAATATTTCATAGTCCAGTGATGTAAGGTGTCCTTTCTCATGGAATTTGCCTGATGCATACTTGCACAAACTCTCTTGGGTTTTATTTTCATATTTATTTGGTTTTCTGAGTAACACACCTCCCCATCCGGTCTCACAACCGTCTGTTTCTACAATTAGATAATCTGTATCTAAGGGTAAGGAAAGTGTAGGCAAGTTTTTAACTTTTTCCTTTATGATTCTAATAAGCTCGACGTCCTGTTGGTTAAAATGTCTTTGTCCTTTAGGACTTGTTTTGTTATAGAGCGGCCCGCTGATTTTTCCAATGTCCTTGATGTATTGTCGTGCATAGTTTAATAGTCCTAAGAAAGCTCTGAGGTCTTTGGTATTTTCTATTTTATCTGGGAAGTTTAATATTTTTGTTGATATGTGTGGTTGGAGTGATATCGTTCCTCTTCCTATCTCTGCTCCTAGGAATTCTATATGTCTAGTTGCAAGTTGTAGTTTCTTTTTGGATATGATTAAACCGTTGGTTTCTATAAGGGTAAATACCATGTGAAGGTGAGCCATATGTTCTTGTTTGCTCTTTGAGAAAACTAGTACGTCGTCTATATAGACACACGTAAAGTCTTTTGTATCCTTAAATATTTCGTCCATTTTACGTTGGAATATTTGGGGTGCAACTTTTATGCCAAATGTCATGACCATCCATTCAAAATGCCCTTCTGGGCAAGAGAATGTTGTCCATTCTATCGATTCCGGATGCATTTTAACTTGCCAGAATCCTGATTTCATGTCAAATTTCGAATATCATTCTGAATTTTGTATTTTGTTTATAAGGACTTCTTTGTCTGGTATTTTATATCCATCGTCATGGCAATTATCATTTAGTCTTTTGTAATTAAAAACCATCCTGGATTGTCCCCTTTTCTGTTCTGAACTTTTGTTCACTATGAAGGCAGGGCTTCTATGTCTAGATGTGGATCTTCTTATGATATTCATTTTAAGCATTTGCTTTATATGTAACTTACATTCTTCTGTTTCCCAATTTGTATACTTGAGTTCTTGTGCTTTGATTGTTACATCAGGGTTAATTATGTTTAACTTGCATAATGTTTTGTTCTTTTCCCAATATTTTGTTGGGTTTTCTCCTATTATTTCTATTTTTTCTAATTTGGATACTATTGTTTCTAGGTCATCAGAAGTATTGATTTGTTTCAGTATGTATGTTGTATCGATTAACTGAGGTTCTTCTATGTCTGAGTCCAGTTCTAGTTCTAAGTCACTATCTGATTCAGATTCGTTATGATCTTCTAGGCTTATGTTTTGGGTTTTTGTTTTACAGCTACATCCTAGTTTGCTGTTTCCGGCGCATTTGCACCCTCTTTCTGGAGCTCTATAGAAGGAGGGATATTCAGATAGGACTAGGGATATTATGGGATTTGATAATAGGAACACGTAATCTGGCAAAAGAAACAGAGCCCTATGTTGGAGGAACTGGAGTCCTAGGATAAGTTGGAGATCTGGGTGATTTAAGGGTCTTACCCAGATATGTGGTATGGGTATAGCACTGCTATTTTGACCACAGTTATTGTAAACTTTGATGTGTGCATTTTTTATAAATGTGTGGCAGGCTAGGTGTTGTCCATCAAATTGGGTGCTGACCATTGGTTCAGATGTGTATTTAATCACTTCCTTAGGGATTATATTTTGTATTGCTTTCAGATCTAGTGCTGAACTTGTAGCTCCTGTGTCTAACAAGGCTTGAATCTTTATTTCATATCCTTGTATGTTTAAGACACACTGTATTCTTAAGTCAACAGATTTTCCGGTGTTACACATGCTTGGTGTTTTTACAAATACCATATTTGTTTCTGGTGGCGGTGGTTGGGTTACTATATTTGTTTGTTCGTCTTCAAATCCTTCTAAATCTCTCTGTTGTAAAGTCTGTCTAAGTAATTCTATTTCATTTTCTAGGATGTTTATCCTGGTTTCTAATACTGATATTCTGGTTTCTAATAGCGTTGTTTTCATTGTACTCTTTCTAGTTGATGGTTCGGGTATGCTTATATGGTGTTGTTCAAATAAACAGTAGTTGCATAGTTGTTGTCTACAGACTCTACAAGTTCCTCTCTTGTCTAAAGAGGAAAAATATCCGCAGACCGAGCATGGTATGTGATCTGCCCCTGATTTTAAGTCCCAAATGTGGGTACATGTTGAGTGGATTGGGGTCTGTCTGAACATGTAATTGTTCTCAAATTTATGTAACTGATCCCATTCTATCTCATCTATTTCAAAATTTGCTTGATGCCTATTCTGGTCTATTTCTAAGAATGAATTTACTAATGAATAGTCTGTTGTTTGTGGGATTTCTTCTAGGTCGGCTACTGTGACTACTGAATATATCGAGGATGTATCAGATACATCTGTCTGCACCTCTACCAGATCTTTGTTAGTACAGGCTACTAATGTGGCTTCCCTTGTGAACAAATTTTTTCTGTTAGGACATGCTGATGATAGATGTCCTTGTTGATTGCATGCATAACATGTTATTAGATTCGAGTATGTTTTCTTGGGATTAAATTTTCTGACGTATTTTTCTTTGTTTAGATATGACTTTCTGGCTTTACTTCTTCTTAGGTAATAAGTTTGTTTGGGTTTTCTTTTTGGTTTTGGGTTTATTCGTTCTCTCTGTGGGTTATTTCCGTATTGTTGTGGGGTATAAATTTATTTGCAGAACCCATATTGTTGATTTTTTTAATTGTTTTTGTATTTGGATGTAGGTACATTTCTCCTTGAGTTTGTTTATTATATGTTGTATTCTAACTCCTATATTGTTGTATTCTTCTGGCACTTGCATTTCCGTTCATGACTTGTGTATTTCTTTACCTAGTTCTCCTGGTAACTTGCTAAAAAGTCTCTCTCCTACGTCTATATTGTAATAGTTTCCCGATATAGAGGCTAGGTGTAAGAAGTCATTGCAGAATTTTTTTATCATCGACCAATCGAAGAGTTGTATTTGTTCTAAATCTCTCATTGCTTCTTTTTGTCTAATATCTAGGCCTGTATTAGCATCTCTTGCTATAAGAATTCTGTGGATTGCGTAGCAGAAATTTATTATGTTATTTCCTCTGCTTGCTAATTTTACTACTTCTTCTGGGAATTTCTTTTTATAAGCTTCCCAAGATGATCTGACTGTCTCTCCTAGGTAATTTTCTCCTATTCTTAACATGGCTTCTCCTGATTCTACATCAATTTCATGTTTTGCCAAGTAATCTCTTTGTACAGATACCATCCATTGTTCTAAATAAGTGTCGTATAACTGTGGGTCACATTCAGTTATATTTAGTAATATTGATCCTGTTCCGAAAAAGGTTTGTTCTGTTGGCCTTCTTTTTCCTAATGTTCTTAGTAGTGGGTTATTGTTGGTATATGGAGGGGCTGCTCTTCTAGGGGGATGTCCTTGTCCGTAATCTAGAGTACCCATCGTGCTTTTCGGATATGTAGGGATTCTAGATGTGGTCGTTGATTCGGTGTTCATAAAGTTCATTTGTTCATGATTTTTCTAAGACTAAAATATTTCCTTCTTCATCTATTGTCAATATTTCATTTGCTTTTAGTATGCCTTTATTTTTTTCTTGTATTTCTAACTGTTTTACTTCTCTTAATGTCGTATTGTTCTTGTCACTAGGCTGATATACATATCCTCCTAAGTCATCAAATATGCCTCTTGTTTCCCTGTTCATTAGGTTAGTTTCTTGTCTTTTCCTTACCCTATCCAGGTGTTTTTTTCCTAGCATTTTAAGCATTTCAGGATAGCTTACTTCTCTGTTCATCAAGTTTGTTTCAAGTTCATGTTCATCTTCTCCCTCTTCTGTGTTTGCTAAGTATCCTGTGAATCTGATACTCAATTCTCTTCGTCTGTTCTTATACATTATATATGTACGACTCACTAGCATCACATACAGTAATAAAAAATATATAATATTTTATTCTATCGTAGTTTCTTACAAGTCCAAAGCCGGTCCTGGGGAGGGCTACTGGGACCCTCGCCCAGACCCAAAAATTTTTTTTCTTAAAGAGGTTCAATTTTTAAATAGAGAATGGGGCCCAATTTCTAAATTTCACCCAGGACCCTAAGTGTAAATTTTAAAAACATGACCGACTCTACTTATAACTCAATCAAATCGATCGTAATTGTGACCGCCAACAGCCATGACGTTAGCGACTATAATTCGATTGGATTCCGACCCACTTTGATCGGAATCCAACTGCATTCAATCGATCGGATGATGACAATGACCTCGACAAGTTCAGGAGCTAGACTAGAATGTGGATGACAGTCGATGACAAAGAATTTGACCAGAGATCATCTGGCGAGAAACACTATATATATACATGATTTTGATATTCTACGCGACGAATATTTGTGTATCTGTGTATGAGCGAGCACAGTAATGAGGAATGCATAATAACTCCATCAAACAGTTAAATTCCGACTAGATTGCAACCACATTCCGGTTCGATTGCGATCGCGATCGGATGCGATGTCTCAGTCGCGATGTTACGATTGCAATCAGGCTCGAATTCTTCCGATGACACATGGTTGTGGTTCAATCACTATATATATATATATATATATATATATATATATATATATATATATATATATATAATGTTTTTTTTTATTTTAATCATCACCGAAGAGTGTTTCACTTTAACAATATATATATTAAAAGAGTATTTTATCCTTTTTTTTCAAATCACCTTTTTTGCTAGATAGATCTGATATTCTTATATCAGTTTTATGATCAAAAATCTTAATATTTTTTTTTCTTCGACTTAAATTATTAAACGCAAAATTTAGAATGTTCTTATTTTAAGTTAAAAAGTCCTTACATTTTTAGACGTAATTATAGATCAATAAAAAGAAAGCATTTGGGTGGAACAATTTTATCTTAAAAGAAAGACAAAAGGATTAAAAGCATGTCGACGTCCAAACGAGTGATCCAACAACCGTATCAGATTTGCCTACTCCAAAACGAGCGTAACCATAAAGTATTATCGAATTTAACATCACCAATTGCATGAATTTTATCCGGTGGTTCCTCTTCTGGGAATGAGAATGCCCATTTTATCTGGTCTAACTAAAAAATCTGAAGCAAATTTAGTTTCTAATTCGGTTTGATTTCGTTCGACAGATTTACTGAAAATGCAACTAAGTTGAACATTTATTCTAGGAAAGCATGAAGTTAGTAAAGTTCACTAAACCAGGCATTTGTTTAGAATTTTAATTATAAACATGAATTTTATCATATTAACGCTATAAAAAAAAATTGTTTTATTGTTCTATTTAAACGAACTGAACTAGGTCAACAGTTTCAGATTGCTATTAGCTTAATTTTTTTTAACCTATTTCGTTCGAATCAATTTCTCGACGACAAAACAAAATTAACTTACACATTAGATTTAGTTTAGTTTAATTTAATTTAATTAGATTGTCAAGCGATGTGTTTTTGTTGGTCGTTTTGAAAGAAGACATCATTTACTTGAAGATTTCATCCACGACACAAATGATATGAACACTACCTATTACATCTTGATGCAGTCTCTACAAAATATTCGCAATCGTTACAGACGTTTTCAAGTCCAAATGCAGTTTCTACGTCTGATATGAGATCAATAACAAATATCGCTATGAAATCAGAATTTTCTCATATAAACAGCAAGATGTCATCTAGATGAAGCAAAGTCTATGTTTCGTTCATATTACAAACCAAATCGACGTAAGAAACTAGGCCATCTCTGCCTCTTCAATGAAAAGACAATACCTGAGCTATCAAGGGGATAATATATCTAATCAGGTAATATATCTTTCTTGCTGCTCCTGAAGAAGCCTTGCAGAAGACTTGGCATCCAGATACAGAGAAGTTACTTCGACGATATCAGCCTGCAAAAGTTGCAAGGGAGTTATTACAGTGAAACTATAATGTAAATGACCGATAGTGAGGCTATAATGCAGGTCTTATTACCTTGCAAATCTTGTCCCTTCCATTAGTTTTGGCCACAATGCTTGCAGGCGATAACAGCTGGATTGCATGCCTAAATAGGTTGATAGTTCAGTTAGTCTTATAAAATCCAGATGGGAAAACCATAAAACAATAGTGCAACGGATTTGCCAAATGTGCATTAAAATAAAAACAGAAACAAAAGAGAGATTCGATTTCAAAATTGAAGCACGTCCCGCACTGTCAATATTCTTGCCAAATTGTATTGGGCTGTTTTGGCCGTGTCACTCGTCCAGCGTATCAATTTATGAAGTGCAACGAAGATGGATATGGATGCCTCTCCTGATTGTCACATGCACCAACAGTATTTGTAGAGTAGCATGTACCCATGTACTACTCTCCCCATCTAAAGTTAATATATTATGTTTTAACCGGGCTACTACAGCAGAGAGTACTAGACAACTTGATGAAAACTCTAGTGCATGTCAGATAAGAATCAGGAGAAAATTGAGAACAAAAGATATATCTTCAGCAATCAAAAAACAAGGATGAGTAATCGGATAATTTAAGAATTATGACAAAAAAAGGGAGAGCACAGATAAATGGATCTTAACGTGAATTTAGTAGTCTTGAGGAGCTAATGATGTCATGATACTTGACATCGATAATTCGATTCCAGGTAAGATTGAGGTCTTGTTTTTCTGAAGCGAAATTGAGAAGTGAAAATAGAAAAATGATAACAATGTCATTTACTTGGAAAAATAGAGAGGATACTAATATTGAAAGGTCAAACTGGATCACTTTCTCCCCAAAATTTATCTTCATTCTCAAGACTACAAAGAAAAGTAGGAAAATTAACTTGATTTTGTCATGATGAACATCTTCTCCCTCCTCTCTCTTTTGCACCACCTCACTGCCTCATAGGTGTCACTCATTCACATTTGCAGTTCACAAGAATGGAGGTGGTCTGATGGGACATGGTGTGACCAATGAGTCAGTGACTTTCAAAAAGACTCTGAAGAGTAAGGAGGACCTAGGTAAGCGGCAGACATCCTCAATTCGGAGGCTGGTGTCACTTCCTTCAACAAGAGGACATAATGACAGATGGCGTGACTGTGCCACTAACTTCACCACCAAAGCCATAATTGGACCAATTGTACCACTCCACCATCGACCAGGCCAATTTGAATGCAGAGAAAGGAGGAAGACTAAAAGAAAGTGAAATATTTTCAACATATAAATCCAAAAAATCACCATTGTGGTATAAATAATACCAAATATTGGGGGGAAAAAATGTAAACATGACAAGGAATTAAGTTTTACTCGCACATCAAAAACATCCAAGTATGGAATGGCTGAATCACATATCAAAGGTTGAGTGACAATTGTAAAAAGAATCTTGTGAGTAAAATCAATACATTAAAAAATGAGAAAAGAAAAGGCAGTGCATATTATGAAATCCAGAACATATAATTGGGTTCAGATCTCTTACTTCTCTACAGTTCAAACAGAACTCAACAATCTGAATGCCATCTGCAGACTATAACTAATAGTCTAATATAATGTGTATCGCTTTGATAACACAATCATCAAAGGATAATAATAAAATCAATATTATGAATGACAACAACTATAGTTCACGAGTTCATCCCTACAATAGATGGATACAAGCATCTACAATAACGATAATAAAAACTGAATTATAAAAACCTTTACATGGTCATTTTAAATGAGAAGAAAAAGGAGACAAAACATAAGTTGTTTGGTTGTGTTGGCAAAACCCTTCCATATAAATAATTATGAAGATGGAAAGGACCGGGAGAAGAGCATCCACATAATTGCAGACGATAGAACAGATGATATACTTATGTTCAAACAACACATTGGTGCTCTCCTATTCCAATAAGAATCGTGCACACCAAATATAGAAAAAGGAATAAACTATATACCTTAATGATGCTTGTTGGCCAATCTCCCCTAGGTAAGCTAGACTGTCTTCATCGATATAAATCTCTTCAACCTGAGCTCTAATAGCCAATATCTGCTCCAGATCACAAGTGATTGGAAATTGAAAAGGATAAAAAAGTTTAGTCCTGAGCTTATGGTCATGTATAACGTTATTTTATAACATTATGGAAGCAGATATACAAACCTGAATCATTTCAGTGAGACCATAAGTTTCTGTCCTTATAATGACCAATCGATCTAGCAAATCTACAGGAATGCCATGTGGACTAGTCATGTCAGTGCCCCTGTGCACAAGTAGAATCATAACAAATCAGAATGAAGCACTATAAAAGCCTAACAACACGAAGGCAGAATGGCTTGAAAGGAAATGTTTAAAAAACAACAGTGAGCATTCAAGGACATGATGGAAATCCATAAAATATATAAACAAAAAAAATGTAAATCAAAATTCACAAATTCAGAGAAAATGTGTCATTCTACAATAGTATTCTCTCAATCAGTCAACCGTCACATAGGTCCTTATCCACCATAATAATAAACCAAAGTTGACTTGATGTTTTTTCCATTTTTTTTACATCTACCTACTTTTTCCATTATTATTCAATATGTTCTCATACCTGACAGTACATATTCCTCGGTTGGTAGCCAAAATCACTATAGGTGATATTGTGCTCTCCAGAGCACGATTTAAGTAAGAAAAACATTCAATGTCTAGCATGTGAACCTGCACAAGAGTTGCAATATTTCAGATGAAATTGCTAAGTATAAGCAGCTGAGCTCCCTAAAATTCAGAAGGAACTACCTCATCAATAAACAGCACACCAGGTACAAGCTCTGCAATGCCTTCATCAATATATTTATTAACAACCTGAACAACAAAGATTTACATTCAGTTAATATTAAACATATCACCATATTAAAAGACATTAGGGACAAGTTTATATGAATAAAAGGTAGGAAGCACAATATAAGAGTGTCATAAATATAAACCTTATTAATTTCCTGTCGCAGTTTGTCAGTGATTTCAGTTTTTCGAGGCTTCATCATCTGGCCCATAAGGGATAATATATCCTGTCCTCCTTGCGGGCGAGCATTTGCAGCATCAAGGTCATGTAGCGTAACATCCTAGGAAACCATTAGAGAGAGTAATGCACTTGCTATCATCATGCTTGCATAACCTACTTCTAGAAATGAAACAACAAAATAGATGAAATCATTCATTGTGAATAACTATGTTGCCATTGCCATCAGAGTAAATCGTTCTTGAACGTTAATGAACCAAACTTAAGCTTACTAGTCTTCAAACTTGTTTATTTTATATGTTATTTTACTATTGAGCAAATATAAACAAGCTTTATCGAGCCAACCACAAAGCTTGTTCACAAAAGACCAGGACAAAGAGAAGGAGAAGAAGAGGAGAGCGTGGAAGTTAGCATAAGACATTACAATAATCGAGTTCTTGTGTGGTTAAGCATGAGGCATGTAACTATAACCTTGTGTAAATGTTAGAGATTTAGGGTTGTCCATCGTATAGTAATTTTGAGCATATGGCAATATACATAAGTTCTGAATTATAGAAGAAATTTTATGGTCTGTTTATTTTGACTTGAGCTTGTGTTACATCATTGAGTTACAAGAGACATAACATGCTTTAAGTATGCTAGAGATAAGAACATATTTTTGTAATTTAAGTGTGAACATCCACAGAGAAAGAGCTGTGTATACCTGAGAAAGAATTGTGGTTCCATTATAAACGAATATTATAGTCAAAATTACAGCAGATATAAAAAACTATTAATTTCAGAGTTTAGGTTACTGCATTTGGAAAAGTTGGCTGAAGGAAGTTGCGTGAGGAGAGTTCGGCCTAGTTGGACAATGGAACTGGCTAAGTATGGCAGAAATGCTTGGAATTCAATCAAAGTGTATTAGGTTCGACCAAGTGACAAGCAATTTGGCCCAAGTAATATTGAAGTGGAGTCAAGTTCAATGGCTGGGATTGAATTAGCACTGGATTGAGAGATATGGCAGAGCAGGATTAATTGCATCAAAATTGGCAAATTCTTAGGTGATTATTGTAACATGTTTCCTCTCAAAAAGTCTCATTCAACATGACTCTGTCTCCCTTTTTATGGGACTCGAAATATGTGCCCATACAATAGCAGCGCTTCAGGTAGCTGAGTGTTCAGATGGATGCAGATTCTCTTTGGTGGACTTTATCTGTTCGCACTCTTAACAAGCCATGTATCTCCTTCTAACTGGTTGCCCCTAAGAGAAAGATTAGCCCATATTCATACTTTTCAACACCTAAATTTACATGTGTTGTCCATCTAGTGACTCATAGAATTAGTGGGCAAGTTACCCGCACCAGTTACCCCTCATATAAAATTTAATGAAGTGATTTTGGGTCACAGCCTCACTTTGACTCACAATCTTCTATATTTATTGTCATCTTTGAGTCACAACCTCACTTAACCTTTCTTCCTTTTAATGGCAATGTCATCTATAAATAGCATTCCTAATAAAAATTCTTCTGCTGCAGAAGTTCTCTGCCCAAGTTTTCTTTAAGTTCATTTTTTTACCAGAAAGTATTATTTTTTTCACCACCTTAATAAGTATTTGCTTTTCACATTCCCTTTCCCCAGGTCCTTGCTAATTATTTACACAGAGTTTCATATGCACTACACAACAAACACACACACCCCTTCCGTGCACCTGACTTTAAAACCCAAAGTTGCTCTGGTTCTACTCTCCAACTGAGATCACCTCAGCCAAACTAACCCTATATGCATCTTGAATTCAATCTCAGCTAAACTGAACCTAACTCTGCCAACTTGCACTATCCAATTCTCCCAAATTCATCTTGTTGGCAGCAAACGCCCATTGTGGTTCGCATTCTGCATCCAAAACAATTGAAATGAAAAATAATCATACGGGAGCAAAAGATTCAACTGAGACAAGTTTTATGGCAGACCTTCCACAATAACTAAATCCAAGCTTGAAAAGATGTGAATCAAGTATCATTTTCTTGGATTCCTTGACACTAGACCTTCATTCCCTCTTCATCTCCTTATCTTACAACTACTAAACAACTGAGATCCAAGAATTAGCCAATTTGCTCTCAATTCTTGGCGCCACCTTGTGATCCTTTTGCCAAAATATGCTGTCTTAGGAATCTAAGCTACTAAGAGAGCATTCCTCCATGGATGTGGCATCTACTTCACTCAGGCATGCCACATCTCACCCCGAACTGGATGGAGAATAAAAGGAATAGCAACATCCATCAAGAAATCTACACAGGGGGTTCACCATGATTCATTGCTCAGCATGCCCGTGACTCACTCTGGAGGAATAGTATTGATGCAAAAAAAAAAAAAAATGTTACGACATATTTGCACTCCCACTTTCCTTGAGAACTACTGCGAAGAAAACCTCATTGCGACATGACTCTGAGGCTCCTCCATTATGATACTACCTTCTCATGTAGATGGATGTCAATACAACAAATTTATAAAGATGAAAATTACTTCAGCAGTAACAAATATTGACAAAAAATTTGTAACAAAATGTCACAGTAAAGAAGAAGCATATTATGGTGAAAATTAACAGATTATCTAGATGTACCACAATCAATAAAACTATTTTTATAACATTATACTATCTTCTGATGATTATTAAAATGTCATTTAATGTTCATAGTGTTATGTCAATTTTTTATGTTCTTCAGTTTTATGCTATAATATCTTTAATAATTTTACTAATTCATGTAATATTTTTAAGAAATATTTTACTGGTAATGCAAGATAGAAGTCAAAAAAACATTTCCTCTTGGGTGGCAAATGATGGAAACATAAACTCCTAAATCTAATTGACAGTGAGGACATTTTTTGATCATGCAAAGTGAATGCTTGGCTAAAAGCAGTTTCCCTCTTATGTCTCTTCTTCTCTATTTTCTTTTGCTTCTCTTCCCATATGAATAGAATAGCACTTCTTTTTCAAAAACACAATTTCTCTGGTTACTTCCATGACAATGATAAAAAATTATCATACAGATGGGCAAGCATCCTGATTGATGGGTGCTTCTGGAGATGCCAAAATAACTCGGGAAGACCATAAAACCAAATCACTTTATTAGCCAAATTATAGAAGAATAGTACTGGATACCAGATTTTAAATGATTCTACAATAGATAAAGACATAAAATGAATTAGCCATTGGCAATGTGAATGTCAGCTTTAAAACCCACAGCATTCTGAATGACATACAATGTGGATATTAGTCTATGTAAATCATATCCATGTAGAAGACAAATCTATTTTTCAGTCTCGAGATTACAAAACAAGGAGTCATACGCTGACTCATATGTATTAGTCAGAATAAAAATGGGTTAAGAGACTAGTAATTAAGTACCTGTACTATCTCTTTTTTCTTATGAACTTCCCCTTTAGGAATAGGAACATACTCTTCCGCCTCAAGATCATATTCTGTAGCAAAAGCATCACATCTACCTACTCTTTTTACTGCACCACTATTTGCTTCAATGTAGATAACATCACCAACAGAAACCTGCAGAGAAGTTAAAATAACAAGAAACTCAAATAACTGACAAATATAATCTTGGATGATGTTAGAATGATATAGGAACCACTTAAGATTAAAGGAAATAGAATGTCCTGAACCATCTAAAATATGCCTTCAGGTGAAACAGAATAAGATGGGATCTTAAGTTAATCTCCACATCTTTAAGCAGTAAAAGAGTCTCAACAACAACAACCAAGTCTTATCCCACTACATAGGATCGGCTATATAGATTCTCATACGCTATTGGACTCTATCCCCTATTATATCATCATCTATAAAAAAAAGACAGTCCAGTGCACGAAGCTCCCATCATACAGGGTCCCGGAGAAAGATCTATTGTACGCAATCTTACCCTACTTTGCAAGAGGTTATTTCCAAGACTCGAACCCGCGACATCTAGGTTATAAGGCAATAACATTACTGTTCACCAAGGCTCTCCTTCACTATATAATCATCTATATTTAAATAAATTTTATCTTATTTTATTGTTGCTAAGTTTTTTTTGTCTTTCTCTTTCTCGTATGATTTGTATATTTGTCATAGTTTCACATCGCCTAATTGAAGCATTTATCGGTCGTCTAAATACATGTTTATATCATCTTAAATGTGTCTCCCGGTATTTTTTCTCAGTAGGTGCAATCCCAAATTTCGCTCTAATGTATTCATTTATTATTTTATTCATCCTCGTATGTCCACATATCCATCTTAACATCCTCATCTCTACAACTGCTTATGTGCTTGAGTCATACTCCAATATTTAGCTCCATATAACATAACAAATCTAATTGTCGTTTTGTAAAAGTTCTCTTTAAATTTTAAAAGTATTTTACAATTACAAAAAACACTCGATGATCTCCTCCATTTCAACCATCTTATTTGTATTCTATATAAGACATCTCTCTCAATCCGTCCATCATTTTGCAAAAATGATCCTAAATATTTAAAATTTTCAATTACAGACAATTTATTATCTTTAAACTTAACAATTATCTTATTGTATCTAATATTACTAAATTTAAATTCTATATATTCTTTCTTTACTCTACTAAGTGTAAGGCCTTTCACTTTTAGTGTTTTCCTCCAAGATTCAAATTTAACATTTACTCCTTCACGTGTCTCATCTACTAAAACAATATCATCTGCAAATAATATGCAACATGGTATCATGTCTTGAACACGTCTAGTGACTAATCCATTCATGATTAGTGTAAAAAAAATAGACTTAAAACTAATCATTGATGTAACCCTATTTTTATGGGAAACATTTTAGTTGACCCTTCTGGTGTTTTCACTCTTGTCATTGCATCCTCATATCTTTCCTTAATTATTTCAATATATGCAATACTAATATCTTTTTTTTTCTAAAATTCTCTACATATTTTCCCTTGACATTTTATTATAAACTTTTTCAAGGTCAATAAATATCAAGTGTAAGTCTTGCTTTTATTTCCGATACTTTTGAATTAATTATTTGAAAAGAAGTATAGTTTTTATTGTCAACCTCTTCGGCATAAATCCAAATTGATTTTTGATCACTGTGACCTCCTTTCTTAATATTATTTCTATTACTTTTTCTTATAATTTCATGGTATGACTTATTAATTTAATACCCCTATAATTTACACAATTTTATGTCCACTTTGTTTTTATATAAATAAACTAGAGAACTTATCCTCCACTGATGAGATATTTTTTTTGTTTTCAATATCAAGTTAAATAACTTTGTAAGTCATTCAATACCCTCCTTGCTTAGATACTTCCATACCTTTGATCCAACTATTTTTCTATTTTGCAAGCATCTGGTCCAACTACTTTTCCATTTTGTATGTCCCCATTCAATACTTCCATACATTTGGTCCAACTACTTTTCTATTTTGCATCCCATTTTAAGTCTGTTCTACTTTTGAAGGTTAAATTCTACGATAAAAATTTAAATTTCTATACTCTTATAACCTACTTAAATTATCTAGGCTAAATTGATCGCCTAAAACTTCATTAAAAAAGTTACTGAAAATACCTCATCCATCGTTCTTTGATTTCTTCGTTATCCAATAATATCTTATTGCATTCACCTTTAATGCATCTTATTTGAATATCTTTAAAATCTCTCTCTCTAACTTTAGTTATTCTATAAATATTTTTCTCCTTTTATATCCGGTTGTCGTTATAAGCATTTAAAAGTTTCACTTTTTAATTTCACTTACTACTTTTTTGACCTCTTTTTTTTTTTTTGCTATTGAGGATGGTTGAAATGGAGTAAAGCATCGGGTATTTTATGTGATCGTAAAGTGTCTCTAAAACTTAAAGGGAAGTTCTACAAAACGGCAATTAGACCTGCTATGTTATATGGAGCTGAATGTTGGGCTACGACTCGAGCATATGAGAAAAAGATGAGAGTTGCAAAGATGAGGATGTTAAGGTGGATGTGTGGACATACGAGGATGGACAGAATAAGAAATGAGAGCATTAGAGAAAAAGTTGATGTTGCATCTATTGAAGGAAAGCTCCGAGAGATACGTTTAAGGTGGTACGGACATGTACTTAGACGGCCAATAAATGCTCCAGTTAGGCGATGTGAAACTATACCAAATATACACATCAAACGAGGAAGAGGAAGACCAAAAAAGACTTGGTTAGCAACAATAAAACAAGAAAAAATTTATTTAAATATAGATGATGATAAAGTAGGGGATAGAGTCCAATGGCGTAGAAGGATCCATATAGCCGACCCCACCTAGTGGGATAAGGCTTTGTTGTTGTTGTTGTTGTTGTTGTATTGAATACTTTTTTAAGTTTTTCTCGTTCTTCAAGTGTATAATACCTTAAAGGCTTTTCGTTTTTCCTCCACTTTCTCCTGTGTTTTTTCATTCCACCATCAAAATTCTTTACTTGGTAATAGGCATCCCTTTGAGTCACCTAGTAAATCTTTGACTATCATTTTTAATTTTAATATCATCTTATCTCATGTCAAATTTGAGTCATTATGTATCTCTTTTAATATTTAAACTCCTGTCTTCTCTTTAGATATGTTTTATTTCTCATCTTTTAATTTTCACCATTTAATCCTAGGAGGCATACATATTTTTCTTCTATTAAAAATATGCTTAAGACGCATATCCAATACTACGAATTTATGTTGGGTAGTTAAATTTTCTTCCAGAATAAACTTACAATCTTCACATATTTTTTTATCCTTTTTCCTTACCATGAGAAAGTCAATTTGCGACTTGTTATTCCCACTTTTAAACGTAACCAAGTGTTCTTCTTTTTTTTTTTTTTTTTGAAAAACTTATTAGCTAGTATAATATCATATGCTATCACAAAATCTAATATAATTTTTGCTTCTTCACTGCTTGTTCCAAACCCATAACCCCTATGCACTCTATTATATTCCTCATTTTTTACTCCCGCGTGTACATTTAGATCTCCTCTTATTAAAATCATTTCGTTTGGCGGAATTCTTTGTAACACCTAATATAAGTTTTCCTAAAATCTAATTTTAGTATCTTCATCTAATCTTACTCGAGGTGTATATATGCTAATTATATTAATAGTTTCTTTTGCTATCACTATCGTAAGAGTTACAATTCTATCCTCTTTTCTAATTACTCCAAACTATTTTATCATTTAATAAACTATCTACAACCATAGCTACTTCATTTCATGTTCTACTCTTTCCTATGTACCATAACTTAAAGTCTAAATTCTCTATCATTTTTGCCTTTTCTCCTACTCATTTTTGTCCCTTATAAACATAGAATAGTAATTCTTCTTCTAATCATAGTATTTATTATTTTCATTGTTTTACCGATAAGCATTCTTATATTCCATATTCCAAACTGTAAACAATCAATTTTCCTATAATATTTATCTTTAGCCAATATATGGTGTAAGAATTCTTGCATATTTAATACTACACTCAAATTCTCATGGAAATGTAGCAATCCTTGCTGAGTTATTACAATCAGATCCTGCAATGAGTTCCTTCAGAGGAAGGACCTAGCATTAGCATAATATCTCAATGGATCCATTCATTGAAATTTGCCTAAGTTCAACGTTGACTGACAACCTAATATAACCCTCTCTCTTTTCATTCGGGCTTGGGACCGACCAGGGCGAGGCTCACATTTTCAAAACTATAATTATAGCGAAAAGAAACATCTTTTCATGAAATAACTAGAGAAAAGAAAAAAGACAATATATTCACAACATTCTTTTATAAAATTACTAGAGAAAGGATAGAAGAAAATTCATCCAAAAAACACTATATTACCTTTTCTTTTATCAAAGCATCATAAATAGTTGGATCCAACTTCAGCTGTTTGGTTCCCTTAACAGTCTTTAACCCAATGATTACGTGACTAATGCTTTGCCCATACCCACCAGTTATATTATCACTCTCTTCTGGAGAAAGTTCTGTTACCTGAAACAAGGATAAGATTGTTGGCCAAGAAATAAAGAAAAATTACAAATAAGAATTTGCAGTAAAGAAAACTGAAGAAATTAGAGAATCCATTATCCTAAGGAACAAAGCAGAAAATTATAGCATCAAAATTAGTAAGCAGCACCTCTCCTTCATAAACTTCCTTGGTTTCTTTAATTCGCAGACCGATAGCCCTTCTGAAATTCTCCATAAGAATCTCAGTTTTCTTGACCTCAGATGAGTACACTTCTGATCCAACCATAGGGCAAAAGGGCACCTAAAAAAATCACATTCAGTAAAAGAACAACATAAACCCTAAAAAAATGAAAGGGGTACTTAACACAAACCATATCCAACATGGGTGTTTCTAAGATGCAAAAATTAGTAAAGATATGCAGTTGTACTAGAGGCAATGTGCATCTCGCTGACTATCTAATTGCTTTCCTAGTTGGCATGAAAAACAGTCACATTTTAAGGTGCTAGAGAGTATGGAAACTTTGATATTTTTATATTCCATTATAGGCGCCATAAAACTGGATATCAATAGGAATAGGAAAAGATTAGCAGTGGATAATACCTTGCTTCCAAGATCCTGAGAAATGCCTAGAGCTAGGGCAGTTTTGCCGGTGCTGGGAGGCCCAGCAAGCAGAAGTGCTCTTCCGGCCATCTTCTTCTGCCGTATCATATCCACCACAATGCCCGCTGCCTCTCTAGCAGCCACCTGCCCGACGAACCCAGCAGCCAAAGGAATTGCATTGCCAGAAGCCTAACATGCATTAAGATATCAAAATAAACACCATTTTTCGATCTTTCCGCCAATATTACAATATTTAAGCAGGAAAAATAAATACATGGGTAACTTCGCTTAGCAAGACTGCTCCTTCTACCAGATTCCGCAGTCAACCAACCAAAGGCGTAAAGCCGAAGTCAGAAAAAACTCAAAAGTAAGAAACCCTAGAGCCTAGAAACCGGAACTAAAGAACTAGAACAAAGAAACAAAAGAGAGATCGAGGTGATAGAATAATACATCGAGGCCGAGGCCTTTGATGTGAGTGTGGGTAGCGATCCGCTGCTTCCTCGTGGTGGATTGGACCTCATCGATCTTCATTTAGCTCTGCTGCTTCGCGGAGCTTCGGGTCGTCACCTGAGGGGGGAACACAGAGCGCGCGGCCGGGACCGATCGAGGTATTGAAATTCAAGAGATGCCCTACAAATTTGCAAGACAAAGAGCTGAAATTCTCCTGAGAGAGTGAAGTCAATAACTCTCGTCAATGGGCCAAGGTAGCAGTCTAGCCCTCTTAGCCCGGTCCATCATGCACCAGGTCCAGCACCATGATGAGCATTTATTGTATTTAATATGATCCTTGTTTTACTTCACAAGAAATTAAAATTGTTAATACCTTTTTAATTGACCATTGGATTTTTAAAACAAATATATAAATCCTCGTAACTTTCAATCTTGAAGCCGAAGAGAAGATATAACATCTTCTAGTATCTCCCTTAAATTTGCAAATAGATTTGTTTTAAATTTTTAATTAATTTGATTTTAATTGTTTTAAAAAAAAACCGGTAAAGATGGATACTAGAATATTTACTTTGATAAAATAGTTTATTTGTAGCCGGCCCAAAAGCAACCTTCCTGTTGACTATAAAATATAGATATTATTATAAGTGAATATGGATCAACGTATGATTTTAAATTTTCATTCGGATTTAAAAAAAAATTATTATTATTTTAAAAAATTAAAACTGTCAGTCTAACCGTGGTTATCGATCTGTTCCATGTCTATTGTGAAAGAGATAAATCACGAATGATTTTATAAATCTTGACGTCGTGGTCAAGACATGTGAGGACATCTAAATCTAATAAAGAGTTTTACATTTCCTCCGAAATCGATTAATGTCACTTCTATAGTATCGTCGTATCTTAGTCATCATGTTATCTCCGTAGAGACCATCCTCTATTATTTTTATCAATAGATTAAGAGACTTCATGATTTATCTTCGACTATAGACGATGAAGTACACTGCCTGAAGATAATCACCTTTAACTAGGAAAACTTCTTCGTGGTTCAGTAGCATGGTCGTACATAATATAAGATCAAAGAGGTGATCACCTCGGATCCATTTTTAAAATAGATTAGATGATAAAAAAATATATAAAGAATCTAAAGAATAATACATTAATATATTTTTTAAAATTAGCTTAGTCCCTTGTACGGCTCTGTTCAGCGGCAGTGGCTGCAGGTGACAAACAATATGTTTGGCTGGGCACCTGCTTTTCTTGACTTTAATAATGCCAATTGCCGACGCTCCTTCAGCGACATGTTCGCTCGATTTCAGGTTTAATTATTTCTCTCCGCATTATATATAGTATATGATATTGATCTGCTACTTTCTAACCAAGGAATCAGGAATATTGCCCTCGAATGAGTTCGGCAAATGATTTTTCAAAGCAAATCGTCTCGTAAGCAGCTTGTGGGCTAGTGCTGTCCTGCCATCGTCTCAAACTGCTAGAATCATTGTTTTGTTTTTGTTTTTGTTTATATTGAGCGATTAAAGATTTACTTCTCCAGATATCCAGAACCAGATGGACACTGCACTTCATCATTCAACGATGAAAGATCCAATGGAAGATATTCCAGAGAGTCAGGGATCATAGAAACCTTCAAAATTTCAGCGACATCTGTTTAAACAGAGTCCTGCAGTTGGAAATTCTAAAGCTTATAGAAAGAAAATTTGTTTGAAAGATTGGAACAGAATATATGGCAAGTTCAAATCCTTTTCGTATCGAATCTACTCGAACAACACCATGACACACACAGTTTCCTCCGAAACTAAAGCTTCTCGCTTTCACAATCCGGCGCAATCTTTGCAACGTTAAGCAAACAAAATCCAGCGTCGTTGGAGTTCTTCCTCGAGGAATCCTTCTGCTGAGACTTCTTGCAGTGCGCAATTGCTCCCTTGATCGACCTCTCCACGTCCGAGTTCACGCTGCTGCTCCTCTTCAGCACCGACTGCCCGCTCATCAGTTCCGGCGAATTCACTCTCGAGAAGGATGAGGAATCGGACCAGTTGCGGGACGAGGAGCTCGAAGATTTGGTCGGCGATCGCCGGATACTCGAACTGGAAAAGGACCTCCTGTGCTTATGCTTTTGTTCTTCCGTGACTTTCCCTTTCCTCTTCGAGCCCTCCTTGACTTTAGAGAGCCAAGGTCTGCGGAACAGAGACTTGAGATATGCTTTCGAAGCTAGTGTGGCCGCTTCTTTAATGGACTTGAGCGTCTGGCTCCATGACCTCTTGGACTGCGGTCGGATGAGCTCTTCCGGGAAGTGATGGAAGAAGTCCTCGAGGCCGATCTCTCCGCCGCCGAAGCAAGCGGCGGCGGGGGAGGCATTGCACGACATATATGGGGTTGTGGCGGCGCTTGCTCTGGGGGGTCTTGTGGTCTTCTTTTCCTCAATCTGACCATGTACCAGGCGGAGGGGAAGTAGCTTGCCCTTGTAGATGAGCTCGTCCACAGGGGATGCCTCGTGTAGATTGGTCTCGTCCAGATTGGAATTCATTTGGAATCGGAATTCGATCAGCGAAGAAGATTTGAATTCCATGTCAATGTAGCCTTCTTCTTCCATTGATAGATCATCTATTGCCATGGAAGAAGCCTCGGATTAATTCTGAGTTAGAGAGTAAACAGCCTTTATAGATAGCCAACTAGAAGATTACCCACCATATTAAAATCACGAACACTTTGTCTCACCCACTAAGCTGGAAGAAATCATTATTCGAGCAACGCGTCGTTTCCTTCTTTCATGGTGTTCTTAATAGATTTGGTGGAAAACACTTATTAATACCTTAATTTAAAGCAGGAGAATATATAGGCCATCAAACCAATTCCGTCGATTGCTTCTACATGATATATTGTCGGCTACTGGACAAAAAGGTAATGTAATCATATCCTCCATCAGGCATTGGCCAACGAGAAGACCAAACCTGCTATGTTAAGGATTGAATAGCCTGACAGGCACAGCAGCATACAAAAGAGAGATGATAGAAGAATTCATCAGCCGCTGCTTTTACTTTCTATACGTTGGCTGAGGGCGACTTGCATGGGAGACGACAGTGCTTCTTTTCCGATGACAGCCATGATGTCGTCTGATTATAGTGAAAAAGATGAGCAGAAACCACACTCATATGGGAAAAATAGTAATCTTAATAGTCGATTCTGTGAATGGTCGACATGTGTGCAGAATACGTTATTTAGGTAGAAGCTAATTAGAAATCTTTTTGCAAGCTTAATTTGCAGGTGCATGCAAATCTCTGAGAGCAACAATCAGTGCCGGCAGTGTTCTTAATTGTCCGGCAGCTTTCAGAAGAGTGAGAAACGGAGTCTAGTCTCAATGCGATCCGCTTCGTCGATCTTTAAAAAGTACAATCCACCTCAGTTGGAGCAGCTCGTCCAACTATAACTCACGTTGTATGGTATATGCAAATAGAGATGGGTAAAAAAATCAAGTCAGGCAGAGAAAAATCAAGTTCATCAAACCTCGCATACTGTAATGGAGAGAAAAGCAGTGATGGAGAAGAGCAGTGCCCAAACTTTGGGCTTGAGGAAAGAAAAGAAGCTAATGCGAGAAAATTAAAGGAGCCTCAGCCGAAAGAGTAAGAGTTGAGCCTTCTATTCCAGTTCTCTTTAGTTTAGATAATCAAGAAGGTTCCCTCTCGGCGAGTTTTTAAATCTCCAAGCCGAAGGCATGATGAAAACACAAATCAATAATCCTCAGATCACACCTATGTTTTTCGATTAAGGGTGTCTGTTTTGGAGTTTCTAACACACTACTACCCTCAAGAGGGTGGCCTGTATGTGGTTTTCAAAGAAAACGAGACGAGATTTTGAAGCCTATCTCATTACAAGTATATGCGAGCTCTGACACTGTGCAGGATCATGATGAACCACTCTCTCCGAGTTCCCTTGGAGGTTCATTGATGACTTTAGTATCCTATTTGTCCTTAAAACAACATATACAATTTAATTTGTCCTTAAAACGAGCTTTGAGTTTGCAAGCTCAGGGAGGGAACATAGGAGTACGCGATCACATGAGACTCGAAGAAGATGATGAGAGGTGACACAACTGTGCATGTTGCTCGTGCACCAGGGCGCACGCGATCCACACTAACCGCGCAACCACGTGGTAGTCCGTTTGGCAAGCCTACACGTAGGGCCATGGACCATGTGGCATGCTCCTTGGCCATCTCAATTGGTGTAACCTTTTCTCTTAACTTCTGAATTAAAAAAGACTTATTTTTTTTTATCCATCTCATTTTGTTTATTAGCACTGGATATTCGAATCTTCGATCTGATTAAGCTTTGAGAATAATTGATCTTGCCCCATGAACTTTTTGAGACACCTTATCAATAATTGAACCGGATAAGATCGGAGGTCAAGTGATCTCTATCGACTACCAAGGATAAAATCAAGAAAACGCTCATAATTTTTTTACGGTTCAATTTAGACTCCGCAATTGTATCATTTCTGAACGATAATCCAACGTCAAAATCGTACTCCATTCACTGAATAAACTCCCAAATAAATTTTTCTTAAATTCTCTCATCAAACGATGTCACAATAGAGGATCAAATTATATTCTTGTGTGAGATACCTCCTGTGTACCGTGGGCAAAAATTTTCTTTCCCCTCTCGTGGTGCCTCTTACCGTGCTTTTGATCGCTGTTAATTAATGAACTCCTTTAATATTGTATTTGTAGTCATTCAAATGTTAAGCAATTTTTCTCCTTTTAAATTTTGTCTTCCCTCTTTTCTGTGTGTGTGTTTTTATTATTCTTATATATAGCTATAAACATTATCCTAATACATTAGTTTATAGTTTATATCCTAAACTCCATTTAACAGCATCAGTTCGATTTTACAACGTTAACTATTCAACTTTCATATAAAAGTGATCTACTTTTAATTTTTTTAAAAAAAATCCATGTATAAATACTGGGCATAGCATCTTTTTCCCTTGTATAAATACTACATGGAATAAGACATTTTAAAAAAAACTTAAAAATGAACTAATTCCATATCATATTGATTGTCTACAGATTAAAAAACAGTTCATATTAAAGATTGAAAATGATCTAAAAAAATCGACATTGATTTGAGATGTCGAAGATAACAACTGATCAATATAGCAATTATGGATTACGAACCATACAATAAATTCATTCTGGTGACTATTCTCTCCTCCAAACTCTCATAGTTTAGTTGCACAATGAAAAATCAAGCGGAGAAATTTACATAGAGAAGCTTCTTCAATATTTCAGGCACTGGATCCCCCAGGCGCGCAGATTTTACTATAAGATCAACCTACTTGACGCTCTCAGTTCATAGATAGGGAGAGTTATATATATATATATATATATATATATATATATATATATATATATATATATATATATATATATATATATATATATATCCCTCTAATCTGTAACTTAGCTACCACACTAAATGGTTCACTTCGTTTCCTCTTCATCACAAATTAAAGTCTTCCTCAATGCAGACTACTGCCAAGTGTATGCATGGGTGAACTAGTAGAGCAACCTCCATTTCTGTCGTCCGTTGTTCTCTGTTTTATTAGAATAACTGTTTCTGTCCATGTTACTGTGAATTTCATCTTCCGTATTAGTTAGTAAAACTACCTGCTCGATGGATGAAATCTGATATTATTGACTTGGCCTGGCTTAATGGAACAAGCGCATAAGCTCTCGGTATATATTAAGAGAGAAAAGAAGATAGATTTGTCTTCCTCTTCCGATCCGTTAATGAAAATATACTCTTTAGATTAATTACCTTTTAATAGCTATATTAAGGTCTAAAGACTCTCCTCGTAAATAACTCAACATTTTCGAGCAGTGAGAGTTATATTCCCGAGTTGTTGAGTTTGGAGGTTTATGGTCTTAACTTCACTTCGACCTTAATTCGATAAAGTATATTATTAATTTGGTGATGACACTGATAAATCGGCGACGAAAGGAAACGTAATCTCAATCGCCGTCACCGATTCAAGCAGAGCATATATGATCGAGGAATCAATTAATTATCGATGGTTTCTTTCTCGACTCAATGAAAAATCCAGTAAGAACGTGATCCTTCATCTGCAGCTAGACATTTCCAACACGTAGCTCTCAACTAATTTCACTGGATTCAGATTAGATTGGAACGCAAGTGGACGCCGAGTGGAAACCAGGAGGGGCGCGCATCCGATCACGGAGGCTGCCAAGCCGGAAGGTGACGACTCGGTGGTTAAAGGAGTTGGTCATCGGTGAAGAACAAGTGGGGCTGGGATGGGGCCGAGGGGCATGTGAGGCGTCCTACGTGGCGCCACCTTAACCATCCACGTTGCCCCCCTGTGGGCTCCGCGTGGATGACTAAATCTTGTTGGCTTCCCCGTCGGATCACGAAAGCACAGGTCTGCAGATGCGCATGGGTCTGATGTAGAGTGATCAGTGAGCACCCCAACAAGTTGGTGCTGCTGCAGCCTCATCTTGGATAAGGAGACTATTTCTGCTCTGCTCTGCTCTTCCCATGCTCAAAGCCATGTGATCTTCCTCACTTCTCTCTGCCCGACGACGAAAGAAAAATAAAAAATAAAAAGGGAGAAAAAAGCTGCTAGCTTCTGGTCTCCAATCATTCTTCCTCTTCCGCTTTTGCATATTTTAAGCGCAGCTTCTTCAGGCAAAAGGTCACCCGCTTTGAGTTCGGGGAGCAGAAACGCAGCTCTGCCAGAGATCATCAGCAGCCCCCCCTCCCCTTCAGGTGCTCGATTTCCTTCTCTATTGCTCCCGAAAATCTTGCCGCCTCTATAATCTCATTCTCGTTTCCTTAATTTCGACGACATGAATTAATTCTTCGTGCGATAATAAAGTTTTCGACGTTAATCTTCATCAGTGTTTCTTTCGGAGAGAGAGAGAGCAAGAGGTCGGTTGGTGTTTACACACCACAAAAATTAAATATTATGTAAGTTAATAAACAATTGGATAGAAAGCGAAACGACTGCTAGTTCTTATCCTTACGAGAGTATTGCCCTTTTCATCTTCGGGACTTTCTTCGTCGTGTCTGCTGCTGTTTCTAGCGACGACGATTAGTTTAGCGGTTTAAGGTCCATAAATTAACTCGCTGGTGTTTATTCAATTAGGATTTATTCATTGAGATTTGGGTGGCCACTGAGTCCGAGAATCCGTGATAATAAACATGTATAATACGTTAAGATGAGGCGTACCTCTCCAGACTGGTGAGAATGAAATATAATTAAAAAGATTATGTGAATCTATTTTTCTTTCTTTGCTTTTTACAGAGCATATGATGTTCACTATAAATTAGAAAGAATGATGTGGCCATACTTCGTACCATATACTGTAGCCTTTAAAAGTTATCGAATCAAGCAAATTTTTATATTTTTTTAACCATAGACATGGTCTGATCTTAGCGGTACTGTGTCAACTCAAATTCAGTGCGTTTTCAGTAGACATCCATTTTGGATGCATCTATTGGAAGTTCCTCTCCTTCCTGATCCGCAAGAGAGGAGGAAGATGAGGAACAAGAACAGCTAGCTGCAATAGCCAGTGATTAACGAGAAATTGAGACGACGAGAGGAAGGATGGTGATGTTGAAAATTGGCTTAATTCATAAGTTCGTCGGATGATAAAAAAAAATATGTCGAGGCTTATCAGATCATGTTACCATAAATGAAATAATATGATCAGTACTAGGGGTAATATAATTTTTAAACAAACTCATAAGATTGTAAGCTTGTGGCAAAAAATTGAGTTGGGGTGATTGCCATGGTAATTATGAGGAAGAAAACACTATGACCCTCGTTGGGATAGCCATTGTAATTAATGCAAGTGATAAATCAAATTAAATATGAATGAATCTAATGCATCATTAGGAGACAGTTTGGGATGTTCCCCACGAGAGACTTGCAATTAAAGGTCGTCAGCAATCTTGTCTGCTATGTCGAAGGCAGTGGTCCTTCAGTTCAGTTATCCTAACAGGTTAATTAGATCTTATCAGCCAAGGATGGCATGGTGTGCATAGACAAAGTGAATGTTTCGAGCATGTCTACTAGTTATTCCACCAGATGAACACATTCTTGAATGTTTTTAATGATCCGGCAGCATGTGAGGAGTGATATACATGGCAGAGGTTTTGAATCTTTTTGGCCTTTACTTTGTTGGATTCCATTCCGTTTACTGACCGGTGAATCTGATTCAATCCTATCCCAAAAGTTAAAATGGATTTTGATTTATTCCAACAGTAGTGGTCCTTGATTCCAGCAAGAAGTGGTGGGTCGGTCTTATTGATTCTTCACGATACACAAAATCCATTAGGCTCTTGTATCTGTTTTTTCTATTATTATTATTATTATTTATCGTTCTATCTGTTTATTATTGACGCGTAATTGATTGCTTTTGAAACTGTATAATTTTATGGCAGGAATGGAGGAGAAGTCCCCGGCGAATCGACCCACGACATCGTCGTTGGCCATACCTGCTTTGCCGCGCGACTCACGTGGGTCGCTGGAGGTCTTCAACCCCAGCTCCTTCGCCACGCGGCCCCACCATGAACCCAAGAACCCATCTTCCCCTTTTGCCACCTGGCAACCGCGGCCCGACCCGGTGCCTCAGCCCCAACTGGCCCCCCCGTCCGCAGAGGACGACGACGTCATCAGACCATGGTTGGCCATCCCCTCCGAACCGCAACCGCCGGCGGCGGCCCAGCATCGGCACCACTCCGAGACTATCCCTGTCGCCAAAAAGACTTCCTCCTCCTCGTCGTCCTCAGTCGCCGTCTCCCAGGATGCCGGCGAGGCAGCACAGCGGGCGGCGGAGTGGGGCTTGGTGCTGAAGACCGACGAGGAGACCGGGAGGCCGCAGGGAGTGGCGGTGCGGAAGTCGGGCGATGAAGCCGGCGGTAAGGGTGGCCTTTATCGAGTTTCCGGTGGTGGTTCGTACCGGAGCTGCTCTGAGGATTCGGATGCTTCGGCGCCAGCTTCTGGAGGTGGTAAGGAGAGGGGAGGGATCCCTAGGGTATCGGAGGAGCTTCGGGATGCGCTCTCCGCGTTTCAGCAGACCTTTGTGGTGTCCGACGCTACGAAGCCCGACCATCCCATTATGTACGCCAGCGCCGGATTCTTCAACATGACCGGTTATCTAGCCAAAGAAGTCATTGGCCGAAACTGGTATGCGAAGATTTTGACCTACATCTACTGTGAAGTTATCTTCTAGATTGTTTTAGGCGTGTTGGGTGTATAATATTTTAAATTTAGTTTTACTCGATTCAAGTTGCCGCCATTAATAGATGTATGTGACAGCACAAGCGAGCAGGGTTCACTCATGACCCAGCTGCCTTGTTTTTGTTTTCCCCTCAAGTTTCCTCGGGGGTTTCAGCAGGGATGACGGCCATCGAGAGCTATAGTAGTTGGCTTTCAATTTGAGAAGTGCGCTAAGGCTGGGACGACACATTGATGCCTTGTTTGCACGTGTGGGCTTAGAAAGCTCGTAGAGATAAGATTTTTTTTTCTTGGAGAACTTTTAACGCTCTGATAAAAGTTAAGTTGAGATTTAGCTTGTTTTCTCCATTGGTGTTAAAACAGGAGACTAGGAAGATTGATAGAACTTTAGACTATAATGTAGGCAAGCAATTTTATTAACGAAATCCATCTTAACGAGAGGATGTATAAGCTAAGTATGACAGTGATGGAAATGTGTTGGAGCATCTTTAGGATATTGTATGACTTGGCCAAAGTTGATTAGAATATATCATAGGGTGATTTGGCAAAGAGTTTAATTACTTTGATGCCTGCTTAATTTGATGTTTTTGTGGAAACTCATCTTGTTGGTAGGAGGAGATCACGTTCGAGATGACGCATTAAACTACTATTTCATATATTTATCCGAAGGAGAAAATTAGCATTTCAAACTTGAGTGAATTTGTTACTCAGAGAGGGTATGAAGGATCAATCACCTGGATGAGGATCTTGGCATTGCAAATTTAGATGAAAATCCTAATCATTGTAGGATGTTTAATGTTTCAGGTTTTGAAATAAGGTGAACACTCATGGTAGTGTATTGATGGTCGATGGTAAACATATTGTTGTTCATGTCATTTTACAAGAAAGAATGCAACTTTTACTATTTGTTATTTGGACTCAAATTTGTGTAATGCATCATTAAACTAAGAGACTGTCATTTAGACATTTAATGTTAGTGTGATGAGATCTTAAGTTAAGGAAACCACTCAAAAGTGGAGGTTTAGGGTATTGATACAATTAGACTCAATTTGCTTGGAGGAGAAAAAAACATTTTGAGCTAGGTAACTTTTTCCCTGAAGATGTGGAAAATTTTGTTTCATCAAGTTTGTTGGATTTAAAAGCATACCACTATTAAAACAATGATTGAAGTTTTGGAGGTTATTAATGAGCTATAGATTCACATGACTAGATGGTTATATAAATGCCTATATCCTCTAGAAAAATCACAAGACATATGAGGTGGGTAGGACACGTAGTGCTCTCAAATGACAGTGCACCTCAGATCATCAAATGGGAAAAAAGTAGATCTATTAGTTATCTATGGTGGAGGATCTAGGGAATCTTTTTTTATGATTGTGTCATGCCATCACCTAGATTGATTTCATGTGACTTGACTACAAGTAACCACGACTGAGATTCAGTAAGAGATGTGAATTGGATGACTTTGACATGTAGTAGTGGAATAGGTCGAGAGAAGCAAGACCACTTTGGAGTATCATCTTTGAATTTTCATATGGAACAATGAAGCAACAAGATCACATTGAGGTGGAGATTTTGTTGGGGTGGACTATCTAGGCCACACACATCCTGAGAGCATTCAAGTGTGTGCTTAAATGCATGTGAGCAAGTACCTCACCCATGTCCCAACCACCCCTAAAAGGAATTTTTTATGGCTTTCCTGGTTTTTCAACTGGGTTGACAACCATTAGGAATTGTGATGTTTGGCTCCTGTAGGCTACATACATAAAAACCTATGTTTATGGTTTCTGAAAGGAGAACAGAATTTATGCTTAACAATTGTGTTGCACATTTTGTTATCTAAACTTACAATTCTTGTGTTTGCTGGACTTTTTTGCAGCCGCTTCTTGCAAGGTTCTGGAACTGATCCATCAGAGATTGCAAAAATAAGGGAAACACTGTCAGCTGGTACAAATTATTGTGGTCGTATATTGAATTACAAGAAGGATGGCACACCATTTTGGAATCTTTTGACTATTGCTCCCATCAAAGATGAGGAAGGAAACACCCTCAAATTCATTGGGTAGGATACTAGTAAAAAGGTTGCTCTCTATATGATGATTATGAGAATAACAAAGGTCTTCTTTGACCAAAAAGGAAAAAATGGAAAACAAGGATCATCTTAGTACCCATATCTATCAATCATGCAACCTAAATCATATATCATTTTTGCTTTTGACTACAATGTTGCTTAATAAATTATCTTATATTGAATCTTTTATATGCTTGGCAGTAGTCTCTAATGCTTTTGCAAAGTGATTTATACCCTTTGTTGATTCTATCTTACAACTGAACTTTTTGATTGTTTTCTTGTAGGATGCAAGTGGAAGTTAGCAAGTACACAGAAGGATCCAAGGATACAATGGTACGCCCCAATGGATTACCAGAGTCTTTGATTCGTTATGATGGTAATGAGCCATTTATGTACACAAAAATACACCAATGCTTTTTATTCCAATTTATAAATTACTTCCAGACTTATGTTTACTTACATAAACAAACATTGCAGCTAGGCAAAAAGATAGGGCACGTAGTTCAGTTTCTGATTTAGTAATGGCTGTAAAGGATCCAAACAGACTTTCAGAATCAAGAAATTACACTCATATGAGGAAATCTGAAGGTGGAGGACAACCTGTGACATCTGAAGTTCCAGCAAGGAGAAAATCAGAAAATACTACTTCAGTTAGGCGCAATTCACGCAGTGAAACAAGAATCTCAATGCAAAAAATTTCTGAATTACCTGATCCTACAAAGAAATCAAGAAAGTCAGGATTAAAGTCCTTCATGGGGTAGGTTTGATAATGCAGTATATCTTTTAGAAGAATGTACTTTTGCCCAACTCAATTGAATAATCATCCTGTTCAATCTCTATTTTGTCTACCAGCATCCTGTTAGATGCCACTATTATATTGCAGGTCTCCTTATAGCAATAGAGAAAAATGCAAATGGAACAAATGATTTCACTTATATCTTGTGTTTGTTGTTTGCAGACTTATTGGCTTAGGCCATGGAAACAGTGAAAAACATGAGCATGCTGTACCTATTATGGAGGAAGAACTATTGATGGAAAGTGATGATGAAAGACCAGAGAGTTTTGATAATGTAGAAAGAAAAAAGGAGATGAGACGGGGCATTGATCTTGCCACGACCCTAGAACGTATTGAGAAGAATTTTGTCATCACTGATCCAAGGCTTCCTGATAATCCTATTGTAAGATTCTTGTACTTTTCATATATGGAAAACAACCACATATGGATATTGGAAACAGGTAGAAGTTAATGTTTCAAAATTTTCTATTTCAGATATTTGCATCAGACAGTTTCCTAGAACTGACAGAATACAGCCGCGAAGAAATTTTGGGAAGAAATTGCAGGTGGGTAGGATGCTATTTTCTTTTTCTTGCCAAATGGTCCATTTTATGGATCATTGACTTTGACTCCACTACAGTGGATTTCAACTCCGCAAATAAAGATCATTCTCCTGTACATAACTGAAATGAGATGGTAAAAATTGAATTGTGAAAACTGATTTCAGGCACCACATTTTCCCATATGATTTGCTAACATGTTGTGCTAAATTCTGTTTTTTTTTAAACTCTATTTGAATAACTACACTAGCTGACATTAATTGCTTCAGAATATGAAAGGGCCTCAATTCACTCTTCAAAATTTGACTTTGCTGTTTCTTTTTAACTGTTGATTCTATTGGATCTGTAGGTTTCTCCAAGGCCCTGAAACTGATCCAGCAACTGTGAGGAAAATAAGAGAGGCTATTGATAACCAAAGAGATGTAACAGTACAGTTGATAAATTACACAAAAACTGGTATTGCCAATTTGTTCATTTAAAACATGAAATTACTGTTCAACCTGGCTACAATGATTTCATAAAACTGCACCTTCTGCTATTTTCTTAATGGGGATAAATTGATAGGGATGGTATCTTAAGGAATACTATATTCCCTATTTATGTTGTTTCTATCACCTGTTGAATTGCATTTGCATTAAAGTTTTGTCCAATAGTATTCTGGCCTTGGTTAGGTTGGATAACTAGGGCATTTGATTTACAATTTCCTTGTAGCTCTCTTGTAATGTTCCAAGTCCAAAGCTTCTTTAACATTTCAACTAATATTGTTTTGCTGTAATAATCATTGGAATTCTCTGAATTCCTAAATATTATTTTTTGGTTGGGACACAATTGACACATACTTGAAAGATGAAACTACCAGTTTGGAAGTCTCTCTTTTCCATTATCTGTGGCATTGTTATATCCGAAAAAGAGAATGTTAAGGAGCTAGAATACATGTATCTTGAATTCAGTTGTCATGTTTAACAGATTATAATCAGGTATGCCCGTGAGGCCTTGACTTCTGCTTGTTTAGATAGTAAACAAAGGGAACTTTTTAAAAGTAGTACGGACATTTTCATAGATCACAATGCATTAGGTACTTTTCAAAAGTAGACTAATTAGAGTTGGATTGAAGGTGTGAATGATGAGAAAGACCAATGAAAATTAGTTAGCTGAAAGAAATGCACATTAACTAGGTTGTACCAACAACACACTTTTACATTTAGCTTACTGTAGGGATTAGAGCTATATAACTGATCTCAAATAGATGGTACAGATGGCTTGTTGTATTTAAAAGTTTCTTCGCACAAGCCTTCTTTTCGAAAACCATCCTTTTCCTTTTGCATTGTTGTCTTTTGCTAACTCTGATTTGTTTCTACTCTCTTATTAAAATGTTTGCTAGTTAATCATCTTAAAGAACATTTTTTTAATTCATCGAAAATCATTATATTTTTTAAATGTTTTCATATGTTAGGCAAAAAGTTCTGGAATCTCTTTCACTTGCAACCTATGCGTGATCAAAAGGTACATCCGTAAGATAGAATTATCCTTCTTGTTGTTCCTGAACTCCTCACTTGTGTTACTTAGTCATATATGTCGGTAGATCTACATATAATTCCTCTTCTTCTACAGGGGGAAGTCCAGTATTTTATTGGAGTCCAGTTGGATGGAAGTGAGCATGTTGAACCACTTCAGAACTGCATACCAGAAGACACTGCCAGAGAAGGTGAAAAGCTGGTAAGTAGTTGTATTCACCTGAAGCCGTCGATTAACATCATTACTGCTAAGTTGAAGTTCGATTTTTATTTCTTCCACCACCACATAAAACAATTTCCATAGATTATTCTTTTTAAATTTTATGCCTTTTCATGCTAGTGAAAAATGAACACTGAAAGCTCACCTGTTATTGTATGATGCATAGAAATTATTTACATTAAGGCATCAGGCTTCATATCTTTCTCAGCTAGCAAGTGAAAAATATTGTTGATCCTTCAGCTTTAGAACTCTAGATCTTGAGTATGCAGCATTGTGAATATCAAGCCAAAGAAGAAAACTTGAGCTTTATTCATTGAGAATTAGGATGAGAAAAAGATGCATCTGTATTTCACTAATTAGAAAAGGTACTCAAATAATATAGTATTAGTAACTAAGATTGACTTCTCATGAGATAAAGGAGAAAGAAATGCTGGTCCAATAATTTAATTTATTGGAAGGGTGTCCAAGAAAAGGTAATGAAGAAAATATGCTCCACGGACTTATTAAGTCAATTTCTACTTATGCTTGGAAAAGATGTCCAAAGAAAGATGTTGACAACTCACTGGAGTCAGGGACAATCATGCGGTTCAAGATTTGGGGATAAATTTAATGTTTTCTTTAAAATTTTGAGTTCTAAATTTCTATACTTTTGTTTGAGTTTTAAGAGTTGTTTTTATATTTTTAATTTTTTTTGGAAAAGTTTGTTGGAGATTTTTTAGGATAAGGTAAGCTGGTATTTTATAAAGAATTAGTCCTTTAGAAAGAGGCTAGGATCTCACGTAATTGATGCAATCTTCCAATTTATGATATTTTACCTCTCTTCTTGAGATTTGAGTGTTCTTGGGAGTATGGTCCTACTTCAAGTTGGCATCAGTCTGGTGCTTTATCAATTTTATTTTTTGATGTTTTCGTGCTGCATCAGGCAACCTTATCCCTGAATAATAGGGAAGCTGCTATTCCTATGGGAAATTCTTGTCACATATCATCCAGAAGCAATCTAACCGTGACCCTAATAACATCCCTTTATAATTGATACCAGTTTACATTTTTTAAAACAATTTTGGATTGTTCTTGCACAATATTTCAGTTCATGTCAAGTAACCTTAGATATGTATAGTTGATGAGTGGGTTTGTAATCTTGACATGTTTAAAGGATGGAGAGTTCATTATGGTTTTCCCATCTTTGCATTTTTCATTTCCCCTTCTGATTTTTAGTTTTAATTACAATGGGGGCTGTTTGACATTTAGGTGAAAGAAACTGCCTATAATGTTGATGAAGCTGTTAGAGAACTCCCAGATGCTAATTTGGTAAGCTTAAGTAATTTTCTTTTTGTCTTAGTTGTTATCATTCTCATTATATTTCATGATTATGTGCAGAAACCTGATGATCTATGGGCTAATCACTCAAAGGTGGTTCTCCCAAAGCCCCACATGAGGAGTAATTCATCATGGAGGGCCATCCAAAAAGTACGTGATATTAAATTATGCAAGGCTTACTCAGGGCATAAAATTTAGTTAACATCACAGATGTCTACTCCAATAAATTTATTTCATAGAAAAAGTCCAATGTTTAAGCGATCATAGATTGAGGAAGGAGGATCTTACCCTTACATAGAAGAGAGGCTATTTTCATGAGTCCAACCTTGTTTTCCTATGTTGCAATGGAGCAACATTGCTGCTGCACCATTGTTTACCTATTGTCTTTTACTGTAAGATTCTCTTTAGATTTTTTTTTTCTATTGTTTTTGTCAAAAGAGAAAAAAAAAAGAAAAGATAAGAGAAAGGATGACAAATCTTTTCATTAAGTTACTTGCCCTTGATAAAATGGTAAATAAATTTCTTCTTACAATCAATCCACCTTGAGGGAGAAATCTTTTGGTTGAACAAGAAAAACTTGTTATGTCAGTTTCAGTGACAAGAGGCACTAGTCCACAATTAGCCGTCTTGACAGAAATTAAGTTGAATAACTCAAGGGATATTCATGTCTTTTGTTTATTTATGGTGCACTTTAAATATTCAGTTTTTCTTTTCTGCAGGTTCTGGGGAGTGGAGAAAATATAGGATTGAAACATTTCAGGCCTATCAAACCTTTGGGCTCAGGGGATACTGGCAGGTGACTGTTTTCTTGATGAAGTTCTCTTATTTATTTTTGGCCTCTCACACTAATTCATTATTGTGAGCAAAGTTAGAGCACCTTCTAGATGACATTCTACCCCAACCAATCTTCCAAAAAATAGAAACAAGAGTAGTTAAAAGTTTACCCCAATCAATTTTCCTGTTAATGAAATTATAATCCCATTTAGTAGTGAGAGATGATGGAGATTATACAAAATGTTATCCATGAATTTATGCGAGACTCTTAAGATGAAAAGGAAAAGAGATAGTAGAAAAAAAAAATTAAACTGCTATGTCATTAAGAATTTCTACATCTTTCTCTCTCTCCTTTAAACTTTTTTTTTTTTTTAACGAGCAGCCAAGCATATTTTCTACCCTTGTTTTCATGTCACCAGAAAAAGCTTTTATGTAAGTTACTAATTCTGCTATAGTTTGATCTGTTCATCATATTTTCTACCCTAGTTAATCATATTTTCTACTCAGAGCTGTTCATTGGTCTCAAACTACCAGAGAAGAAGCTTTTGTGCAAGTTACTAATTCTGCTATAGTTTGAGATCCATTGGTGTTATCAACAGCTCTGAGTATCATCCAGCAAATTTTTTACCTTTATCTCCAAGTTTTTTTAAGTTGGGTGTTTGGAAATATTTGTGTATATTTCTCATGTACAACAATATGTATGCTTCAATATTTGCCATTTAACCAATATAATCAACTTTTTTTTACAATGAGAACATATGCTTATAATTCTAGTATGGGAGTTTGAAGTTATCACTTATTTAATTTTATCTGTTTTCTGTTAGACTCTTTATTCAGTTAACTTATATTTGTAAACTTAAACTCATTGATCTAAGGACTCTGTATGCTTTGGATTGCAGTGTTCACTTGGTGGAGTTGGTAGGAACAGGAGACTACTATGCTATGAAGGCTATGGATAAAAATGTCATGCTCAACCGTAACAAGGTAAGCTTCATAGTGGTAATTGACCATGTACTTGAAATTATTGCACAAAATTGGCAAATTGTATGGGTTTCAAAAGGCTTCTTTGTGTTGGAAAATCCAAATATCTTGCTGCTCGCTTCAGATCAGTTTGGCTCTGGTTCCGCCATAACTCATCCAATTTGAGTATAAATTGATCCTGATTTGAACTGAAGCAAACCAAATCAGTCTTTAACTGGTACCCACCCTCAATTTGCCAATCTAACACCGAATTGAATCCAAATAGAATTCAAATTCAATTAAATTAGCATTAAAACATCTTGGTCCAGCCCTAGATAATCTTAATTCCTGTTACCAACTCACAATTTAACTCTTCTGATCTTCAAATAACATCCTAATTAAACCTTGGAATACAACACCGACTCGATAGGTTTGACCAAGAATTAGAAATGCAGAATTTTTTTTGGTTCCAATTACCATTTAAAGTTCAGATCAAGCTCAATTTTGGCAACCACTTGTACAAATAGAGTACCCATACCACTATCATGTCATATGCATGGTTTGAAATCTTGTATCATGCTGGATAAAATGGTCTAAATGTATCCTTTAGGTAAATCATCAAAACTTGATGCCACTTAGCACCAAGGTTCAAAATCTCGAGTTGTGTTATAGTTTCGGTCTTTGACCATAAAGATATTGTGTATCATGCTAACACTTTGATGCATGGTACCGGTGACAGATTGGAGGTTAAAGGAGGAAGGAGATGGAGTACAAGGAGATATTATTTGTGTTGAGTGGTATCGAGTTTTGATAATTTATTAGAATGATATGTTTTAACCACCTTGCATGATACATGATTTTAAACTTGCTTGGCACATACTCCTTCCTATGCTTCATCTCTTTCCTTCTTCAACTCCAATTCATTATCGGCACCGTGCATCAAAATATCGACATGATGTCGAAACAGGATCGTTTTGGTCAAAGGTGAAAGCCTTGGCACACGGATCGAGATTTTGAATATTGATCATATGGACAAACTATGGTCCGGTAAAATGACGACTGATTAACCATCACTTAGATTTCATTTTAAACGTCATGTTTTTGTCTTTAAATTGTTATAAAACAATGTTGCTATATATAGATTGAATAAACTAGGCATTTTATTATTATTAATATTGTTATTGTTGTTCTTGTTCTTGGTTTTGGTTTGAGAGTAATGTAGAATTATTCTGGTTCCAACTAGGATTTAAAGTTCTGATCTAGCTCAATCTTGGCAAGGGATTGGGCAGATAGAGTATCAATACCACTAGTGTATGTCATATGGACACATTATGGTCTGGTAAAGTGGTGGCTGATCAACCATCACTTAGATTTCATTTTAAACATCATATTTTGGCTTTAAATTCTATTAAAGAAATGTATTTATTGATTTAGTAAACTAGTATTTTTAGTGTATTGTTATTGCTTTGTTCTTGTATCTCGTTTCTTATTTCTTTCTTGGTTCTTGGTCTTGGTCCTGGTTCTGGTCCCTTATTTTCTGGTTCTTGCTTCTTGTTGTTATTGTCATTGTCATTATTATTATTATGAAGAGTTTGAACTTTAGTTTTAAAATATAATGATAGAGAATGATGTCTCTTGGTTTGGCTTAAAAAAATGGGTCTTATTTTCCAAAGGAAAAATATCTTTTACTGACTGTTGTTTTGTTTATCAACCAGAATAGTAGAAAGTAAGTAAATGCCCTTTTCGGTGCAGCTTTTCAAGAGATAAATGGAGCCTAAACTTCTGATTGTGTTTTAAATTTAATTTTTATTACTCTCTACATATATGTTGTATGCACTTTCTTATCTTTGTCTATTGGCTTGTGTCGCAAAAATTCCTAAGTTACAGTATAATGTACCTCAGAAATATATATATATTTTTTCATAAATTAAGGACCGGATCAATTTTCAAAGTTTGTCTTCAGACTCAATATGAATGAAACAATTGTTTACTGTAAGACTTCTATGGCACAAGGTCTAGGTCTTTGTTTTCATCATTGCCATTCTTCTTTTCTATGTCTTCTCTGTTGCTAATAATATTTAATTTGATGTATCACCTGGGTTTTTATCATTTCATGTTTCTTTAGGTGCATAGAGCTTGTGCAGAAAGAGAGATACTTGATGTGTTGGATCATCCTTTTCTTCCTACATTATATGCATCCTTTCAGGTAGTTAACCCCAACTTTTATTTTATTTTTTTTTATTTTTTTATTTTTAAGTTCTCTTTGCAGCTAAGAGGCTGATTAAAACTATCTTTTATAAACATCATGGTGATGATAATATATAAATAGGAAATTTACTAGTGAACCTGGTCATTCAAATTGTCTGGAGGTTAGATTCACTTCAAAGTTCTTTGTTTTTTCCCTTTATAAACTTAGTCCGCAAAAGGTTGGAACCATCAACCTAGCATTATTCTATTCATTGCATCACAGAATAATCACAGTTTTGCGACCACCTATTTTTACTGCTATCTAAAGGTATTTGTTGATGCAAAATATGCACTAATGTCTATCTGAAGCAATATTATCATATACTGCAGACCAAAACACATATATGCTTGATAACAGATTACTGCCCTGGTGGAGAGCTTTTCTTACTACTGGATAGGCAACCTGAGAAGGTCCTCAATGAAGATGCTGTTAGGTAGCTGTCATATCTTTTAATTGGTTATTCTTTTATTTCTTACAAAATACTAAATAAATTTAAATGCATCATAAGAAGTTACCTATGGAAGTAATAAGGCATTCTTGAGATTTTGTTTTCCTATGTGACCTAAAAACACTTTTCTATAATTAATATAGCTAAGCTAGTTAATTATGGATCCTATCTTCCCTTGCATTCTTATTATATTAATTCTTATAATGCTTAAGAGAATTAATAGTTCCATTTTCGAGTTCTTTGATATGACAAGGCTTTAGAAATCTTTTTGTGAATTTGATACTTGTGTTGGTTATAGTTGGATCGCTGCAATATAAAAAACAGAAATGTATTACAAATGGTCATACAGCAGTGTAGATGATGGCAGGTGATAAAGGAAGCAAAACCCTTCCAATTGTGGCCTACTCAACATTCTTTTGTCATTTCCTTTCTTTATTACTCATTTAGCGGAACTTCCCATGAATATAGAAGTCAGTTCAAGTTTTTTCTTGATATGATTTTTCTAAGTGATGCTATCATTACTATTATTTCCTTACTAGAAGAATGTTTGGTTAACTTTGATGACAGTTATATCATTGAAGGAATAAATTCCTGTGTAGGAAACTGATACTTCATGGGGTGTATTTTCTAAACATTAAGCTTATTAATTGTCTCTTCAATATGCAACAAGATGAGGAAGAAGATTATATAGATCAGTAGATATGCATTGTTGTTCTTGATTAGAGTGCCCATCTACCATAGTATAAAGCGGTTTTCTATTAGACGACTATTTTCTTTATTTCTCTGCGTGTGTAATGCATGCATATCTATTGACAAGTCGAGCACGAGTTGTTGTCCCCATGGGAGGGCGCAGTTGGTAAATACGGTATAGATTTGCAGAAGTGAGCAAGGGTTGAATCCCATTCTTAGCAGGGTGGAAATACTTGCATTGGGTCCTAGCCCTCCACCGCACTTGTCAATCGCGTCAAGGTCAAAGATCCCCACGATTAACCCCCTCACCATCGCCCTGAGACGGGTCAATAGGGGCCGTTAGATTGGCGGTTCCAACCTTTTGCAGAATTGAGTACAAGTTGTCAACCCTCAATGCCCAAGCCATAAGCACCAAAGTAATGAGCAATTGAGAACTTCATATGTTTCTGTTGTCCCATATAGTACCCAACATCTTTTTTTCATTTTAAAAGAAGTGATATAGTTATACATCACCATTAGCCACATAGCTTGTTAGGATATTGACTCTAAAAGGAGAAGTAAGCTTGTATCTCAATTTGTTTCTTATCTTTTTTTTTTTTTTTTCAACTTTAGAAGGCTTCAACAACAAGGAGCACACATTTACTTTGTTGCGCTTTTAACAACTCAACTATCATGGTTTCCATATCTATAACTTCAAAAGTTGATTTGCAAGCACCATGATTAGGCTGGATTGGGTTATGAGGCCTACTTTGCAGTCTCTCTGCTCATATGAGCATTTTGATCAATTTAAGCCCATCATTCATGATAATCCTAGGAACTCACTGACAATTTAAGCTCTTTCTCCTTATACTATTGTGCTTACAATAGTCCTGCATATGCATGTATGCCATATCACCCTGCCTTTGATTTAGTTCCATATTGGAGAATTTTGGCTAAAGGAGAGTTTATGGGCTTAGACAAGTGAATTACCATTAACTTTGGTTTGTTATGGTCAAGGTTTAAAATCTTATTCCAGACTTGCTGGTATCTATGCCAAACGCTAACAGTAGCATGCTACGGATGGGACAAGAGAAGAGGAGTGTTGTAGAAGAAGATACTTGGTTGGTGCTTATGCTTTTCGGTTGGTGGAGGAATGTAACTTCTTTTTCGAGTCCAAATTCTAATGCAGAAGAGGAAGCCCTAGCAGTTTGTCTTGTGTGCCACTTGGTCATGGGAGGAAGAAGATTTCCTTTTTAAGGCAAAAAAGAAGTTTCCTACCGTTTCACGTGTCACATGCCACTGGGGAAGATATTTTCTTCTCTTGCCTATGATGCATAGTAGGTTTTTGTGTCTCAATGAAGTTGTCTGTCTGTCGGTAGTAGTAGTATGATGTTTTGTTTGTGTTGACCAACATGGAATGCGATTGTTTTTTAAAACCATAGTTATAGTTAGTTGCAGCAAGCCTAATTGTCTCATGGTGAGTTTTTTTCTATGGATTGTGGCAGTCGAGTTGCCATTTGTTGGGCCTTAGATGTTGCGGGTTAGAAATGATTATAGGCTGACTTGGGGACGAAAACATTAAACTTTACTTGTGGGAGATTTTAATATAGGTATTCCAATTAAAAAGATTTGACTATGGGCAATGGTGGTTGAGTTGCCATTGGCTGGCCTTGCATGTTGCAGGTTAGGAATTATTATAACAATGGTTGCACATGGACATTTGATGAAGATATTAAGCTTTAACTGAGGATGTTTTGGTATTGGAGATTTTTGTCCCACTTTGGAGGTTGTGGACTAATGAATTACAACAGATAATTTGAGCTTAAGCATTTTTGTATCTGTGGTTGGTACAAAATGACTACTCTTGATCTATGCCCCACTGACATAGATCATCCATACTTAGTCAGTGTGAAGAGAGTACACAGAAAACTTGTACTATTCTCTTATCGAACACATTATTATTCATTGGAAAAAGTTCTGCAATTGTTCTTGTCTTTGAAATATATGTGTACTAGTATTTCAAGCAAAACACCCATGAATTTCTTGTTTTGAAGGTCTTCATTTTCTGTTTCTAAAGAGTAATTACTCTCTCTGAATGTTTCTGAGAGCATCCTATTTGTACAGGTTCTATGCTGCAGAAGTAGTTGTAGCACTTGAATACCTTCACTGTCAAGGTATGCAGATAACTCTATGCAACTCTGAGCTGTTAATTCCTATTCTTGTTCTGAAAAATGTCTCCTTTCTCAAGTAAGTGACTAAATCAGCAAGCCTGGCACAACACCAACATTATATGTTTCGGGTGGGGCTAAAAGTCTGGTTTAGAATGATATTTCAAAGTTTAATTACATGTATATTTATTTTCCATGGCCTTGTAGTAATGAAGAATAACACCTTTAGTTTAGCTTCATGAACTGGTGAAATTTTTTCTATTGAATTCATATGCTCAGTGTCTTTCTGTTTAAGTATGTTTATTTTCTATAGGTATCATATACCGGGACTTAAAACCAGAGAATATCTTGCTTCACAGAGATGGCCATATTTCTTTGACAGATTTTGATTTATCATGTTTGACACCTTGCAAGCCTCAGGTGGGTATATTATTTGATGCTATCATATATGAAACTGAAATGTCATCTTTACGTACCATCTTTTCCACATCCATCTCAGCTTTTCCTGCCAAAAGCTGAGGATAAGAAGAAACCGATCAAAGGAAGGTCTTCTCCAATATTTGTGGCTGAACCAATGCGTGCATCAAATTCATTTGTTGGAACAGAAGAGTACATTGCACCGGTATGTATTGGCTGAATGAATAACTCTTCCTTGATATACAACTACTTCTACAGATATAAAATTACACATTTATTAAAGAAAATAACTTGTGATGAAGATTAATGCTTGGTTTTATAATAACTGAAGACCATCTTCACCTATTTACGACTATACAAAGAAGTGCCATGAGTTACTGTGTTGTGAGTGAGTTTAGTCCCATATTGGGCATTTTTATGTTAATGTTAAGTCCTATATATATGCAATAGGCGTCTCTTATAAGAAGCTGCAATACAATATTTTCTTTCCATTGTCCACATAGCGTCGAAGCCATTACTTTTCTAGGGTTAGTTTCTCAGAAAGAAATCCCTTGAAAAGGAGGTTGTTGATGGCAATGGCCCCTTCTCACCCAATCTATCTATGTTGACATCGCCCTGATAACATGAGATCCCATCTATCCATTCCCTAGCTGCTACCCTCCATCCCTCATTCTCTCAGTTACCTTCAATGCCTCATCAATTGCTTTCCATTTCTTTAGTCTATTGCACACACTATACATATCATCACAAGGAAAAGCCCATTCAAGAAACTTGTTTCCTGTGGTCAACTCATGCTCCAGTCTCTCCTTATTGACGTGTTGATATGAGGCCAAGGAATTGATGTTTGCCTACTCCATCAACCCTTTCCAAAGTTTTATTCTGCATTGTATTTTCATTTTCATCGCAGTCATAATTTTAGTTAGTTTACATTTTGTTGTGAGAACGTTTCTAGTTTATGATAATAAGCTGGACACAGGATTTATGCCTCAACATGAGGGTGCATGTTAAGAGGTATATCTATTAGGCTATCTATACTGGTTTTGGTCCATATCGAGTGTTTAGCTTAGGGTTTATGTTTTGTCTTACATATGCATGTAATCGATGTTTCTCACTCTAAGATGCAATAGGAATTCCTTTCCCGCTTTCTTCATCATTGATGCATCGATGTTATGTGCTTAATTGTTTTTTTGTAAATGTTTTTACTTATGATAACTGCTCCCATTGTACCCAATGGTCTAGAATTTGGAATGAATTGTTTATAATACAAAAATTTCTCCCTTTTCATTTTTTTATTTATGTACCACTGATAATTATTAAGATTGCGGCATATAGTGAGCTTTATTGTAAGTTGTTTGGAGGTTAATTATGTGAGTTTTAAGCACAAGGAGTCTATTTTAATTTGTTCAGTAGCTCACGATTTCAATGTATTTTTCTGTAATTATGTATATGATGTCTAATTCAGTTAATGTTGAAGTCAAAGTTAGATAACATGTCATTAGCTCCAATTATTTGGGCTTAAATACATGGATCCTATTCTATTACAAACACTATAATTAGTAATATACAAGCGTCTTCAATTATTTTAATTACCTCAAATAGAGTTTTCTTAGGCTTTCTCACATTCAATTTTAGTCAATTCAACGTGTCTAATTATATAATCAATCAGCTGCTTTTGAAAAAGTTCATACTGTTTAATTTAATTTTCCGTTATTTAGTGGCTCTAGGATTTTTTTTTTCATTTTTAGTGACTCCACACCATAGCTATTTTCTGTGGTATATTAATTTTTCGTAAGTATTGTTATTGACTGCCAACCACTTAAAGCAAGGTTTAAAATTTCGACTCGCATTGAGGTTTCGGTTTGCGATCGGAACGATACGGTTTCGGTATCGTATCGTGGCGCATCGATAAATTTCGATAATTTTCTAATATAAAATATATAAATTAAAATGAAAATTTTAATTTAAATATTAAAAATAAAAAATGATTAAAAATTATAATAATAAAATTAATTTAATTAATTTCAATTAAACATGATTAAAAAATAAAATAAATTTTAATAATAATAAAATTATTATTTATAATATATAAAATTTTAAAATAATTTTATTAAATTTTAATTGATTTTATTTAATCTATAGTTAAACTATAGTTTGGGAGTCGTGGCCTTGAGCGAGCAACCCGTGACCTCGCGAGGTCAGAGTCGCGTGGCCGCCCGGCCATGTGAGCGCGGCCATCTACGGTGACCTCACCGCGGACGCAGGCAACCCGTCGCGAGCCCGCGCCGATGGCTGCCGCGGCCCCTGGCGAGGCCCTGCTATTCGGCGGAGGCTCATCGCGGTCTCACCGTCGTCGTTCATGCGTTTTGCGGGTGTGCCAGGTTTGGTGGCGCGTCAGAACGAGAAAAAATACTCGTTTCGTCCAAAACAGGTCAGTATTTCAAACCTTGACTGAAAGTATGCTTAGTCAATTGCATTTTATAAAATTTTTCTTTAGCTCAAGAGACATCTGTCTTTCTTTTTATATTCCGCCTATCTTAATTATTCTTTGGCTTATTATATCCTTTGAAGTAGCATCATAAATTCAGTTTTTATTCTACTTGAACCCTTTACTTTATAGAGTTTCTTTCTACAAATCAAGCTTTGAGTTTATTCTATTTACACTCTTGTCTTACCAATTGCTTCAATATTCTTTGCAAATAGCATAAACCATGTTTATGTCTATGTTAGAGTGAATTTAAAATTGACGTATCTGATTCAGGAAAGATTTTTAATTTAATAGTTAGGATTAAATTTACAAAATATATTAAGATCAGAACAAAATCTAATGGACATTTGTTGGGTGCGGCCCAAGGTGGCATTATTGTATGAGTTAACCACGCGCTAAGTTCAAACTGGGTAAATGGATGGGGAATATTACCCTCTGCCAGGTATTTATGGTCTCTTCGTGGAGACTTTAAGAGACCACTGGCAGGTGGTGGAATTCTGTGGGTCTTGCAACTTAGTGATCCAAAGTTTTTCACAATTATAAGAATGATAATAAATCAATTTTAATTAAAAACACATTTATTTATATGGCATATGAAAATAAGTTCTACTTACAATAACACATTCTTATGCACATCTAATCAAAAGCACACAAACTGGTGTTTCCTTATTCTGATTTAGCTGCATGTTTATCTATGCATAAAGATGGCTACCCAATATGAAATTACAATCACTATTTTAATTGCCTAGGAAGTGATTACTGTATTATTAAACTGCATTGTCAACTGCATTTTATGAAAGTTTAATCTTTATGCAATTTGGTTCCAAGGGACAATTTCCACTGACGACAGTTCAACCCAATTTCATATTCTTGATCTATGGTTCAAGAAGTAACACTTGCAATCAAAGTTTTGTGATCATGTTCATGGATATGACCTAGCTTAGATCCACAACATAGACATGGATGTTTTGTGCTAAAATGGAAGTACTCAAACCGACCATAAAACAAGCAACGCCCCAACTGAATTGTTAAAAACTATACTAGGATAAGAAAAAAAAAAAAGAAGATAACTGTATAACACTAGAAGTTGGCATTTAGATGCAAGTAGCTGAAGGGCAGAAAATATTTTCTGCATTAATTTTATATATATTTCATGTAACTTTTAACTGAAAGATAAATGATTTAGTTGGTTTAGCTAAATGACTGTCATTCTCTGCACTAATAAGTTTGTTATACTTGTTTTGTGAAGTTAATATTTCTATACTTAATTGTTCATGCAAGACCAATAACTATGATCTGATTTTGCAGGAGATCATTACTGGAGCTGGCCATACTAGTGCAGTTGATTGGTGGGCACTCGGTAGGTGGTATATTTTGTGGCAACACATTTCCCAGCTTTTACTATGTTTTATGCCTTCGTTAAGTGCATGTGTTTGTTTTATATTATCCAAACTTGTTGATGCTTTGGAGCATAAACGAGTGAATGATAAGAATTTATTAATTCACAATAGTGAAAAGACATCGAGCATATAGGTTTAATAGTGGAGTAAGTTAATGGTCAACAAATGGGAGGGAGCTGAATCCTTGTTCTCGTTGAGTTGTACTCTTTTAAATCTTTATAATGGTTCTCAAGCCATGGGAGCTAGGGCAATAACTGAGACCACTTGCAGTTTTCCCTGTATTTCAAAAGATTGCCTTGTCCATTCAAGACACGATTGATTAACTTGGAAATCTCAGATGTTGGTCTGGCATCTGATGCTTTAAATCTTATTCAAACTGTATGTTTCTGATGTTAGGCAGAATGGATTTTGACGGCATTCAAGGGGGTTTGGGGGTGTAAAAATGCATGGAGGTTTGTGTGGCCAACTCTGTCATTCGTCTATAGTGAGCATGACATGTCTGACATGTCATTGGCATCCTTCATCCTAATAACAATGTCAGGAACTGTAAAATACATCCGCATCATGCATGGGAAATCCTTTAGCAATGGTTTGACAACTCAAAATTGGCACCATTATCTGTGATAATTTGAATAGTGTGATTTTCACCAATTTTTTGTACAACTTCCTTAAATCAATTCACCCGGTAGATGAATCAGGGGGAAGATCGTCTAACTCTAAGATTAGTTGGGCGAAGCTCGGACACCTGCATTATAAAAAACAAAAAGCAAAAATACAGTTAAGTTATTAGCTAACACAAAATTGTAAATCAAACTCTATTTATTCAATAAATTAATTAATTGTAAATGTAACTTTCATCATGTTACAAGACACTAACTTATGGAATATGATTCTTTCATTGCAATAGAGGAAATTTATAACTCTTTTTTTTTTTTGGACTGTTCAAACATTATATATGATTATGAATTTATTCATGTAACTCATTGTTGCTTGAATGATTTAATCAATATCTTACATATATGTTTGCTCGTTTGCAGTTGAAATAGTTGGAAGTCACGTTTCGTTTTACACTTGCTAGCCAGAGAGGAAATTATTGTTAAAACAAATTAAATCTTAATATTGACATTGCAACTCATCGTGCATCGCTGATGCCGTCCATGCATTGACGATTTGGCTACCACTATGTCTATCACTCTCATGCTTAGAGTGACGTCCATGTTAGTAGGATTGGGACTACACTCTGTACATGATGATCTATCAATGCTTGGCTTCTATTGCTGTCACTGTTAGATGGTCAGTTCTTAAAATATTCCTTGAAGAACCAAAGAACTTTTGTGATACTTTAGGAGTTTTGATGACCTCAGAGTATCTGCTGGCAGGGGTAGTACTTCCATTGGTTGTACACGTGCATTTTTCTAACTATGCCGGGTCTTGTGATGGAAGATTGACAATTTCCAATGTCATGAAAGAGCTTGAGTAGAGAAGACTAGAGGTGGAGGAATTATGAAAACAAATTCAATAAGATGGGTTTGTTTTCTGTTGTGTAGCCATTGCTAGTGGTTACTACATGTTACTAAGCTATACACCATCAGTTACAGGACACTAATTCCATGCAGCGCATGTTACATACTGCATGTACCACCTAGTATGTCCTGTAGTTGGACCACCAAAATTGAGTGATCTACCTTACCAGTCAGCCATGGGGCAGGTAATTCAATTGTATCCAGTGGTGTGATGAAATTTGAAGGTCTCTGTTGAGATTCAATTTTTAGTAGCTATTGACACGAATCAAGTCACTCTTTCCTTTAGTTTCTTTCAGATAGAAAATACCCAGAAATGGATGTAGAAATGTCAATTCTCTTTCTTAAATAAAAAGAAGCTAGAACATCCTTATGATCTCCTTTCGATAATTATTTCTAATAATCTTACAAATATATTGTGATGGAGCTTATTGCATCTCTTCTTTCATGAGTACCTCAGTGACGGTTGTGCATCAATTTTAGTAATTTCACTCTTACTAATTTTACCCCCACATTCTACTTTGTTAGGCATTCTTCTTTATGAGATGTTGTATGGTTATACACCATTTCGAGGAAAGTCTAGGCAGAAGACATTTGCTAATGTTCTTCACAAGGACCTAAGATTTCCTGGAAGTATCTCGGTGAGTTTATTTCTGTTTCATTAATTGAAGTATTTCTACCAAATTACAAAATTGGCAAAATTCTATATTTTTGTAGCAGTATATACTTAGTTACTTCTAATCTGTGACGAATCTGAATATTTACTAGTTAAAACAAATGATCACGGAAGCACTTTAGACAATCTTTTGTCCTCTTTGGACTGTTGCTGAGTTCATATATTCATAGAAGTAATTTTTATCGTCTCCAATGAACAAATGTTTCAAGAAACTCAAGTGAATAAGTGTTTCATGAAAAAGTATTAGAGAAGTATGATATAAGCATGTCATGATGATTGAATAACAAGTATAACAGTTTGATGCTCTATGATGTTCATTTTAAGCCTAAGTTACAGATGGTACCAACTTGTACATGTATTCTTTAACACTCAGCAGCCTCTCCATCAAAGTACACTTGATCATGGATCATGTTTTTTTTTTGCACTTTTCACCATATTGGAGTTGACTCCAAATTTTACAGCCTTATTCCTGGAATATGATTATAAATGCTAGGTGTATGGTGATTGATTGGGTATGAACAAGAAATGTTTTAGCAATCTGTTTGTTGATTACAATAATTTATATATTGCGCACATCCTCCTATTGGATGTGCACTGTTGTTCTGTTCAGAATTTATGTTGTGAATTTAGTAGGATTTATTCTACTTTGCATGATTGTTAAGTGTTGGCCTTGTTATTTTGAGCAGGCAAGCGTTCCTGCAAAACAGTTGATATATCGGTTGTTGCATAGGGATCCTAGAAACAGATTAGGCTCATGCCATGGAGCTAATGAAGTTAAGCAACATCCCTTTTTCCGTGGCATCAACTGGGCTCTTGTGCGTTGCATGGTAGGATTACTTTGCTCAAATATATGTTAGGAAATCCTAGTACTGTTACTTGTTTATGCTTACTTTGTTCTTGTCATATGTTTTTGGCATGAATTTTAAGATTAACCCTTTAAGTTGTATAAGTAGGAAAACAAATACAAGCTTAGTTACAACTCTGAAAGAAGAACTGACGAATTTTCTAAGGTTGCACTATTAAATCATTAGTGTTGGACATTATTGTTTAAAAGATTCTATTATACAAGCTTCCTGTCCATAAGATGATCCATCCCTGTGCAAACAAGTTCCCATAATCTGAGTTCTCTCTTCTTAACATTGTCTTTTCATTTTGGTCCTTGATTATGCTGAGGAAAGACACCTAACTAGTACGCTTAGGACACAAATGGAATAGATGGCTAGGTTTTCACTGAGCTGGACAGTTTCATGAACATTGATTTGGCATAAGAACAATAGTACGCTTAGGAAAACTTCTTTGCTGAAGTTTGCAAGTAATTGAGCATTGTAAAAATGGTGCCAGTCACAAAATGTTAGTACGAAGGGTTACAGAATAAAAGAGAGGACGCAATAAAAACTCTTCAACTTTCCTGCCAACACCAAAGTTCTAGTCAATTAATTTTTATCCAATCAATCTATCTGACTAAAAACTTTGATGCTGGGAATTAAGTAGTAGCTCGTGTACGGACTTATTTTTCATGGACACTTAGTACAATAAATTATGCTGGGATCTTTCTCCAGCTAAGAGATGGTTAATCAGTCACCCTTATTGCTCTTCATTGTTACTGGAAGTTCTGTATAAAGATTAGAATGTGTTTTCCTTTCTTGACAACCAATCACTTGACTTGTGTGTTCGATTTGGAGATTTAGACCTTAATGAGTGATGCACCTTTCTTTGTTTAGAAACCTCCCAAGCTGGCCGCTCCTCTATTCGATTCCAAAATGGCAGAGGACACTAAAATGGCAGATCCAGAACTAGATAATCTGCAAACTGTCTTTTGAGCGAGGAGGTATTTGCTTTTATTCAGGTGCATGTTATATATAAGCCTGTCACTATATTTCATGTATTTAATATACCCTCGAGTCAATTGCAAAATCTAGTTCTTTTTCCCACAGTATCTCTTGGCATGCGACATACCTAAAAAGCTGCATGATTTATGCTAAGGTGGTGGTTCTCCATGCACATATCATCTGAGATGAAACTTCCAGTGCTACTTTCTTTTTAGAGGTCTGATTTATCTGCTACAACTAGAACAAATAACAGCAAGCTAGGAATGATATCCTTAAATTCTAGTGGTTGCATCTTCTTGTCGAACAGTTTCACTTTTTCCCCTTAATTTATTGTATTTGCTTTGTTAAATAATTACTTGGATCTAATGTTAAAATAAGTTGTTTTTTTTTTTTTTTATCTTCACCCACTCATTGTGACCAGCTTACTGGTAAGTTGCAGCAGCATATTCAAAGTGCCTTTTCCAGATTAACATCTCGTTAGGTTTATTCTGAGAACTAGGAAAGTGTATTCTAATGCGTTGTTGTGATCTTCTACGGTAGCAGATATAATTTGATATCGTGTGAAATCAGATACAAGAGATCGCCAAGAGAAAAGTGGCCTTGAGGCCCTAAGCTAAATTTATATTAATGAATTGCCTAAGTTTATCGATTTATAGTTAATGCACTGTGCAAGACTATCGAGTATCAAGGTGATTAACTGTTTAAAGCATGCTTTTAGTTTAACATGTCCAAGTTAATTCTCTATGTAAGATACGGTTAAACATTTAAAATTGTCTATGCCCAGGCTTGTAGCCAACTAAGTCCATTCAGATAAATGGGTTTTCGGGATAACTTCGCAAAGTGCATTTGGTTCTATAGAATTATTATTTTATATTTAAATCGATCAATTTTCAGGTATATGTTGCATTTGTCTCTGTAGAAAAGTGATTGACCACAAATCCAATCTTTTGTTTCTTCGTGGTACAACGTATCGGACAGCATTTGGATGGATCTGGGTGAGTAATTATTTGTTAAACGGAATTTAACGGATCAAATCGATGGGAATTAAAAGTTAGGTTTGATTAATTTAAAATTTTGTTTTTTAAAAAAATAAAAATATTGATTATTTTAATTTATTCGAAGTTTTATTGAGTAATCGATTATTTAATTTACAAATCAAATAGAAAATTTAGCAGACCATTTAACTCAATTGTTTTATCAGTTAATTGTTTAATTTGATTAAAAAGTTAAATAGAAAATTGATTGTTCAATTTGACTTATAAGTTTTTTTAATTAATTTGATTTTTATTTTATTAATTTATTTAATTTTTGTGAAAAATTTGGATCGGTTTATTTTTTTTTTATTTAAAAAATAATAATATTATTAACGATTTATTCAATTCTAGATTTACCCATCAAAAGTATTCGGTTTATATTTTGTTAACTGATATCAGGTATTAATTTTTTGAATTTAATTTTAAAAGTGATTGAATTTATTTAAATAATTTTTTTATTGATCATTAAAATAAATTTAAAAGATGGTCAACAGTTTAATATTTTTAATTTTTTTTTCTATTGAAAAGAAATACCTTATGGTATATTATAATAGAAAATAAAACTATAGAAATTCGATTTGTTTACACCCCTATGCCAACCGCTTCACATGAGTTGAATGATTGACCTAAAAACGCATTTGCCTAAAAATGATTGCCTCGGACTACGGTGACAAAGGACATTCTAAATTCAAAAGTTTAATAATTCTGAGTTCGAATTCGATTTGAATCTTGAGTTCGAATTCAATTCAAAATTTTTAAATATTAATTCAAACGGTTTAATCACTGTTCGAAATTGAAGTTCGATTTAATATTCAAAAATTTATGTTCGATTTGATATTCAAAAATTGATACTTGATTTAATATTAAAAAAATTTTAATAAATAAGAAATATAAATTCGCAAATAGTTTATGAACAATCGAACAATATTATTTTAATTCGAGTTCGATTCAAAAAATATTTACACATATTCGAATTCGATAATTTCAAATTCAAATCAAATATTATTCGACCCGACTCGAAAAATTTACGAACCGACTCGATTCGTTTACACCTCTAGGTTGACATGACATGACAACCAATTTAAAGGCAATTCAAATGTCGAGAGGATTAAGTAATTAGTATGATAAAATTATTTTAAAAAATAAAAATTAATTTTCTGTAAAAATTTTCTATTATATTAATTTTTAATTAAATAAAAATATTTTTCATAATTTATTATTCTTTTATATAAATTATAAGATCTATCTTGAAAGATTTGAGGTGAACATCTTTTTACTCCAACTTATAGTACAGCAGCGGACTGTTGTTATAGGTTCACCTTAAAGAATTGAATTTTACACCAAAATTTTTGATGAAGATAAAAAATAATCAACATTTAACTACACCTATGATTTTCAACTAGAATAAATTTATAAAAATTTTCTCTAAATAAAGCGATAAGCCAAAAAAAAAAACACTTTCAATTTAACTCTCTCTTTCGGTAGAACACAAAAATCAATAATCAGATGAAGAAGTTAATAGAGTTATTGTTGCAAACAAAAAGCCAGAGGCAAAAATCAAAGATCCAAAGATGAATCCGGATCATGTCATAGGAGATTGGGAACACACGCTGCATCTTCCACCATCCATAGGCACCAACATGCATCTAATGAGAATCGAGAACATCACCATACTTTTATACGAAAATGCAACAAACACCAAAACTGTAAAAAAAAAAAAAAAAAAGATAAAAAAGGAGTTTATTTTATTATTGAAAAGGTTGCAAACAGCACAACAGTCCATGATCAGCCTGGAAAAGTAGGATTTGACAAAAATAAAAAAAACAACCAACAAAGGTTGCCATGGCAATGCTTCAATAACATGCAGCCATAGCCAAATACCATGAATCTCGGGCATCAAACGAACTGTGCAAAGGCAACCAAACCATACCGACACGACAGACCGACCCAAATTACACAGTGGACAGAGCACACACTGTAAACAACAAAGGACTCGAGACACCTGAAACTCGATATGAGTTCAACCTGCAAACTTTAACAACATGATAACTTGGCTAAAACACCAGAGAAGCAAACTATTAAGCTTCCTTGGCAAGATGAACCAGGATCACAGGAAAAATATCTAAGACCATGACATAACTAGGCTTGGAAGTAGAAAGCTACTACCAAAACCATGACTGAATATGGCAATTCCAGAACCAAGGCTAAAAATTGAGGAAAGCAAGCCATCGGGATCGATGATTGCCTACCTCCACAAAACAGAGTTCCTTTCCAAGAACATCTGTAAAAATGAACTAAGCCACAGGTCCATGGAAATTGACCAAAAGGTGGAAGCTCAGGTCCAGAGGACATGAACCAAACAAAAAAAAAAACAAACTCAACGATACTTATGTTTTCCACACTCTTCTGGTGCTGAAGGTCATGAAAGAAGCCAAATGATTAGACTCCCAAGAAACTCCCTTGCACCGTTATTTAGTTTTCTCTACTTCTAGGAATAGATATCACACCACCATAACTTTTCCTCAAGCAACCCAACTGCATCAGTGCTTATCAAACGGCATTGCCGAAGACTTAGGCCCACCATCGACTGCCCCATATTTACCAAGAATGGCAGAATTTTTTCAGTGACTGAGCAGCTTGCAAGAGAGAGAATACACAAGTTAAGCTGTTTTGCAGATGCAAGGACCGCCACACCATAGTTACCTATTGAGCAATGTGATAAATCCAGATCATCAAGCACAGAGCAGCAGTGAGCAATGACCATGAGGCTCCTATCAGTGATCTTCGTACAGCCATCAAGATTAAGCACCTTCAGAGTACTTCCATGTGCCTTCACCAACATGGAGATCAGTGCATCAGAAACACTAACACAGCCTCTTAGATTTACCTCCACAAAACCCACTTTAGAATCCTCAATCAGTGGAATAAGCGACCCATCAGTAACTCCAGCTTGACCTTCCAAGTCTATTTTCCGTAACTGGGGGAAGATCTTCCCCACCACTTGTAAGCTAGCACTTGTGACACCTGGACAATCCTGAATCGTCAAGGACTCAAGCGATATGCACGATGGCAGTTGAGAAGGGGCAAAAGCTAAATCTTTGATGCCCAGGCATGAAATCAGGGCAAGCGACTTCAACATCGGACATGTGAAGAGAGCACCAAGAACACCTACAAATGTTATCTGGTTACAATTCTCAAGATGCAAATTTTCAAGTGTCCTAGCTTTTTCAGCAAAAGCTCTCAAACCAAAATCAGTCAGGTAGCAAGATTTGCGAACAACAAGCTCCTTCATGAAAGGGGAACCTTTTGCAACAGCTTGCAAGCCTATATCAGTAAGCCCAATGCAATCGATGATACTGATGGACCTCAGTTTCTGCAGCCCACAAGTATTGCCCATAACCCAAAATCCCTTCTCACCAACGTTCTCTCGAGAAATAAAAAATATGTCTGTTAGGTTCTTTCCGTATTGGCCCATAACTGCAAGAGCTAAGTCAGTGTCATTCAAAGACTGAAGTTTTATCCTCTCCAAGGAAGAGGAAGGAGAAGCTACCAAGCTGGCAATTACTTGGTCATCAACTTGCAGGCAGTCCTTGATAGAAACATACTTCAATTTCAAACAATGCTGAGCAACAACCTGAAGAGCTTTTGTAAAGTATGAAAAAAAAAAAAAAAAAAAAAAAAAATTATAGATTAAACCCTTTAATTAATTGTGATTAATTAGGGGATTAATTGGGTTATTAGCTAAATGGGCTAATGGGGTTAATTATCTTGTTGGGCTGAAATTTGGGCCTGGGCTGATTGGGCCAAATTGGCTGAGCTGAACCCAAATCAGGTTAGGTTTGGATTTGGCTGGGTTAAACCTAGGTTAGATTTGGGGTTGGTCTTGAGCTAGTCGAACCAAGTTCCAACGGCCTTAAAAGCTTTCCGAACCCATTTGCCCATTTGCGCGATTTCTTCCCCCCTTCGCCGCGAGATTTCCTCTTCTTTGCGATTTCTGCCCGTCGTCTCTTATCTCCTCCGCATCTCGTCGCCGTCGTTCGTCGGGCAGTAGATCCAGCTGGAGGGAGGGACTCCGGTCGAGCTCCGACGGGTGAGACTTCTCGCTGGTAGCGGGGAGTCGATGGTGATCGGTGGTCGGCTGACGGTGAGTTGGGATTCTGAGTTTTAATTTGAGATTTGGTAAGCAATTGATCCATTCCCCTTAATTTGGATGAAATCCATGCTTGCTTGTGGGTCTCGCTATTAGTAGCTCGGATCGGTGTTTGGGCAGGTGGTGGAGCTGATGGTCGCCGGAGATCGCTATTTGAGCAGTCGCTCGATCGCCGCCGCCTCTGCTCAGTCCATCGTCGCCCCGGTCGGAGCTGTTGTCGGCTGATTTCTGTCGTCTACCTACTCCGATCGAGGTGGATTGTCGTGGTCAATAGTTCCCTTCGGTGTCAGGTATCTCCGCTGCGAGCAAATCTATTGCTACCCTTCCTGTGTTTGCCACTATAATCGATCTGCTCTAAGTTTCATCAGCAACAGCTTATAATGTTGTTGTCGATTTTTGTGGTTGTTGCGATCTAGGGTTGCTTCATGAGCGATCATCAGTCTCATAACTAGGAAGCACCATCAATGCAACTATTAGTGGTTTGAGCGTGGAATTGCAGATCTGCCACAGCAATTCATGGTAAGTCTGTTGATATTGTTGTTCTATACAATGTGGATATAAACAATTATCTTAAAAATCGATTGAATTGGTTTAAGATCGGCTGAGATATGAGATTTGCCCTATTTGGAGTGATAGTCGATCGGTGGATATGGGAAGAACATCATCAAGGTAGATCTTTGAGTTTGGGACTGCTTCGGTGAACAAGTCTTTCTTTGGAGATGTTTTGTTTGGGTGTTGGGGATAAACAGTGGACCGGAGTTGTAATTGGGTTCTTTGACCGTGCTTGAGGCAAGAATCAGTGTGGGGTAGTTTCGATTGTTTTCTTTTACTTTCCATGGTGTATCGAATTTGGGATAAGTGGGATTCTTACTCGTAGACGAGGAAAGAATGCGAATTATAGAACGAATTGGTATTTTGTTCGTATAATTAGAGGCTTGTGTAACCATAATTTGTTATTATTATTCTGGGGCGTTGATGGTGATGGATACATGAGCGTGGAGATGGATAGCACGGATTATGTATCAGGTGGGTAATATCTACCTGGTCCGGTAGTTTTGATCAATTCCAGTGCATGATCTTGGATGTATGTATATACCTGTTTACCTTAGATCCACTCATATTTAATCATATGCTTGTACTGCCTTGACCTTTGAGATATATATACTCTGTTACTCATTGATTATCTAGCACGGATAGGAACTATAAACCCTATTATGTATTAGCTGATAGATGTTCAGTAAGTACATGTGGTTAGGGTTATCTTTGTGACTTCAGATTGGTTTACTGTATTACATCACTAGGGTTAGGTGATGGTTTGGATTATGGAGTCGATTGTTATATCATATCCGTATTAGTGGTGCATTTATGATGGATCTAGTTGTCTGTGCATAGATAATTGTATGGTTGCTCGTATGTGACCATGGACTGGAGGTCTTAGCGTGATGGTATATCCATTATGGATTGTGTGCCTGTGTATGGTTATATGGACGATCGATTGTATATCGTTATGGACTAGAGGTCTTAGTGGGGTTGACTGTCAGATGAGTATGACTCTTTGTGCGATAGAGAGAGTCTTGTGGATTGTAGTCCTCGCATAGTTGACTTTTGTTGACTGTGTCTCCCGTGGGATAGGGAGTGTGGCGAGGATACATGTATGGATCTATGCATCATTACACTACATGCATCTTTGTTGGTGAGTCTCCCTTATGGTGGAGCGTGTCGTCGATCATCCTGCCTCCCGCCACTCGGGGTAGTGGTTGCGAGGTTGAGGCGAGCATTGTTATGCGTGCCTTCTCGGCCACTATGGATGGTGGTAGGCTGGAGATCGCGCACTTGGCCAGCATGCGGAGTGGTAGTTAGCCTCACCCACCATCGATTGCGGTGGTCGTGTGATGTGCATTGTCTGGGTGCGGTGCCCGTCTACTCATGGGTAGGGACGGAGCGGTAGCGGAGGACCCCGTGTGGGTAGCATATAGCTACATAGCGGGCTAGCTCTTGTTTCATACTACCCAATCGGTCACCGAGTGGTGGCGGTGAGTCGGGATAGTTGTCATATGTCGTGCCACCTAGGCCACAGGGTCGTGGTAGCGAGTTAGAGTCTGTGACGACATGACCATGCGTATGCATTCTTGATATATATGTATGCATGTATTTGATATATGTTTTACATATGCACGTGAGATCGCATTTGATTGAGCTATGATTATTTGCGTGTTTGTTCATCATGATACATGTCGTTTGCATTTTATATCTTTATTATGTGTTGGCGTGATATATGTGGTCGGACCGATGTATGCATTTGATTAGTGTCATTATCGTAGTGTGGTATGGGTGAGGTTATTATTACAATTGATCATATCTTTGTTCATATTGGCGTATTAGTCGGGTATGGGATTGACTTAGTATGTTATATGGTTATGTTATTGTAATGTCTCGGGATGATATAGTTTATGGTGTTATTATGACCCGTCAGTCGTTGGTACATTATTTTATGTTGATGGATCGATTTAGTATATACATTGAGTATGACTTTCTTGTAGTTACTTGTTATTAGATTTGGATATTTGTATGTCTATCGGACTCATGTTGTATACTGTAGATCTTAGCATGTATACTTGTAGATCTATCCTTATATGTTGTTCATGCACTTTCTATATATTACCCCGAGTTTATACTCACCACCCGGGACCACTGGGCTTCCTTCGCCGATATGTAGAAGATTCCTTGGGCGTTGAGCTCCGCGGTGATCCCATCTCCACCGGACGGATGGATATTTAATCCGCTTTATTGTATTTGTGTGGATTGTCGTTTTAATAGTTTTAGCTTGTATTGTTTCCGTATCATGATATCTGACGTGTTATATATGTATTTGGCTTTTGATGTAAGCCATGATTTCTTGTTGTGTCGAGTCACTCGTATATTGTTTTATCATTGTATGTTTTGTGTTTTGATATGTTGATATCTGCGTATATCATTATTATTGGGCACGGGCCTTGTATTAACCCGATATGTTGCCACGTACAGGGGAGATGCCGTCCGTTTGCTTTTCGGCACGGCATACTCTCGGGGCGTGACAATTTTATTGGTATCAGAGCCCTAGGTTGCGAAGTCCAATTTCGGATTTGATTTCGTTCGGACGTCGAGTTTTGCTTTACTCGGTCTTGGTTTTGTGAGTTACGGGATCCGGCTATTGCGGACATCTCACTCTGAGATTAAGGTATGTTAATTGTTATTACATATCCTTCTTGGTTGGCTATGCATTTAGTTGCTTATAACAGTGCATGACTTGTAGTATGTTAATCAGTATTCGTAACCGTGGTTTGAGATGACCACAGGAATGATATGTTGAGGTTATTAGACATGTACCTGCTATCGAAAAGGTAATTACCTTTGAGAGCCAATCGATCTCGAGTCGGAAAGCGGGAGTTTAGTAGTCGCATCTCTTGTGGAGATCAAGGATTACGGTCTAAGATTTTCACTAATTATGTTAGTCAAATCATTACCTACGGGGTAATGAACTACAGTATATCTATTACGGATGCAGATAGTAGAAAATTAGTGGATGATATTCATGGGGATTTTGATCCTCGGACTGATCGTCCTAGGTCGTATAACATTGGGAGTACTTTTGGAGAACTTGACTTGGGTTATACGAAGATAGTAGTGTTAGTGGAATACCATTATCCGGATCTAGCCGGTAGTTGGTAGAAGAAAATGGGAAGTAACCTACGAAATAATGTATCACTTGGTCACATCGGTGATGTTGTGAGATAGTATTTCCCACGTCATTTTCTTTGACTCTCGTTAGGGAATTCTTGAGCTTGAGTTGGGTGATCGTCGTCTGGTGCGAAAGTACCATGCAGTCGTTAGACTCGTGAGGGTTATGACCCCCTAATAGCTCGAGAATGTGATTGGGTTGGTTTGGCCACCCACGGTTGACATCTTTATCGGGATGTTTGGATCTCTACCGAGATCCTAGGAAGTGTATAGGCCAAGTCATGTGTATAGAAATGACTCGTAGTAAGTGTTTTAAAGAGTTGGAGATTTGATAGCGGATATTGCGAGTCAAATTATTGGAATTAGAAGTCTCGAATGTTGGATAAAGGAGCAAGATTAAAGTCATGAGTCATGAGCTACTATGGGAGAGTTTTCCGATCCTAGAAGATCGATTGCAGAGTGTCAGTAGCTTCTCTTGTTTATCAGTGAACTCAGAGGAAAGACTCCGAAGGGAGATTATGTGTGTGCAGTGCGGGTTACGACGAGACACAGAGTCAGATTATTCGATGGACCATTGTATCTGTTTCTACTATAAGCAGCCGGTATCTACGAGAAGAGTATGTATTTTGAAGACTCAGTTGAAGACTATGGATGATGCTTTGGCGGATGATCCACAACCTCGGCAAGGAGATTATTCTGAAGATTAGGTTATCACATCGTGACGATCTACTACCTCAGATATAGTTGGAGCTCTTTGATACTTTCATCCGGAAGAAGTAAGTTACTCGTGATTATCGTAGAAGACATCTCGAAGATTGAGATTGGACATTCAACAAGCATTACCTTCGAGCGTGGTTATGCTTTATCTGAGGAGAGATTTTACGATGATGGTCGTATTTACGCATATTCTCGGTGCGCTATTCCTTTCACAGATGGAGCGTGCTATGATGTTGACAATTCTTGATATTTTTTTTACGGATGTGTATCTTTTGCGATCTGATGGTTACCATCTCCATTCGGTTGTTTGATTTGTATCTCGATTCGATAGTTGATTTGATTTCCTCCATGATAGTCTTGAACCTCATAGCTCGGTAGTCGAGATGTCGGACAAGTTTACATGATTACTCGAGAAGAAGTATAGAAGGCAGAAGGATCGGTCCTTGAGTATTACTTTAGGTTATCCTATTTGCGGATATATCGAAAGATCTTGGTAGTTTCTGTATCTTTATCTAGAATATTCTTGGGCGGGGTTGAAGGGTTCTATCGACTTGTGGGTTGGTGATTTTCTCTAGTCGGTTGAGATGTTGACTAACGATCACGAAGTCAAGGGTACCCTTAGCCTTTGCTAGACATACCTCCTATAGACATATCCTTACGGATAGTTGGATTGTTGGAGGCGTTGGTATACTAGGACTTTCGGATGTACGTATAATCAGAGTATTTGGATATAGTTTTGGATGAACTCCGGGCTTGCCCTTTGCATGGGCAAGTAGGAATATGCGATTGGAGGTGATTTGAAATAGTTAGATATTGAGACCTCATCGGAGATGATTTTCTAGTATCAGTGTTGCAAAACACTATGAGAGATTTATTTGTCTTAGGATTTCTCTTGAGAGGATCCAGAACTCTTTGTTAAAAGAGAGATGAACCTTTGGGGTTATGGATCAATTATCGATGATTTGAACACAGTAGTTGAGAATGAGTATCCTTCGTTGTGGATAGAGGATCATTAGATCATTAAATGACACTGTGTATATCCTAGTGTTGGATCTACTGGAGGTTTGATATTGTAGTGACTTAGTGTCATACTGATTATCATTGTCGGTGTGATGTTTGAGCTATCGTTAGCGTGGAGTAAAAGGATGCAGGTGTATAGAGCTGATTGATAATGTTGTTAGACTTATCGACGATTTAGTCGTTTATGGATTTGAGGAATCAAGTACTCTGGGAGTATTTGAGATCGATTGTCATCATATCTGTGGATGATATATTTTTTGGATATATTCACAATCTAGAGGAAGTTGTGGTTTCCCTAGATTGATTTGGTGTTTACAGAGAGATAAGGATAGGATGTTTTAGCGATACTATCGTCGACTTGTTGGACGAAGGTGATGGCAATCACTGGTCGGAAGTTTGTGAAGCTAGGTTTGAGGCCTAGAAGGTGGTGACTTTTTGTCGGTGTTAGTTAATCCATCCGATATGGATGGAAGGGTATTATCGTAGATGCATCATTTGAGGATTAGGAGCGATCACAGTGCGATTGAATGAGGCGTATATTATGTGGATGCTAGTTGAGAACCTAGCGAGATCGATCATTATGGTCTTCCATTACTTTCGATCTGTGTGAATGAATTTTGGACATTATATTAATTTCTCTTGCGAGAATAAATCTCTGTCTCGAGGAAGGATAATGGTTCTCGAGTTGCATTAAGCTTTAGGAAGAGTTGTTTTAGGAGACTCTTCGTTCGAGAGTAATGATTTATTCGGGGTGTATCCAGAAAATAGTAAGTTTGAGGCGTCCTTTATGGTGGAGCGTCGGGTAGAACCACGGTTAATTTAAGTAGGTTGATGTTGGGTATGCGCAATGAAAGGTGAAATATTGTGATCGGTAGGGTCCGTCACAGTGATAAAGTGGGAGCCTAAATCGTTAGGCGTGTTGGGAGATTATCTAGAATTCGGAAAGGACTTGATAGGATTTGAGTAATCGATGATCGATTAAGCTAGGTCAGCTCCTTTCTTACAGTAGTAAGATGAATTTCGTTGGATCGCAGCGGAATTATATTTATGGAGTATCCTTGAGTATCATTTACGATAGTGATTCATGATTCACCTTACGATTACAGCAAAGTTTCCCATGATTCTGGTATAAAGCTCCACTCTGGTACAGTTATTGACTTCTTAATAGGTTGGCTGAGAGTGTATATAAGAGCTGGAATGTAATATTCGAGCTCAGTACCCCACTTAGTCACTTGGGAGGTGACTTTTCTTCGGATACTTGAGATGATTATTTTGACACATCGTACAAGTATATAAGTCGGAAATTTGGGGACCAAATTTTTATAAGTGGGGGAGAATGTAAAGTATGAAAAAAAAAAAAAAAAAAAAAAATTATAGATTAAACCCTTTAATTAATTGTGATTAATTAGGGGATTAATTGGGTTATTAGCTAAATGGGCTAATGGGGTTAATTATCTAAATTGGGCTTGATTGGGCCACAATCAATGGTGAGAAATAACCCAAATCGTTAGGTTGATTTTGGCTGGGTTAAACCTAGGTTAGATTTGGGGTTGGTCTTGAGCTAGTCGAACCAAGTTCCAACGGCCTTAAAAGCTTTCCGAACCCATTTGCCCATTTGCGCGATTTCTTCCCCCCTTCGCCGCGAGATTTCCTCTTCTTTGCGATTTCTGCCCGTCGTCTCTTATCTCCTCCAAGATCTCGCCGCCGCTGCTCGTCGGGCGATAGATCCACTGGAGGGAGGGACTCGGCCGAGTTCGACGGTGAGACTTCTATGGTACGGGAGTCGATGGTGACGCGAGCGGCCTCGACGTGAGTTAGGGATTTACGAGTTTCTACCGAGATTTGGTAAGCAATTGATCCATTCCCTTAATTTGGATGAAATCCATGCTTGCTGTGGTCTCGCTATTAGTAGCTCGGATCGGTGTTCGGGCGTGGTGGAGCCGATGGTCGCCGAGATCGCTATTCGAGCCGCTCGATCGCCGCCGCCTCTGCTCACCCCCATCGTCGCCGGCCGATCGTTGTCGCTAATTTCGCCGCCTACCTACTCCGATCGAGGTGGATTGTCGTGGGTCAATAGTTCCCTTCTGTCGTCGTATCTCGCGAGCAAATCTATTGCTACCCTTCGTGTGTTTGCCACTATAATCGATCCGCTCTAAGTTTCATCGCAATGACCTTATAATGTTGTTGTCGATTTTGTGGTTGTTGCGATCTAGGGTCGCTTCAGAGCGATCATCGCCTCATAACTAGGAAGCACCATCAATGCAACTATTAGTGGTTTCGAGCGTGGAATTGCGGATCCGCCACAATTCATGGTAAGTCTGTTGATATTGTTGTTCTATACAATGTGGATATAAACAATTATCTTAAAAATCGATTGAATTGGTTTAAGATGAGATATGAGATTTGCCTATTTGGAGTGATAGTCGATCGGTGGATATGGGAAGAACATCATCAAGGTAGATCTTCGAGTTTGGGACCGCCGAACAAGGGTGGCCGGAGATGTTTTGTTTGGGTGTTGGGATAAACAAAGTGGACCGGAGTCAGAATTGGGTTCTTCGACCGTGCTTGAGGCAAGAATCGCGGGTAGTTTAGATTGTTTTCTTTTACTTTCCATTGTGTATAGAATTTGGGATAAGTGTGATTCTTAATCTTAGAAGAGGAAAGAATGCGAATTATAGAAAGAATTGGTATTTTGTTAGTATAATTAGAGGCTTGTGCTTAAACATAATTTGTTATTATTGTTACAGACGCGTTGATGGTGATGGATACATGAGCGTGGAGATGGATAGCACGGATTATGTATCAGGTGGGTAATATCTACCTGGTCCGGTAGTTTTGATCAATTCCAGTGCATGATCTTGGATGTATGTATATACATGTTTACCTTAGATCCACTCATATTTAATCATATGCTTGTACTGCCTTGACCTTTCGAGATATATATACTGCTACTCATTGATTATCTAGCACGGATAGGAACTATAAACCCTATTATGTATTAGCCGATAGATGTTCAAGAAGTACATGTGGTTATCTTGTGACTTCGATCGTTATCGATTACATCACTAGGTTAGGTGATGGATTACGGAGTCGATTGTTATATCATATCCGTATTAGTGTGCATTTATGATGGATCTAGTTCAGGTATGATCGTATTTGTCGCCGATGACGATGGACCTGGAGGTCTTAGCGATGGTATATCCATTATGGATTGTATTATGATGGATTATCATGTATCGTCGGACTAGAGGTCTTAGGTTTGATCGGATGACTCTTGTGCGATAGAGAGAGTCTTGTGATTGAGTCCTCTATATTGTTGAGGAGGAGGAGGGAGGAGGATCTAGGATACATCGATCTACATGCATGACCGAGTCTCTCTCACGGTGAGTCGTCACCTCCCGCCTCCCGCCACTCGTGGGTCGAGGGCAGAGCATCAGACGTGCTGCTACCACTGGATGGTAGGAGAGACCGCAGCCACCGCGAGTAGCGACTCACCCACTATCGACGGTGGTGACGCGGGCTTGTCCGCGTGCGTTGTCTACTCATGGGTAGGGACGAGCAGCAGCCAGGAGGACCCGTGGGTAGCATATAGCCTATAATGGGAAGCTATCGCTTCATACTACCCAACCTGGCCACCGAGTGGTGGCGGCCGAGTCGGATAGTCTTGCCGGCCACCTAGCCACACCGGGTCGTGGTAGCGAGAGTTAGCATACCACCACGCATATCACGATATATATGTAATGATGATATATGTTTTACATATGCCCGTGAGACAGATTTGATCGAGCTATGATGCTGCACATGTTGCTCATCACGATACATGTCATTTGCATTTTATATATCGCGGCGGTGATATACATATGGTCCGCATCGATGTATGCATTTGATTAGCACGCCATCATACGACCGGGTTATTACAGTGATCATATCGCTCATATGCGACGTCGTGGATCGACTTATGTTATACGGTTATGTTATTGTAACTGCTCAGATGATATAGTTTATGGTGTCGCAGACGTGCACGCGTACATTATTTTACGTTCGGGATCACTTTAGTATATACATCGAATGACTTTACCGTTACTTGTTATTAGATTCGATACGATCGTATGCCTATTGACTCATGTCAGATACCGTAGATCTTCACATGTATACTTGATCTATCCTTATATGTTGCTCATGCACTTTCTATATATTACCCCGAGTTTATACTACCACCCCGACCTCGGGCTTCCTTCGCCTGTAATGTAAGATTCGACGCTCGAGCTCGCCACCGATCCCATCTCACACCGACGGATGGATATTTAATCGACCCAGATTCGCGGATTGTCGTTTGGTTTTAATAGATTGCTTCCGTGATCTGTGATATACGGACGTGTTGTATGTATTTGGCTTTCACGTGTTTATTATGTTTCTTGCGTGTCAAGTCACCCGAGCACATATGGTCAGATATTGTTTTATCCGCTTGTATGTTTCACGCGTGTGTTTTTGATACGCTGATATCTGATATCATATTATTTGGGCCTACGCCTCAGATTAACCCGATATTGCCACGACAGGAGATGCCGTCCGCTTTTCGCACTGATACCTCTGGCGTGACAATTTTATCGTATCGAGCCCTAGGTCATGTCCATTTTCGGATTCGATTTCGTGACATCGAAGTTTTGCTTTACTCGGCCTTGGTTTTGTGAGTTCGGGATCCGCTGCGACATCTCCGAGCTACAAGGATTAAGGTATGTTAATCTATTACATATCCTTCTGGTATGCATTTAGCTTATAATAAAGGTACGACTTGTAGTATGTTAATCAAGATTCGTGAATCGTGGTTCGAGATTACCACGGAACGATATGTCGAGGTTATTAGACACGCCATCGAAAAGGTAATTACCTTTGAGAGCCGATCGATAGCCTGAAAGGTGAGTTTGGTAGTCACATCTCTCGGGAGATCAAGGATTACATCTAAGATTTTCACTAATTACAATAATCATTACCATGGGTAATGAACTACGCGAGTATACTATTACGATGCAGATAGTAGAAAATTAGTGGATGATATTCATGGGGATTTTGATCCTGACCGATCGCTCTAGGTCGATAACATTGGGAGTACTTGAGTACTTGACTGTTATACGAAGATAGTAGTGTTAGTGGAATACCATTATCCTGATCTAACCAGAGTTGGTAAGAAAATGGGAAGTAACCCACGGAAATAATGTATCACTTGGTCACAAATGAACAGGAGATAGTATTTCCCACGCCATTTTCTTTCGACTCATCGTTAGGGAAATTCTCGAGCTTCAGGTCAGTGATCGCCCAACGAAGTAACGCAGAGTCGTAGACTGAGTTACGACTCTAATAGCTTAGAATGTGAAAGGGTTTGGCCATACAAGAATCTGACATCTTGATCGGATGTTTGATCTCCTACCGTATCCTACCGGCATAGACCGAGTCATGCGTGATGTAAACGACCAAGAAGAAGTGTTTCCAAAGAGTCGAGATGGATACAGAGTACAAGATTAGAGCAATACGCAACTAGTCTCCAAATGTTGGATAAAAAGGAGCAAGATTAAAGTCATGAGTCATGAGCTACTATTGGAGAGTTTTCCGATCATGAAGACCGATCCAGATCACGTGAGCTTCTCATGTTTATCATGAACTCAGGAAAGACTCGAAGGAGATTATGTGTGTGCAATGCGGTTACGACGAGACACAGAGTCGATTATTCGATGGACTATCAGACTGCTTTCTACTATAAGCCGATATATCTACGAGGAGAGTATGTATTTTGAAGACTTCGGTTGAAGACTATGGATGATGCTTTCGAGCGGATGATCCACAACCTCGCCGATATTATTACATAAGATTAGGTTATCACATCAGCAGCGATCTACTACCCCAGATATAGTTGGAGCTCTTTGATACTTTCATCCGGAAGAAGTAAGTTACTCAAAGACACCAAGACATCTCGTAAGATTGAGACATTGTGACAAACAAGTACCTTCCCAGCGTGGTTATGCTTTATACAGAGGAGAGATTTTACGATGATGGTCGAGATTTACGATATTCTCCGGTGCAAATTATTCCTTTCACAGAGATGGAGCGCATATGATGTTGACAATTCTTGAAGATTTTACATGGATGTGTATCTTTTGCACAAGATAACAAAGGGTTACCATCTCCATCGCGGTTGTTGATTTGATCTCGATTGATGGTTGATTTGATTCCTCCACGATCTTGAACCTACATGAGCTCCATCGCAAAGATGTCGACAAGTTTACATGATTACTCGAGAAGAAGTATAGAAGACCGAAGGATCGGTCCTTCGGTATTACTTTAGGTTATCCTATTTCATGCGGATATATCGAAAGATACCGGTAGTTTACTGGTGTATCTTTATCTAGAATATTCTCGACAGGTTCAAGGGTTCCTATCGACTTGTGGGTTGGTGATTTTCTCTCACCGTCGAGATGTTGACTAACGATCACGAAGTGGGTACCCTTAGCTCGCTAGACATACCTCCACTATAGACATATCCTTACGGATAGTTGGATTGTTGGAGCGTTGGTATACTAGGACTTTGGATGTACGATAATCCGAGAGTATTTGGATATAGTTTGGATGAACTCCAGGGCTCACACGCACGGGCAAGTAGGAATACGCGATTGGAGGGTGATTTCTAAATAGTTCCGATATTGAGACCTCATCCGGAGATGATTTTACTGCATCAGTGTTGCAAAACACTATGAGAGATTTATTTGTCTTAGGATTTCTCTTGAGAGGATCCAGAACTCTTTGTTAAAAGAGAGATGAACCTTTGGGGTTATGGATCAATTATCGATGATTTGAACACAGTAGTTGAGAATGAGTATCCTTCGTTGTGGATAGAGGATCTGTTAGATCAGCTAAATGACACCTGTGTATATCCTAGTGTTGGTCTACGACTGGAGGTTTGATATTGTAGTGACTTAGTGTCATACAATTATCATTTGCTGTGATGATGTTCGAGCTATCATTAGTACGGAGTAAAAGGATGCAGGTGTATAGAGCTGATTGATAATGTTGTTAGACTTATCGACGATTTAGTCGTTTATGGATTTGAGGAATCAAGTACTCTGGGAGTATTTGAGATCGATTGTCATCATATCTGTGGATGATATATTTTTGGGATATATTCACAATCTAGAGGGAAGTTGTGGTTTCCCTAGATTGATTTGGTGTTTACCAGAGATAAGGATAGGATGTTTTAGCGATACTATACCGTCGACTTGTTGGACCAAGAAGGTGATGGCAATCACTGGAAGTTCTGAAGCTAGGTTTCGGCCTGAAGGTATGGCCGACTTTTGTGTCAAGAAGTTAGTTAATCCATCCGATATGGATGGAAGGGTATTATACGTAGATGCATCATTTCGTGATTAGAGAGCGATCCTCGTGCATTGAATGAGACGTATATTATGTGGATGCTAGTTGAGAGAACCTAGCGAGATCGTTATTACGGTCTTCCAATTACTTTCAGTGCGATGAATGAATTTTGGACATTATATTAATTTCTCATGAGAATAAATCTCTCTCAAGGAAGGATAATGGTTCACTGAGTTGATTCGCTTTAGGAAGAGTTGTTTTAGGAGACTCTTCATTCGAGAGTAATGATTTATTCGGGTGTATCCGAAAATAGTAAGTTGAGACGCCTTTATGGTGGAACGCCGGTAGAACACGTTAATTTCAGTAGGTTGATGTTGGGTATGCCAACAAGCAAAGGTGAAATATTGTGATCGGTAGGGTCACGTACCGTGATAAAGTGGGAGCCTAGTACGTTAGACTGGGTTGGGAGATTATCTGGAATTCGGAAAGGACTTGATAGGATTGAGTAATCGATGATCGATTAGCTAGGTCCGCTCCTTTCCTTCCAGCCGTAAGATGAATTTCGTTGGATCGCTGATGGAATTATATTTATGGAGTATCCTCGAGTATCATTTCGATAGTGATTCATGATTCACCTTACGATTCCGCAAAGTTTCCCTAAGCATTACGTATAAAGCTCCACTGTACGATGCTTATCGACTTCTTAATAGGTTGGTGAGAGTGTATATAAGAGTCGGAATGTAATATTCGAGCTCAAGACTCTACTTAGTCACTGGGAGGTGACTTTTCTTGGATACTGAGATGATTATTTTGACACATCGCATAAGTATATAAGTCGGAAATTGGGGGACCAAATTTTTATATGGGGAGAATGTAAAGTATGAAAAAAAAAAAAATTATAGATTAAACCCTTTAATTAATTGTGATTAATTATAATGGGGTTAATTATCTTTCAAAAATTGGGTCACGATTGGGCCAAATTGTCGAGCCGAACCCAAATCAAAGTTAGGTTCGATTTGGTCCGGTTAAACCTAGGTTAGATTTGGGGTCGGGTCTTGAGCTAGCTAACCAAGTTCCAACGGCCTTAAAAGCTTCAACCCATTTGCCCATTTCATCATTTCTTCCTTCGCCGAGATTTCTTCTTTCGCGATTACCTGCCTCTTATCTCCTCCGCGATCTCGCCGCCGCTGTCGTCGCAAGAGATCCACCGAGGGAGGGACTCCGGCCGAGTTCCCGACGGTGAGACTTCTCGACCGGGTACGGAGTCGATGGTGAGACGCGAATCGGGCCTGCCGACGGGTGAGTGGGATTTTACGTAAGGTTCCGTACATGAGATTCAAAAGTAAGCAATCGATCCATTCCTTAATTCGATTTAAATCCATGCCTTGCTTATGGGTCTCGCTATTAGTAGCTCGGATCGGTGTTTGGGCAGGTGGTGGAGCTGATGGTCGCCGGAGATCGCTATTTGAGCAGTCGCTCGATCGCCGCCGCCTCTGCTCCATCGTCGCCTTCGCCGATCGGAGTGTGTCGGCTGATTTATCGTCTACCTACTCCGATCGAGGTGGATTATGATAGTTCCCTTGATTTATTGCTACCCTTCTGTGTTTGCCACTATAATCGATCTGCTCTAAGTTTCCATCGCGACTTATAATGTTGTTGTCGATTTTTGTGGTTGTTGCGATCTAGGGTTGCTTCATGAGCGATCATCAGTCTCATAACTAGGAAGCACCATCAATGCAACTATTAGTGGTTTGAGCGTGGAATTGCAGATCTGCCACAGCAATTCATGGTAAGTCTGTTGATATTGTTGTTCTATACAATGTGGATATAAACAATTATCTTAAAAATCGATTGAATTGGTTTAAGATCGGCTGAGATATGAGATTTGCCTATTTCGAGGAGTGATAGTCGATCGGTGGATATGGGAAGAACATCATCAAGGTAGATCTTTGAGTTTGGGAGCCCGGTGAACAAGGGTCTTCTTTGGAGATGTTTTGTTTGGGTGTTAGGGGATAAACAGTGGACCGGAGTTGTAATTGGGTTCTTTGACCGTGCTTGAGGCAAGAATCAGTGTGGGGTAGTTTCGATTGTTTTCTTTTACTTTCCATGGTGTATCGAATTTGGGATAAGTGGGATTCTTACTCGTAGACGAGGAAAGAATGCGAATTATAGAACGAATTGGTATTTTGTTCGTATAATTAGAGGCTTGTGCTTAACCATAATTTGTTATTATTGTTACAGGACGTTGATGGTGATGGATACATGAGCGTGGAGATGGATAGCACGGATTATGTATCAGGTGGGTAATATCTACCTGGTCCGGTAGTTTTGATCAATTCCAGTGCATGATCTTGGATGTATGTATATACCTGTTTACCTTAGATCCACTCATATTTAATCATATGCTTGTACTGCCTTGACCTTTGAGATATATATACTCTGTTACTCATTGATTATCTAGCACGGATAGGAACTATAAACCCTATTATGTATTAGCTGATAGATGTTCAGTAAGTACATGTGGTTAGGGTTATCTTTGTGACTTCAGATTGGTTTACTGTATTACATCACTAGGGTTAGGTGATGGTTTGGATTATGGAGTCGATTGTTATATCATATCCGTATTAGTGGTGCATTTATGATGGATCTAGTTGTCTGTGCATAGATAATTGTATGGTTGCTCGTATGTGACCATGGACTGGAGGTCTTAGCGTGATGGTATATCCATTATGGATTGTGTGCCTGTGTATGGTTATATGGACGATCGATTGTATATCGTTATGGACTAGAGGTCTTAGTGGGGTTGACTGTCAGATGAGTATGACTCTTTGTGCGATAGAGAGAGTCTTGTGGATTGTAGTCCTCGCATAGTTGACTTTTGTTGACCAGGTCTCCCCGTGGGATAGGGAGTGTGGCGAGGATACATGTATGGATCTATGCATCATTACACTACATGCATGCCGCTGACCAGTCTCCTTATGGTGGAGACGTGTCGTCCTGCCTCCCGCCACTCGGGGTAGTGGTCGCAGGTTGAGGGCGAGCATTGTTATACGTCGGCCGTTCTCGCCACTTATGGATGGTGGTAGGACGCGAGACTGCGCACCGCGTGCGAGTGGTAGTTAGCGACTCACCCACTATCGACGGTGGTCGTGTGATGTGCGATTGTCTCCGGTGCGGTGCGGTGCCTACTCATGGGTAGGACGAGCTGCGGCTAGCGCAGGACCCCGTGTGGGTAGCGTATAGCCATAAATGGGCAAGCATCGTTTCATACTACCCAACTGGTCCACCGAGAGTGGTGGCTACCGAGTCGGGATAGTTGTCATGTCGTACACCCAGGCCACACCGGTCGCAAAGTCGTGGTACGCAGATATGTATGCATGTATTTGATATATGTTTTACATACGCCGAGATCTTTGCATTTGATTGGCTATGATTGTTACGACATGTTGTTCATCATGATACATGTCATTTGCATTTTATATCTTTATATGTGTTGAGCATGATATATGTGTTGGTCGACCGATGTATGCATTTGATTAGTGTCGTATCATAGTGTGGTATGGGTAGGTTGTTATTACATGATCATATCTTATATGGTTATGTTATTATGTCTGTTCGTGATGATATAGTTTATGGTGTTGCGCAGGCCGTCGCGTTGAGTACATTATTTTATGTTCATGGATCGGTTTAGTATATACATCGAGTATGACTTTCATCGTAGTTACTTGTTATTAGATTTGGATACGAGTATGTCTATCGGACTCATGTTGTATACCGTAGATCTTCACATGTATACTTGTAGATCTATCCTTATATATTGTTCATGCGACTTTCTATATATTACCCCGAAGTTTATACTCACCACCCCGACCACAGGCTTCCTTTCGCCAGTGCAATGTAGAAGATTCCTTGGACGTTCGGAGCTTTGCCAGCTGATCCCATCTCACACCGGACGGATGGATATTTAATCCGCACTGTTGTATGTGTGTGGATTGTATGCTTTTTAGTTTTCTTGTATTGTTTCCGTATCTGTGATATACGGACGTGTTGTATGTATTTGGCTTTCGATGTGGCTTCTATGATGTTTCTTGTTGTGTCAAGTCACTCCGGAGTGCACAGTTGAGTCATTGTATATTGTTTTATCTGTTGTATGTTTTCGCTGTGTTTAGTGTGTTTTGATATGTTGATATCTGCGTATATCATATTATTGTTGTAGCCTCTATTGTATTGCCGATATGTTGCCGCGTATGTCACACGATAGGAGATGCCGGCCTAAGGATGATTCAATAGTGAGAGATATCAAGTTCGGGCACTTCAGAGAAACAGCTATCAAGCCCTTGTCAGAGATCTGTGGACACTGGCAAAGGTCTAGTTTTCCCAACAATGGGCATCCATTGGCAATCTCTTCCAGACCAGCATCTGTGACCAAGGGCACCTTCCACATGGATAAGACCCGAAGTGAAGGACAAGTGTAAGCAATTGCAGAGAGGCCAACATTAGAGACCTTAGTTGATGAGTCATTTCCTTGGATGAAAAGTTTGCCTAGTCCACCACGGCTACAAGTTCCTATTGCAATAGCAGCGAGTCTAATATCAGTAGCTTTCTCAGCTGCTAAACGGCTGGTAAGAAAGCCATTGTTATGAATTTCCTGCTCGCTTAAAAACAGATTATCATTCAGGTCTGGCAAGGACTTGCTCACAGATTGCAGGTTAGGCTTCAACTGACCAGCAAGTTCAGAAGAACAGATGCTGCTCAGTAGCATGAGCCAACGTTTAGAAACACAAGCAGAGTTACTTCTTTCTTTATCTCCTGGCAACCGTCTGAGGATTTCAAAGAGGCACTCGTCAGGAAGAATGTCGATTGAGCAAGGCTGCTGTTTTTCCTCTGCAGCTATCTCTCCAGCTCTGAGGATGTGCGGGATGGTGACTCGGGACCTCTTGCGAAGGGGGCAGCAAACATCAACTGAATGAGTGCGAGACCTGAGAAGACCCGAATCCATGAGATTCGAGCAAAAAAGGTCACCAGGACAGATATCATCACTTCCTGCAGAGACAATGAAGACAAGCGGGTGATTTTCAGTCCAGCGACGTGAGCGTATTTATGTAATTAAACCCCTAAAATGAAAAGAAAATTACAATACAAGCAACCATCCTCAGTGTTACGCACAGGAGAGAAGAGAAAAGAGAAAAGAGAAAAGAGAAACCGAATTAACGTGGTTCGGTCACACGACCTATGTCCACGGACGGAAGATTAATTTTCTGACAGAGTGTCTTTACAGCTAGCTTAAAATCTCTATTTAACATAGAAGTTAAATGGATCCGGGTTACTAACGGGTTGACCCATAATCCGGGTCCGCCCAATAATATTCAAGACAAATAACAATTCTCCACCTTGACTTGAATCTTCCTGCCATCCATGCCCCGAAGGGCCTTATGCTATGCGAACATTCACCAAGTCCAAGCTATGCTTGAACTTCTCTGTAGGCAACGGCTTTGTCAACATATCTGCTGGATTATCAACTGTGGCTATCTTCTCTATGGAGAATGATTGATCCTCTATGACATCTCGAATGAAATTCAACCTGACATCAATATGTTTTGATCTTTCATGATATACTGGATTTTTCGCCAAGCTCAATGCACTTTGACTATCACAATAAATGATAGGTTTTTGTACATCCAAACTCAAGCTATCAATAAGACCATGCAACCACATACCTTCTTTTACTCCTTCTGTCAATGACATGTATTCCGCTTCTGTAGTAGACAAAGCAACTGTAGACTGAAGCGTTGCTTTCCAACTAATCGCACATCCATAAAGAGTAAAGATATAACATGTCAGGGATCTCCTTCTCATAAGATCTCCACCATAGTCAGAATCTGCATAGCCAATAAGCCTTCTGGTATATCCATTAATACCATAAACCAAACAAATATCACTCGTGCCTTTCAAGTATCACATAATCCATTTAACTGCCTCCCAGTGAGCTTTTCCAGGATTACTCATAAACCTGCTTACCACACTAACAGCATGAGCTAAATCTGGTCTAGTGCATACCATGACATACATCAAGCTTCCAACATCACTTGAATAAGGAACTCTACTTATGTAATTCCTTTCTTCATCAGTACTAGGTAATGTACTAGCATCAAGTTTAAAGTGTGCTGCCAAGGGAGTACTAACCGGCTTAGATTGTTCCATCTGGAAAAACTGTAGTACCTTCTCAATGTATTTCTGTTGAGATACATACAGTAGGCCTGCTTTCCTGTCTCTCCAAATTTCCATGCCTAAAATTTTCTTGGTTGCACCCAAATCCTTCATTTCAAACTCACTGCTCAACAAACTCTTCAGATTGTTAACATCAACCTTATTTTTCGCTGCAATTAACATGTCATCCACATATAGCAACAAATAAATAAAGGAACCATCAGACAGTTTTCTAGAGTAAACACAGTTATCAAAGGAATTTCGAACAAACTTCTGGGAGATCATAAATGCATCAAACCTCTTGTATCCGCCAGAGACTGTTTCAACCCATATAAGGATTTATTCAGCAAACACACATGGTCTTCCTTTTCAGAATCAAGAAATCCCTCTGGTTGTGACATATAAATCTGCTCCTCTAGATTCCCATGTAAGAAAGCAGTTTTCACATCAAGTTGTTCTAACTCAAGGTTAAATGTACTCACCATGGCTAGAAGAACTCGAATGGTCTTATGCTTCACAACTGGCGAGAACACTTCATGATAATCAATTCCCTCCTTTTGTGAAAAACCTTTCGCCACAAGCCTTGCCTTGAACCAAGCTGGTTCAACTCCAGGAATTCCTTCTTTCTGCTTGAATACCCATTTGCATCCTACTGGTTTCACCTCCTTTGGTAATGGTACTAGATCCCATGTTTTGTTCTTTGAAAGTGATTGCATCTCCTCATTCATGGCAATCAACCATGCAACTGCTTCATTACTCTGTACTGCCTCCTTGTATGACTTCGGTTCATCAGAATCAATATGTTGTGCAACTGTCAAAGCAAATGCAACAGTATTAGTATCATTAGTATCAATACCCTCAACACATTCTGCATATCTTTAAGGCTTTCTGATTTCCCTCCTTGACCTCCTTGTTGCTATATTTTGTGACTCTTCGTCTTGCACATCCCTGGACTGTTCAATAGGATTTATAGTCATCTTTTTAGGAGTTTCAATCTCAAACTCCACCTTCTTGTCAGCACCCTTATATCTATTACCTGCAAGATCACCAAGCTCCTCTTTCTGGCCAAACATAGCAGACTCATCAAATGTGACATCTCTGCTAATAATAAATTTTGGAGTTCTATCATTTTCAATACACCATAATCTATACCCTTTAACTCCAGCAGCATACCCTAGAAATATGCATTTCATTGCCCTAGCCTCAAGTTTACCATCATTAACATGGGCATATGCAGGACAACCAAATATCATAAGCGGAATAATCGGAGGAAATGCAGTACCATACCTCTTGAGAGTCTTCAAATCAATTCGATTGATGGAGATCTATTTACGGATAGCAAGCGTATTAATTCAGCCCAAAATTGTTTGAAAGTCACGTTTAATCGCATGCATCGAAGCCATTTGCAGCAGTGTTTGGATTCACATCCGCTCGCAACTCCATTCTCATTTGTGATGTATGTCGTACAGTGCGGTGCCTCACTATACCTTCTTTCTTACAGAACTCATCAAACGATGCATTGCAGAATTCTAACCCATTATCGGTTCTGAGTGTCTTGACTTGTTTCCCAGTACGTTTTTCAACCATAGACTTCCACTCCTTGAACCGCCCAAACACTTCATTTTTTGTCTTCAGAAAATACACCCAAACTTTTCTAGAGTAGTCGTCAATAAAGGTAACAAAGTATTTGCATCTGCCATGTGATTCAACCTGAGAAGGACCCCACAAATCTGAATGAATATACCCAAGGATATCTGTAGAAGTGTGTCTGCCAGAACTGAACTTGACCCTGCGCTGCTTGCCCATAACACAAGTCTCATAGAATTTCAGTTTCCCTGTTTCTGCTCCATCTAACAATCCTTATTTGCTCAATATTGCAAGTCCTTTCACTATAGACCCATCTACGATGCCATAACTCACAATCATCGTGGCCGCTTAAAGAACGAAACCGCCATCGCTCCAATCATCGAATTTCCTACCAAGATGTAAATTCCATGCTGCAATTTACCCTTCATTACTGTCAGAGCACCCTTTGAAACTTTAATTTGCCCATCTCCACCAGAATAACTGTACCCTTGCTTATCAAGAGCACCCAAGGAAATCAAATTTTTTCGAAGGTCAGGAACATGCCAAGCATCGATTGTTCTAACCATCCCATCATACATCTTAATCTGCACAGAACCACTGCCCTTGACACTAACCTCCTCCTCATCACCCAATTTCACACTACCATTCCATTCCTTAAAGGAAGTAAACAGATTCTTTGAAAAAGTCATGTGATAAGAAGCACCTGTGTCCATGACCCAAGTATTTGCAGAACCTGAAGTATAGACGGTCAAAACATCACTAGCCTCACCTTCATCAGAACTATTGTGCACCACACTTGCACTAGCTTTGCCATTTGATTCCTTCTTTTCGTTTCCCTTCTTCCGCTGCGGGCATTCCCTTCTAATATGCCCTTTTTCTTTACAGTGATAGCATCGAGGTCCATAATTAGACTTCGATTTCGAACGTGACTTACTCTTGTTGCCTCCATCCCTTTCCTTGTTCCTGCCCCTGCTAACAATCAGACTAGAGTCTGCTCCGCTTTCATTAGAACTAGAGACCTTTCTTTTCAATTCTTTAGATTGCATAGCATCCTTCACATCACTGACAGAAATAGTCTCTCTTCCATACAACATAGTGTCAACAAAATTCTCATATGAATTAGGCAAGGAACATAAAAGAATGATTGTTTGATCATCTTCATCAATTTTAACCCCAACACCTTGCAAGTCTAGGATGATTCGGTTAAAATTATCAACACGATCTTTTACCTGTGTATTTTCTGACATCCGCAAAGTATACAAATGCTGCTTATGATATAAACGGTTCGTTAAGGATTTCTTCTGATACTTGCTTTCCAGTTTCTTCCATAACGACGCAGCAGTGGTTTCATCAACCACCTCTCTTAGGACTTCATCAGTCAGACTCAACAAAATCGCACTATGTGCTTTTGCTAGAATCTCAATCTTCTCCTCGGCCTTCAAACTCTGAGATAAGTTTTCTTCTCCGTCTAATGCTGCCGCACATCCCTGCTGAACCAGAACAGCCTTCATCTTCACCTTCCACAAAGTGAAATCGTTCGATCCATTGAACTTCTCAATATCAAACTTATGAGATGACATCTTTCAGATCTTGATCAGCAAATGCAATCCTAGATTTTTTTTTTAATCAAGCTTTGGTTGAGTATTCTAAGCTTTAATTTAAAAAAAAAAAATTGAACAGTTGCCAAGACCAAATCTATGGCCACCTGATAAAACCAGAAGAAATCGATCGGCCTCACTTAGACTGACCAAAGATGACTACGGCGCTTAGGTTTTTTTTTCTTCTTCGTGCGCAGTGCCTATCACCAAGCTCGGCGGTTCCTTCTCAAACTCCTGCGCGGCGACAGCGGCGGTTCTTTCTCAAGTTTTTTTTCTCTCTTTGTGCTCGATGCCCACGTATTCTGCGCGGCGTCGCGACTCCCACGTCTTCTGCACGGCGGACCGAGGCTTCTTCCTCCTAGCGTCGTTGCTCTCGGCGATTCGACGAATTCCGACGCTGCGGACCGAGGCGGCGCTGCTTCTCTTGGCGTCGATGCTCCTCTCGGCGAATTGACGGGACGAGGAGACAAAGACGAACCTGCTGCTCGCGTAGCCTGCTTACGGCCCTTGGAGATTCCGGCGGCAAATCGACGAGCCGAGGCAGCGAGGACGACGCCCCTTCTCAAGCTCCTCCTGGCGGCGGATCAACAGGCCGACTTCACGCGAATCAAGTTGGAGTGGCGCAAGAACACAAGCTCTGATACCAATTGTTACGCACAGGAGAAAAGAGAAAAGAGAAAAGAGAAAAGAGAAACCGAATTAACGTGGTTTGGTCACACGACCTACGTCCACGGGCAGAAGATTAATTTTCTGACAGAGTGTCTTTACAGCAAGCCTAAAATCTCTATTTAACATAGAAGTTAAATGGATCCGGGTTACTAACGGGTTGACCCATAATCCGGGTCCGCCCAATAATATTCAAGACAAATAACACTCAGCATAGCACTACAAACAGACAAGACCCTACGGCGGAGCGGAATTTCTGATTTCACTTTTTCTTATGAAGTTATTGCCGAAACATATGAACTTATGTTCAATATCCTTAAACGCATAGCAAAAGGTCTACTCCCAGAAACAGCAACAAAGAACCCTAATTGTCCCTCCAGAAAAATGACGCAGAAGCCAAACCAATCATAGATTTGTACCTATGAGCTGAGAAGTGAAGTTAAAACCGAGCATAAAAGTAAATACTAAAAAAATATTAATAGATCTACAGCATCACCTTAATTTAACAAGCTTTAAACCCCCAAAAGAAAGCTTAGCCATCAAAACAACCAGCATGAAGAAATCCCAACAAGGATCTCAAAAATCCCTCCAGATCCAGCCCCAAACCGACCGATTTACTCCAAGAAAACACTAAGAAACAAGCTAAGCATACAAGGATCAAAGAGGGATCACCTCCGCGTTTGACGAGAGCTGTCATCAGACCAGACGAGGAAGAAGAAGCCGCAAGGAGCCAAATCGCGAAAACAGCAACGGAATTGAGACGATTTCCGGGGAAAAGGCTGCCGACGAATCAACGTAGAAACTAGAAAGCATGAGGAGAAGAAACCCTAAGAAGAGATCAAGCCAGAGGACGAAGACCGAAGGGAGAGGAAGAACAGACGGGGAAAGAGGATATTGATGGGGTGGCCATTTGGGAAAGCGGGGCATTCCGCATACCTCACACGTACACGCACACGCGCGCACGCACACGCGCGCGCACCGAAAAAAACGAGATTTGTGGGTTGGCGGAGGATTCGAAGGGATGGACGGACCAGTGGGGCACACCGTGGCGTTTCTGTCATTTCAAACCAAGTTCATTGCATCCGTCCGCAGAGACCGTAATGGATAGTTGAGATGGTAAAGCCTGATAGAGTTGGACACGGATCTCTAATTTTATATATTCCGATTAGTTATATTTAAGGTGGCTGGTTGATGGGTTTAGAACTAGGGAATGATAATAAAAATTATATAGAATATTTGATTAATGAATTTGTAAATGAAATTTGAAAATTATTTTTAATTAGTTGGAAATCAATGAGGTATGGATTTGGATTTCATTCTCATCGATTCGTTGTTGCCCATTATCGTCTGTCGTCGTACGTTGATCGTCACCTCGTCGACCGACGATCAACGTTCATCGGTCGTCGCTCTTCGCTAGCTAACCGTCACCCATCGCCTGTCATTCGTCGCTCGCCGATCGCTAATTCGCCGCCGCCAGCGATCGACGATGGTCGCCGATCGACGGCGACGGCGATCACCGGCGCCGACTGGCGTAACATCGCGGTGTCGTAGACGATCGACGGTGGTGTCGTCGACGGTCAGAGGCCAAAGGTGTTGTTGTCTATCGACGACGATACTCGCGTCGCTTCCGCTCTCATTCCCAACTTATAAACCAAACACTATTATTAGAATAATTAAACTCATTCTCATTCTAATCTACTATCAAACACATTCTCATTCTTATTCTCACACTCAACCAAACACTACCTAAATTGTTAGTCGGACATATTTAACCGAGTAGATTTATTATAGATAATATTCATCATCTAGCCCAGTAATCATTCAGAAAATATAATAAAAGGGTATGAAGATGGATCTTCAGAAAGCGTGCATTAGGATTTCTTCAGCAAGACACTATCTCTTGGATTATAGAGCGTGCGACGACTATATATTTTTCTTTAGCTATCAATAAAGAGTCTTTTGGTCTTTTTAGAGGAGCCCGAGGATTACAACAAGGGGATCCTCAATCTCGATTTGGTCCTGATTTTCAAAGGGGATCTTAGGGTCCTAGGTGAAATTGAAAATTTAGACCTTATTTTTACTGTAAAATTTTAAAATTGAGTCTGCAAAATATTAAAAAAAAATTGAGCCCCTGGACAAGATCCCTAGCAACCCTCCCCTAGGCCCCATGGTCGGCTCTGCCTCTATCACTATGCCTATTAATTGAGATTTGCATTGAGATCTTTAGGAGGCACTTGCAGCAGAGCATAATACGATTTCAGCTTTCATCTCAAATTGGCTCATTTAGTTTATTTTGATGATCTCCTTCTTTTTAGTCGTGGCGATACAGCTTCAGTAGACACATTGATCATATGTTTACAAGACTTTGGTTCTTTTTCTAGACTTCAAGTTAATCACATGAAGTCTAACATTTACTTTGCTGGAGTTGATGATACGACGCGGAGTAGGCTTCTATCCATCATAGGCTTCCTGGAAAGTACTATGTCTTTCAGGTACGTTGGAATTCCATTGGCTGCACAACATCTACGGATATCTGATTATAGCTCGCTAACAGATTCCTTGATCTGACATATCAACGTCTGCCCAAGGAAGATTTTGTCTTATGTAGGTAAGGCGTAGCTTATCACTTCAGTACTTCAGAGTGTCGAGTGTTTCTGACTTTCTATTATGTTGTTACCTCAACGTATCATCGACCATATCTACAACATATGTAATCTTTCATGTGGACGTCCAAGCACCCTCTAATGTCTTGGGCAGATATGTGTAGATTGAAAGATAAGGGTGGCATGAGATTCAAAGACTTACGAGCGTAGAATCTAGCCCACCTGGCTAAGGTTCTTTGGAGGATTCAAGAGAAAGATGATGCATTATGAATCAAATGGATACATCATACCTACTTGAGTCACATTGACGTGTGATTATGATAGATTACTCATTTAGATTCCCCACTAATCAAGTGTTTACTACACGTATGAGATTTCATTCTTGAGACAGTTGGGCCACCTAAGGCTGCTAGATAGAGACTGACAGAATGATTTTCACATGATGACTAAGTCACTTTGGTTTATGATTTCTTCCGAAGTCCTAATCCTAGAGTGTCATGGGCTTGGATAGTGCGAAAAGTTTATATTCAGCCGAATCATGCAATCATGTTCTGAATGTTGGCTCAGCGAGGCTACCTACCAGGGACCGACAGGAAGATCAACGGTGCACATTTTATATACAGGTGATGGAGACAAGAGCATTTGTTCTTTCAGTGCTCCTCAATTGTAAACCTATAGCCAAGGATTTGAGGTTGGTTGCGTATGCGTCCAAAGATGTCCATTTATCGGAGGACAATTCATGTCTTTGAACAATATTATAGAGAAAGCAGGATAGTGACAAAAGCTCATCGTTTAGCTTTATCATCGTTGATACATTATACATGGAGAGTTCAAAATTATAATTTTTTTGTGAGGGTCAGTTAGATGTAGAATGAATATTCAGAAGTGTACGTATACATTTATACAAAGTCTTTAAATATCCATTCAAATTTGGTACTATATCAAACATAAATAATCCCTAAAATCTCATTGTATACATTTTGGATATATGATACACCACTTTTACTTATATAAAAAAAAATCGGATTATAATTTATAAAATTAGATTCCCAGCGTCTGTCTTTGCTATCCTCCAAATGGTGTTTAAAAAGGATGTGACTTTAATAGCTTTAAAAATTAAAAGTGCCCTTTTAATTATTATCATAAAGAAATATTTAAAGTCAGGCTCTTAAATGAATAAAAAAATATATAGAAAATCGGATTCAGATATTCAAATCCAAATTAAATGGGTTGAATTATTCGATGTTTCTTTAATTGTAAATATGAAAAAAATGGGAACTACTGTTAAAAAAATGATGAGTTCGTTTTATTCACATCCAAATTAACTAAAACACTCAGTTATATTGTGATGCAGTATGATCCCATTAGTGCATTCTATCACTTTGCAATGGAGTATCGAAATTGCGAAATATAACTAATGATGTCGTCTTATGTTAATTAAAAATTAAAAAGATTAAATTCCTCCACAATATAGAAATCATCAAAATTCGAGAAGCTAGGACATAATAACCATTATTAAACAAACAGCTTAGTTTCATTATATAATAAGGCTGCACAGATTACAGTTTTCCATCAGTCTATAAAAACAGGCTTTGGCGAACAAAAAACAACCAGACAAGGTTGTCATGGCTTGCAATAACTAAGAATTACGCAGCCATAGCCAATTCCCATAAATTCAGGCATCTGAAAACACTGCAAAAGCAACCAAACAAAGACCAGCATTACAGACTCCAGACCCAAATTACACGGGACGTAATCCAACAGCTAAACAACACTTGGACTGACTGACCTGAAACTTGCGGATGAGAGTTCAAGACAAAGCATTACCAATATGAAAACTTGGCTGAAACACCAAGAGAAACCATGTATCCAGGTTCCTTGGTAATACGAACCATGATCTCAGGGAAAAAAAAAAAGAAAAGAAAAATCAGGAACATGAGATAACGAGACTCATAAGTGAAAAACTAGGATAGGGGCTCCATGAGGTGATCACCAGAACCAAGGCCAAAATGCAGGAAACCAGCAGCCACTGAGTGGCTGCTAAACTCCCAAGAACAGAGTTCCTTTGTCAAGAACATCTGTAAAAAAAGATCGGCTGTAGATCCATGGAAGGTGACCAAAAGTTGCAAAGCCCAAGTCCAGAGAAAGATGGACTAAAAAACACAAACTGAAACGGACTGTTGTTGTCCATAGTCTTTGACGCTCTTCTCTTCATCTAGGAAATGATATCACACGACCACAGCATCTCCTCCAGCAAACTGATTGCACAAGGGTTGATCAAGTGGCAGTGCTGCAGATTTAGACCCATCATTGACTGTCCCATGTTTACCAAGAATGGGAGACTTTTCTGAGTGACCTTTGTGCAGTTTGCAAGAGAGAGCATACGGAGGTTAAGCTGCCTTGCTGATGCAAGGATTGCCACACCATAATCGCTTATTGAACAACATGATAAATCCAGGTCATCGAGCACAAGACAGCTCTGTGCAATTGCCATGGTGCTTCTATCAGTGATTTTCCTACAACCATCGAGATTAAGGATCTTCAGAGTGCTTCCATGCGCCTTAATCAACATAGTGACCAGAGCATCAGAAACGTTAACACACCCACTTAAATTGACATCCACAAAACCTGCCTCGGAGCTCTGGATCAGAGGAATAAGTGAAGCATCAGTAACTCCCGCTTGACCACCAAAGTCAATTTTCTGTAACCGAGGGCAGATTTTCCCAACCACTTGTAAGCTAGCACTTGTGACACCAGGACAGTTTCGAATGGTCAAGGACTCAAGTGACTTGCATGATGGCAATTGAGCTGGTGCAAAGTCTATATCTTTGATGCCCAAGCATCCCACTAGAGATAGTGACTTCAATTCTGGGTTGCAAGTTAGAAGAGCACCAAGGACACCCATAAGAGTCAATTGGTGGCAATCCTCAATATGTAAATTCTCAAGTGCTCTTGCCTTTTCAGCAAAAGAAACCAAACCAGCATCAGACAGGTCATGAGATTTGCGGACAAAGAGTTGCCTCAGAAGAGGTGAACCCTTTGCAATAGCTTGCAAGCCTATGTCAGAAAGCCCGTTGCAGTAGTTGATCGTCATGGACCTTAACTTCTGTAACCCACAAGTGTTGCCCATAACCCAAAATCCCTTTTCTCCCACGTTCTTCAGACTAATCAGAGACAAATCCATTATATTCTTTCCATATTGGCCAATAACTGCGAGGGCTAAGTCAGAAATGTTCAGAGCCTGAAGTTTTACCCGTTCCAAAGAAGACGAGGGAGAAGAGACCAAGCTTGCAATCCCTTGATCCCCAACTTGCGGGCAGTCTTTGATAGTAATATACTTCAATTTTGAACAGCAACGACCGACAACCTGAAGAGCTTTATTACTTATGCTTGAGGATGCCTCAATAGTGAGAGATGTCAAGTTGGGGCATTTCTGAGCAATACTTATCAAGCCCTTGTCTGAGATCTGTGGACATTGGCAAAGATCCAGCTTTTCCAACAATGGGCATCCATCAGCAATCTCTGCTATACCAGCATCAGTGACCAAGGGTACCATGCACAAAGATAAGACCCGTAGGGAAGGACAAGCATGAGCAATTGCAGAGAGTCCAACATCAGAGACCCTAGTCGAGTCACCTCCTTGGATGAAAAGCTTGCCCAGTCCACCACGGCTACAAGTTCCAAGTGCAATAGAAGCGAGTCTGATATCCGTAGCTTCCTCTGCGACCAAACGTCTGGTAAGAAATCCATTGTTCTCAGTTTCCTGCTCGGTTGCAGGTACATGATTGTTTAGATCTGGCAAGGTCTTCTTCAAAGATTTGACGCTCGGTTTCATCTGAGCTGCAAGCTCAGAAGAACGGATGCTGCTCAGAATCGTAAACCAACGCTTAGACACACAAGCAGAGTTGCTCCTCTCCTTATCACCTGACAACCGTCTAAGGATCTCAAAGAGGCATTCATCGGGAAGGACGTCGATTGAGCGGGGTCGCTGTTTCTCATCTGCAACTCCCTCTCCTACTCTGAGGACGAGTGGAGCAATGACCCGGGACCTCTTGCGAGGAGGGCAGTGACCATCAACAGAACGGGCAAGAGACACAAGAAGTCCCTGTTCCATGAGATTTGAGAAGAAAGGGCCACAAGAGGAGATATCATCACTGCCTGCAAAAACCAAAGTTACAAAATCCCCGTCAGTCCCAGTGATTGAGCATGTGTAAGGATGATGAAGCAATGGAACACAGAGTGAAAAGCAGATGTCAATGGAAAACAACAATCCTAGTGCAGTACGATGATGCAATATAGAAACTCTTCCCGATATGTTTGAAGTTTTTGACAAAAAAAATCTACGATTCATGTTTTCTTCTAAGAAAAACGAATCTGAAGAAAAAAATTAATCAATGATTCGAAAACACATCAGTTTCAGCGAGCTTAGCCGTTCAAAGCAAATAATTCCCGGCATGAAGAATACTTTATAGGAAAAACCAGAAGCCAAACAAATCCAGCCCCAAATTTGCCGATTTCCGGCATACAGCGTGAAATAAACAAGGCAAGGCAAGCTAGAAAGGATCAGACAGCATTTACCTCCGCGGTCGGCGATAGCTGCCATGAGTGCAGACGAGCAAGGAGCAACCCCGAGGAGACGAATCCGGCCACCACGAGCAACACAAGGGAACCGATGGAAGAGAAAAACAGCACCTTCAAATCGACGCAAATCTCAGAACGCATCAGAAGAACATCCCCGGTGACGCAGAGGGAAAAATTGTGGAGAGGGAGAGGAAGGAAGGGACGTCGCCTCATAAAAGAAGTGGGGGGGGGGGAAGCGGAAAGGGCGAACCGAAAGCGACGGGCGATGGACGGTCGCGATGGGATGGGGAAGACGATGTGGAGGATGGACGGACCATGTGCTCCAAACCGAGAGCAATTTAATCACGCTTTTGCCATTGGGATGCATTGCATCCGTCGCCGCAGAGGGAAGCCAGTGGAGAGAGGAGGGCGACGCGACAACTGCCAAGGGGGATGTACGAAATAATAATAATAATAATAAAATGATGACTGATAACTGTGTCAACGTAAACCTCTGCAACAAACTGTTACACGTATAATCATGTGATTTTATTTTTATTTGGATAAAAAGAAAAACGAATAAAATAATATTAATTATTTATTTTATGTTTACGAGGCGTTTAATTTTGTTTTTTTTTGGGTGGTATATAATAAATAAATCTGGTGCAATTAAATTTCCTTCTTTTCTTTTTATCTCTATTTATTTCAAGCAAATAAGATAAATGAAACGCACGCTATCCAATTTTTCTACGCTAAATGATTGAGCAAATAATTCATTTTTGCCAAGTGATGGCAACATTAATTTCATCTTTCCACGAGATACTTGAGGTTTTATGGATGAACACAAAGAAAAATTGTTAATCCTTGGATGCTTAGCATATCATTATCCAAGGTGATTTGTAGTTTTGTATGGTGTTGATTAATAAAAAAAATATTTTTCAAAAGCAATATCTCGTAGGCGAAACGAATAAATGGAAGATGTATATAGTTATACTACATTAGTATTTTAGGATTCTGGATGGAATAGTAAAAATGAATTTTTTTATAGATAAAAAATAATTATTTTTTAATAAAAATTAGGTCCCTCCTCTTATAATTTTTGAAAATTTTTGTCTGGCCTTCAATGGGAGGCCTAGTTGCTCTTGTTCAGGATTGACTTTGCGATGAAATTTGCAGATAAGATAATGATTGATTTCGGAGGAAGTTAAATTCTTTCATGGATTCAAATGTCCTTCACGTATCTTAGTTACCATATTAAAACTCATAAGACTCTCACTAATTTACCTCTCTTATAATGGTCGTGGGATAAATCGGTGGAGGGCCGCTAGGTTAATGAATTTCAACCTTTTACGGAATAATAACATGTTAAGTAATCCCACGAGAGAATCAAGTGATTAATACAGACGATATAATTGTTCCAAGAAATAAGGATCAATTTTTGAGAACTATAAAAATTTTCGAATATCTATCTTCTTATCGTATTAATTCTTGATTCAATAAAATATTTCTCATAATTTATTTCTTTTACAATGATTATGAAATCAATCATCAAGGATCCATGAGAAGACGAATTTCACCCTTTGCCTAAAAGAACCTATTAATTATTAGTAATTTGTAATAAATTCGAATTAAAAGGATTTAAAAAACACATAGCATTTTATTTTGTTTTTATCATTCCTAACTTATCTATTTAAAATCGGATTGAAAAAATTACACGACGACAAAAATTTAAAAGATCCCTTTTTTATTAGAATGATAAAAAAAAGGTATCCTTTTATTAAAACAGTTTAAAGGAAGTTTATTTTTTATTTTTTATTAAAAAGATATTCCACTTTATTTTAACAAAATTAATTAGTCTAAGTTAGCGCACTAATTTGGATGGGTCTATCTATCCTGTCAAATATGATCAATCCGAATTTGAATTGACTCGCATGTTGAGAAAGAAATTTGAAAGTCTTTTCTCTTCTAAAACATTTCTAATTTCCCTTTATATTTTTTTTGTTAAGTAAATATAATTTAATTTAATTTATATACTTAACTAATAGGAAAGAGTAATATTTCGAACTCAAATTACTTTGATCATTTATAATTGACACTTTAAGATAATATTTTTAGTAAAAATGACAAAATAATTTTAGAGCTTTTTTAAAATTCTTTTATGGCTCGTGGATTGATTCACTCGATTCGTAATCTATCTTAAGTCGAGTTAGATTATAAATTTCTCAATTCGTCAAAAGGATAGATCAATTTCTTCTTCTTTATTAAATATTAAATTTATGATAAATTAACTCATTTTGAAATGGATCCACCACTGAATCACAATTTAAGGATAAAGATATGACTTTTAAACGATAATTTATAAAATAACGCATGTAAAATTTAGAATTGTTCAAACAGTGTTCTATACTTTCATATTTATCAAATATCATATTTAATTTTCTTTTTATCTCTCGCGCCAAACATATTTATATCACAGTGAAAATCTCGAACATGGTACTGAAAATTTAAATTCCAACACTACAGTGGTACTGGAATTGCAATTTCTAGCACCACTGTGATATTGAAATTCATAATTTTAATACCACAGTGATACATATATATTTGGCGGGAGAAATCAATTTCTAAAAATTTTATCGTCCTACACTGTGGGTCGACTTTCTTTTTATATTTATCGGTCATTTGAAATCTTTATTTATCTTCTTCGTCGTGAAAATATTCGGAAGGGACCGTCAACGCCGGTTTTATAATTATTTTTTTTTTTAAAGCAGAAGTCTTCAACTTTATTTTTTTTTTTAAAAAAAAAAATGCATGCACCTGGGTGGGTGTGGGTGTGTTTCGTCCGCATGCGGCTTCTCAGAGCTCCTGCGTAATCCTCATTTAGCTCATGCGTAATCGAAGGCGACGGGATGAACGAGAACAAATGCATGCATCTGAACCTGTGAAAGACCGCAACAAATGAACACAAAATAAAATAATAATAAAATAAAATAAAAAAGAAAAAGGTACATCTGTACGCTGGCCATCGCCATCCACGTCGCAACTAACACATTTAATCGGTGACAGGATAATAATGAATCATATCAGTTCGCAAAACGTGCCTGCATAAGAAGCATAATGAGCGATCTTTAGATGCAAGGAATGAAGGAGAAAGGAAACTCCACGCCTCGCCTTCGCATCTCTCCTTTTCCTATCTGCCCAACCACACCCATTGCCATGTGCAGTGCATTCGAATAAACTTTTATTTTGCATTTTTTTATTTAATTTAATTATTATCATTTCACCGGCCACTTCTTCTTGCCCCATCCACGACTCTATATCTGGTTTGCAATACTGTAGCTGGTTGATTATATATATATATATATATATATATATATATAATTCAAAAAAAAATAAAAAAATAGCGGAGCTAGATAGTTTGAATGGATCATATTAGACGTGCAGATAAATGGGGCGAGAGATAAATGGGCCGAGCCCATCAAACTAGTTAAGGGGAGGTCTAATCTATAAAACATCTATTATTTTTCTCCTTTACGATAAAATATGTAAAATAAACAAATAAATTATAAATTAAATATTTATCTATTTCCATGAAGATTTTATTTATTTTTTTCTTTAAGTAAATACGCAGCCAAGCAAAGTCAGCCCCGGGTAATGCCCCAGTTAATCATCGAATTAATTATTTTACTCCGGATTAAACGTGATTTTTTTTTTAAATGCATTACAGCGCAAATCCCGGGTAATGTTGCACGTGGCTCCGGCCTCGAGCAAAGTCTGATCAATTAGAGCCAACTCGAACGAATATATATATATGCTTTGTATGCATATTTAATTAACAGAGAGTCATCCGCAATATTCCATCTCGATTTTATTTGTTCTTCGCTTTTTGATATAACTGATTCCGATTTATAGAGGAATTGTCTTGAAGATCCATTTTGATACGAGAAAGACACTTGCAGGATCGGATAAATGAGTACGTCCATCTCTCAATGACAAAGGTACGATGTGTAGTTAAAGTATGATGATATTTACGGATATATTTTTTACACGGATCCATTATTAATGACTCCTTTTATTGTACACTAACTAGTATTTTTCTTTAATTCGACATCACTTTTTATACAGAAACTAGTGATTCTGATTTCCATGCGTGTGGTCAGACATGGTTGCGTTCTCCAGCTGCATCTCTGAGGGCAGCTAGCCCTTTCGGCAATCTCAAGGCATTAAGCCTGTCCGCTAAAATTTTGAAGCTGGGAGCTGCTGCCTGGGCTACTTCGACATGTCCCCTCGCTCTGTTTGGTCGTCGTGCTAATTGGTAGAGCCATCTGATAGGTCAATTCTCCGTGCTCTCAAGTATTTCTGGCCTCATTTCTAGTTGGCATTGTTGACTCTTGAGCCTCGCCTCTCGAAGCTCCTGATAACGTTAGTATGTATATAATATTAATACATGCAGCAAGGTCCAGTTCAGAGTTTAACTTTAGCTGCTTCGTCTTCGTTCGTAGCCATTGCTTCGAGGAGGAGGAGGAGGATATACAGACATACAATAGACCACGCGCAGCAGTCAGACTACGCGATTGGAATTAGACAGAAACAGAAACAAAAAAAAAAATAAAAGAGCACCGCGATTTCTATAAAGACGACTCGACGTTTGACTTTTCGAGTTCCAGAGACGCTACCTACGCCGTGCATGTGTAGTCGTTTTCAGGCCAGTCCACGAGTTGGCCGTGGTGCAGCTGAAAAAGGCAGGCCGTGCGCGGCCGACATTGGAGAATTCGAGTCGTAATCGAGACATCTTCGTCTACCCTCTTGCGTGGGTTGACTTTGCGTGAATACTACAAAAATTTTGCGGCCATAGGTCTTTGCATGCCTTGCATTCAGGCTTTGCCAATAGCAGCAATTCCACAACTGCACGTTGACTGTTTTTTTCCAAGCACACGGCATCATCATTTTTTTTCTTAAAATGCTCGTTGACTAGATGCAATTTTAATTGACTCTCTGTCAAATTTGTATTGTTATATATATATATATATATATATATATATATATATATATATATATATATATATATATATATATATATATATATATATTCTTGGAGTTCGGTTGAGTATGTAATTTATATTTGTTTTTTTTAGATTTTAAAATTTCAACAATCATTAAAGACTTTTTGTTAAAGGCGTTTGAAGATGTTAAAAATCTTAGATTATCGTTAAATTTACATCATTAACATTTAGATTCGTCTAAGTCCATCCGTTTTAGTTAATTTCGTGAAGTTAATTGAAATCACATTCAATTAAAGTCAGTTTCAATATTATCTTTAATCAATTGGCTAATTGGTTGATGACGGTTTAATATAATTTAAAGATTAATTGTTTGACTAAATGAATTGAACAAAAAAAGTATTTTAGAAAACTTACAAAAAAAGCATATAATTAAGCGCCTTTAATTAAATGCCAAATTTTTATAAACAGTGGATCGATAGGAAACATTCTTTTAGAGAAAAAAAAAATGAAATTTGACTGGACTATATAAGACGTCAAATACATTATTATTAAACAAAACTACAATATACATACATACACGTAAACCTTCAACTGATGGCATGCAACATGTAATTAACATGGCCAAAAAATAACACTCTTAATTAGAAGCAATTAGAATGTTTATCTCAAGTACATGAACTTATTCTTTACTTAATTACCAAAAGCAAAGCTCCAATCTCGAGGAAGAAGGAGAAAAAAACAGAAGAGGAGAAGATGGCTCGGAAACCAGTCCATCCAACATGCACCTCTTCCAAAAACATAACCTTCTTCCTCCAAGATACAAAACAGGCATAAATCTATGCATGTGTGTGTATATGTGGAAAAATAATCTACGTCACCTATTCGTTTATAGCTAGTTTGGCATCATCATCTTCTTCTCCATGAAATTCTCTAATCGCTTCAGTGCAACCTCCAGCGTTTGCTGGGTCATATTGGCAAAGCATACCCTAAACCAGCCTACCTCTGAACAGTGACAGGAGGAGCCTGGCGAGATGTTAAGTTTCACCTCTTGCAGTATCGAATTCCAGAGCCTCAGCTCGCCTTCTCTTGTGGACTCGGTCAGCAACGGAGCCAGATTCATCCAACAGAATAACCCAGCGTTCCCTTGCAAGCACTCGATTCCGGCATTCTTTAGCCCCTCGACAATGTACTCGTGCCTCTCCTTGAGCCTCTTCCTGTTTGTCTCCAAGTAGTTCTCGACGAACTCGGTATCAGAGAGCATGGCAGCCAGCATCTTCTGAGTCTGAGACGAGACCAGAGTGAAGCTGGACATCTTCCTAGCAGTCGTCACCACTTGATCGTCGTAGGAGTAAATGGTTCCGACTCTGAACCCAGGAAGGCCAAGGTCCTTGGAGAGGCTGTACACTATGTGCACTCTCTCACAGTCCTTGTATCCGCGCTCTCGGACGATCTCTGCCATGCTGACAAATTCATCAGAGGAAAACACAGAGCCAGAGTAGATCTCATCTGATATCAAATGTATGTTCTTGCGCGCCGCAAAGTCCAGTATATCCTCCAGAACAGGCCGGCGAATTGTCGTGCCTAACGGGTTCGATGGATTGGTGATGACGACTCCTCTAACACTAAACTTCTTGGCTTCTGCTTCAGCAAATGCCGCTTCTAAGTTTTGAGGAGTAATTTGGAACCCATTCGAGCTGTTGCAGTGGACCGGAATGATGTCGACGCCAGTTCTCCACCTCAAGTCCCTATCAAACCTGCACATTCAGAAACCAATTCCGATAATAATCTAACCAGAAACGTTGTCATTATAATTAACAGGTTGAAGGTACTTGAAACTCTTAATTACCCTGGATAGTAAGGTGTTGGAATGAGTAAGCAATCTCCGGGATTAGCTAAGATGAAGGTTAGTAGTTCATTTGCAGCAGTGGCGCCGGCTGTGAGGACTATGCGTTCAGGATCAAACTTTGCTCTTTCTCCTCTTATTTTCTCCATGAAAGTCGCCATTGCCTGCAGAGAAAGTTTTGTTGTTTTTTTTTCTTTTTCACTCAAGCTATAATCACAGGATAGCATAACATAAGCATTGCAAAATGTCTTTAAGATTATAATGTCCTAATATAATCTTTCATCAGGAAGTAACTGACTGATTACCTGTCTAAAAGTTCTGAGACCATGGTAATCTTGGAACAAAGCGTTTTCTCTGAAGCTGGATATGCCACATCCCCAGCCAGTTGCTTCTGGATGTTGTTCTAAATATCTCTCCAATAGATCGAATGATACCTGCTGAGAAAAACCACAATTAGACAGGAAAAGTTTTAAAAAAAAAAAAGAAGAAGAAGCAGCAGCAGCTAGCTCATTTCATATATGCTAAGAAATTGCATAATCTTTTTTCATGATATGATTGATTTGCAGTGCATGGAAGAGAACTTACTTGGTTTTCTGCCAAACCCATCTGAATGACCCCTGAAGGGTTGGTTGCAGCATCATAAGGGTCCTCATCGTAAGCTTTCCAGCCAGCAAAGTAGGGGGAGTCCTCTCCATGGGTGTTCGAGGTTGCAAGATCAGAAAGTGGCACAAAAGCCTTGACCATCGTTGCTAGTTCCAAGAAACAAGCAACAAACCATGTAAATGAGCAGGCTATGGCCAGTCTCCTGAGTTGACAAGGGAATTGAAGGAACGAACTAGTGGGGGGAGCCAATGAAAAGGCTTCCATAAGCATTCGTATTTATAATTAATGTCAGGGAAAAGGGAAAAAATATACAATAACATGAAAGGCACATTCCAAATTCATCCACACACTTTTGAATATTTGTTTTCAAAGGATGCATCCGTTTTATTTTTCGATCCAAATAATGTATCTTCTCTGTCCCAAAATTAAAAAAAAAAAGATGGAATCCTTCAGAAAAGAGTGTACGCGGAAGGCCAGTTTTCCAAATCATCCATCTACTGGAAAGGAGCTATTACTGATCTGACTTGGCACAAGACTTGAAAATGATCTTTTTCCACTAAAAACATTTAGATATTTGGCATTAAGACTCCTAAGAAGCGTTTAGTAAAATTTTTTAATGATCTATTAAACTCCATAGCATATGAATTAAGTTTCCATTATGTTTTTATATATAACTAGAAAATATATACATTCTGGGAAAAAAAAATGCTGGCCAATTTTAGAAAATGTGCAAATATAATAAAATTGTGGCTGAACTGCAGCAAACTTGTCCTTTTCAAAAGGTGTCTTATCTCTTAGTATAGCTGTTTGCATGCCCTTAAATTTTTCATTACCACAGAAGAATCCTTCCCTAGGAGAACTTCAAAGATGGAGACAAAATATAGAAACACTTTCTTTGCTGTGCAGGAACATATAATAGATTAAATGACGACATGCATGATCTTAATCGACTAATAATTAAGCAAATTAAGCTCACTCTAAACTAGTCTTGTGAGGGCGAGGCAGCAATTTGCACGGGTCAGAGGTATTAATGACCCATGGCCTGAAACTGCACAAACCGAAGGTGATGATCATTGATGCAAAGCGGCAGCTCCAATGGCAGTTCGTTTGTTATGCAGTAGCCAAAGTAAACAATGATTTTAATAAGGACTGCATGTTCCTCGCCATCACTATTTAATGCAGCAAGCTGTTGAAGGTATATGAATATTTTGTCACTTCTTTAACGAGACTTATCAATTGTTTAGGTTTGCCATACATGATATCTGAGCTAGTTAATGTCCCGGCAGCTAGCTACAAGTTAGCTAATCTAATTAATAGATTATTTAGGATATCTTTTAATTTGTTTATTTTCCTCCATTATTTGATATGCTGATCATATGATATGGAATTTGTGAATAATAATTGGTGAGCAAATATTCTTGGGCTCGATCGAGATAGTTTATTATTAATTGCTTTTTTTTTTAAATGTAATTTGATTTTCTAAACAAATATGACAGTTCAATAAACATATATTGTCGATCTACCTTAAACACCTATTATTATTATTTGTATTCCTTTTATTCTCTGCATAAATTACTTTCAAACATCTACATATCAATTTGTATAGCACAAGTTTTTTCTTCACAATTTCTTCTGCCAAAAGGTTGCATTCATATTGATTATTATAGATATTCAAAGAGATAAAATAATAGGTTAATTACAAAAAATTTTCTACACTACTTTTCAATATTTCTATTTTCTACCTTTTTTTTTAATTATTTGATCTTATAATAAAACCAAAAGGTTTATCTCAACCCAACATTAATATATTCATATTCTAATTAACTTCTCAATCATTAATTAATTAACATAATTTTTTATTTAATTATTTGTAAGATAAACATAAATATTTTTTGTAAATAATTTTGTTATAGTGGTGCTAGAGTGTGCAAATAAATCGGTAGCCAGATGTTTATTTGCATAGAGTAAGAATAATGAAGATGAAGAGAGGAAGATTGCTAACAATTATGAAATCGTAATTGAATTTGTGTTAAATATTGTAATATTCAAGTAATCATTCGAACCCAAAAGTGCTTAACTCGTGTCAAGATATTGTAATAGTGTGCAGCATGATAGGTTTAAAGTCAAGTCTTTACTAATGTTCTTATTAGATTTCTTAACAAGAAAGGTCATATATACAAAATGCAAAGTGCATGTATATTTTCATTTACTTCTATTTCATCAAAACTTCTCTTAATACTGTAATTAATTTTCGGTTCAATTATACAAAAACTGCCATATATGTTGTATATTTTCCAATAGTTTATTAAGATACTGCAGCCACTTTTTCTGAACTTTAATTTAATGGCTTCACTTGAATGATTTGTGTTGAATATGACTTTGAAGGTGTTAATATGCATAGCACATGACCCGTAATTATTATGTGCCAAACTCTACCATGTGCAAAGCATTATAATATCCCTCACCAAATTCATCTTTTTCTATCACAAACTTTATAAAAACACCTCAACTGAAACCTTTATATCTCTCTAAATTTGAAAAATAGATTAAAATTCTCATGACAATTCCAAAAGCACCAAGTATTCTTCTTCCATACCTTGCCTACATTTCCAAAAACTTGACTTTCTTTTTTTTTTCCTTCTCTTTTTTTTTTTTAAAGAATTTCCGCCACTAATTCCTCATCGATTTGTTTAATGTTCACAGCCAAGTCTTCTCAAAGAGTTAATTAACTTATCGTGCCTCCTTAGCGACCGTATCTTCAAGTAAATTAAGCAATGCAAGTGTGATGAAGAGATGCTCTACGTAATTGAAGGAAATTGAAGATCTTTGAGGACTATTTCTCTTGGCCTTAAATTTCTTGGATTCTATACATATATCAAACTGTCGAACCATTTCCTTCTCGTCCAATCTGTAACACAAATACGCAACTGCATCAGATTTCTGGATGAATATTCAGTAATGTGTCTAACTAATCATTGCTGCTTCAGAATATATAAAGACAAACACATGCAGCCATGTTTCAGAATTTCAGGTGTGAATTACATTAGTCAAGAAGATCTGTAGCTGAAACTGATAGCCTCCACCTAGATTTCTTAGCAGAAATGTTAAAGTAATTGGGGAGGTAGCTGGCTGCCATATTTCTGTTCAGCCACCTGCCAATCCATTTAGATGGCAATCTTTTCTAGTTTTTGGTCAAGGATGCGAAGATTTTCTCTCTGTCTTTTTTGGCAGAGAAGAGATAATAGATGACGATCTTAATTTGATTGCTTGCATGCATGGATGCTGCGTCAGTATAATTTTTTAAAAGGATAATATAAGAATTGACTGGCATATAGCTGCATATATATTCCTGAGTAGGAATATTCTAATTAGCTTTTATCTGATTGTTAATATTCAGAAGGTGTGGTTGCCTTGCAAGCCGCGTTCAGTAATGTGGAATTCATGATGTAGATAGATAATTGTTATGGTCAGAATTCGAATATACAGATGTAATTAATTCAACTAGTTGGGGTCATAATGAAATCGATCGGCTCAATAAGATAGACATGCATCCAACTAGGCTTGTATCAGTTGTGTAGGATCAGCCACTTATATTTTATGGCAAAGACATTTAGTTGAGGGAACTGATTCAGTAATTTATGGTGCAACCATTGTCTAAAGTCTTTTTGTTAACCTACAATATAATTCTTCATACGGAGCTAAATTGGACCATATTAATTAATCTTCCCCCTTTAAGGCTTGATATTCCTATAAAAAAGATAAAGTCCAACTCAAAGTCCATATTGGGGACATATGAGATGCAGAGATGGATATACAGTACTATCAATGTAGATAGTCTTTTTAACACCTCATTATGCTTTATATTAGGTTCCTTCTATAATATAAATTGCCACAAGTCACTGATCTAAAATACTTAAGTGAATAATAATTTGCTTATCTAAGTATATAAATGTTTTTTATTGTAAGTTCACAATTCTCTATGTAAAGTTTGATGTCCTTGTAAATTCTCAAATTCAACTTGCAGAACCTTCGTGCTATTATTAGCTCAAACTCAAAAATGGGTTTTCTTTTTTGCGGTGTCTTTGTGAAACTTCATTCTAAGTCCAGATATAAACTTTTAATTACCAAAAGATGGGAAAATTTTAGCTGTTCTGGGAGTTTTTTTTTTTTTTAAATCAATTCTGAAAATTGCACTCGACTCGACTTGGAGTGTGACTGTATATAATATGAAAGCTCTGGCTAATGAATCACTCAACCTGGCTTGGAAGTAGTGTGCAGTGGCGTCCCAAAGAGAGACGAGACTATGGCACCCAAGAGTCGTTCAGTAATCCTCTTTCCATTGCGGTGAATGGAACACAAACCAAAGCACAGACACTTTTGACGAGCCCAAGGGGAAGTCTACTCCTTGGTTAGGTTGGGCTACTTCCTTCCGTGCCTAACTGTGTGCCAAGGGACTCAGTTCAACGGGCGATCGCCTTCATCATTGAACTCTGTGCCATTTTCTTCTTCACTTGCCCCTCTCCATCTCATCTTCGCTTACCTTTTTTTTCATGGTCTGTGTGCTATTTTTCTATTTCGCTTGCATCTTCTTGAATATAATGGTATTCTTAAATATGAATTTCACAATTTAAATATAGAGAATCTTAAAATATTTTTCACGAGTTTATTATAGGATCTATATTTGTCATATTCACTCGTCAATGCCATCAAAGGATATTTAAGTTTTTTTTTTAAATTCAAATCATATCAAAAAGTTAAAATTATAGATACGGTAGAATTATTAACGAATTTTGATTAAAATTTATTGATAATATTAAATATATCAAAAAAATTTCAAATCAGACGCATTACATTCTTTATATTTTCAGACATAGATTGAGATATTAAAATTAAGATATTAAATTTATAATAGTCGATTGCTAATCAAGATTTGTGATCACTTACAAATATACATAATCCAGTGGTGTAGACAGATTGAAGTTCTGCAATCATGCACAGTAACTACTCAATTTCTTTTACATAATATAAATATTCAAGTCTTGGGATCCGATTAATTCTATAAGCAATCAGTTTAGTCGATAAAATTTTTTTATCAACTATCAAGATAAATTCGAAAAGCACAGCTAAATTTGAACAACTAATGATTTAATATCAAGAATGATTCGAGTAATGTAAACGTTTGAAATACTAAGCAAAAGAATTAAATCATGGTTGCAAAAGAGAAGCATCCCGTGTGTAATCATCTTGCCGTGCCCAGTGGGGCTACTGCTCAGTTTTGATAAATATAAAAGTTGCATATCCTTGAGAATGATAGGAGCTTTTATGGATACAAATCGTAAGGTAGCTTGTCAAATTTGATATGTCTTCTCGTGTCTCAATTATTCTCGCTCTTCCCTGCCAAGAATCAGTTCTCTCTACAGTTGATAGCCTAAAAATATCAAAGAATTGATTCCTGTTCCTGGAAATGCACAGAATAGTCTAGGAAACAGGTCGTTGAGACATCGACTCATTTATACTATGTAATCTCCATGTGAACTTAGCTTGATTTCTCACATTGCCCAGGCGAATTGATTTGACTGGCGACGGAAATCTACTCCATAATCTCTTTCGTCTCGATGTTCTTATCTCAAATTCCTAGATAGAGAGAATCAGTTCTGCAGCATCAAGTGTTAAAAGGAATCTTAAATAGACGAGTCAATATAAGTTCAACTTCATGCTTCACATAGAAGCTGCCGCACCTGCAGTTGATGGAGTAGACCGGGCAAGTAGATTGAGAGAGAACACATATAGCTGCCCTGTCCCATTTGTCGCCATTGATGGCAGATTGAGGTGTACAAGCTCACAGCTACTGCTGGTTTTTACTCAACCTTTCCCTTTGCCGTGCAGCAATGACTGTTGATTTTGACTGAAGGACACAAGCCCTCTACTGCTCCCTTTGCCTGTTTAATAGGAAGAAACATAATCAAATCAGCTCTCTTGTATTAGAATCATGTTTGCCATTTGAATTTGGATTAGTTGCGCACTGCTCGAAAATTTGCAGTGGAATCCTCTGGAGTCGCACCTGAGCCAAGCTGCCATATATATTCCATACTATCAAATCAAAATGCAGAGAGAGAGAGAGAGAGAGAGAGAGAGAGAGAGAGAGATTAGGGTGGTTGGCTACTGCGCGGTTGGAATATGTTCTTCGTCGACTACTCTGAATCTCTGTTCTCTGAACATGTCCTTTTTTTTGTCTTTTTTTTTTTGTTGATGAAAATGAACATGTCCTATATCTTGCTCTACCGATACTATGCTTTTGTCCTTTGCGTTAGAGACGTCTACATAAGTTGTGTGCGTCTTTCACAATTTTGTTCAAACATTGGGGATGAATTCAGTATTCCTCGCTATTTCCTTTTCCCTCCTCTTCTGTTGCACGTAAAGTTGAAATCATTTCATTGTGTGTTTGAAGCATCACTTTTGTTTCTGCTCTGCTAAAGTTTCCGGTCTGCTATAAGTGGAACAACAATATTTTACTGCTCTTTTATATGTTCTCGTCGACGATCGATCTTGCCAGAGTTCTTTCTCCAGAGAAGAAAAATGGCAACTTTTTTTTCTGCAGCTATCAAAATCCTTCCTTTCCGCGCTAGTTTCACTTGACAGATTGCAGAACATCTTAATCGAGTCCTCTGCATAAAATTTTCGCCCACTCAGTTCAAGAAAAACGAGAAGCAACTCTGTAAAAATCTCACCTTTCCGAAAACAATGCAAGGCCCGCCGGCGCCGGCAGCGTTTCCGGCAGTGAAGCTGCCGTATTGTGAGCAGGAGCAGAACCTGCGGTGCCCTCGGTGCGAGTCGACGGACACCAAGTTCTGTTACTACAACAACTACAACCTCTCGCAGCCGCGCCACTTCTGCAAGAGCTGCCGGCGCTACTGGACCAAAGGTGGCGCCCTCCGCAACGTCCCCGTAGGCGGCGGCACTCGCAAGAACTCCAAGCGCTCCACCGCCTCCTCCTCTTCCTCCGCCGCACCCAACCCCAAACGCTCCAATCCGCTGACGCCCTCTTACGCGCCCTGCGTGTTGCCCAAGCCGGAGCTCATCTCGAAGGCCTATCCACCGCCCGACCCAGATCGCCACTTGCTCGACATGCCCGGAAGCTTCAGCTCGTTGTTGGCCGCCGATGGGGCATTCGACGGGTTCCTCGGCAGCTTCGCGCCTTTGGGTCCCATGCCGTTTTCTCGCGACGCCAGCACTTCCTCGATCGACTTTCACGGGGTCGAATTGACGAAGTTGGTTTCCGGAAACAGCTGCAATGGCGACATGGTGACACCGGCAGCTGAGATCTTTGATAGGCTGGACGGCGATTCGGGAAGCTGGGCGTCTGCATGGACTGATCTCGCCGTTTACAATCGCAGGTTCTAACTTTGAACTGAAGAAGACTACTTAGCAAAAAAGATTCATTTGTGTGTGTGTGTGTGTGTTTTAGTCCTACAGCAGTGTTATTGTGCAGCAATGGTTCATGGCAGCAGGATTTACGGTAAAACATGCAGATAAATGCATAATTTTGGCTTGTGGAAATGAAGAAAAGATCCATTTTTAAAAATAAATAAACACGAAGTCTCTAACTTTTAATATTATGCTATACAATATTTAATTATTAATTAACATACTGAGAGAATGCAAAACTTGTGCTGCATTGGTGGACTAAAATTAAAGACCAACTTCAAACTCAAAACTATGATAGTTTATTAGCCTAAGCATATAGTAGATGCTGCATTTGACTACCTACGGATTCTAGAACTGGAGAACCAATTACCTTTAGGATTCAATGAAATTGTATTTATGAGTTGATCATCAAGTCTGTCGTGCTTCCTTCCATCAGTTTTCAGGGTACGTCAGCCTCCCAGCAGCCCAACTCATGGCACTTGGCTGTGAAGCATAAACTCTCAGGCTGTCACTGTGCGTGGATCAGTGATTTGGCTTGGCTCCCCTATCCATGTGGTTAGCGTGAGACTGCATATGACCCCACTCTGTCTCTGAATTCATCAATATTCCATAAACAACAACCATGCAGTGGTTTGCCTACCGAGTATCATGAAGCAGCAGCATATCTCGCTGTTTGAGGCAGCGTCACGAACAGTCTCTTCTTATTTGCTCGCGTGATCCTCGAACTTGAAGGCCACTAATGATCAAATCACAAGATTAGCTTCATTTGACTTGTTTTTTTTTCCTTTCTTTCTTTCTTTTAATAAATACAGCGCTGTTTAGTTGTTCTGTAAAAGCTTTCACCTTGGCAAATGGCATGTCTGCGTCCGGCGCAACTAATGGAATAGTGATCGAGGTGACAGGTGAGGTCCAAAAGTTACATCTCATCTGCAAGGATAGGATTTTGTAGAATGTCTTAATAGATCATCATATGAAGCATTCATCTGCGATCATCCCTCCCTCCGTGTCGTAGATCTCAATCCTTCTATGTTCTAAATCACGGTCTCAAATTGAAGCCTTCTTTTTGTTGGTAGCTCTGTGGGAATCATGCTGTTTATTGTACCTTCTATCGTACCTCATTCTGACCTGTGGACATGTTAGACATGTTAAGGAAGGCAAATAAGAAAGAGGTAAAAAACTTCACCAACAGAATTCTGCAAAAGGGATTTACTAAGCATGCTTACATATCAAAAAGATTCCTCATCCAAATGTCTGACATTTTTGGCCTGGAGTCCGTCACAGTCTGCATGGTCGATCTGCTGTTTTCATCTGCTTAAAACTGTTCGATCTACTCATCGGCATAAGATTACAAGTTAACAGGATTACAGAATGACGGGTTTCTAGTGATCCTATAAATCAAACCCTATTTACCTAAGGAATTTAAGCAAAACAAAATCATGATAAAACAATGCAATTTCTCCCACAAAATCCTCCCTAGCTGAAAGCATATTGGCTTGTAGATTAGTAGAAAAATGGACAAATCACACACAATTAATGATTAAGGTGATTCGGCTGCACACCGTTTATTATTAATCTTTCAAGTAAACAACGAAGCTTTACAAGTTAGGTAACTGAATCAATGAAACAGAAACTCATCTATTAAACTATCCCAGTCTCTGCAGCCCATCCTATAGAATTCTTTGCTCTTCTTTGTGCCCTTCTATTTATCTACACCAACTATAACTTCCATACACGTGACGATCTACAATTTTCATATGACTGATAATGTAGATTGAGTCAGTCTTCACCTGACCAAAGATCATGCATCCACTCTAATTTGACAGTTCAAACTTCAAGGGAAATGCGAGTCTTGATCGGCTTCAGCTTCACTCCCATGCTCTCAGGTGAGAGCAGTTCAGGGGAGATGTATGAAGGACTGAGAGGACTCCGAGGGCTACAATTCAATTGACTAGGCCTATGCAAACCATAACCAGCAAGGAAGTACTCCATAGTTATCAGCATTGCAAGAGGTTGCTCTTCAGTCACAAGCGATCCACATGCCTGCACCTGAAAAGAAATTAATTGTAACAATTGTAGGAATCACCAACAACATCAACCAAACTTTATCCCACTAGATGGGGTCGGCAATTGTAGGAATCAAATTCAAGGAAATTTTCAGGCAAGCTAAAACAATGGAAATTATGAAATCGATTGTTGTTAATCCAAACTAAGCACCTCAACTAATGCACTGTATTTCCCATCCAATTTGGCAGCCATGTAGAGTGCATCTGAATGAAAAGGAGAATGCTCACCCACGAAGATGAGTGTCTTACACTGAAGCTTCTTCAGTGCGTCTGTTAAGTCACACCGGCTGTTAACATAAGAGGGGTTAAGAATCTCGCATTTTCTTTTCTTAATTGGAGAGAGATGGTAAATCAAACATACTCATTTATTGACTGAAGAAACCGCCAAACGTTGGCACTTTGCTTCCCATCCAACACCTGCACAATTCATATAGAAAATAAGCAGTCTCAACAGAGTTCTTGCTTATGCCACAAAAGTTTTCACATTCCTCCTAGTTTCTTGCCAAAGGATCCACAGGGTGAAGGAATACTAACACATCTACAAGCTTGGACAGTTTCTGATTCAGGAGCTTGCCAACCTCCACGAACTTCCTATGAAAAATGAAAAAAATATATATAAAACAGCAGGTTATATTGGTAAGACAAGTTAGCTAGGAACCAAAAACACTCCTAGCATACCTTGCTGAAGTATCGTTGAATCAGCCATTCCTTGATTATGCCACACATTCCATAAAAGTAGAGAATGTTTGACATGACCTACATGAGTAAGGTTTGCATTGTTTGCCACAACTATAATTCCAATCCACAGCAAAACACCAATTCAAAGAAATGATATCTAACCTTGTTTGACAACCATTCTTTCCATGAGGGAGCTTTGCATAAAGGTGAGACAACTATCAAACCATGAACACGTTCTCTGTATTTTGACTTAAGAAGCACATAAAAATTCAATATAGTACAGAAAAAAAGAATCATAAATTAAAAAACGCATTGGCTGCATAATTACTTACTGAAAAAAGGGTAAGTACATGGGCTCCTGCAGTGACCCCCATGCAAATGACAGAATATATTCTGCAAAGAGAGAGCCAATAAAGATTTAAAACAGTTCAAGAAAACAGGTCCACCCAAAGGATATTGCACCCATTTAGTATAAGAGAAATAACAAAATAATTACCCAAAATAATCAAGCACATCGGCAACCTGATCAGCTAACTCGTCACCTGAGAGTACTGGATCACATGAAGAAATAGGAGCTGCACCTAACTGCAGAATTCTTATGGAAAATGACTCAAACTGTTATGTCAATACTTATTTCAAAGTCTCAGCCGCATAAATTAATTGTTTTTACAAAAAGAAATCTGACTGCTAGCTGTGATCGTAAACAAATACCGACCTCATGTCCTGGAGGATTGATGTGATATATACAGAAATTATAAAGCAGCAAAGAAACACCTTCAGTGCAAAAGAATAATCCTTGAAAGCAGGACACATCTGAACAAATGAGTAAAAAGAGAGAATCAGTAAAAAAAGTTCCAGTCTTGACAATGCAGAATGGATTTTTCAATTTTAAATAGCCATTCATAGCCTTTATTATGTACATAGAAACATGTGTTAATGAACATCAGAGCCAAGAACTACAATTGGTTATAAGGATCAATCATGTAGACACACAGAACTATAGCTTGACGACCACACACAAATACAGATTGATTACAAGAATCAATCAGTTATTCCAGAAAACAAATCTGCAGCAATAAAAGGATCCACAAGAAGCATCATAAAATTGCAGGAGATATGTAATACTGAAAATTCATGAAATATAATGAAAACAGATAGCCACTTCCGGAAATGGATAGAAATTTCAGGATCCAACTTACGGTCCAAGGCAACATCAGGGTAAGTAACAAGTGCAGGTTTTTCCAGGTCTCCATACACTGAAACTGACAGGGGACCATGACGGGTTAGCACATGGTGTTCCTGAGAATGAGATGGATGGATATTTATATTATTTAGCATCATCACAGAATGGAAAGATTCATATCTCAATTAAGGAAATACACCTTAAAGTCAATCAAGCACTAAAATACATATATGGAAAATACAAAAACATTAGGTAATCCTCACTGTGCAGCATTTTTACTTTATCAAACATGACTAACTAAAAAAGGTTCCTTTTTTTGTTGTTAGTTCAGAAAAGCATTTTGTAGTGGAAACTATTTGAATAGCGAATCCAGAGTCTAGATATAAACAGATGAGGAAATAGTAGATAAATGATTCTTTTTGGACATTTCTGACTTGCAAAATATAAATTCATATGCCAATATAAAGAAAGTTGTTGATTTTATAGACAACGAATGCCTTTTGATCACTGGGCTTTTTAACTGCTCAGGTCCAAACCTTAATTTTTCATAGAGAACCTCATAAGCTTAGTTACCACCATAAAAATTGGTCAGATGTACTCAGCTGTTTGTTTAAATGCATTAAAAACCAACAAGATGTAAGCAAGATTCAATGTTCTAAATTCCAATGGCCTAGATTGTCGTATTTATCTTCACACAGGAAAAATCAGTAACTAAATTATAAGCAAATTAACAGTATTTCCATCCTATATCATTATATGAGAAAGTAATTGTTTATAAGACAAAAAGAGAATAGCAACCACAGTTGTGATCGCTAAAAGAAATTAAAATAATGAAGACTAGAACGTTGTCAAAATGTAGAATAGTAGCATTATTTCAGTGCATGCTCAATTCATCACTCAATAGTGATAAAGGTTTCAGCTCCTTTCTTCAACAAGCATAAAGCTATTAATATTGACTAAAAACATAGCCTTCATTGAATAAACAATTAATCTCAGATGCTTGATAAATGTTTCAACCTGTTTTCTTCAATAAGACACATGAAGCTATTGATATAACTCAAGCACAATTTCATTGCATAGCAAAGCTATTGATATAAATAATTGAAAAACGACTCCAGTGCTAGCTTCAAGACACGAAAAGGAAAGCCAGTTTAAACAAAAAAAAATTAAGTTCTATACATCAGTAAACTACTCAAACCATCAACTTTTTTACATCTATGTGCTCAAAGATTACAGAAGAAGATGTGGCAGGCTACCATCAATACATGAAATTAGCCTCCTCCTAAAGAACTATATCTAAAACTAGACGCGACGCAACCAAAATCACTTTCCCAAATACTCTCTCAACGCCCAATTTATGCCATAGCCACCAACACACTGCTCTCCAAGTCGAGATACTCAAATGCACAACAAAGAAATCGTCATGGAGAACATTTAAAAGCAGCCGCATCGCCGTATCTGACGCAGTACAATAAAAACCTCGGAAAAAGACGAACAATACATTAAACAAGGTGATTGAAGCACTCAAACGTAGAAAACAAGATCCAAGATTTCGCACAGCGCGAAGTCAAGGAATAGAGTAGAAACTCATTGGATACTGGGCACACTAACCTTTCCGCCGGATGCGATCCTATCCGCATCCACCGACACCGAGTCGCTCGATTCTCCCATCTTTTGGGCTCCCCGAGGAGCCGAGGAAGGAAGGAAGCCTCTTTTCCCGGCCCTCTTTCCTCCCGCTTATATATCTGTCGGGCCGATTCGATTTCCTCAGCTTCTAATTGCGATTACAGCACCGACGCTTGCTTTTCGCTGCGGTGACAATAACGGTCCGGTGACCGCACTTAGGCGATGAAGGTTGGAATTCTCAGATATTTAAATCGCGATTTTTTTTTTAAATTACCAAATCACCCTTCAATCTTCCAAAATACTCTTCTATTTATTTTTTTAAAATTCAAATATTCAACTCCAACTAATTTTGAAAGCGATCAATTTAATAAATTTTTTTAAAAAAATGTAATTAAATTTCGTCGTATGATTTAATAGGACAAATAGTGCAATGATGAATATATATATGCACAGTATAAAAATCAAATTTTCATTATATAGATATCTTCATCCCATCATTACAAACTCATCATATTGCTTTCGCGATAAATAGTCAAGTAGATAGCCTTCGAAGTTATTTTTTAAAAATTATAAAATGATAAAAATATCCAATACAATCTAGATTCTAAAATAAATAATAAATAAAATGCGATGTGATTTTTTTTTTACTAGTACCAAATATCTAGATCGAAATCCTAGAGATGGGTCTTACCTTTGGATCTCTAACGGATTACTAAGTAATATTTAGACAGGATTGTACTTGAAATTTTGACGATCCAAATCAAACTAAACAAAAAAAAAAAGCATTTTTATATCTTAAAGATATTTTTGGATTAATTTTTGGACCTCTTTAAAAATAATAAATTATTTTATAGACCCTTTTGAAAAGTAAATTTAAGATAATTAGAGAGTGGATCTGAGACTAGTTGATTTGTCATCCTATTTAAAAAAAAAATCTTATATATATATTATGATTAAAGATCGAACCGTGAATATCTAAGAATCATATTGAACACACTACCACCGTATCCACAGGGCAAAATAGGAATCGGATGTGAATCTTTTGCTATATATGTCTAACTAGACGCTAGCTCTAAAGATCTATTAAGCTATGATCGATTTAAATTTAATTAAACTCAATGGTTTTCAAACTGAACCAAATTAAACACTCATCAGCACTAAGAGGGACCCCAGAGTTGACCCCTCCTCCCCCCAGTGGCCACTGTCTCCTCGCAGGAAATTAAGCAAACACTTGCATAATTAACAATTATCCAGGTACACATCAACGAGCAGAGTGGATAAGCATTTTGATGTTTGCCTCGAACCAAACCCACTACAAAGCCAAGGAGAAACATATCCTTTTCTTTCCATCTTCTTACTCCTGTTGGGTAGTCACGAGTGGCCCAAACTGTATCTTTCAGACTGTCACAAATATTCAGCAACGTGTCTTCCGACCCAATGGAATCAGATCTAGCTAGTGCCTGGGAAACTGAGGTTGCCTGGACATTAGACATATAATATATGATCATATATTGATTAGATAGGTGTTAGGTTTCAGGAGGCACCAAACTTTGTCTTTGCCTTCTTTGCTTTCAACTCTTAGGCAGGTTTGGCCAGTTTGACAGTCCAACAATATATATGTAGTTTTCTACCGATCGAGAAGGAAGGAGCTAGGGAGTTCCTCGCAGTCTTCGAAGGATGCATGGTGCAGTTTGAAAACACAAGATTAATACAGAAACTTGGAGCAAAGTTCTGTGGCAGCAGCCGAATTAAAGGACAACTGAGTTTGGGTCAACGCTCACCGTCAATCCTGAATTCGGTATTTCGGTGAGAAAGTTAAGTGTGTAGTTGTTCCATGGATTCTGAAGAAGAAAATGCAAGTCGTGTAGACTTTTAATTATTTCATAGCATATATAAGACGTGTTTGAAGGATACAAGTAGGTAAAGAACAACTGCAATAAATGTAGATATTTCATTTCCCACCGTGCATGTTGATGTGGGGCAATTTAATATGTTTTTATATATAAATTTTAAAAAAATATAGAGTCGTCCTCTTCAATTGTTCATCTCGGTGGAAAAAGTATAAATCAAAAACTTAAATAACAAAAAAAAAAAGAAAGTAATTGATCGATAATCCAAAATTTTGACCTTCTCATAAATTGATTGTCCATTTAAAAATTTATTTCTTTACATTTACCAATTAAGCTAGATGTAAATTGGTTTGCAACACTATGCAAAAAAAAAAAAAATTGCAAGAGCTGATATATAAAATAAATTAGTTAATGTTTTTATCCAAATCTAAGCAGTGATGTTTTACTTGCAATTTTTTTCTTTAATTCGCAAAGTCTTGCATATTGTTAAAAACAATCTGATCATTTGTAAAAATAACTTGTCGAATTTTTTTTTACCAAAATAAACTCCTTCAAAATGTTAATATTCTATAAGAATGTTTAATATATAGTTTGTGATAATTTCAACGTGTAAGCTAATTAACAAATCAGTCAGTGCTTAAAATTTATACAAATTAATAGATGAAAGTTAACTAATTACAAATTCATTTTAAAATTTAATTTTTCATAGGTTTTCTTATATTTAAAAAGTATATTGTAATATATAATTCAACCTTAAAATAATTTATAAATCAATTTGTACTTTTTTTTTTGAATTTTCAGAGTGTTGTAAATTAATTCATACTTTCAAAAATTAAAACTAAGATAATAATAATACATAATTCTGTTCAGTAAAAAAAAATTATAAAGATATTTTTTGATAATTTTGAATCGGAAAACTTGTTTTAACTAACTGATTATATATATATATATATATATATATATATATATATATATATATATATATATATATATATATATATATATAATGTTCTTTACGTACTTTTAACTTAAGAAAAGACGGTCAATTAAATCTTAATTAAAGGCGTGATTTATGGCAACGTTGAATTATCGATGACTTTAATTCCAGTTCCAATGTCAACTTTTCATGGCTTCACTTGTTCGTTTGTGGATGACTCTCTAATTCACTTCTTTCTTGATTACTGCAGTGGAAATTCTTAGGTTACACATGCAATATTATATATAACTTATATATAGCCACAGGAATATTGGATGAACTTATATACATTCATTCGACCTTTTATTTTTTGTGACTGCATTTAATCATTTTTTATTTGCATATTTGTCCAACACACAACCAACTGATCAATTAGTTACCTATAATATTCGTCTATCCTTATGTTTGTTAGTGAGTCTGCATCAGAAAATAATAAGCAAAATAAAGTCGCAGCCAAAGCTCATTTTGACTGGTAGAACAAGTTTGGAGGAGTCCATTGGATTATGATATCTTCTAAATGCGTTTAGGACGTCCAACTCTGGAAACTGATACACCAACTGACCTCATTAGCCACTTTGCTGCTTTAGCAGTCTCTTTGACTTGACACCTTCTGGTGGTACCTCTCCAGGAAAGCAATGGGTTTTGTGATCTTTTCAGCCTGATGGCTAAGTCCTAGCAACTCCATGCTTTTCTTTTCATTTTTGTGTGTGTGTGTTGCTGTGTGTGTGTGTGTGTGAGAGACAGAGAGAGAAACAAAAGGAAGCAAGCTGATTAACATAGTACTAAAACAGTATTCTCCAACCACAACAAACACGTTCAGTTCATCAGAAATCAACCAACATGAGCTAAAGCTTCGTCTTCTCTTGCTTTGGTTGGCAAAAGTTAGCCAGAGCAGTGGAATCTCTTTTCATTGAACAACTAGTACTCACAGTTTGATGCATATCACTGTAAACATTTGCTGCAAATCTGATTCTTCTGACTATTCTACATTTCTCAGTGTGTCCTGGGATACTAATTGACAGGGAGTAGGTTAATTCAGAGTCTTTGCCGTCCAAATATTTTCCATTGACAGAAAAATAAAATGCATTTTGGGCTTCAGCAGCTGGTCCACGCCCACTCGATCCATATCTTACATTTTTATATTATCAAGGGGGGAAAAAAATCTTAAGTTCTCCCTAGCTCGTTTGCTCAAGTTTTATATGTTCAGCTTATACACTTAATTTCTTTTAATTTGTCTTCTTTTTTATGTTTTGTTAAGGTCCTTTTCATGTCCATCTGAGTTTGGAATTGGGTTCGAATCGTGCAGAAGCAATGGTGCATCCCTTGTTTCGAAGTGTCTATACAAAAACCAACTGATTATCGTAGAAGAATAAGAGATAGAGCTTGTGGAGCTTGCCAAACTGCATGTTGCAGAAACAAAGCAAGTGCTACTAGGGGTTCTCTTTGTTTGTAGACTGACTCAATGTAATCGGACTGTGAACTTACATTTGAGGCAAAACAAGACACCACTGAGTTCAAAGTCGCCACTCAATGTCATACACGTACAAAGTCATTGTAAAGAACGAAGGATAAGAAGGGTCAGAGTGTCCCCAAACAGTGATATGGAAATATATAGAACAACAAACCAAACTTTGCTCAACTTCCATAACTTGGAAACCTTCACGATTCTTTTTTGATCTGCAATATATATATAGGTATGTTTTCGCCAAGTCCTTCAATCAAAAAGCATTCAACAAAGATACCTGAGCCAAGAATTTGTAACTGGGTCAAGACATTTGCTCTACCTGAAACCACAATTCTAACTCTAGTCCAGCCCAATGAACCAAAGCGATCCATCAACTACCAAGTGGGGCAAATTCAACTTGGGTTCTCAGTAACTTCTGATTAGTTTTATGCCCTCGAGAAGGCACCATCCTATGATTGAATCTAAACATTTTATATATATTATCCTGTTCTTTAGTAGCAGCCAAGGCCCATTGGTGTCCACTTCATTGACTTGATGGGGGTTTAGGTGTCGACAGCCATCGTCCATCAATTATGTAGTCAAGCCCCTACTCCCTGACAAAAATTAGCTAGGCATGGAAGAACCACACATTTAGAGAATCAGAAACAGTATAACACTCACTAAATCAAGGTCCACTGTGCTTTGAAAAAAGAATATGATTGTTCCTGATCACAGTTTATTGAGAATTTTCAGATTGAATATAGTCAAGTGCACAAGTGGGCTGAGTTGATGAGTTTCAAATTAAGAACAGGGTCAAAGTGTTTGTGAAATCTGAATGCCTCGAACAACCCTATGATGAGATGACAGGTTCTCAAAACCCTACGGGCACATGCCTTAACGCTCAGCGTTTAGAATATTGAAGCCGACTTTGCCAAATGAACATGTCCAAACACAGTTTCTTCCAGTCTTTCTCTTACAGAAGCACAATGAATCTTTTTAGTCCTTCAACATGTCAATGAGGCTTTTATTTTAAAACCAACTGATCACTGTGTATATGATTCAGTCTAGAAGATAGACGACATCTATGATAAATAAAAACTGCAGTGTATGCATGAGGATTATGAAACTGAGACGAAGTGATCATTGATTTCTTACAGCAGAACGCTAGCAAAATGTTTCTTTTTCTTGTCAATCTCAGAAGAGATACACTGAACAAGACATTAATTCATTGATCATTAATAGACTGGAGCCGATCAGTGTTTATCATTCGAGGCAAATATCATCAGATGCATAATGCAGAAACACTGTGGATGAGACATCGAACCATCTACATTATTATTGCTGAGAATCTGATTAACCAAATAAAGGAAGGTGGTGACACAGAGAATAAGCATCTGAGTTCTCTATCATAAGGTGGATACGGCAAGTAGAGACCCACAATTATCTACTATTTGGATCCTTTCTGCTAATTTATGTTTCCCTTCTGTTTTGACAAATGCACTGCACAAAGAACCCTTCACAACTTAACTAAACAATGTATTTTCGTCTGCTACCACTAGTTATGCCTGCGAGGAATTAGGTGAGAAAATTTTTGATGTTTTGGCATACTCATGGAAAGGCTACAAGAGTTCATGGATCATGCTGACAGACTGACAACCATTTTCAGAAGCCAAGGAAACGTTGGAGCAAGGCCTGATTTGTTATTATTTAAGGAATGCATATTTAGATATTCAGGTTTAGTCACTGTATATATACACTATCTTAAGCACCGTGATGTATATTATTTACAGGTGATATTATTTTGATAGATGAAATACTTAAATAAGTAAATACTAAATTAGAATTTTGATAGAAAATATTAAAAAAGAAATATTTTAAACTTTGTATTAGAATAAAGATAAAATGTATAGAATTTAAATTTAACAGTATTAGACATAATAGATAAGTGTTAAAATAAAAGATGACGAACTGTCTAGAACTGAGAACTTTGAGCAGTTAGGATCATTTTTTGCAATACTACGGAGGAATTTAGAGAGATGACTTACATATAATATAAGTAGAAATAAAGGAGAATATATGTGATCATAAAGTACTTTAAAAATTTAGAAGTTTAACAAAACGGTAATTAGACCTACTATATTATATGATGTTGAATATTGAACTATGACTCGAGCATATAAATAGAAGATGAGAGTTGCAGAGATGAGAATGTTAAAGTGCAGTGTCAGTCATGATTTTAAAATTTGAACTTACGGTCCCGAGCAAAATTTGGAAATTGAGCCCTATTTTCTATTGGAAAATATGAAAATTGCGCCCTCTTTATGGTAAAATTTTTTTGGGCCCTGGGCGAGGGCCCTAGCAACCCTCCCTCAGGGTCGCCTCTGTTAAAGTGGACATGTTGACATACGACGATGGATAAAATAAGACGTGAGAGTATTAGAGAGAAATTCGAAGTGACATCTATTCAAGAAAAAAATCGTGAGATACATTTAAGATAGTATGAATATGTATTCAGACGATCAATAAATATTTTAATTAGGTGATATGAAATGATGGCAAGTACACACATCAAACGAAGAAGAAAAAGATTAAAAAAAAAAACTAGATTAATAATAATAAAATAAGATAAAATTTATTTAAGTATAGATGATCATATAATTTGAAAATCAAGCCCTATTTTCTATTGGAAAATATGAAAATTGGGCCCTCCTTAATAGTAAAAAAATTTTGGCCCTAGGCGAGGGCCCAACAGTCCTCCCCTAGGGTCGGCTCTATTAAAGTGTATGTATAGGCATACGAGGATGAATAAAATAAGACGTGAGAGCATTAGAGAGAAATTTGAAGTGACATCTATTCAAAAAAAAATCGTGAGATACATTTAAGATAGTACGAATATGTATTTAAACGATGAATAAATATTTTAATTAGGCGATATGAAACGATGACAAGTATGCACATCAAATGAGGAAGAGAAAGATAAAAAAAAATTAGATTAATAACAATAAAATTTATTTTAGTATAAATGATGATATAATATGAAATAGAGTTTAATGACGCAGAAAGATTCATATAATAAATCTCATTCAGTGAAATAAAATTTAATTATTATTGTTATATATACACTATTTAAATAAGACCAAATCACTTGGCTCATCTTATCCGATCCGATTAGTCAGCTCGATCTAGCCGACTGATCAGCCTGCCTACGAGGGCCAGTCAGTGTGCTGACCAACCCAACTGGCCGGGCCGAGAAGTGATCTGTCTAGAGTGCGTAATGGTTCGAGCTAAAAGATTGTTAACTCCGTTAGCTCAAACCATTTAATTTAACCTCGAGTTCGATCGGACGGACCCGGACCGGACCGGACCGGACCGTCTGCTCCAACTAACTGCAGCATTCTGCATGCGTCCTGTATTTGGTAGACGATTGTACATGCCATCGTCCCCTACACGTGTCGCGCGGAAGCAATGCCGACAGTCCCTTTCCATTCTTGCACGATATTTGATGCTTGTGCCCGTAGATTTCGTTGAATTATTTGAAATGTCGCCGCTCAGTTCGATTCCTGACCCGGCAAAAAAAAAAATCCAAATCGAGCCGTCGCCATCTCGCTCAATTTTATATCGTTTGGAGAAAATCAAGGGAGATCTTAGCCTCCCATTTTTTCTTTTGTTAGAATATTTTTTTCTTCTTCTAATTTGTTAATATTTAAAATGATATAATATTGTAATTCACAAAAGATATTCCGATAACGATGGAAATTTTTTGTTAATTATATCTATCCATATTTTTTTTTTAAATATTAATAAACCTCGCTTTTAATTATGTAGGCCGGTTCGTTTAGGTAAATGGATCGGATCGCTTGAACCGTTTAATGTGAATCGGGCAAAACAATCACTTTGAAATTCCATACTTTTCTTCGCATAGCAAATAGATATATATCTTAATGTATTATAGAAGCTAGAATATTGTTTAAATAAATATTCATAGATATGTATTGAATGAATCTAATATTTTGGTAATTCGAAAGCTATTGTCGAATTTATTTATTTATGTTTTTCACATGCTTTTGACTCATGATTAGTGAAGTGTGCATGAATTAATAAAACTAAAGTTAGTTAAAAAAAAAGAATATATGAAATTGTCATTGGCTTTAATTAGGAAATAAAATGATCTTTGAAGACCTTACCATCTCGGTTCGGTTCGATCGAACCATTTGTAGAATTCATTTTTACGTAATTTACAAATTAAAACATCAATAAACTTAGCTTTTAAATGTAGATCGATCAATTTGGTTCGTTTCAATTCGGTATATAGGAACTTAATCTTGAGAGTTGACAATGGGCTAGCTAAATATTTTGAGACAAGTTATTACTCCCATGCTAAATATAATCCTTCGATCTATACGATTTAGGGTTTAGGATTTAGGAGCCTCCTCTTGCAATTGTCACCGCACGATCTAAATAAGGGAACGAAACGATTATTGCCATACTAGTACATCGCACCTCCAATTCCAACTAGACATGATTGTCAAAACTTATCGCCATCCCTCGAGGCTAAATTCCAGGTGTTCTTGTAAGTTGTTTATTTAGATTCATGTGCATGCCTAATTGGTTGTTTACTAATTGGGTGCCTACGTGGGTGTTTAATTTGGACATTAATTTGATGCATGTGTGCTGTAATTAACAACTAATTACATTTGATTTCCCCCGAGACTTTGTTCACTTAATTCCTCCTTGTTTTGTGGGACTCGTATTAGAGAAATACAACTCATCACCAACCAATAAAACAGTACTGGATTGTGCAGCTGTAGCTGTCCAAGTTAATGAATAATTAGAGGAATTTGTGCATGCCCTGAGTGCAAAGGCACAGGTCTCTTTCTACTCTCTCTCTCTCTCTCTATCTCTATGTAATTAATCAGACAATGTTGGAGAACATGTAGGCTCCTCCCATATGAATCTGAACCATCACCAAACGATCGAGTTCATGGCTCATTTACGGTCTCTTCTTCTTCCTCTTTCATGCATGATACAGATCACTCCAAACTCGTTCACTCCTTTTCTTTTCTGAAAAAAATAGGCCACTGATTAGCTGTCCACGCGCACAACTCGAAAGCAGTACGTACTGCTCGACGATAGCTTGCAATCCAGGACGTACGTGACAAAGCTTGACATGCTTGTACGTGTCCAGGCCTTGGTTGAGTCTGATGTTTAAGGAGAGGTCATGCTCACAATTGAATGAGTGCATATATATATATAGATATATATATATATATTTATATATTTGACCCTTTTCTTAACTTTGCTTCAGCCTTAATTATATCAGACTCATCAGCTAATTAACATGGTAGAAAACTTAATTTAGTTCGCATATATATATATATACTTGGGAAATTAAAGGATTCAATATAAGAGGTCTTTTTTTAGGTGGGAAAGGCACTCAAATTAAGGTTAAGGTAGAGGATAAATTAAACTAATCCATGTTCATGTTCAATTATATGTTAATTTCCATCTATAGAGAAAAGGATCAATCCTAATGCAGTAAGCTAAGTCAACTTGTTGCATTGACGTTTAACCATATAATTATTTTTGGTTTTTGTTTTTTAGTTCGATAAGGACGTACAGATCTTTGGTCGTGATTTCCTGCCCTACATGTTCCTAAATTAAAGAAGGGAATTAATTAGAAATGATGCCCCTCTTTCTCTCTCTCTCTCTCTCTATAGATATATAAGAGAATATACTTGTACTAATAATTCTGAAAACTATTTCATGAGAATTTGTTTATCTATTTTCGTCGCTCAACATGTGTATGGAAAACAGGTTATATAATAATATTCTTGATTAAATATATTCAAGTAGACAGGTGCATTAATCAGGCAAGGATACCATATGTATATGTATAACATTTAATTTGCTGTTTTGCTAACAATGTGTGGCATCCTTCCAAGTTATCTACAGTGATAAATAAAAATAAAATAAAATACTGCAAGTAGGGTGGAGAATCCAACATAATTATAGTTAATTAGGAAGAAAAACTTTCATTAGTGTGAGAATTATGTTAAACACACACACACATTCATATATATATATATATAATTAACACACCATATATATATATATATATATATATATATATATATATATATATATATATATAGTACAGAACATACAGCCAATCTCGTGCAAGTTGCCATATATTTAGTCAATAAATTACGGAAATTTTGTGGTGGGATCCAATAGGATTCGTTTATCTTTTTTCCTTTTAGGTGGTCATATTATTAGGTCTTTAAAATCACATATATCATAATTATATATATTGTGTTCTCTTTGTTCAATATTTAATATTACCATGGCTTTTTGTGCTTTGATATAAATATAAAATATATATATACCACCCTGACCTCACTCAAACTTTATATCTTGTTATTTTCAATGGTAGCTAGTTGATATATACACTTATAGCCATGCCTCTCAACAACATAATTTTGTCATGAAGTTCATTGTTACATGGTACCTCTTCGAGTGTGTCACTTCAATAAAATATGATAAAGTTCCTTCTTTTTTTTTTTTTTTTTTTTTTTTTCAAATTCAAAATATTCTTTATGAACATCAGTGCATGGCTTTAGTTCCCTGTCAAACAAAATAATGTCGACACCTCCTTCCCTCATTTGCAAGAAGAAGTTTTTCTCATCTAGCTAATAAAGTTCCCATCTTAATTTGTAGCATAGATATTAATTATCGAAATTAAATCATAAATTTGAGTGTATGTATCTTTAAACATCTAACATTTAGATATTGATCTTGCATATATACCTCTCGTTTTCTCTTTGTCCAAAATATATACATCTTTAGATCTCATACCATATTTTATTCATTATAATTATTATTATATATACACTTTTTCAGTATTATATATTATCCTATTTTATATTAAATATTGTGGTTACATAAGAACAGTTACTTTTCTTCTAGTTAGAGATAGTAAAACTCAATTACATATAATCATAATATTCTACAAATAATTGAAAATTCTACTGAGCCAACATCAGAATTTGGGGTTTATTTTTTTGGAAAAAAAAAAGGGGAACATCTGCAGGCACAGGAAGAGAGTTTCATTCCACACAAAGAGTTAAAATATGTGTCACCTTGAAAAATCATATCGATCGATGGCAAATAATTAGTGTGGAGTTGAAACTCTTAAAGCATTTGCAATTGCAGCAACGTAATTAACCATGAAATTAAGAATCGAGCAACAGCAACGAAGATCAATTAATACACAAGAGAGAACTGGCGGATTTTATTTTTGGTCGTGTTGTTCAATCCGCAATGTCCCATATACGACCACCGAAGCTCGTCGGATCGAAGGTTTCCGACCATTCCGACGATGATATCTGCTCCGACGACACGGAGTCGTAGAACTCGAACCATGGGCTCTGCGACGGCGAGTCCAGCGCGGTGTGCTCGTACACCAGGAGCTCGTCGAGGTTCCACCCGTCGTCGAGTCTAGGCAGCTCAACGATCTCCTCGAGGTCCTCCTCGTCGGAGGCGGGGGGCGCCGGCGCGGCGGTCGCAGTGGGGAGCTCCATGGCGGCGGCCTCGGTGGCGGCCGCCTGGACGTCGCGGGGGCAGAGGGAGGCCGAGCGGGGGAGGTAGGCGGCGAGCTCAGGGAAGTTGAGCACGGCGGCCGCGGTGCCCTTGACCGCTAGCGCGGCCGCGTCGTGGGCGCGCGCAGCCATCTCCGGCGTCGGGAAGGTGCCGAGCCAGATGCGCGACTTCTTGCGGGGCTCGCGGATCTCCGACACCCACTTGCCCCAGCTCCGCATCCGCACGCCGCGGTACGATCTGGCATACGCCGGCGCCTCCGGCCGCCTCGCTGCCTTCGTCGTCTTCGCCTTCGATGAGGTGGAGGAGGAGTAGGAGGAGGAAGTGACCGAGCACGCGGAACTGACGCTGTTCTCGGCCTCCGACGAGTTGAGACGATGCGACATTGGCGCCGGTCGATCGGAATCTTTAGGCCGCTCGGCGAGCACTAGAAGCCCACGACAAGGCAGATCAGTTGTCGGATGATGCCGACGCCGCCGAAACGATGAAGCATCGACCGCAATTAGCAAACCGCTCAGCAGTTCGTCAAACCAAGCGCTTGTTTCTTATAGAGAGAAGCCCAAACCGATAAAGAAGAAGAAGAAGAAGAAGAAGAAGAAGAAAATGGAGCATGTGATGTGACACGAAAACAGGTAAACCATTTTGTTTTTCCCCTTTTAGGTCACTGAGTTCACTGTAAGAAATCCATGGCCTCCGTGGGGCGACAACGTAACCGGAATCACGAGCAAATCTTGTGAGGCCTCTTCCGACATATTTAATCTCCATCATTTATTGGTCGACAGGTCTAATTGACTTCGCTCAAAGTGATGAGTTTAATTGTAGCAAAATTATACGATGACCTCTTTCCCTTGTAGGATCTTTTTGGTACTTGGGGTTCAAATATTAATTTTAAATATATATATGTATTTTTTGGTATGACAGACATGCGTTACCATTTATTGTGGTAGCTAGGTGTTACTTGTTTTATTATTAAAGTAGATAATACCTCAGCTGTTGCTGTTTGGTTATGATAGATATTAATTACTTTTATGATAGGTTTTATCATTTTGTTATGGTATATATATTCAAGTACAAATTAAAATTGTCCCTACTAGAAAATTAAATCAAATGATTAACACGGACTATAAAATTATCTAAAAGAGCAAGGATTAATTTTTCGAGCTATAAATTTTGTTGAGACGTTTCCTTTCATATCGTATTAATTTTTAATTGGATAAAAATATCTTTCATAATTTATCTTTCTTTATTTAGATATGAAATCGATGATGAAAAATGCCATCATCTTTTATCCCAAAATGTATATCAGAATTAAATATTCAACTTATTTATTAGACATCTCTCCCACTTAAAAAAAATATCATTCTTTTCTATTTCTACTGTCCCATCCTTTGACTTGCAAGCTTATCGAGATTATTCAATTTATCATCCCACGGCCAAAGTCGGATGACCAACATAATGCAAATATACAAAAGATAAGCATAGATGAATCTCCATCAAATTGTATCAGGCAATAATATGATCATAAATTGATCGTAATTTATTTTTCTTATCTTGAAAAGTATTTGGGATTAAGAATATCATCTCTTTACAAAGGAGATTATTGAATTTGTCAAAAGACTTTGACATTGTTGTATAATAAAAATTATTTTCCATGCTCGATGAACTTTTAGAAGATAATAACACCGATCCTCTGGTTGTCAAAAAAGTCTCTGCATCCCTTTTCCTTGCTGTATAGATTAGGAGTGGCGGTGCAGAATTTTTCTTTTCTTTTTATTTTTTGTTGCTGAGAGAGGAGAGTTGTGGCTATTAATAATATGGCGTTTATTCCTTCTAGTTGTAGCTTAATTAATTGACCATAACAAATGCTGCTTTCATGACTGGTCTCTGATGATTTTATTTGACTGCATGTCGTCGGACAAAAGATAGTTAATGTTTTAAAGGTATAATATGCGGTAAAAAGGAAAAAAAAAAAAAAAAGGTCATGAAATAGTTCATATATTTACATATGTTCACGAGGTCTTCTTGCAGGATAGGTAGGAATTAAACCATGCTGTTTTCTTCTTTCAATTCATCATGTTGATCGGATTCACATCGAAATAATTGTGTACCAGAGGGACTTTTGCTCTAAGTGATGTCTAGAGTTCTCAAACTAACCTTATTTTCTTAACTATGACAGACAAAAATCTAATGGTATACTCTCTGAATTCAGCATTAATCTGGGTTTGCACAACATCTCAGCCACAACTGAGTTTAGTAGTAGCTTAAAATCTTTCCTAATGAAAATGCATAACTTAAATCCACCAATTATATAGATTTCTTGGGGAAAAAAAATATTCTCTTCCTATCTTCTATAGATAATGGTTGATGATCTTTCTGGGGGTTAGGCACAAAGGCATGCAAGAGAGCCGTGAGAGCCTTCTTTCTTGCACACTAATCATTATTCTTGTTCAAAACCAAACAACATAGACACCATTTCCTTCTTACAAGACTAGCTATGCCACACCAAACCTTTTGTGGGTTTATCTATAGAAACCATGATTATCTGCCCATAATGGTCTTTTAAATTTCTTCCATCACTAACAGCAAAGACCATTCCCTTCTAACGGGGCTACTAGCTATGACACCCAAAGTTTATGAGTTTTATCTATAGAAACCATGATTGCCAAGGTAAACAGGATCAGAAATGGAGTTTAAGGCAAAGATATATGCTAGCTTCCCATATTGATTTTTCATGAACAATTTATTTGAGTTTTGTATTGGAACTTGATTATCATGCTCGGCGGGAAAGATTGTTTGATCCAGAAATTCAATCACATTTATTCCTGATATAGTTTTGCGCTATTCAGCAAGTGCATAGCCAAAGTTATGAAGAGATCCACTGTGTCAATTCTCAGAATATCATCCGGCAAAAAAATATCTTGTAAAAATGGCCATCAAGGGATCTATTGAGATTGGTGCAGAATCACAACTGATGGGTGTCGAAACTATCCGTCTTACAAAAAATATCTACAAGAGTTGTCTACGTTAGTTAGCCTTGGCAAACAAAACCAAGATGGAATGAAAAATTCTTTCATGAACACAAAGAGAAGTAACATCAGCATAAAAACGGAAACCAAGAAATATGAAGAAACTCATATGAAAAATTCAAAGTCATTAGATGATGCTGTAAACTCATATGAAGAAAACTATTTTAACATCTGAAAAGTTACAACAAACTGCAACTTTCCTTCAAAATGAAAATGACCCCCTAATAATATGGCATAGAATGCTTGTGAGAGATACAGGGCCAACAATTATTACCTTCTCACAGGCTTTACCAATGATATTGATTCCATTTTATCGCTGAAGCTTCGTTCATCAATGGTGATACTACTTTTGATGGTGATGGGAGAATCTCACGAATAATGGATGACGATATAGAAGCTTCCTGCCAGGTTATTAGAGAACAATGACATTTAGCATCAAACAGGTGTTGGGAAGAAAAGAAAAAAGAGGAGCACAAGGAAAATGGATAAATAGGTTTTTTCAACAGTTTTCCTTAAAACTGCATCACCAATGTTTCCTGTCTTTTCTGTAAATCAGAGAGTTAACACCATATAATGCTGTTGAACTTTCACCATATCACATCACTTGGCAACCTATAAATGCAATTTTCGAGAACTGCAGCCAAAAAGAAAAAGGGAAAATAATAATAAAAAGGAAAAGATCCATGAAACATTGATGATTTTAGTATGATACTTCCTCCCCTCAGGAGAAATAGATAAAGGGATGGAATATCGATGAAAGCAAATAACTAGCAAAAACATCCATTGGAATTTCACGTTCATTTATCTTGATCACTCCTATGAGATTCTGAAGGTTCTCCTTAATTGTGTAATGCCCACATCCTTTTCTCACAGATGAAGGGTTAAGTGTTTATTGGCACAAACAATATGGTAACTATGTCACCCCTATAAAGGTGAAAACTTGTGCAGCTAACTAGCAAAAGCAAGTCGGAGATAAGGAGATCATTACCTAAAATGCACCAATAGCAACTCATGTATCTAATATGGAACCACCCAACATCAAACATCCACTCATCTCTTCTTCAAGTGCAACATGGCAAGATATTGGAGTAAAATATCTGCAGACACATTTCACCATTCAGCCTATACTATGGGAAGCCCTCAGTGTAGTGCTACAAGAGAAAGCAAATGACAATCAGATCAAATGGATGAGAGGCCTCATGCTAGGCTGGATCTTAGTCATTTGGTCCTAGCAAAATATAGTACATTTCGCACTAGCTAAAGTTGAGCTTTAATTTGCTAGTAGAAATGTCCAACCTTGAGAGTGATTTTTCCTATTTGTTTCTTTTCTTGCCAAATACGGACTCATCTGTTTGTAAATGTTACCTTCTATGCACTACCTATTAGTGTTGCTTTTGGCTCCTGATATGACCTATTTTTACCCCTTAAAAGAAGAGAGAATTCATCAGGAAAAACATTCTCATCGGGAAAAATACTTGCAAGAACTGATGCATTCTACAGATCTATGTGATTCTAAGTGGATAAATAAAATAGAGGTGCCACAAATAAGTAAACCTACTCACACAGTCATCCTACAAATTTATGTGACCTTAAGCGAGATAAATAAATTCAGGTTCCACAAAATAAGTTATATATGTTATACATTTACAAGCAAAATGAATAATATCACTGGTATCTCTGAGCTATTCTGAATTATAAATAAATGAAAGCATCCAGCAATATGATATCCAATCTAGCAAAGTGCATGAGGACTTGACAATGATTGTTGTGAAGATGACATGAAATACATATATGCTGTGCACGCTAAACTCATTATGAAGCTATTAAGACAAATCCAACTTTACCACTGTGAAAACAGCATTGCTGAAGCCATTACAGCCTTTAAATTTGAGATATTCATTATCCTAATAAATGGCAGTAAAACTAGGTATTTTCCTTTTACTGTGTTGATTGTGTAACTTTCCATATGATGGGTTCAGAATGGAAGTATCTAAAAGATACTTGGCAATTTATATTAGTATGACTTTCATGTAGGAGCGAGAGATGCAGGTTTAATGGCACACAAAAGTAGACTGACAGAAAGGAATTCCAGTTTCTTTATTGTTGATGGTTTTCTCTATTAATTATGCAATATGCAAACGTTTCCACTTACCTACAGAAATCCAAAAGGAAAAATTTATTTGATGTACTGAAGAAGTTCGTTGATGCTTCAAACTTCTATCATATTTAATGCCCACCTTACCCCACTACAAGCAAAAAACTGAGAATGTTGACTTACAAGATATAGAGAACAGAAGCAACTAAAAAGAGGATAGCCTATCCAATATTTGTCTCATCACGGCTAAGGTAAATTCACCTGAAGAAGATTGCAGTTGTATTAGTGTATTTGTTACAACATAAACATTCATCCTTTTCCATTCCAAAGAAACTCAAACTGCATTTTACAACGCAAGTTGAGAACTTTACAAAATTTACAATGCTTGTTACTAAACAACAAGACATAAGGGATGAACAATCATTTAAGCATTTCCAAAGATTCTTGAAACATGTCATTTAAGCAGAGATGGTACCGTATCAGCAACTTTTGCCTTCTGAAATAATCTCCTCTTTGTTCTTGGTTTCTTTTTTCACCAAGATTTAGCATTTCCACAGCAGATACTGTAATCTGGTAATCCCATGGAGATCAGCTAATATAAACGCCGTAAGAACCATGAATCTAGGGACCCATTGATGGGTTCATATGAGACTCAAACCAAAAAAGAATTTCATGTGCTTGGAAACTGGTCAGTTCATGTAATGCAAATGCAAGATTTAACTCCTCATCAATATGTTTATGCAACTCATAATTTTCTGACATCATATCCTTTTCAATAAGAGCCTCCTTCCACTGAATTTGCCACCCATCATTCTTCAAATAACCATTTTGATCGATGAACCCCTTCTCACGAAAAACATTGTACAATTTGATGCAAAATGTCTTGTTCAACCTGGGGATCCTATCCAATAGCAGATCTGGAGACAAAGGAAATTCCATGCATCTGATCTCACTCACGGGAACTCCATTCTGTCTCAAAACTCTCATGTTCTTTTGTATCCTCGACATTGTAGATTGGTCCTTAGGCATGTGAACAAAAAGGGTTGGGGGATAGTCCTTTGGCACACCCATCGATGCAAATGTTCCTTCAGAAATCATAATTGCAATGCTGTGGAATCTCATCTCAGAAGCAAGTGCAGAAACGAAGTAACCACCAGATGATGCCCCCATAGCCACCAAGGGGATCGTCCCAAGCTTGTTTGTGTCGATCCACCATTTGATGATCCATTTAACATTTTTTATCTCATCAAATGACCAGCATCTATGCAAGCTAGAAATGGTCAACACTGCAAATTTTCGTTCCAAAGCCCGAAGCACAAAGATCCTTTCTTCAGGTAGCCCAATGCAGTTTGGACATCCCGGGTAGTTGTCCCAGAAATTTGTGGCTCTGACACCGCAACCATGAGCTACGAAAAGAGCAGCCTTGGGCGAATCAGGGATTTGCCAGATGACATCGGTACCATTCAGCAACTCCAGAGAAGGATTGAACTGGACTGAAGATTGATAACTTGCTCTTTTAGTGTTTATTAGATCGGTTGAAGAGAATGAGTCCTCTCTCTTGGTCACAACCAAAGCGAAAGCAAATAAGACCATAGATGCTAGAGCTATTGCACGCCATTTTGGAGTACCATACAAATGGGTGAATGCTATAACGCTTCGATTCCACATCGCTGGCAACAAATGAATCGACCGAAGACAATTAGAACCCCTAGCGCGAAAGGTCCCCCATTAGCATCCAGATCAAGAAGAAACTAATGAATATCAAACAATCAACGGGCGAGAAATCGAAACCCTAATCTAAATCTAAGAATACCATCCGATGTTCTCTATACTATTAAATGATTTCGGAGAACAAAAGGAGATAAAAGTGAGATCTTGGATTAGCGGAGAAAAAAAAAACATTATACTCCCAAATGATGCGATTCAGAAAACAAAAATTTAAGAACAAAAGAAGAGTAGATCTTGATTATGCTTCAATTCGGAGAGGGTTAAACTCACCAAAATTCTAGCATTCTAAAGCGATGCGCCAACTCGCCTGGGCAGAAATCAGTGAACGTTGTTTCCGGTGTAGGCTGGGCTTCCAATCCAACAGCCCAAAGTCAATCGGTCAACCGAGATCAGTGAACGTTGTTTCCTGTGTGGGCTGGGCTTCCAATCCAACAGCCCAAAGCAACCGACCACTACGAATTCACTCTCTCAATTCGTAAAGCGAGGCCGAGTCCAACGACAGAACCTCGATGAGTGGGGACGGCGACGGCGACGGCGACGGCGAGAGATGGTCGGAAAATGGATCAGGACCAGAGAAGAGCCAAGGCAAGTCTAAAAAACTGACTTTCCTCCTCCAATTAATTAGGGTGTGTCTTCCACACTCGACCTTCACAGTCTCCTAAATTGAGCATCAAACTACACACAGGGACGATGAAAGAGACATGGGCTTCCTTGGAAGGAATAACTACTCGTTGCTCTCGTCCCTGTACTCAACTGCAGAACAATCTCCTCTTTTAAACCTCATAATTCATGAAAATGGCATTGGGCATGGGGAAGAGAAGGGGTTACATACACTATGTCTACATATGAAAACAAAAAGGATTGGGCGAATTGTTGCTCAACTAGTTCTTTCCTGAAACGATAAATAAATAAATAAAAAAAATTGAAGTATAATGTGCGTCACAAAAATCCAAATTTTTGCAGCTATCGATCCTCACTCGCTGCTTTGTGTTCAGTAGTCAGTACAGTGCCATTTACTCTCCATTTGCACGCAGAAAGAGAAGAGAGCCCATCAACCTGATCTCATCCTCTCAATATAAACCCATCCATGGCCAATGTGAACCTTCTCGAGCAACACCAGCTTCCTACCATGCCCCATGATTATACGGGTAATGGTGACTGTCAGGATTGCATGATTCCGCACGCATATTTCGACATCTGGCATGACGAACTCAACTTGAGTTTAGTCAGTCAAATTTACACTTCTTCCGATTAAACTCAGGGGAAAACCTATCAAATTAAGTCAATAAATTAAATCAACAGGTGGATCGGGTTGAAAGTCAAAGTAGTTGCAGAGATCAGTTCGATAGATAAATCTCAGATCAATTTGATTAATATACCTCAATTTGTTCGTTGAGTTGAATCTCATATCAACTCGACAAGCAAATTCATATCAACTCGGGAGATACACCTCGATTTTCTCCTCCAACCTCAAATCAATTTAGCAGATCAACTCCACGAATACACTTTAGAATTCTAGGAGTCAGGACATCAATTCCACGGCTAGTAAACCACATAATCCTACGTGATCATAGTCATGAACTCACGACCCCGAATGACTAAGGACATATCTCCATGCATGCATTTTCATCCGTGATGTCACGTGTCACATTCTATATATGAACCTCTTCGTCGCCGTCCAATGTAATGGCTAGCATGCAGGCGTTTCATCGTAGGATAACGAATAATCCTTTATAAATAAGAGAGTGTCGTCTCTTCATGCGTTAATTACTAGCCTCGAGAGTTAAAGATTTATCGTAATTTATCTCTCCTACGATGATCTGAAAACGAATTAATAGGAATCGCTAGATTGACGGATTCCAACCTTTGTATCATAAGATAGAAGAAAAAAAATATTCACATTCTAATAAAAAAAAATCACTTTATCTTCTCTTTTTTTCTTCTCGACTTTTTTTGTCGGAAGAAATCTTGGTCGCTTTTTTAATTCATTTCGAGTTTTTTAAACTTCGGACGATCGTGATGGTCAGTCAGTTCAGCCCTCTCAAAGCTAAGCTACCGTGATCTGATTTGCTAATTTGCGCATCTGCTTCGGACGTCGCACGGGACGCACGAAATATTGATGACGTGTTCACTCCTCGATCTCGGACTGAAACACCCATGGCATCGACCGATTTTAATCCCACACCGCTCCTCCTCCTCCTCCTCCTACTTGCTCCACCTCTGCAGGCCATGCAGGAAGCTGCTCCAGTACTCGGGGAAGGAGAAGAAGCTTACTGATCCGTCCACGAAGCAAGCTGCATTGAGTTCTCCCTTCTGCTGCATCCTCTTCTCCCAGCTCAAAGAATAGCGAACTCGACCCGATTCTGGAGTCGATGCCGAGCCCCGGCATCGGAAATTAACTTCGCCATCTTATTCTTCTTTTTCTTCTTCTTTTTTCTTTTTTTTCCTTCTTCCATTTATACCAACCAACATATAATTCGAGTATATTTCATTCAAAAGATTTTGTAGGAGTGCTAGTTCCATTGTCTTCTTCTTCCTTGCATGGCGTGGATGGCGTTGTCACTCCGATTCGTTCTTTCATTGGATTTGGTTAAGTTTAATTTGCAGGGAAAGAAGCTAAGTGTGTACGAAGATACATAATTAAAGTATTCTGAAAAAGAATCACAAAACTTGGATTCTCTTATAGTCCCTTCTTATTTGAGCCGTGATTGCACTCGAGTGCATATGTTTCTACGTACTTCTCCTCAGGTCCACCTAAAAGCTTCTTTTAGATGGCTTTCTTCTGTTCAATTTGCTCATTATTCCTGCAACAAATCCACTTCAATTGGCGCATGCAAAGAACGACGCGTAGCGGTAGGCCATGGAGTACTTGATTTTCCAAATATGTGCAGGTTAAATTCAACTGTTCAGTTCCAGTTAAACAGGATATATAAGCGATAAGATTTCCCCAAACTATTGGATCGATTAATTAGTTGGAAAGATGGATTAGTATACAAATGGATAATGCTTACTAAGCTGAGATTTTGGTTGTCATTTGCAGTCTCATCCAGGAAAGTTAATTTGATGTGATAATCAAGGTACAATTCTGCATATATAGAATGACAAAATTAAATCAACTTAATTTGATGAATAGTCGGTCTAATAATTGAGTTTGCCGATTCAAATGATTGATCATTAATACGGTACGTCTAGCTTAATCCACTAGGATGGTTGGATCAATGTAGAGCTACTAGTGAGACAGTTATAAAGGCAGACTTTATGACTAATTGGGTTTTTGGCTGAAATGGAAAAGTCAACCATTTAATCGCGAGTTGTTAAATAAATTGTAATGATACAATGAAGATAATGGTTGACTTTGGTTTTCAAGCTTACAATTGTTAAGATTATTGGATGGATGGAGCTTGGTTTACTTATTAAAGCGCATACATCAATTGATCTTCCTGCAGTTCAACCTGATCTGTCCCCTTGTCCCCGTAAGCGGGCTTATGGCTCCCATCCTGATCATCGCCGCCGCGAAGTCGCCGGCGAAAGCGGACGTGTTGCTGCTGTACTGCCGCACCAGCGCGTCCTGCGTCCCGTTGTTGAAGAGCTCCTGGTCGGAGTGCAAGAGCCCCTGCCTCACCAACAGATTCTGGTAGTACTTGTTGTCGAAGGTGGTGGCGCTCTGCACGTCCAGCGGCGCCAGGGTTGCGTCGCCGCCGGAGGATGGGCAGCTCATCCTGCGGAGGGACGCGAAGGAGGCGTTCACGTTGGCGTCGTTGTAGATGTGCGATCGGAAGGTGGCGCAGCGGGCCTGGCCGACGGTGTGCGCGCCGGAAAGCGCGGTCATGTCGCGTGCGCTCAGGCCCTTGGCGGAGAAGGCGGAGATAAGCTGGGAGAGGCTGGATCCCGGCGCGGGTAGGTTGCTGTTCGCCGCGCTTTGGCTCGCCGTGGTGGCGTCCCTCCGCCCCAGCTGCACAGTCCATGTCGGCCCACCAAGCTGCATCACATTGATAACTTTGATCGATCACTGATTCGTCTTTAGAAAATTGTCGGTACGTAAACGGGAGGGTAATGAGACGGGATACCGACGAGGACTACGGCATCGCGCCCGGCGAGGGCGAGGATGTCAGCGCAGGAGACGGTGGCCTTGCAGGCGGCTTCGACGTTGGATTTGATGGTGTCGATAACATCGTAACCGCGGACGGAGTTGGCGTTCGGCCCGGCGTTCTTCTCGCCGGTGAAGTTGGCCGTGTCATCCAAAAGAATCGATCCGTCGCAGCCCTGATCAGAAAGGCACGTACGCGCAGGAAATACACATATCAAACAAATAATCAGCCTTTTTGAAACAGAATACTCTGCTTTCCATAAACCGCAATCCACAACTTACGTTGACGAAGCAGTCATGGAAGAAGAGGCGGAGAATGGACGCGCCCATCCTCGCCTCCTTGTTCACAGCTTGCGTCATGGCCGACCGCACGATCCCCTCGAGATTGGAGCACGTTTTATTGTAGAACGTCGGCGACAGCTGCCCGTGGGCGACGCCGGCCGCGGCCAACACGGCCACGAAGCAGAGGGCGAGGATTCTGTCGCGCACACTGTCCATAGCGGGTCAGTTAATTAAGGAGCTCTCGCTCTGCTACCGACGACAAGTGCTCCTCGACTCATGAATCATGAATGAATGTATATATAGTGTTCTTCCTCGCCTTGCATGCCTCTGATGAAACTTCAAACATTGCTGCGCTCGATGTCTGCAGATCACGAGCAGTAAAAGGAGTAGTATCCAACTGGGGAGCGCAGTTCCTGGAGACTTCCTTCTCGTCAAAACGAAGAACAGCTCTCAGGCACATGCAGCACCGCCACTGGATTGGATGCTCATGACACGAGGGGAAGTACTGGTCCATCCATGTTACCATTTCCAGTTGTTCCCCTTTAGACAGTAATTAAACAGCGAGTGCTTCGATGTACTCCTGTTGGGACTTTCAGATGCATGGTGCTGTCCCCGTATATTGTAAGGCGCAGGCACGTTGTGGGACTGCGATGTGCAGGCAATGGATTCGTTCGAGGTGTGGCGATCGATCTCAGCTGGTGAAATAAGAAAAGGATGGCTCTTTCTTTCCCTCAAAATCTCGATGCCATGGCAGAGGTTTTCAAGCACCGCAACGATCGATGATGCAGGTCGATTGCTCAAAGATTGCTGAAACCAGCTGAGACAACGCGGAAGCATGCACCTGACGAGATCTTCAGTCCTCTATCGATGCACAGTGAGTATCTTACCTTCTTAGAACTGCACATGTTGCGATTAGTTGGTTTGGGTTTTCTCTTTGCATGGTTCTTGAATCTTGGATCATATTTTCGAAATATAGAATTAGCAGATCTGAAAGAAAGAAAAATCGGGCACATGGGCACGAGTGTGGGTGGGGACCCGGGGAGGGCCGGAAGAAGAGGCGTTGCCCATTTGGAATAGATTAAATTTTAAAATTAAAATTTAGAATTAAATTTTAAATACTTTTCGTCCTTCAAAGAAAAGAAAGGAAAGGGTAGAAAAAAAAACAAATTTTAATTTTAATTTTATAAAAATATTAAAACGAAAAGATATAAATTCTCGTTGGAGAATACAGTTCGATTTTATGTTGAGATAATGTTCGACAATAAATTTCGAAAAAAAAATTATGAAGACAATCTTCTGTATAGAAATTTGTTCGACAAATAAAATAAGACTTCAGCGCTAGACAATCTTTTAAGGATGATGCTATTAGAAATGTGAATGAAAATAAAGAAATAGAAAGATGAAGAAATTCTCATATGGACGAGTTTAGTTCCACATTAGAAGTTGAGGGACAACTTAATTGGTTTATAATGTATCACAAGCATTGTAGTTGTGAACATATACAAAGGAAAAAACTCTCTCTCACATAGGGTGCACAGGGGGTGCGAATCCAGAGCCCGGATTGTATTACCATAAGGTGACTCGTGTGCGAGTGCAACCTATGTGCATCGAATGTACAATCGGTCAAGGCATAATTTGTTCAAGTGGACTCAATCAACATTTTGCTAATTCATTCTATTTTCTTTTTATAACGTATGCATTGATTGCTTGGCATTGAAACGGCCGAGTTGATTGCTTCAAAAATGAGTCATTAATCTATTAATTACGTAATTAATTGGAGATATGAAAAGGAAAACTCTCTCCTCCTTTTTCCTCTGCTTCGGTGATAACTTTCTGTGTCCAATCAGTTCACCGAAAACAATCTATGCTTGATCGCTCTCCGATTCCGTCGTTGTATTCTGAGAAATAGTTGTCCATCACTCTCGAAAGCATGGAAGAGGGGACGAATCTGTTTTAAGGACACTGTGGAAATCACAGACCTCGACACTGAGTGGTGCTGCGGAATAACCGAGCGCTTCTCCGACCTGTCTGAGTCTGTCGTACACTCTGCTCTGTCCACTCTGTCGGTCCACTCTACCGTCCACTCTGCGGATCCACTCTGCCGATCAACTCTGTCATCCACTCTGTCGTCGACTCTGCCGAGTGCTCCTCGACCGAGTCCGAGTATTCCCAACGACACTTAGCTAACTGCCCAAAGCCAATGCAACAGATCTCTCCTCCAAAGGAGAAATACTACAATAAATACAACTGTGGAATTTAGATTGGACCGTCATATTATGAGCGATTCTCTGATGTACTCAAGTGGTGATTGGTGGAGATTTGCAAAGACTCCGATATCTTCCGACTCAGTTATCGAAGAAGCATCTATGTAGAATATAAAAAAATGTTACTACTAGGGTTGTAAACGAACCAAACGTTCATGAATGAGCTTGATGTTCGACTCGGTAAGAGCTCGTTTACGTTCGTTCAATATGCATCAAAGTGAATTAATAAACAAGCTTGAACACGTATGTGTTCGGCTTGTTAATGTTCGTGAACAACATTCGTGAACAATGTTCGTGAACAGTGTTCATGAACAATGTTCGTGAACGGTGTTCGTGAACATTGTCCGTGAACAATATTCATGAACATTCACAAGTCGATTTATGATTATACTCTTTTAAAAATTATCTTTGAATTTATTTATACTAATTTATAAATCAGGATTAAATTAATAAAATTTTAAATAAACAAATAAGATTGACTTAAGAGCTTGATAACATTTAAATAAATCAAATTTAAACAAGCTTGATTAAACTTGAATAGAAGCTTGATACCCATTAAAAAAGTCAAGCTCAAGCTCAAAAAAAAATACCAAGCCAAACTTGAACAGGTTTTTCAGTAGTTTGATTAATTTTAAACTTAGTTTGATTCGGTTCGACTTAGTTATCTTATCAAATAAATTTAAACACTGCAAAGGTTGACTTGACTTGTTTACCGCCCTAGTTACTACTCCTATTTATGCCTACTCGTGTCTTGCTTTCATGCTTCTGATCATGGGGCAGCGGTCAATCGGTTCACATTCCTCTCTGGTGATTTCATGTACCACCCAAACTGCCGAATCAATCCCTTCCACTGGGAAGAAAGCCCCTGCGGTGTCGAACACTCTTGTCGTCCAGTTTCACGGAGAGATTAGACAAAGACACCAGGATCATCCTTACGAATAATTTGCATTCATTCTTTTCATTGCTTAAAATCACATTTTTACAGTGACAAACAAAATTGAAAAGAATTTCTCGATAGAACGACGATTAGTTGCGTGTTAAGATGGCAAGAGTTTATCATGCTGCTCTCGGGTTCGTCCCTCAAAATGGCTGCATATGTACAAGTCCTAGCTACAGATACAGAAATAAGACAGAAGTGAAGGAGCAGGACTACTCTAGCAACCAGTCCAAGTTGAAACTTTCCTCAGCTACCTGGACACGTAGATCTGGTATCTCTCTTTCTGCCTCTTTCCATAACAAAGCAATATCTTCATCACAAATCACATGCCCGAGAGACTTCAAGAATGATGAGGATCTAGGTAGAGTTTTCAATTGAGAACATTCTCTCATATCAATCTTCTCCAAGCTTGTCATATAGCCAAGCTCATCTGGCAACTCTCGGAGATTAAAGGATTGAGAAATGTCGAGATACTTCAAACTTTTCAGCCGGCAAATAGACAGAGGTAAGCTCTTCAGAGAAGGGCAAGCATACACTCTTAGAATCTCTAGGGAACTTAGCTTGCCAAATTCACAAGGCAGCTCAGATAAATCGTGACAGTTAGAGATGCTTAGACACTCGAGTGAGTCGATGTCGCAGATGCAAGAGGGAAGCTCGGTGACATCGATGCAATGATCTATTGTGAGATGAGATAGACGAGGCATCGTCAATGAAAGATCCACCTTAGTTCCATTGAGGCTATCATTTAGTTCACATAGAACAAGAGATACTTTTCGCAAGTTGTTCAAGAGAACTGTCTTTGGCAATGGTGGGACGGATATTTTCTCAAGCCAAAGGCTTCTCAAGTTATTCAAAGGTTCGAATACAGAGCAATTCTGGAGGGATGTGCACGATGTGCCATAGTTGATCAAGATTAGAGCCCTCAGCTTAGGCATAGTACTGAGGAATGGTGGCAAGAAGTAAACATCCGCACAAAAACTCAAAATTAGTACTTCGGCTTTGGGAAAATGCATCTGAAACCAATCAGTTTCTTTCATTTCACCTGTAACAGAGAGGTTGTCAATTTTTAAAGAAGCACAATTCTAATTTTTCAACCATGCAATGGAAAGTAATTTTATCTATCTCTATATGCACAGAAGAACCAGTCATTTCTTTGTTAGGAATGTAATTTGGAGGTCTAACAATGAGATGCACCCCAGATAAATATGCCAAACGACATGGAAATTAATGTTAAAACACTAGTCATTCTATCTGGTTGGCTTTCTTCATTCCAGATTTTTAGCAAATATAAACTACAAATATCAACCAAGAACATGTCATGCGCTGTTATACCACACAAAGTTGAATACCTGTGTTGATGGAAACAATCTGCGCATCAAACTGATGATCCTTATTTCTCTCCCATTCCTTTGGAAGTTCATTTTCCCTCCTCGGCATAATTAACCTCCGCCGGGTATTTAAAGGCTCCTGATTGTTCACATAAAGAGCTAGATCGCGCAACAAGTCATGTTGAGTGACAGAAAGCTCTGTGTAACTACTATAGATATCTCCAGCTCTGTTCCTGTAGTTTGCATAAAATTCAGCCAAGTTAAAACTATGAACATTGAATCCTGAGTGATTCAAAAATTAGATGATTATAGTAACTTACTGTGCATCCTTGCACAGAGTTAAAAGGTTCTTATTTGAAAGCTCCACTAGAATGGCAAAAGCATCTTCTTCATCAAGATCATGGAGCTCCATCCACATGTTAATTAGCACATCTAAAGGGATCCTCTTGTCTTCTGGAAAAGCTCCGAGGTCTAAGAAACATTCTCTCACTTTAGCTGACAGAAATTCAATGGACGATGCCATGCGTTCTATCAATTTATTTTCATGGGACTCGCATATAGCTTCTCCTCGAGTGAGCTTATTTTTGGCTCTTAACCAAAATTTTGGAGGTTGATCTCTCAAAGAAGCACCAATTACTTTTAGAGCCAGAGGAAGCCCTTTGCACCTATCAACAACCTGCATTTAGCATTAAATCCAGTTCAAATCAAGTTGGCTCTTCGATTTAATAGTCTGAAGAAAACTATCCTAACTGGCATGTTAAAAACAGTATCACAAAAAATGTGTCAGAATAGGTGAAATATGAATTGGCGAACAGTTTCCTTCTGCAACAATGGATTAGGAATGATATGAACAATGAAGTTACCTGCTTTATCAACTTCTTGTCAACAGTAAATGGTACAGATTTCTGCTCAAAAGCTGCATGACAGAAGAGTGACAAAGCATCCTCTTCTCCCAGCAATTCTATCTCGTGAGTGTTCTTAACAATTGAAGGGAATTTGAATCGTGAAACCACAAGAATCTTGAATCCCCGAACTTTGAAAATAAGTTCTTCAAGTTCAGAAAGGGACCACACATCATCCAATACTATGAGAGAGAGTCCTTTCTCTATGTGCCCCAACTCCATCTGCCACTTTGGAATTTGATCGTAAGCACCAAGAACCATATTGCCACTGATTTGTTCCCACAGCTTCAACTTTAAACTCTCCAAATTTGGAGATTGCGAGAGGGTGTTGAAGTAAATTCTATCCTTGAAGTAACCTAATGGAAAACAAAACAGAAAAGACACAAAAAAAAAGAGATATAAGCATATACCATCAACTATCGACCTCCATCTAATGTGCAATAGCAATCACATGACCGAAAGTAAAAAATAAGTGTTATAGCTGAAATACTTTTTCTATCAGCAGGCAACTGGACTAACGATTTGTATTTTCCATGATAAAGTACTTCCAGAAATCAATTAAATGAACAAGGATATAAACAGTACCAAATTTCTTTAGTCAATCTAAGAAAACCTTTTAAAAAATTGCATATATGATCCACGTTTGAGATTCTCATTGAAAAGTACAAAAATTGAGAATTCCACCAGAGGAAATTGAAACAACTAAAAAGGGTAAGATTGGCTATGAACCAACAGAAAACTTCAATGCGATGAGGATAATGTGATTAGCAAACACCCAACCACAAATTAGAAGTTCTTTAAGAACTCTCTCCATTAGAAATGTGGAAAAGGTCCAAACTTCTTCGAGAGTAATTATTTACTTCTTCATTTGAACCATTTGGGAGTGAAAAAAGGTATTTGGACTTGCAATAACATAAGATATTCCGTGGTCACAAATGCAATTATCAATTAGTAATGGAAGAATGACACGAGAAAAGGGAGAAGGCCAAGAAACGGAACGAAAGAGCCTTACTTCGAATCTCTGGATCTTTACATATCTCTCTGGCGAGCGTCGTCTTGCCACTCCCTCCGATCCCGAAGATTCCAACCACGGGTGCTCTATCACCGCCCTCCATCAGCATCTCCTTCACCTTCTCCTTTCCGATCCTTATTCCGACCCCCACAGGTTTCACCCCTTCTCCGTCCATCATCAACCCGTCCATGATATTCGCAACCGGGTATCCTGAAGATGGTGGTTTCCCCGTCGCCACGGGAACCTTCGTTGGAGCCGGAGAGGGAAAAAATCCTTCCAACGTCGGGCAACCAGATGATAGAGTATTTCCCATCGCCGACGGTGTCCTAACGGGCGCCATCAGGGGCACGGGCGCAAATCCCTCCATCATCTGTGGCATAGGGAATCCCGAGAACGGCGCAGTCCCCAACGCCACCGGGACTTTCGAAGCGGTGGCCGCCACCGGGGAGGAAGCTACCATACTGAGAGTCCGCTCGATGCGGTCTAGGCGGGCGGCGCAGTCAACCCGGATGTGGTGAACGTCGGCGAGGACATGGACGGGTATATGGCGCTCGATCCAGCGGGATATCCAGCTTTCGATGCCCTCCATCTTTCGAGCAAGCTGCACGGAGCGATAGACATTCCAGCGCGGGGAGGCAGCGGCCTTGCGGGCGAGGTCGAGGGCGAGGCGGAGGCGTTCAGCGAGCTCGGATAGCTGAGACTGACGGTGCTGCGGGAGCTCCACACCCGAGTGGCGGATCTCCTGTACGATGGGAAGCAGTGAGTCCACGGAGCGCTTCAGCTGCTCGGCCGCCGGTCGGCAGAGATAGGTTCCCCGGATCACTTTCGTGAGCTCCTTGATCAACTCCGTCGCAAACTCACCGACGAAGAACGAATCCATATCCGCCGGAAGCGGCGCCGCAGCCTCTTCGGCCGGGTTCCCTCCACTCGAGATGCCGATTGACCTCGGAGAAACTGCGAGGAAGAAGAGGAAAGAAAACGATATATAACGCCGGAGGGTAATAGTGTAATTTGGCCATGTCTAAAGGACGTCCATGCCATTTTTCAAGATAAAAAATAAATAAATAAATTACATGTAATAATTTATAAATAATGCATCAGAATAAATTTTTTATTTTTATTTTAAAAAACCCCTCGCTTCAATTTTTATTTTTTCAACAAATATACTCGAGGTGAGCCGGATTTATCAAACTAGTCGAGTAAATTTAGTTAAGCCGAGGATTGATTTAGTTTAAGTTTGTTCGAGAGGACACGATTGATTGATCGACGACGATGTCGAAGGATCAAGCAATTCGGTTCGATTGCCGAATCAAGTGCCATCGGAGGACGATTCAAAAGGAAGCGGAGACTCAAGTAGGGCGTCGAAACTCGACGGATGGTGCTCTTCTACAAAGTGGATCGGAGCATCAAAACTATTCGCACAAATTCTAAACCACACACAGCACGCACGTTTAAGGAATTGCATATACTCAACTTGGGGCTTCTTGTGATTTATGCGGAGCCACCTCAAAAGGACCCATATGAACGATGCATTCAGGCACTAATTTAACCATAGATTTTGGGTCTTAAACAGATCACGGCCGTCCATGGGGGAAGAAGATCGAAGAATGCAATGTCTAACACGTCTCGCACCGAAGAATTCAAGTCAAAAATGGATGCTCACTTTTGAAAAGAAAAGCTATGCGCCTCTGTTTTCTTGTTGCACTCAACAGTTGGCAAGTCTTAATCGACGACTTTGTTCGAGGATAATTTTTAAAATACTTTTTTTTAATGTTGTTTTTTTTCTTCTGAAAATATCTTTTTAAATTTTTTTAACCCTTTTCATTTCGCCATTATTAATAAAAATGGCCTTAATTCTCTTCTCTGTGTCAGAGAGGAGCTTGCGCCGTCCGGCTGCCTCTGGCCGCTGGATCGGACGCGATCGACGTGTAATCGATCGGTGATTTAGTGAGATGAGTTTTTCGATCGATTAGTATCCAGAATTCGATATTAACCGATTGAAAATTCTCAAAGATCATCGCGGGCAGTGGCGCAGCCACTGTCGGCCGCGATCAGATCGAATTCTGGCCAAATCGCAATCAGAATCCGACGGCGAACGGATCGGCAAATCGACATCGATCCGTCCGCTATACTCGGTCGGCCAGCCGAATCACGGTCGAAATTGGCTGCCATAATCGGGTGTCCAATTTCGACTGTGATCTTTAGTAATTTTCGATCGTTTAGCGTCGGATTCCGGGCGCTAACTGATCGGAAAACTAGTCTCGTCAGACCGCTGGCGAGTTGTACTTCGATTGCGCTTGGTCCGATGGGTAGAGGTGGCCGAACAGCACGGCGACAATGTTGGATTCCGATGTGGATCTCGCATGGAGCGCACAACATAAGTTGTCTAACATATCAAAATCCTCTATATATATATATATATATATATATTTATTTATTTACGTCCACTCACTCAGTATACGTACGTACGTTGCATAATTAGGACGTTAAGAAAAAAAAAACAAATTAAACTATGAAGTTAGCACTCGAGTTGAAGTCAAAGGCCAATTATTGTTCGACAATAATGACCTTAATTGTAATTAATTTATATGCCTACCCACATGTCGATCAAACTCCTAGCTGTTCGACCTTTTACGAATGAAAATTAAATATATATATATTTAAGATAAATTGAAAAGAGAAACTTAAGTCAAAAATATTAAATTGAGAGAATTAAGAGGTAAACTAATGGCGAAGACGTTGAACGGTGTTTCGGCCTCTTGCCATGGCAATGGTTGGATACATTGTATAGCAATCAAATCAACGTCATATCGTGTAGGCTTTTAATTAAGGACCGCGAGAGCCACAGTTTGTATCATAATTATCTTCTCCTTATTACTGTGACTCGCGTTTTCAATTTATTTATTTATATTTTATAATTTAGATACCCATGACTTTTTTTTTTTCATTGTCATTAATTAATTCTGATGATTTATTTTTTTTCATCGAAAAAATAAGATATATTAAAAGGCTTTAGTTATGGCAGATGTATTCGAAATTGAAAAGAAAAAAAAATTGTAAAATATGACGGCACAAATAAAGTCCTCCCTACCCCCAATGCACCCCTTTTTATATTAAAATTTTAAATACTAAGAATACTTTTATCAATCTTGATAGGCGAGCAAATAATGAAAATTCTAGCTATACATTGCTTAAAAATTAATTAATTAAATTTCTTAAAAATAATAAATTTGTTATATAGTTTAGTTTTTATTTTTGTAATTTTATTTAATTCAGTTTAAACCCAGGAGTCTCCTGTTTTTTGTGTGGGAGACTCGAGAAAGCAAATTGCCCACAGAAAGAAGGCGGAAACCTTTGAATTCCTTCGTCGTCCTCTGGCGGAGAGATGGTGCTGTCCTTTTTAGAAGACCCCGAAATACCTTCTTCCCATCTTCTGATCGAGAAAACATCTCTGGGATTCACACCTGCATTCTCTTCACAAAATTTGGTCAGATGTTTTTATTCCCGACTTTTTTTTCCTGGATGATCTGATGAAAACAATGAAGTAAACCAGCGGAGTCACTCTGGAACGAACAAAAATGAATTTATCGCTTAAAATCTGGTCTGGAGATCAAAGTCAAATAGCCAAACATAATTAAAGAGGTAACTTGAAGATTGCAATGAGATTTTTTTTTTCCAATAAACTTAATTTGTTGTTGTCAAAAGCAACGCAATCTGGCCAGGCTGTGTTAATTGTTAGCCATGCAAAAAGACTAAATCAGACTGCTATGTCAACAGAGGCAAAAGCAATGCAGATGGCTCACTTTGCAACATTGCAAAGCAACCTCTTAAAATACATAAACAATCAAAAAAAAAAAAAAAAGCAGTTTATAACTTGCAATATAAGAAATAAACAGACATATCCAAAGGAATTGTCAATGGTAGAAATGATATCATTCTTGTAGATTCTCTTATTACTTGATAAATGATATGATCGAAAGAATGCAATGTGGCAAAAAAAAAAAAAAAAAGTTACATAAATGATAAAAGCCCATATATAATTTTATGAGTGAGTAAATGTATCTATCTTCATGCCTTAAAAAGAGTTGACTACTTGGCTGTTCAGATGTTAAAAAAAAAAAACGGTGAACATATGAAATGAAGTGCTAGAATTATTTATTACTAATCCCAACGCATCACTTGGAAACATATAATACATTATCAATTAATAGAAGAGTCATCTTTAATTATGCAGGCTTCATTTGCACTCTCCAATTTATTTATATATGTGATCTGATATTGAAATGGGCTGCAGCAAAAAATGGCAAAACAAGTTAGAATGTATCATTATTTATAAACATTATAACACGTCTGTCTTGTCATAGAAAAACAGAGAATTCACAACATCAACCAGCAAATGTTCTTGCATGAAACTCAGTAGTACATTTCACCCAAAAAAAAAAAAAACTAGCAAGTTCCAAGGAGATTGATAGCATAGTTATAGCTTACGCAGTAATTGATGGATTAAGAACATGGCCGGTGAACAGCACCACTCCTGTCATGTCTTCTCTAATCAGAAACATAAATGGATGATCAGCTACAAAATCCAGAGGATCCATGCGCACTGGCATCGCCGACCTCAACCTGACCACTGCAGCAGAAGCAGCAGCTGCTTCTGTTCCTTCTTCATTGACTTCAATGAAGGATTTGTGGAAAATTGATGATACATAGAGGCTGTGTCCCATAGGCGAATCCACCATTTCTGACAAATCTGCATCTACACTGAAAGGTGATAACAGACCCAAACTTTTCAACACAGCAGATGCTTCAAATCCAAATGATATCTTGAATTTGGGCAGCTTGAATTTGTTCACTTCAACTTTTTGCATCGGAAGAAAACGTGTTAAATGCTCAGATTTACTGTTTAACTTCTCCTCCAAACTCCATAGACCATCTCTGGCATCTGGCAAAAAGATACACATAGAGAATGACCTTTTATCTTCACCTTGCTTGTAGGGAAGCCTAAGAACCTTGAATCCATCGTATGAGGACAGAAACTGTTTTTTCCTACTAGTCATGAAAGCCACTTCGACTGATGTTCCATTCAGCAGGTAGAATTCAGAGTTTAATGTCTTAGATACATCAAAATTTTCAGTCCAGGATCCTTTGAAGTAGAGTGCATTCCCCATGACCAATCTAGTATCACTGTCAACAGATCCAGGAGGAAGAAGCTCTTTGATCAAGTTTGAAGTGACGTTTTCAACCCAGGAGTTAACTTCATTTGCTACCACATCAGCCTTTATACTTAAAGGTCAAGAATGTTAGTATTATTGGCAAAATGTTCAGAAAAAATGATAAAGATTAGTATTGAATGTCATGATAGCCTTCAAAGACAAAATCAAAAACAGTGGTAATTGGACATTACACTATAAAACTTCCAGTAAAGGCAATAAATATGTCAAACCACAAAGTTTTCTAAAACCAATACATGGAGATCGTTTATTTACATTTTCCGTACTCACTTTCTTTTCTTTGAGCCCATTCATGCATTGTTCTAACACAAATTATCAGTGCCATTAACCACTGCTCATGCTGGAAAATGGTCGGTGGTGGCTCGGAATAATGACTTCTTTAACTCTTAGCAATTGATGATCTCCGGGCACATCATAATCACTTTTTCAATCATAATTCATCTCCCAACAACAGCATGCAACTGAGGATTGACAAATTTTATCTACGATACAATGAGATTGACTACCCTTTTCTGATGCATTGCAAAGGAACCTCACATGGAAACGAGACCAATGAAATCCACCCACAAAGTGTGCAATTCCTGTGGTTGTAACTTCTTTTGTAGGGAGGAAAGAAGCTTGATGTTGTTGAAGGGAGAGAGAAAGCTACATACTTGCTATTCCTAACTGCATTCAAGTGCCTTAACCTAGCAAAACCCTTGGTCATTTATAGATCAATTCACACCCCTAGAAATGGGTTATCTCCTTATTGCAACCATCTTGGTTTAATCGAAGCACTTGACTCACTTAGCTAATCCAAATTGCACCAGTTGAGGTATCAATTCACTCAAATGGATCACTAGGCCACACCACTTGGATCAAAATAGGGTTGATCTGTTGGCAAACTATTAGTCCTAGAAGGTTGCCTAGGAGGAGAGAAATTTCATACATAGTAATATAACCAATGAAGCCTGATAATGTTCCTACGCGAACAGAACATTTGGACACCTTATAATACATAATCATGTTTTGAAAGCATGATTTTACATGACAGCGGTTGATTTTGTACAGAACTATACTATATAGATTTTCTTTTATAGGGCTTGTTTTATATAAGGTCAAGAGTATATGACTCAGCCAGGTGTAGCCTTTAATTTTTATTTAAAATAAAAATATGTAAATAGAGAAAGAAATTAAATGAGTTTTGAATTTTAAAGAATTAAATCTTTGGAAATTATTCATTTTGGGAATCATGTACTATGGTATCTTTTTCTCTGATACATATATCTAAAATTTGGCAATTACACTTCATCAATTTTGCTCAAGTTCTCATGTGGTTTGATGGTTTGATTTTGGTATTGCATTAAAATAATTTACGCTAGCTAGCAATCAACTCCAATAAAACTTCATCTTATCATAGATGGTAGACTCTGGCAAGGCATCAACTAACAATGGACAATCAACATCAATTAGGCCCAATAGTTGGCAAACAATTGAATCCAATGAAATCGTAAAAGTAATTTTGGGTTAAAAAATTGAAAGGAGAACCAATTCCTACTTATGTATTTTTTTATCCATCAAATTGAACTCGACTATAACATTTTTAAAAAATGTTATAAAAAATGGCTGATAAAGATTTTTGTGTAAAATAAGTTATAGTATAACACCTATGAAGAAAAGGTCACAAAACCAAGTTAGGAGTATTTCATTTGTATCTTTTGTAGAATGTCTTAAATGCCACAAGATCTAAATTTGTGATCTCTAACACATCAGGCTCCCAATTCTATGAAGTGGAGAGGTAGCTACCTAGATAAGACTGATAGAGAAATACATTGTGCTGAGTTCTAAACAAAAGAAAGTGAATAATATTTTGTGGGGGAAAACTCATAAGCATGAGCATCCATGTAGAATGAAGGTTAATCAAGGCAGCAGAACCAATTCTTTATTCTTGAACAATACTGTTTTATATAATTTTTCTCTGAAAAATGATTTAAACCTTTTCCAAAAAAGACACAGTGAAACATGGGAACAGAACAAGAACAAACACCTTATTCTTTTAATATTTTGAGTTAATTTATTAATGACCCATAGGAAGTTAGATAAGATCATGAAAGACCATTCACAGTGCTTCCATTAACATCAAACTGGAAACATCATACTTTATTCATAATCAAATTAGCAATACTTTTAGAGGACAATATATGCAATTATTAAAAGACATAAGACTAGAACCTCTTTTTTTTTTTCAAAATTCAACATAGCAAGTTAGGCCTTGAAATATGGAAATATATGGGCATGGGACCAGCCTCAATTCATGGACACAAGTACCAGCATGATAAGATCCACTATAAAAAGAAGAGAATGAAAGTGGGAGTCATGAATCTGCAAATTATGAATCTAGTGCAACCAAACCGTACTGAATTGAGTTCGGTAAATAAATGATACATGAAAATAAATAAACATTGCCAAGTACTATTCCACATCTCAGAACCAGTTAGTAACAGATATTTTGGAGAAGGAATATGCCGTTCTAAAAAAAAATTTCCTGTGCTAAAACGACGTAAATAGGAATGAAACCCTCACCTTGGTTCGGAAATCTACTGTTTTGACCTCCGCCTTAAACGTATTGGTTACAATATCGTTAAAGGATGACTTCAGCGTCACGGAGGAGTCAACGAAGACTCCATTGGCGAACGAAACCCTCGGCCCACCGCTCGCCGACCCGTCAGCAAGGACGAGAGCGACGATCTGCGAGGAGAGGGAGTTAAGATCGGCTAGTTCTCCGGAGCTGAGGCCGAGAAAGGAGAGGATCTCGTCAAGAGTACGGTCCTTGGAACCGGCAGCGACGAGGGCGAGGGCGAGGTGGACGGAAAGCGGGGAGAAGACGAGGTTGCAGTCGGATGCGACGGCTGCGCCGACGTTCTTCGAGAGGCGGATGGCGAAGGAGGTTTGGCGAGCGATCGACTCCATCAAGTCCATCACAGGAGCTGGGAGACTGGAGGAGGAACGAAAAGGTCGGTGCGGGTAGAAGACGCGCTGTGAAATGGCCACTGCGGTGTTGACGATGCAGCCGTTCGATTCGGTCCCTTTTTAGTTTCTTTAGAACGGACAGCGTCATGCGCACGGGCATCCCGTTCCGGTCCAAAGTCCAAACGAGTTGTTCCATCCAATTCCAGCGGCAAAAAGGTTTATCTCAATTTTTATAATAAAAAATAAATAAATCATGAAAAAAGTATGCTCTTTAATCTGTTGACTAAAACTAATAAAAACTTTTTGAATCCAAATAAAAATTTTAAATCCACATTAAAAAAACTTTGAGACAAATATGTACAACTCTTAAAACTAAATTATCACTATGAGAGTAAAAAGAGACTCTTCGCATCTGTACTACTTTAGCTAAACACCATTTCTATCCATTATCAAATATAATTCAGATCACTCTTTATACCCATTAAATTATCTAAATTCGATTTTAGGCCTTTTACTTTCATAAAGAGTTCTATTTTTAATATACAGATCTATATCTGAATAAACATGAAAAATCGTAACAAATTCCCAAGCACCTGATAATATGCATCATTAACTATCTAGATTAAACTATTCCAAACATGATCGAATGCAATAAAATGTTAGGGCTCTTAAATAATCATAATGTGTTTCACGCATTCAACCAAAAAAACTGAAATGCGAGGGCAAGGATTTAACAAACTCAACTCCTAATACAGAGTATTCAAAACAAGGGGAGATTTATAACCTCTTTCAATTTTTTTTTTTTTAAGATTTAAGAAGCAAAACTTTTATTCGCAGGATTTAATGCAACATGAATTTTCAACAAATAGAGCCAACATTTTATTCTCCAATCTCTCAGCAAAAGTCAGCAGTTTTATCTGAAACCATAATAGTACAAATTAAGGGAACAGAGAAATAAAATTAAAATACCTACACACTGCATCAAGATTGAACTAGAAAATCGATGTGCGAGCGACATAAAAGCAACCTTACATTCCTGCACATTCAATCGGTGGTTGTTCTAATTGAGCAAATAGTTTAAGGAAACAAGGGCAGATGTTGCAGCCCTGTGTTCTCTGGGAGTCCCATCATCAAATTAAGATTCTGCAATGCTTGACCAGAAGCTCCTTTCACTAAATTGTCAATCTGTACAGTCAATGATGCACTTGGTTAAGCAGTAAACAAGATTGCTAAGTGTGACCAAATGAGTGATTGGAGCAAATATCAATGCAGTACATACAACAGAGATTATGATAGCTCTGCCAGGAATTCGATCTTCAAAGACGTTCATCAAGCAATAATTTGAGCCTCGTACATGACGGGTCTCGGGTACATGTCCTTTGTCTAGCAGTTTAACAAACTCTTCCTCCTGCAAGGGACTGCCATCTATTAACGAGATAAAACTCCACAAAACACAATATACATACAAAGTTCATTGAAGGAAATGTATTTTCTCAAATATAGCAAAATAACCAATTGTAACCAACATACCATGTCTGTTGATTGCAGAGATAATTGTTAATTCACAAAAGTACATGCATTATGACAAAATACTTATTGTTGCATTAATTTGTAGAATAATAAATGCTATGCAGGTATCTTTCCACATGATAGTATGTGAAACGGCATAAGATAAAATGCTACCTCATCCATCAACAGTACCTGATAAGTAGATTTCAGAAGGTCATATAAATCACTGACATTCACTCCAGGAGTCATTTCAACATATATGGTCGACTGCATCCCACGGCTCTACATATCCACATGAATCAACATCAGAACTGCAAAGGAAACTTTAAAACAAATTATTACAAAATAAGATAACAGCAGAAAATTTACCATAGGCATCAAATGGGGAGTGAAGCTGACAGTTACTCTAGAATTTGAAGCATCTGTAAGTCCTTGTTCGATTTCAGGAACTAAGAACGAGAACAAAAACTATATTGTTGATAGTATTTATGCAATATAAGTAGCATAAAGAAAACAAGCAATTTTCATTAAACGCTTGAGTAAATAGAGAATAAATCACCATGTCGATGCCTAGTGATTCCATAAGAATGAAGACCTTCAGCAATTTCAGTGTAAAGATTGGCCTCCTTTGCTCCACGACCTATATCAAATTCAGAATGGGAAATTATCAAGAGAAGATCTGGTACTTGACTCTACTATAGCAAGGAATAAATTACATATAAGGGAGGTAAAGGAAGTTCGGACCTGCACCACTAACTCCAGACTTTGCATCAATAATGATATTCCTAGTTTCAATTAAATGAGCCTACAAAACAATTGATAATCAAGAAGATGAAGCTTATATCTCCTACAATATATTCAATATTTTAACTTTGACACAGAAAATATAATTAGACCAAGCAGTATTTTGTTTACAGATTCATTCTCTGAATGGAGTTGCAGCAAATAGCCAATTGAAATTGCTATGCAAAAAATTATATTTCCCAAGTAAATGAACATGTCCAGCCAATTTTGGATAGGCTATCATCAAATTAATTTGACAGTTGAACACAATTGCAACACTTGTGTAAAGTTGGTATATATGTGATTTAGTAGTCCTTGTACCAAATTGCAACATAGGGCATAAATTCATGTATGAAATATTGTATTCACCCAAAACTAAACGGATATATACCTATGGTTACATGCACCATAATATATTCACCTCGGTGAGACAGGAAAAGCTATTTAATGATTTGGATATAAACATGTCATATGGACTGTTGAAAACTTTGCTTTATAATGGCTTATGAAGTCTAAATGGGAACAGTATGTACCCAAATCCAAATTGGAATAACCCTCGACAGTACAACTCAAAATCTTCCTATGAATATAATAGAAGTCCTAGCTAAACAATCTTTCTTGGAAGACAATAGAATTTGAACCTTTATCAATGGAATAAGAGGAAGTTGGATGGATGTTGGATAACAGCCAGGATTTGCAACTAGTCGTGCATTTTGTATTTCATCTCTCAAAACTTCAGTCAACCCATATATAGCTTCTTTCTGGATTCAGGTTAAAAAAGTCATCACAAACCTTTAACAGATGCTGAAAGTGATAGAATAAGAATAAAAACAAAATAGTTTCCATACAACATTTCAACTAAGAAAACTCAGTATTTCTGAAATCTCACAAGGAAAACCTACAACTATCAGTATGTTAGTTTACTGTAAAATTGTTTACTCGTAAAAATATTTCAATTTAAATCTGAATCTGAAGTTAACAACCAAATGCGAATAAAAACCAAAAAATAGATTTCATAAGCTGGATGATTAATGCAGTATGCAAGGACTAATGTAAAGTTCCCCAAATATCCTTCTTCTGCTACTTTACAGCTAATATATGGAAAATTATTCGAGATATGAGATCAATCAATTTGGTATCACTAAGAAGAAATTCCAGGCTTAATACAAATCTTACTTTGGAATCTAAATTATCGGAAAAAGAATATACCAAGATTTAAAATGCAATGATAAGACAAGTTTTCCAATCATTAAAATAACTCTCTACTCCTAACTCTTGCCTACTAAAACCGTTGACTAAACTGTGCAACATGTTACTACACATTTAATAATCTTAAGGTAGCTTAATCTTTGGTTGCAAAGTCCCAATTACAACAATAACACAACCAAGTCTTATCCTAGTAGGTGAGGTAGACTATATGGATCCTCCTATGCCATTGGACTCTATCGCCTACTATATTATCATCTATATTTAAATAAATTTTATCTTGTTTTAACGTTGCTAATCAAGTTTTCTTTGGTTTTCCTCTTTCTCATTTGATTTGCATATTTGTAATAGTTTCAAATTGCCTAACTTAAGCATCTACCCGTCGTCTAAGTACATATCTGCACCATCTTAAACGTGTCTCCCAAAGTTTTCTCTCAATAGATACAACCCTAACTTTCACTCTAATATTCTCATTTCTTATTTCATCAATCCTCGTATGTCCATACATCATCTTAACATCTCCATTTTTGCAACTCTCATCTTCTACTCATATGCTCGAGTCATAGCTCAATATTCAGCTCCATATAACATTGCAGGTTTAACTGTCGTTTTGTAAAATTTTTCCTTTAAGTTTTAAAAGTACTTTACGATCACAAAGAACATCTGATGCTCTCCTCCATTTCAATTATCTTACTTGTATTCTATGTAAGATATCTCTCAACCTCTCCATCATTTTGCAAAAAAGATCCTAAATATTTAAAACATGCAACTCACTATTTCCTAACTTAATAGTTATCTCATTATATCTAACATCGTTAAATTTAAATTCCATGTATTATCTCTTTACTATACTAAGTGTAAGACCTTTCGCTTCTAGTATTCCCCTCCAAAATTTAAGTTTAACATTTACTCCTTCACGTGTCTAATCTACCACAATAATATCATTTGCAAATAACAGACACCATGGTATCATATCTTGGATGTATATGGTAAGTTTATTCATGATTAATGTAAAAAGATAGAGACTTAAAGTTTATCCTTAATGCCCTATCTTTATGGAAAACGCTTCAGTTAACTCCTGATGTTTTCACTATTGTCAATATATCCTCATACATATTCTTAATTATTTCAATATGTACTACCCTAACACCATTCTTTTCTAAAATTTTCCATATAATTTTACTTGGGACTCTATCATAAATTTTTTCAAGATCAATAAATATCATGTGTAAATCTTGCTTTTGTTTCCGATACTTTTTTTCTATTACTTTTTCTCATAATTTTATGGTATGATTTATTAGTTTAATATCTCTATAATTTGCATAATTTTGTTTATCTCCTTTGTTTTTATATAAAATAACTAAAAAACTTATCCTCCACTAATTAGGAATTTTTTTTCGTTTTCAATATCAAATTGAATAACTTTGTAAGTCATTTAATACTTTACTTGCCTAGGCACTTCCATACTTCTATTGGAATATCATCTAGTCCACGTATTTTTTCCATTTTGTATCCCATTTAAAGTTTGTTCTACTTCTGAAGGTTGAATTATACGATAAAAATTTAAATTTCTATACTCCTTTGATCTACTTAAATTACCTAAATCAATTTGATCATCTAAATATTCATAGAAAAGTTAATGAAAATACATTTTTCATCGCTCTTTTATTTCCTCATTATCCATTAATACCCTATTGCATTCATCTTTAATACATCTTATTTAGATAACATCTTTAATCTTTCTTTCTCTAGCTTAGCTATTTTATAAATATTTTTTTTCCCTTTTGTTGTATCTAATTATCGATATAACCGTTCAAAAGTTTCATTCTTAGCCTCACTACTCTTTTGGCCTGCCGAGTCCCAATTATCTCAAAAAATTTCAATCAAATAATCAATTAACACAACAAATCCTGATCCTTGACCCCATGACCATATAATAATACCAAAAATATAAAACACTCAAACAGCAAGAAGGGGTAAGTTTAACCAACAATAAGACAACAGATCTATTTCTGTAAAACAACCCATATTTTGTTTATCAAAAGAAAAAAATGGTAGAGAAACATTACAACGCCCAGCTACTTACCAGTCAATAAAAGAGGGAGAGATTTTGGAATATTAAAAGTATATTAGCATAATAGGACAACTGGACAAGAAAGGTTATAAAAAAAAAAGAAAGCAGTAATGTAGTTATCACTTTTTGACAGGAATTATCATTATAACTAATAATGAACTAAGGCAGCACTGACTCAATTAAAATTCCCTAACACAATAAATAAAATACCCCATAGATAAAAAAATCATTGATGGTAACCACAGAGTTCACCCTGAAACCAAAAGAAATTAATAAACTCATTGCCTGTAATTCAGGTGCTTTATGAGGCAGGCCATACCATTCTTCATATTCATTGATGTTACGCAATCGAAAATCCTGAAAAACTTTTCTCAGTTAGTTTTGACAAAGGGAAAATTTCAAAGTGCATTGCAACAGTTGGGTTCTTCATGATAATTGAGGAAAACAACAAAAAATATGCAAAAAAAACATACTGCAGAGAGATCGACAATCTTTAGGTCCCTCGGAAGGCCCTTGATAATATCCTGCAAGAAGAATGAATCTAACAATAAAGTTAAAGAAACAAAAGTTTTGACTAACTAGAATTTTCTTTAACTTCTGGAATAAATACATAGACTTGATTGTCTTTAGAAAACTATATTCCATTATCACATCAATAGAAAAAAAAAACCTGTGTTGTGCCATGTGGCAAACAACAAAATACAGCATCCACATTAGAAAAGTTAGCATCTTTAACTGCAACCATATTAGGCAAGTCCTGAAAACCAATAAAACATGATGATGAGCTTCACATTTCAAATGATAAAATGTACCAATAAATTAGTGACGCACAACTAGACACCATCAAGAGCATATCACATTAGCAATCAAGAATCATAAAGTAATCAGAAAAATAATACCAAAGAAATTACAAAACTAATCACTAAAGCATGACTACAAATTCAGAGTGAACAATTAGCCTCTATAATTGACTTCTAATGTCCTATTTAATGTCATAGGTTATGGTTCATTGGTTTGTATACACAGCCCGGTGCACAAAACTCCCGCGATACAAAAGGTTATTTCCACGATTCAAATCCATGACCACCAGGTCACACGATAACAAATTTACCGTTGCGCTAAAACTCCCCTTTATATACTTTTCTTTAAACAAGATAGAAATATTCAAAAGCTAACCTCCTGGGCAAGAAAGTAAGATGTTTATTTTCGGATTGGAACAGATAAGAGAGAATGGTTTTGCAAGCATACCTGTGTAATCAAGTGAGGAAACACTGATCCAAATGATTGCCCAGCTTTTCTATCAGCAGTCATCAGTGTAATACCAAACTGTGGATGATTTGCTAGAAGCCGGACAATCTATTAAACATCATCCCAATGATTCCAGTGAAATTATATTTTCAGAGAATGTTGACTCATGTACAAACAATCCAAAGATAATAGTTTACCACCAAACTCACATAATTCAAAAAATAATCAGAACAAAAAGGTTATTGGTGTAATTATGAACCTGAAAAAGTATAACTTTGCAAGAACTATTCCAATCACATCTGATGGCATCAAATAATCCGAAGGACAGCCAAAGATATTCTTTATATAGCAGTGAGAATGAGTCACAGCCGTAAGTATGTGGAAATTCAAAAGAATAAGATTCCAAAGGTTATTGTCCACTTTGATCACCATTCTTCCTAATAATGATATCTTCATCAGTGTTTGTTTGTTGAATAATCTATCCAAGGTATCTATCTATGACTCTTGTGAGAATTTCTTGTACATCGCATCCTACTTATTACCTTATTTTCTTATATTCGAAACAACATTTCATACATTCAATTTTAATTACACTTTTTTAACATCATAGTTTCTAAATTTTTTCACCCATAAATGAAGCTATTCACCAAACGACAATCCAGGATGAGATAAAGAAGTAATCTATACTCGAAAAAATTACAAATATTTTAACCATCAGACAAAGAAATTGATTGATGCACAAATTTAAATGCATTGAAAGATGGATAAGGGAAAAAGGAACAATCATGTATAATATGTGAGCATTTGGAAAACAAATGCTAACAAGTCAGTAAAGTTTTTAAGTAACAACAAGAAACCAAGAAGAGGAATAATTCTTAAATTTTGATCACCCATAAGATGTTTATTAGAACCATAATATACCAAAAGAAAAACTTTCTTTTAGACAAATGAATTTTTCACTTCCTTTGCCTTTCGCAGATCCCATTGGTTAAACCACAAGGATGCATTTATGATTTGTATATTAGTTAAGTATGCACCAAAAGATAAGTTACTGGTCCAACCGAAGATATGTAAAACTATTAAGGAATAGGTAATTAATCGGTGCACATAGTTCTAGTTTTTCTTCAACTCTCCTACCATCAAGAAATCCATGGTGTCAAGGCATGTAACAATCTTATATAAGTTTTATGACTAATGACATTAGATTGTTGGCATACATGAGTTCGGTGAGAAAATTTAACTAAAGCCTAATGGTAAAATTTCAAAATCCTATAGATTAGCAAATTTGAATAAATAAAGATGAAACACAAAATTATGCTCAAATATACAACAAACATATCAAATTAAATTAGTATAGTATGAGTTTATATGGAAAGTAAGCCCATGAAGGCACAAGAAATCTGTACCTCAGCCCCAGTATAACCACTGGCACCTAAAACTCCAATGTGAACCTCCTTCCCTGAGTACTTTACATTTGTCTTTTGGCATTCCAATGATTTAGAAGCCACAGATGCCTTGACAACCAGCACAGGACCTCTTCGCCGGCTCACATTAAATTTCTTCACCTTGTTCTGACATCAAAAAAGAAAATTGAGAACCCAAAAATAATGTTGTCTATAATCCTCCAGAAATGAGCACTGACCTTGCCAAGCCAGCCAGCATCCACCGGAACCAACCTAACCACTGTTGAACTCATTTCAATTTTTCTTATTGCTGGTATTCTTCTTGCAAATTAGGTTTCTAAGACTAGATAAAAAGCACAATCAAGCTCCAAAAAATGGAAAGGTAAATAATGGAATAAACATCAAATCCAAACAGCCATTGATACAGCCTCTTTTGAGAATTAGTTAAAAAAATCTAAAATAACATTTTAAATGTGTTCATTGGATATCTAGTAATTCCGTGCATTAGGGATGAGTAAATGCTGTTGATATTTCTTAAGCTTGCTCTCAAAGAAGGAACTAAAATTTCTGTGTTGCCTGTCAAGATAGCTTTGATAGCATTGACAGTGTATAGATATGTTAACACTCTGCGCTAGGGAAAACATTCAACTGGAACAGGGCATCAAAAGATAGCAGGAACCCCCTTATCCAAAAATAAAAATAAAAGATAGCAGGTACGCAGTTTATAATTTTCTGAAAGTAAGATACTCATGCGCTCAAGGGACTATGAAGATGTATTACCTTTTTCAATAAGTGAAATTTAGTAATGAGCAATAATAAGATCGCTTTACCCACACAATTTGGTTGAACATCTCAGGAACTTTAAGTTTTCAGAAAATCCTACTAAGAGTTTGCAAATTACATGCATCTAGACGCAAATTCACAATCAGTAACGAATCTAGCCTGACGTTAACATTTGATTAACTTGGCAATGTGCATGAAGCTAAAAGACTAAATTTTTTATTCAACATCCGCGGTAATTGCAGTAGCGCTTTCTGTATGTCAAACTTCCTGCTTCACATGGGTGCACGAACAGACACATACCAAAAAAGTGGCAACGGCGACCCGCGCGCAAGTGCAGGGAGGAAGGAACAGAGGTCCCCGTCGAATCTGAAGAAGGTTTTGCTGCCTATGCAGAAACGCAACCCGCACGTCGACAGGCGCAGGGCCGCAAGTCTTGCGGTGTGGGGACAAGGACCATGCCCCGGAGAAGAACGAGGAGCCCAAAAAGGAAACACCAAGAAGTTGGGCGCTGCTCTCAGAGGGGTTGATCGCGCGATCGAGACGACGCTGGGTGGCCTCGGCGACGCGACGCGAGCGACCGAAGCGGATAGGGAGGGGGAAAGAAGCCGTGCGGGCTCCAGAACACTATACATCGGCCGAGACCCTCACTGAACCAAAAAAGAAGACTGAACCGAACCCAACGACCCAATTCTGTTTCGGTTCAGTCTCATCTCAACCGAATCCGATCCAAATTGAGCTAATTTTTTGGCAGGTTTATCTTTAATTAGTCTTTCAGAATAAATTTTAAATTGCAAATTTAAATATAAAAAAATACGGTAGATAACAAACAAGTCTTCTTCGACGTGGATTTTCTAGGTTAATTAACAAAATGGGTTATGGGATAACTCAGAAGTGATGTGCGTAATTTTTTATTCTTCGGAAAAAGGCAAAAAAAAAATTTTTTGGGTAAATTCAACAAACACTTAATCGTACTCAATTGGTACGCCACAAACCATCACTTTGTACACAAACCATCCACAAAACCAAAGAATAGACTTCCATTGAAACAATTCGACGGGGACGATGATCAAACAAACGGCGCAATTCGCCTCCCCTTGGCTGCCGCCGCCGCCGCCGCGTAACTCCGGCTCCTCGGGAACAGATAATCGGAACCACGCCTCAGGTCTTCGTCGAACACGCACGGCTTATCCTCGTCGATCCTCCCAATCGCCACGGTTCGGCTCCTCGGAACCACAACCGGCGGCGGCGGCGGCAGCACCGACGACCCCCCCTTTGCAGTCGTGACGAGGTCACGGAAGTCCTCGTCGCCGGAGACGCTCGACCTCCCGGACTGGACGCTGAAGCTCCGGGGAAGCATGGGCGCGGCCTGCTGGCCGAACCCGACCGCGCCGCCGCCGTAGCTCATCTTGGTCCCGCAGCTGGTGATGCCGCGCACGTAGAGGTCGCACGCCCGGTACAGCACGCGCACCGGCGCCTTCACGCACCGGCTAATGATCCTGCTCGCCGCGGCGGCGCCGCTTCGCTTGCTCAGCATGGTGGCGACTCGAATGGATTGAAATTAAGACGATGGAGAAGGAAATTAAACGGCAGCTGGTCGAGGATGCCAAAGAAATCAACGCTGAATACTCGGGAGATGGTCGGAGATAAATATATAGGCGAGGAACAAACGGAGGTGTTGGTGTGCAGGTCAGTTTGACGGAGTGGTCGTAACTTTGAAAAGGTCACAATATGTCATAATTAATGGCGGATTAGTGAAGGTCGACAAACGTCAAACGGCGGACGTGGAAGGGAGTTGGCGGACACGGAAAATGGCCGAAAAGGTCAAGAGCGTAGAGACAGCCGCGTGGAACAATCGTTAAATAAGAAAAATACAAGAAATAATAATAATAATAATAAGATAAATATTGATTGATTCAACTTTGGTTGGTCCTAGAGTTCGATTATAGATTTTATGAGGGATAGCTCTAAAATATTCAAATGATTTTTGTTGTCTGACTTGTTTGGCTAGTTTGACTTAATCCTTCAAAATTTCTCAACAGATTACGTGAGCTGTAGACACTCAACTGCTAAACCATCGAACAACCCAAAGAATTCTGGGCACCCACCGAAACAACCCTAACCCCATTCGAAGAGGAACAAGATCACAGGGATCGAATCTCGACTGAGGTCTAGAATTTTTAATCAGCTCAGAAAACTTCTATTATTTTTGACCATCGGATCAAAGAGCATAATTTATTTTTTTGATTTATCTTTTTTCATCATCACCGAGAGATCGACAATGATGGACGTTAAAGTGCCTTAAAATTTTAAAAATTCAATCACGATGTCAATTGAACAATATCTATAATTTAATATAAAAGATTTAAAATTAAAATTGCGTATCATATCTATCTTTTTTTTTATATTTCTATCTTTTATTTCATATTTAAGTTTCTTAATTTTAAATTTTCTAGATTTGTTAATGAATTTCTATCCATTGATAATGTTAGTCAGACCAAATATAAGTTGGATGGATTTCAATAGTGCCTCGTCAGTCAAGCTACAATTAAAAGTCCAATTTCAAAGATATATTAATATCTAATATTCAAAGGATACATTAAAAGTTTTGAATTTTTACTAACAAATTAAGTACAACTAAGATGTCTATTGAAGTTGTACCTTTAGTTATAATGGGACTGATAAACACTATAAAATATATATGATTTGAGTTGGATCCAATTAAAATAACTTAAGATCATTAATAAATTTTATTTTAAACTTATTGATATACTTAGAAAATTTAAAATTATGAAATATGGATATGGAATGGAAGAAGAGAAAAGTATATAGAAGAGAAATATGATATAAAACTTTGATTTTAAGTCTCATATATAAAATTATGAATAGTACAAATTAACACGGAGATAATTTTGAAAACAATTGGACTCATGATCACCATAAAAATTTGCAGTACTTGAATTTTCTAACTAAAATTATGAATTAATTTTAATTTTGAAAATAATTGGACTCATGATCATATAAAAATTTACCGTATTTGAATTTTCTAACTAAGATTATTAATTAATTTTAATTGAAACTAATCGATGAGTTTAAAATATTTAAAATTTTGAGTTAGAATAAAAGTGAAAGAGATAAATATTGAAAAATATATATACAACTTTATTTCTATATTTAAATATTTAAAAAATATATCAGTGTTGATTTTGAAATATTAACACGGAACTATTTTAAAAAATCATAACAATATAATGATGATTTTTTTAAACCAATATTATGTTAATGTTGATTTTTATATATCTGCATCACTTTTTAAATTTTGACGTTTGGAAAAAAAATAAAATGAATTATCATTATCGACGAAAGAAATATTTTTAAAATTAAATATATTTTTGATAAAAATAAATAAATGATAATGCATTTTGATTAAAAAAAATCGAAAATGTCCTTGGTAAAAAAGACGGTGGCGAAAGCACAAAAGTTGACGATTTTCGTGTTTTTAACTCGGCGTGAATCCTGAGACTAGTGCAGCATCCTCAGATTCTGAGCCAAAGGCTGGCCATTGTGACCATCGTACTCATTCCATGTGCTCAGCCCTGAACTGTAAGTGAACTGTCAATGGCAACCACGTCTAGCTGTCGTCGCTTAACACACACTCGTTCCGGGCCCCATTGAATGGGGCGCATTCCCATCGTCCGACGCCATGTCTCTGGCCGGCCTGGCTCGCTCGAACCGTACAGCCGCATGCCGACAAAACTCACCAGAATGCACATGCAATCGTTAATTCCCTCGGGTCGTCGGAAGCATCGCCTGCGCACACAGCCGCACCCTGTTTGGGCCATGGAATCCGTGCAACTTCAATGGCGTCGAACAAATGTTACAAGCAGAATTGACAAGAAGAATCGCTAAAAGAACGAATCTAATAGAATATGGATCGAGCTGGATCTGTGCGTTCAGCGAATCGGGAGGGAAATTTTGAGTAATTGTTTTAGTTCTAGAATGGACTGGACGATTGCCGGCGCAATAAGTTGGAGAACGAAAGCCCCCGCTGGAGCTTGTTGGAGAAGAGGCGGCACGCTTCCATGCTGAGATCCACGGCCGCGGCGACTGCCACGAATGCGGCCGCGTCGTCGGCGCACCGGACGTGCCGCTCTCCGACCTCCACCTTCGGGCGGACGCCTGCGCCGCTTCGCCCCTCGCCAGCGATCGTCGAGGACATCACGAACCCGACGTAGTCTGATGAGGGCGTCGTCGATTCTCCGCAGGGGTGGAGGGAGGAGGACCGCGCGAGGGGGCTGCCGCAGGCGCTGGTGAGGTCGACAGTGAACTTACCGCCTCTGGAGGCGCTGATGGTGGACTCGGCGAGGCACACACCGGGGTCGGAGGGATTGGTGGAAAGGAGTTCGAAGCGGTAGCCGAGGCCATCGCCGGAGGGGCCGCCGCGCTCGCGCCAGGCCTCGAGGCGGGCCCAGGGTTGCCAGGTGCCGACTACGCCGGGTCGGAGGATGAGCCAGGCGCCGGGGTTGGAGCGGCTGACGCGGTCAGTGCCGGGGGAGGCCACGAAAGGGGTGACCATGGAGGCAAGGGCCACAGGCGAGCCGGAGAGATCGTGGACAGTGACGGACCAGCCCTTGCGATCCTTTCCCAGCCACTCCCTACCCGGCGCGAAGGACGACGGCCAGTTCCGGGCACTAGTTGACTCCGATGGAATCGATCTGGAAGTAGAGAACAAAATGCACTATTCAACAATTGTGGCAGATGAAATCTATGAAAACACAGTCGTTGTCGTCAGAAAAATCCAAGAACTTGGTGTTACGTACTTCGATCGCCAGTTGGAGTCGCCGGAGTGGTGGCGGCAGCTAAAGCTGCAAGTGAAGACGGGCTGTCTTCCCCTGTTATTCTGGACCTGGAACACCTGGGGGCTATGCTCCGGCTTCCCGTCGAACTCGAACACGAACTTGGGGTCCGTCTCAGCCGTCACCGTCAGGTAGAGCTGCGCCTTGCCCGCCCCCTTCCCTAATCCGACCCAGCCGCTGTGGAACACCACCGCCTTCCCTTCCGCCGCCGCCTTGAGATCCAGTGGGAGTGACACCTTCCCCAAGAGCCTCCCGGATCGCACCCCGCAGGATGTCCCCCGGCGGCCCGAGTAGATCCTCACCTTCAGCTTCGCAGTCGCAGCGCTGGATCCGGAGGCGGAGGAAAAGAGCGACTGTGACTTCCTGGCGAGCCGATCGATGTCGGTCTTGGAGAGGTGAAACCCGGCGGCGAGCGAGGTCGAGGCGGCGGGGGCATCGGCGCCGTGGTCGGCCGGGACGAGCGGGACGGAGGACGTCTGGCTGGAGGGGTGGTTGTGGAGGCGTACGGTGGCGAAGCAGGGGTGAGCGGAGGGATGGACGCCAGAGCCTCCGGCGGAACGGGCTGCCGCCGGGACTTTTAGGGCGAGGTTCCCGACGAGGACGCGGACGAAGGGGCAAGGGTCCATTGAAACTGAGAGAACAGCGTCGGCGTCGGCGTCGGCGGCGGACCTGAGAAGAAAGCTTCTCTGTCGCAAGCACTGCGCGAGTGAAAGCGTGAAGGACGATTCGGAGATCGACGACTGGCAGAAAAATATATTGGCAGGCAGAGAGAGAGAGAGATGGGAGTCGAATTCATGAGCTGGACCCGCACGGATGCTTGCCCGACGACAGCGCTTCCCCTGTTGACGGAAATAGCAAAATGTCGGTTTTACCCCCCAACGAATCCACGGTCACATGTCCACTTTTAGTAATAATCACACAAAAATCCAGTAAATTTTGCAAATTGATTTGACCTTTCACCAGGGAAACTTTCAGAGGAACAAACCCCAAAAAAATCTCAAGAATATTCAACGAACTCATCTGAACATTTCGACCGGAAAAACAATGTGTGTTTTTCCGATAATTAAGAGGCAGCTGGTCCTGGAAAAGGATGGGACTGCTGCTCATGGAAACAGCTTGTCTGCAAATTGATAGCCGTTCCCACCGACTTAAATTATAACTTAAATAATGGGCATCCAATGCGGTTGCCAACTGAGCTGTGGCTTAAGTGTCGCTTAAGTAACAACAGATTGCATCATTAGTTTGCAGATGAAGCTCATGGAAGCGTGCAATTAAGTGTCTGCCAGCTTGTTTTAATTTCTTATTCTTTTATATATATATATATATATATATTTTTTTTTTTTCATCGGTCGGCTATAAAATGCATCTGGATCTGATAAAGTAGGGAAGCGAATGTAGCCACCAACAGTCTCGAAGCGAGATGGAAAGCAACTGTTGTTTGCGTACGTAGGACCAGGTGCCAACATCTAGACACTGATACATACATACATACGCCAGTTTTTTACTGTCATTGGTGGGAGCGTTTCAGTTTGAGATTGATCTAGATAGATTAGGGCGACTGGTTCTTCGAATCTAATCTAAAATGAACGTTTCTCATCTTTTCAACTGCCCAACTTCTCCTATTCAATTCGATGAACATCTAAGTCCAAGCAACACTAAAAAATTGTTATGACGGTTCGACTCTTTCCCGAAATCTGTATCGGCAAGAGGCACCGAACTGCTGAGCAAATCCTATCAACGTTAGCGTGGCGAAAATTTAGTACACCCAACTGTCATTTAAATCCCATCATTCATTATGCACCAATCGGCTTCCACTAGCTCTCCCAGTCCATTTGATTCATCCAATCTGATTGGTCCATTCACTTCCCTGGTCCATCCATTGGCTCAGCTCATCTTGAGTTGTTCTTATGAGAGGAAATAATTACGGAAATTTATCAAACACAGCTGCTAAAGTTTCGAAATGCTTAAAACGCACACTATACTTTCAGAATTACCAAATCACGCACATAATTTCCAAAATACTCCTCTCGTCAAACAACGTTTTTAATGCAGAGATCTCGCATGCATCCGAGCCACATTTCCAAATCCCGAGCCATCGGAACGTCCCGTCCAAACAAGTCACCACATTAGCGTCTTCGTGTCTTCAGCTCCGGAAAATCTTCGAGCGCACAAAAACTTGGAAAAGCTTAGACTCCATTTTTTCTCCAGCTTCATTCCGTTAGCTTCCGAGTTCTTGGAATTTCGTCGAGACGCTTCGAGGTAATATGGTGTCGTCCTCTCATTTAACTAGAGTTTTACCCATTTCTTACTCGGTTTTAGGGTTTCCGTTGAAAGGCGTACATCTCATTGGTTATTTTTCTATCATTCTGTGTTGCAGAATGAGTCAAGCATCCGGTTCAACCTCTCCTTCACCGGCCAAGGTATGTGTCGCATTCCTTGCTTTAGTCCAATATGAAGTATGTCATATGTTTAAAATGATTTTTCCGTTATGATTTTGGAATGGTTTCAAACATTAAAATACAAATGGACGATCTCTTCAATCTGTATATGAATTAGATAAATAGAGCCCTAAAGTTTTTTTAACAGCATTATTGCAAAGAATTGCCGAATCTGAAATTTATTTTTTACAATGACAAAATGAAGGAATAAATTCTGTATTTTCAAATTGATAGGGAAATAATGAGTGTGAGAAGAAACTGCAATGGACCAGCGTTTTAGGCCACTTTATTGAATTTTTTGGAGGTCCAAGTGCTAAAGGAAAGCAACGTCCGTCAGTTTGTTTACATGAAAGGCACAGAGAGATCATTAAACAAACCTCATTTGCTATTTTTTTTGAATATACAAGACATTCCACAAATCCGTGGCATATTGGTCAATATATTTCAAAGTTGGGATTCGACAAGTCAAAACTTTAAGTTTTCAACAGTGTTAGTTGCTTTCACCAGAAGAGATGTGTCCCTTTTGCTCGGTATTGCAGATAGAGGGCTTATGTTCCTATGAATTCAACTAATGCATCAGGTGCTCTTTTCAATTCTCAATTCTCCAAAAAAGAACCAACTAGATCGAGGTTAGAGTTTTTGCTTAAAACCTTTTCTACTAGAGTAGAAGTAGATGAAGATCTTTTGGTATTTTGTAAGTTGTATGTATTGTATATATTTGCTTGTGTGTTGTTCTGTACTACTACATATAAGGTTCTCATAGGTCTTGTAGATATTGTAGATGATTTTGATAACATAGGTAGTTTCAATTGGGTCGAAGCCATCCATCAATTTATGGCTCCACAATTGCCTACTATTGGAGATATATGTTCATATACTAATACAATCTGCCTTGTGAAGAGGCGAATTCCTTACCTAAAGGGATTTGGCCTTTTATTCTTTCTTACTAAATAATTTTTTCTTTTATATTTACGTAAGTATGTAACACTTCGATATGAAGCGGACTTGGTTTCTAGAACATGTCCCGATCCGGAGACCATACAATATAAGGCCCACGAATAAATAAGTGGAGGCAACTCCTTCACATATTAGCAAGTCGAGAATTTATTGAGCAAGTCTCCCTGAGCAGTAAATAGAAGACCACAACTTAGCTTTTTTAATTTTTTATCTAAATAATTGTTGATTTTTTGATAGGTCATTGTTGATCTAGTATGTACAGTGAAAATATATTGCTTGATAAGGTTGACTATTATATTGAAAATACTCCTCATCCAATAGAGACATCATCATCACAAACTATACAAGAAAAATTCCCAGCTAGTGAATGCCATGAGTGTTTAGTTTATCAGAGACAACTCAAAGAGTTAAGAATGGAAAACATGACACTAACTGAAAGGGTAAAAGAACTAATGGAAATTATAGGAAGAGAAGGTATGGAGGTTGAACCAAATAAGCCTGAAGTTGACTCTCAACCTCAACCGGAACCAATTGCCGTGAGCAAGGCGGCGAGATAGAACCACTATGATTCTGGGGATACTCCGTTGATAGTCCACTGTGGAAAATTGGTACCTCAAAGCAAAAGAAAAAGCGAAATTTACGATGTTGAGTTATTAGAAGGGCTGACTGATAAAGGCTGTAAAAAGCGAAGTATTTAACAAGAAAGGCAAACAAAAAATTGGTATGGATGAATTGCAAGTGAGGGATACTATCTGTATTTTGGAAGAAGATGAAAAAGATCTTGACAGTGATGAAGCAATAATTGATAAGCTCAACCAAATGAGAATGGAAGCCATTACGGTTAGTCAGAATACTTCCCAAAATTAGTTTGTATTATTTTATTTAAATAACTAATATTATTTTTGTATTATAGTATGTCAAGAAAAATTGTAAGACGGCAAAGAACCAGAAACAAGATGCTGATGTGACCTACTTGTTAAAAAGTTTAGAAAAAATAAAGTATGGTAGTTACATCCACCATTATATTCAAAAAATCTATTACAATATTATAAAGTGTAAATATTTATTTACGATTAAATTTTTTTGTAGGCCGATAACAGGTTATGTTTGGGAGGAAGGTCCTTTTTCATTAACTCTGAATTATTTATACTCTGGAGTTAATGGATCTGTTCCTGAGATGGGAGGTTATCGATACATTTTGCTCGATTCTTTTTAGGGGGTCTCCTCTTCATGAAGGTCATATAACAAGTCATGTATTGCTCGTGTTATTCGTTGTAAGGGAGTTAAATTATCTTGTATTTTCGACATTTGATGTTATACTATTTAAATATATTTTCTCTACACACAATTTGATCGACATTAAGATTATCGTGGAAGACTGCCACAACACAAATCATAAACACGGACATGAATGATGGAGAGGTTAGATATATTTTTATACCTCTAAATACTGATCAAACTCACTTTCACCTGTTGTGTATCGACACAAAAGCAATGAGTTTCAATCATTACAACTCCATTTCATATGGTGGAAGATCAAAAGCTGATTTTGAAGCAGTGGTGAGTAGTTAAATATTTTAAATATGGATATTCCATCAATTTAACTTAGTTATCTGTTAATGAATAGTTATGTTAACTTAGTCATCGTGTAATTATAAGTATCCCAATTTAAAGGATATTCACCTAAGGAGCTTGCAGCAATTCATCCATGTTTATGACTATTACCCATCGGCAATTTGGGTTTATTCTGTTGATTGTCCCCAGACGAGTGGCAAAGTTGTTGGATCGATTGGCGCTAGAGGGGGTGAATAAGCTAAGAAAAACTTTTCCGTGTCGTTGAATTAGCGCGAGTAAGCCTTGGAAAGATAGCAATAAATAAATAAAAACACGAGGGGTTTTTACTTGGTTCGTAGCCTACGGCTACTACTCCAAGGCCCTAATGGTCCTTGACCACGCACGGAGGGCAAATATTAAACGAACTCCTTCTCGATAGAGATAGGAGTTAAGCGAATACAAAAACTCAATAAAGATTCAAGGTAGAGGGACACTCCCCCTCTCCTTGATATGATTTAAAGCTTGAAAATAAAGACAACTTATACAAAATTAAAGATTATACCGACGACTTCAAGGATTGGAGGTTGAAGCTTTAGTCGTCGTCTCGGCAGCGCTTCGTCGTAGGGATGTCGGAGAGTCGGAGCGTATCGGAAGCACTTGGAAGCTTTTGAATTGATGAAAAACCCTAGGTTTGGCCCTCCTTTTATAGCCTTTAAGCCCCTCAACGAATGGGTCTTCAACCAATCACATGTTGGGTTTCCGGCACCGCGGCGTGTGTGTGTTCGATCATGTTTCGTAAACATGAGCACAGCGGAAGCAAAAAAAATAATAAATACTCCTATTTATTACAACACACACAACACACGCATGCTATTACAACAAGTGTAGACATAACCGTAAATTAAAATTGCAATAAAAGGAAATTAAACTATGTTATACCTTTCGTATGACGTGTAGCGGGAACGACATCAACCGGAACGATCCTCGTAAGAATCGTCTCTATCCGTATCCACGCCGAGCTCCTCGGGATGACTTCGCCAAGCCACGAGCTTCGTCTTCGTACGGGTTACTAGCCTCGTGTTGAAGACGACGTGATCGAGAGATGATCACGATCTGAATCCAAATTCGGACCTAAAACAAGTCCTCAAGACTTGCTTCTCCGGAGAGGTATTCGTCAACCGATTGACGAATCCTTCGTCCTCCACCTCAGAGGATTACCGGAGATCAAATCCCCGGTATGTTAGCCGCTGTCGGAGCACTAACCGTCGTCCAAACGACGCTCCGACGAGAGGAGAAGAAGCTGTCCAGAAAACTGGACAGCTTGGTGGAGGAGATAGGCGCCGGCCAAAACAAGGAGACAAAAGCTCACCTTGATGCCGAACCTTTTAGGGGATCACCGGAGGGTCGCCGGAGGTTCACCGGCTGGAGCTTGGACGCCGGCAAGGGTCTTGACGGCAGCACAATCAAGCTGGGCGGCAAGGAGCTTGGCACAAAAGCAAGGCAACTCCTTGGAGGCTAGGGTTTTGATTTTGGATTAGGGTTTAACAATCCCTTAAGCCCACTTTTATAGAGAACTAATTCTCTTAATGGTTAATGGATCATATCTATAAAGCCCGTTAACCCGCTCCATTAAGATAAGTTAAAATAAACCAAACCATGATGGTTTATTTTAAGTTAAAACGAACCGAACCAACTTTTGGTTCATTCGTTTAAAATAAACCAAACCCTTTGGTTTATTCTTATCCATTGGATTAGAACCAAACCATTTTGGTCCATCCATTACGTCTTCATAAGACACGGCCCATCCACGCTTCCATTGCGACTGAAACAATTTCATGCTCGCTTTATGTTTGGTCCAACCAAACATAGTTTCTCTCGGTCTGAGAATCCCATTCTCAAGCTCGTTTTAAATCCTTTGGATTACGCTCGTTGTGCGTGTGACCAAATAGGTTCTCGGTTTATGTTGGCCGTCTATAATTAACCATTAATTATAGAACGATCATGAGTGGCACCTAGTAGTACATCATGATCCCCAATTAACCGAAAAGATCAACGGTTGATCCAGAACTATTTCTGTAACCCTTCAGTAGCTCGAATGAATCGTGCCCCATTCCCTTCACTCATCTTATACCCACTTGGTTCAGGACATGGTCTATTGTGTCAGTCCCCACTAGGCTGACTACGTCACACCTAGCCCAAGTATTATTTCCTCGTCCTACGGATTCTAGTTACTCCACATGTATCGAAGAGTACCTTACTCTAAACATGTAATGCTTTGGCCAAAGACTTTAGTAACAATCCGACGAGAGGCCATGGGTATACATCTCCTCGCAAGGAGTGGTGAATCCTTTATAGGCTATTCAAACACCTTCGATCACTTCGACTTATACCCAATCATCCCGGGTCCACATCTCCTTAGAGATGTTTGCTTAAGATGTCAAAGCATAAGTCTCCATGATCAAGATAACTTGAATACCGCAAGTCAAAGGAACATCGCACTTAAGCCACAGTAAGAACTTCATTGACATATCTATATATGCAGAGAACCATATGAAGTCTTACGGTTGGTCACTCCAATGAACTAGTTACCATAACTAGCATCCACGATTAACTCCGGACATCACTATGTCTCCAGCCAGTGAGAATCAGCTGCTTGGATACACCAAGGAGTATACCTCGTGCTAGTCTCAACAGAATTGATGGTGTCCAGATTCATCAATTCATCGACTAGGGATAATTCCGATACATCACAATTACACATGTAGAGATACTCACTAGTTGTGATCCAATCACAAATTCTCTCATGCTGTGAATCGTATCGTGGACATTCAGTAAATGAGTTTAAGATCCAATCAAATACATAAAACATGTATACTCAAATAGTGAATCTTCATTTATCATATAAATGGTTCATACATAAGGCGATTGCCTTAGGACATCTCTCATATATTACTAACATCACAAATGGGCACAAAACTCCTTGAAAAATGGTGATAAAGCTTGACTCCTCGAGGCTGATTTTTGACCACCGGTTGAATCGCCGCGGTTGAATCGCCGAAATCGCCGCTGAATCTGGCGACCACGATTTTTGACTAAAAAGGAGTTTAGCTCAAAATACAAGTGAATTGACGGCCACTTGCCGTCCGATCTCAACATAGACCTTCCATAGGAAGTCTTGGGTTGATCGTCGCTAAGGACGTCCGTACAAGGACACGACCTCACATACCCTTGCACACACGAGCTTACCTCGATACTTACTTGTCGCTTTGCTTCGGCCTTCCACTCGATTCCTTCGGCTCCCTCCGAAGTAACTCGAGTGTCGCCCGACCACCGCGGCTTCCTCCGGGTGTCGCTAGCCTTCAGCTCCAGCATTGAGACTTTTCTGCACACTTGATTTAGCTCATGAGATAACAATATAAGCTTAACTTTGTATCGTTTGCTATAATCAAAACATAGGTTCGACTTAGGTGCCCACTGCACCAACAATCTCCCACTTTTTGATTTATGGCAAACCCACATACAAAGTTAAGCAAGCATGAAGAATAATAATGTGCATGAGAGAAAAAAATGAAGATTAAGTTGGAGTAGTAAGGATTTTCTTCAAGTACTCCCCTTGAGGAAACCTCCTTGACCGAGGGTGAGTCTTTGAAGAAAGACCTTAATCCTCCCCTTGAGGGTTGCTTTAAGTAATTAACATTACTTAAAATTAGCTTTAGTAAAGCGTTTTAAAATTAGCTTTAGTAAAACGTTTTAGTTAAGCCCTTTCTCCCCCTTAAGTAAAACACTAACGACATAAATAAGTTAAGAATTATCTTAACTTGTCCTTTTGTCAAAAGTTAAATAAGTTCTCAAAACCTAAAGTTAACTTTTGGTTTAAACATGAAGTAAGAGTTAAGTTATCAAAAATTTGAAAAAAATTTGACCCCTTAACTTTGGCCTTTTTCTTCCCTTTAGTATATCGAAAAGAGTAAGGGGTGTGTAAATCAAAATAATTGCTAAATTTAAAGTCCAAGCATGTTCCACATTTTTTATTATAAAATAATATCGTGAATATAGGCTCATCTATGGAATGTTCGACTCCTATTTGGCTTGATTGATATGAAGGATCAACCAGTCCTGGTCAGAGTCGGTTAGTATGTATGATTATACTCCGTGGTTCATAGCGATGCACTAGCTCTACATCTGGAACCAGGAGTAAGGTCCTAACATCTCACGCCCATCTACGTGGCTAAGTACACAAACACATTAGTTCTATGTGTTGTGAGATGTATTGGCTCCTTAAATCTATAGGTGCATGATATCTAAGGTATGTCCTATGCTAGTTCCATGATAAAAAAAAAAGTAAGAAATAGTAGTAATATAATTTGCAAAACCTACTCTATTACGCACATGCCTAATTTTCGTCTCAAGAGACTAAATTGAAACCCGGGTAGTGGTTTAGTAAATATGTCTGCTAGGTTAGACTTCGAGTCAACATATTCGAGTTGTATGGAGCCGTTGGCTACATGTTCTCGAATGAAATGGTGTTTTACCTCTATATGCTTTGTTCTTGAATGGCATATAGGGTTCTTAGTTAGATTTATCGAACTTATGTTGTCTACAAAAATTTTAGTTTTGGTGAAGTCCAACCTAAAGTCTCTGAGAGTGTGCTTCATCCAAAGAAGCTGAGTTACACACTCACCCATCGCAACGTATTCGGCTTCGGTGGTAGATAAGGCAACACAATGTTGCTTCCTACTGCACCAACTCACTAGACTTGAGCCGAGTAGTTGACAACAACCACTCGTGCTCTTTCTATCGAGTTTACTACCGGCATAATCCGAATCGGAGTAGCCGATTAGTTCAAACTCCGTAGATCTAGGGTACCAAATACCAACGTTAAGTGTACCCTTAAGATATCTAAGGATACGCTTAACTAGGGTTAGGTGAGACTCCTTAGCACAGGTTTGAAACCTGGCGCACATACTTACTGCGAATAGGATGTCGGGTCGACTCGCAGTTAAGTATAGGAGACTTCCTATCGCGCTCCTATAGTACTTTAAGTCAATGGACTTACTTTCTAGGTCTTCTCCTATGTTAACATTAATCGCCATTGGGGTGTTTATTATCTTAGCGTCTTGCATTCCAAATCTTTTAATTAACTCCTTAGTGTATTTTTGTTGATATAGGTATATACCATCCTTAGTTTGTTTAATTTGTAGACCTAAAAAGAAACTTAACTCGCCTACTAAGTTCATTTCAAACTCACTTTCCATGAGTGAAACGAACTCGTTTAGTAAGGCCGGAGTTAGAGGTTCCAAAATTATATCGTCTACGTAAATTTGAGCTATGAATATTTCTTTACCTAAGGTTTTTACGAAGAGAGTTGGGTCAACTAAGCCTTGGTTAAACCCTTTTGACTTGAGATGGATTGAAAGTCTCTCGTACCAAGCTCGAGGAGCTTGTTTAAGTCCATAGAGAGCTTTCTTAAGTTTTAGAACATGGTCGGGTTTATCTAGATTTTCGAATCCGGGGGGTTGGCTAACATAAACTTCTTCTTTAATGTATCCATTTAGGAATGCCGACTTAACATCCATTTGAAATAGCTTAAATCCTCGATGCGGCATAAGCTAGCAACATTCGAATGGATTCGAGTCTAGCCATCGGGGCATAGGTTTGGCTGTAATCTAAGCCTTCGACTTGACTAAACCCATTGGCGACCAACATAGCCTTGTTTCTAACTACTTCACCTTTATCATCAAGCTTATTTCGAAACACCCACCTTGTTCCAATTGTCGTTTTGTCTTTAGGTGGTGGTACTAATTCCCACACTTCATTCCTAGTAAATTGAGCTAGCTCTTCTTGCATTGCAATAATCCAATCGGGATCAAGAAGAGCTTGTTCAATTGATTTGGGTTCTATCTTTGAAATTAAGGAAATTTGACTAAGGTTCCTATAGGATGCTCTAGTTCGAACTCCTAGATTAGGATCTCCTATCACTTGATCGATAGGGTGGTTAGTTTGAATCCTAGATTGGGTTGGGTTTGTGTCACCTAATGCTTGATCAATGGGGTGACTTGGTTGAACACTAGTTTGACTCGGATCACTTGTCACTTGGTCGACAAGAGAAGTTGGTTGATGTGGATTAGACTCGATCTCGTGGGTCGAGTTAGGTCTAGTATGAGTAGGCTCGCTAATTGGGGTTTCGGGGTTTTGTAGGTTCGTGTCCTTCATCAAATACTACATTGATAGTCTCCTCGACTCTAAGGGTGTCGTTATATACTCTATAAGCTCTTGTAGTCGAGTATCCTAAAAATATTCGGCCGTGGTTTTGGATGTAAATTTCCTAGGTAATCCTTAGTGTTTAGAATATGTACCTTACACCCAAATACCCTAAAGTACTTGATGTTAGGTATTTTATCGTGATAAATCTCACGAGGTCTTAAGGTGCCTCTTTACCATAAATGCCGTGCTAATTCTGCCGCAAAACCTATCGTAGGTTATATTCGTTTAACATGGTCCTAGCGGCTTCTTGTAGAGTTCGGTTTTTCCGCTCCACTAGGCCATTTTGTTGAGGGGTCCTAGGGCAAGAGAATTCATGGTGGTATCCGCTTAGGTTACGTAAGTGGTGAACCTTTGATTTTCGAATTCACCACCATGATCGCTTCTAAGTCTTTTAACCTTAAGGTCTTTTTGATTCTCGATTAATTTGAATAGATTGATTAATTGATCTAAGGTATCATTTTTATGTTTGATGAACCTAACCTGGTAAACTCGAGTAGTCGCCAATTATGACTAAGCAATATTGACTTTTATTGAGTGACTTGGCTCCATGTGAATCGAATAGATCCATATGCAGGAGCTCAAGTACACTTGAGGTCTGCTTCTGGTTAGTTAACTTGTGTTGTGTCCTAGGTTGTTTTCCTTGTTGACAAGCATTATGCATTTTATTAACTGTTGTTGAGGTTGGGTAAACCTCCGACTAAGCCACTCGACTCATCTTGTGGACGAGTCTTGGGTGTCAGTGACCAGTCGCCGGTGCATACAACCATGATTCCTCTTCCGTGTCATAAGACATTTGGTGAGGATTTGATTAAGTTCATTGTATAAATGTTATTTGTCCTAGTTCCTTTGAGTATTATTTTAGCTTCATTTGTTTTAATTACACATTCATTTTCTAAAAATACGACCTTATAGTTATTGTCACACAATTGGCTTACGCTAAGGTGTTATATTCAAAATTCTCTACAAGTAATACATTTTTAATAACAAAATTGAGTTAAGCTCGATATCACCTGATCCGATGATTTTGAGCTTGCGTTATTCCCAAAGGCTACCGATCCTGTCGCTTGAATCAAGCTTTGTGAATTTGAGTTGATCCCCTGGCCATGTGGGAGCACCATCGGCCCAACATCCATTGATCCTACACACAAGGTGGTTGGATTGGATGTTAGATTTTTATTTTTAAATTGGTTGTCAGTTGTTAAACCTAGGTCATCTCACCCGAGTCTATATGATCAAGCATGTTATACTTATGTGTTTTTTGTGAGATGACTCCCAATTAAATTTATTAAGTGGATTTAGGTTTAAGTGATTTTATGTTGAGATGAATTTCAATTAAATTGATTAAGTGGATTTAGGTTCAAGTAATTAGGATTTAGGTTCAAGTAATTTTATATTGAGATGATTTTCAATTAAGTTGATTAAGTGGATTTAGGTTCAAGTAATTTTATGTTGAGATGATTTTCAATTAAGTTTGATTAAGTGGATTTAGGTTCAAGTTAGATTTGGATTTAACCCAAGGCTTGTCAAGTTTACCTTTTCAAGATCATGGCTTCCAGGTCGTGGCGAGGCACAGGGGCCTTCTTTTATCGGATCATCGACCACTTCCTTAGACAAAGCCATGTTCAAGAAAATGATGACTTGACTCACTTAAGACTATTTCCTAGTCTAACTAGTTATTTTTGAAAAGAGGCTCCCCGAGGCTCAATCTTTTCGAAGGATTTTAGTTGGTTATTTGAAAAGAGGCTCCCCGAGGCTCAATCTTTCAAGGATTTTAGTTGGTTATTTGTGTATTCCAAGTGAGTTAAAAGAAAAAAACAACAAAAAAACTAAGCATGCAATTTCTAAGTTAAAGCACAAACATGTTTTGTAATGGCTCCCCCTAGACGTGTGAATCTGTTCGGTCTATCCACATAGTGGATTTGGTCCTTGGGAACCCAATACGAGTTAGATCCTAGAGTTGAAATCAAAGTGGTCTTAGGGACCCATGCTTGGACACATTTTTTATGTCTACTTACGATTGACATATACGACTTATTGGTCGTGGTTTCGAGCTAAACCTCTAGTCCGGCCTTGTTGTACACGGCCCTTTGCGATCCAAGTAGGAGGTCAAGTCCTTTGGATCCCAAAGTAAACCTTTCCAACGTATTCCTAAGATCTTCGACTTGACTTTTCAAGAGTGAGTTCTCAACTTCGAGTTTTTCAACCCGAGTTGAGTCCTTCTCTTGAACTCGACTAGTCGAAGAGGTTAGGGAGACCTCGTGTTTGAGGAGTTTAACTTCCTCAACCAGGGTCTCGACCTTGGACTCGGACTTAGCTAACTTCCTAGACAAAAACCTAACCGTATTATGTAAAGTATTAAATAAAGTACGACTCACCTTAAGGGTATTTTTTGAACCGGATGCGTATCCGTGGCTTGACTTGAAGGTTGCTTCGTAGTCCGAATCATCCTCCGGTTCTGACTCAAGTTCGGGTTCGGTCTCCGTGTCTGACTCAATTGATTTCGCCATGAAGACGTGGTCTTCGTCTTCTTCGGATGACGCTTCTTCCCATATCGCGTTGAGGGCCTTCTTGTGCTTAAGTCCTTGGTGGTTGAGCTTGGGGCACTCGGACTTGATATGTCCAAACCTGTTACACTCATAACACCTAATATTAGAACTTTTAGGTTTACCTTGGTTGGGTCGAGTCGTGGTTCGCTTTCGTCCCTTGGCTATTCTTCGAGCTAGGTTCATTAGTTCGACAGTCAATTCCGGGTCAACTTCTTCTTCGGACTCGTCTTCCTCCTCGGTTGGTGGTGGCTTGCTTGCGATTTTCTTCTTCTTTGATCCTGCAAATAAAGCTATACCCCTCTCGGGTTCCGAGTTGGATTGTTCATGTAATTCGAAATCGGAAAAGAGTTCATCTAACCTAATTTTAGAAAGATCCTTGGAGACCTTGTAGGCATCGACCATGGATGCCCACAAGGTAGTCCTCGGAAAAGAGTTTAGAACATACCTTATAAGGTCGCGGTTTTCGACCTTTTGCGATTGCGTGTAAGTTGTTGGCGATGTCACGGACACGGGCGTGGAGTTGCGTCGCGGATTCGTGTTCCTGCATTTTTAGTGTGTACAATTTATTGAATAACAAATCATGCTTACATACCTTGGCTTGATCCGATCCTTCGTGTAACTCGATTAGTTTAGTCCAAAGATCCTTTGCGCTTATGAAGGGGCCGACGCGATTTAACTCCTCCTTGGATAGGCCGCATTGGAGGATTTGTGTTGCCTTGGCATCGGCTTCGACTTGTCACTTTGTTGCAACGGTCCATTGATCATAATCCAAGGAGTCACCCACTTCATTAGTCGGAAGTGTGAAACCCGTTTGGATTATGATCCACATCTCGATTTGGGTTTTGAGAAAGCATTCCATCCGACCTTTCCAATAGCGGAAGTCATCTCCGTTATAAAGCGGAGGTCGGGGCCGGTGCTAAAACCCTCGAGATGGGCCATTGAAACAAAAAGACAAAAGAGAAGACCGAAAAGCTAGCAAAGACAAAAACTCAAAAACAAGTACCAAGACTCGCGTCTTGGATTAGTAGTCTTGGGAGAGAATTTAACAAAAAAATAAATAGAAATAAACATAATTAAAAGAAAATAAATCTGTAAAAAGCTAGATTGGTGGTTTCACCAAATCTTAGCAACCCGACTCGATACCAATTGTTGGATCGATTTGAGCAGAGGGGGTGAATAGCGCTAAGAAAAACTTTTCGTAATCGTTGAATTGGCACGAGTAAGCAGCGGAAAGATAGCAATAAATAAATAAAAACACGAGGGGTTTTACTTGGTTGTAGCCTCGGCTACTACTCCAAGGCCCTAATGGTCCTTGACCACACACAGGGCAAATATTAAAGCGAACTCCTTCTCGATAGAGATAGGAGTTAAGCGAATACAAAAACTCAATAAAGATTCAAGATAGAGGACACTCCCCTCTCCTTGATATGATTTAAAGCTTGAAAATAAAGACAACTTATACAAAATTAAAGATTATACCGACGACTTCAAGGATTGGAGGTTGAAGCTTTAGTCGTCGTCTCGGCAGCGCTTCGTCGTAGGGATGTCGGAGAGTCGGAGCGTGCTCCTTTTGAATTGATGAAAAACCCTAGGTTTGGCCCTCCTTTTATAGCCTTTAAGCCCCTCAACGAATGGGTCTTCAACCAATCACAAATGGGCACAAAACTCCTTGAAAAATGGTGATAAAGCTTGACTCCTCGAGGCTGATTTTTGACCACCGGTTGAAGCTGGCGGTTGAAGCTGCCAGGTTGAACTGGCGGTTGAATAGCCACGATTTTTGACTAAAAAAGGAGTTTAGCTCAAAATACAAGTGAATTCGACAGCCACTTGCCGTCCGATCTCAACATAGACCTTCCATAGGAAGTCTTGGGTTGGATCGTCGCCTAAGGACGTCCCCGTACAAAGGACACGACCTCACTTACGCTTGCACACACGAGCTTACCTCGATACTTACTTGTCGCTTTTGCTTCCGGCCTTCCACTCGATTCCTTCGGCTCCCTCCGAAGTAACTCGAGTGTCGCCCGACCACCGCGGCTTCCTCCGGGTGTCGCTAGCCTTCAGCTCCAGCATTGAGACTTTTCTGCACACTTGATTTAGCTCGTGAGATAACAATATAAGCTTAACTTTGTATCGTTTGCTATAATCAAAACATAAGTTCGACTTAGGTGCCCACTGCACCAACAAAAGTACTAAAATACTCAACATGAAAATTATACTTTTGAATTGAAATATAAAATTTTTCTTTGCATGTTTACAACAATGATTGTGCCTTCTTTGTGATGCAATACATGAGATGTCTACTTTATGGTGAGAAGATGGATTTCAAACAAGCAGACATGAACAAATTCAGAATAGATGTCTCTGTCTCAATTTTAAGGGATGATGTAAAATACTGGGAAAAAAAATATATAATAGAAAATACCCTTGTTAATTAAGAAAATTATCTTATAGAATTTTTGGGAATTTTTAGAAATTTTTCTGGATTTAAACGGAGGTCTTATGGACATTTTATGGGAATAAAGCGGATAGGCTTTTGTAAAGCCTGTTTAGACTATTTATTAGGAATTAATAGGTTTAATTAAAAACCTATTATATGTTTCCGTTTCCCAATCGGCCGTTTCTTCCCAAATCGCGACCTTTCTCTTCTCGCCGAACGCCACTGTGCTCGGCCCGACCACTCGCGACACCTCCTCTTCATCTTCCCGCCGCACCTCTTCCTCGCCGAACGGCCGCTGCCGACGCCTCTTCTTCCGCCGCGATTTCCACCATTTCACGATCTCGCGACTTCCTTCTCTTCTCCCCGCGCGACGCCACGCACGAGCTTGCCCCAATCGCCTCCGCTCCGCCCACAGTCGCCTTGGATCGCTCCAAGCTTGGCTTCGTCGACACTGTTGCCCTCTCGCCGGCCTTTGGTTTTCACATCTTGATCGATTCCCCCTCGCCGCGAGATCCATCTACTTCCGGCCTTCCCTGAACTGGATCTCACCCGTCGCCTAGATCTCCGTCGTCGGGAATCTCAAGTGGAACAATCGCCGCCCTCGGTTGATGCAGGAAACAACGAGCCCGATCTGCCATCGCGCTACAGCCTTTCGCTCGCAGTCACGCGGTGGAGTCTCGTCGCACTGGAAGACCGTCGATCGTGGCTTCCTTGCACGGGATTTCCGGCGTGTGCCCTCACTGGGAGCGAGTGTTTTCACTGGGAGCTTGGAGAGCGACGACGGCGACACTTTGTTCCGAAGGAGGGCTAGAGTCTGTGTCGGCAGTGTTACGAATCGAGAGTTGTTCTTCTCAGTGGTCGCCGGAGCAAGGTTAGGGCAGTAGGGTTCCGGCGAATGGATGAATTTGGGGGATTTCTCTGTCGGTGGTTGTTGGAGCTCGTGGTTTTTCCGGCGGACAGAACAAGTAGGGAGACAAGAAGGTGGCTGCCGGTGGAGTTCAATGACTGGTGAGCTGTGATTTACCTTTTGCTCTTCATCCTTATTGTTGTGTCCTATGTTGAATCAATGTTTAGGGGGGGGGGAGCTGACCGATGGTTGTCAATGGTGCCTACCCGATGGGTGGCTGAGCGGCTGTGAGCAGGGGGAATTGCCGACTGTGAGGGTTGTTCCGGTGAACAGAGCAAGCTGTGAAGGGGTCGAGGTTGAGGTAAGGTTTATGTTGATCCATGATTTTACCATGTCTTGTATGCTACATGTATGGCTGTGATATGGATTTGTTTACAGCTGCGAGAAGTTTTCTGGATAGGTTGTGGGATATGGAAACTATGTTAGGAGAGTTGAGATCAAAAGTGGTGCGATCATTTGGGTAAGTAAGATTTTGTTGTTCATAGTTATATATCAGTTTCATTAGTAAACTAATCTGGATGTGTTACTGTTGGATGTATTCTAGTTGTGCCACCATATCCAATATGATTAATAAGATGATGATGTTATTAGTTCCATTTGTGAATTTACATATATGGAATGTTTGGGCATCTTAGAAATGATCATGAATTACATGAATCCATAAAAGGGAATGATTAGTAGGGGCTAACTACTCAGGGTTTGGATTGATGTAGGATTATGATTTGATCCTAATATTAGAATTGGTATGTGATTGGATCATATATGTTTGTTTACAGGACTTTGATGCGAGGCGAATTTGCGGACATGAAGATGATTGGCGTCTACAAAGTAGGTGGGTAATTTCCTACCTGGTCTGGGTAGATGTATTACATTCAGATTTAGTTATTGATATGAGCATGTTAGGTGTTCATATTACCTTGACCCCGTTCTTTTTATCGTATGCTTGATCCTTTACCATTGGCTATTAACTCCATTGTTAATATCATATTTATTTTATCATGATTAGGAGTTAGTTAAGTGCAAATAGTAAAGTCCGGATGACAACCTGATTGTACATTGGGCAAAAAGGTCATCCGTAGGTAGATAATGTCTTTAACCTAGGGTTAGTTCTAGTACCCTTAGGTTGTATGTACCACCGAACATGTATTGTGTAAATGGTCAGAGGAATGATACTTAGGGTATTGCTACGGACCGGTGGTCCTAGCTTGTTATAATTCGATGAGTACGACTCTCTACAGGATAGAGAGTGTGTCCCTCAGTTGAGTACGACTCTCTTCAGGATAGAGAGTGCGTCGATTAGATTGGTATAACTCTCTACAGGATAGAGAGTATCATGATCAGTTGAGTACGACTCTCTGCAGGATAGAGAGTGCATTGATCTGGCTAGTATGACTTTCTGTAGAATAGAGAGTCTATGGTGGATGTCTATATGTGAGACATTGCATTCATGTCATTTGCATGCACGCTGGCGACGAGGTCTCCCTTGTGGTTGAGAGTGTCGTCAGTCATCCTGCCTCCACGGTTACTCATAGGAGGAGTAACCGGTGTGAGGGCAGAGCATTGAGGTGCCGCACTCTACCACTATAGACGGTGGTAGTTGGATTTGCGTGTCGTAGTCCTGCGTGTGTGGTACTCAACCACTCATGGGTAGTGACTGTCGGAGTGACCAACAACAGGGACCCCCATCGTGTAGCTTGCTCTTTACGCTTATATGCTACTCGATCATACTGCCCACTCGGCCACTCGAGAGTAGTGGTTGGTGTTGAGTTGGGACAGTTGTCATGCTCGAGCCACCGAGGCCACACTGGGGTCGTGGTAGCTTTAGGGTGAGCCGACATGACCATGCATCTTTGCATTCTAGTATCTGATGGCGCTTTGCATATTACCATATATATATACATATATGCATGTATATATATATATATATGGATGGTTGAGATTAATATATATATGGATACAGTCTATATATATATATATGCTTATTGTGATGTTGCACTTGATTGTATTATGTTTGCTGCATTTGATTGTACATCATATTCATGCATGTTTCCTTGCATATGTTATACAGTTGTGTCGGATATTGGTATGGGTTGGATAAACTATAGATACCTTGGCCTGTAGCATGAGTAGATTATGTGTTGGTATTACTCTTCCTGTTATATATATGTTTGATATATGTTCAGGTTGAATCAGAGTAGCGTAGTAGACTTCAGGTATGTCTGCATTTTTATGTTGTTCATTCAGTTAGACGGTATATGCTTGTATTTATATACTATGCTGATATACCTATTGTACATCTAGATTACGTTGTCGAAATACATGTGATATTACATATATACATGTTTTCTATTACCTGCTGAGTTTTACTCACCACCCCCCGCGGACCCTGGGTTTTCTGTCGCCCAGGTAATAGGTAGAAGACTTCGTGATGGCATTGGAGCACCGCCGGCTGACATCGTCTCATCTTACCTCCGAGGCTCCCGTGTTTTGTTTTGGGCCTGTTGTCCGTTGTGCATTGTATTTTGGAATTTTCGTGATGTATATGTTGTATATTCAGATTTTGTCGAGGTTTGTGTTGTTGTGGTGTGTTATTCATACCGGTATGCATGTGTGGGATTGTTGTATTATTGTAGTATGTTTCCGATGTGTCTTGTGTAATTTTTGTTTTTATACATATATATTGTTGTTATTGTGGGCCTACGGGTCTTGTATTAACCCGAAATGTTGCCACGTACAGGGGAGGTGCCGTCCGTTTGATTTTCGATTCGGCATGCTCTCGGGGCGTGACAGATGAGTTCTTCCTGATGTAATTTTAGAAAAGTTTAGGTGGCAGTATGACAATGCATTGTTGTAATTAATGAATTTTGCTAATTTGTAAATGGTATTGCTTTCCATAGATCAACAGTGACTGTAAATATGTTTATTGTTTGTGTTTGAGCTTTAATAAATGTTATATAATATATTGTTGAATACTTCACAGCACCACGTACAATTTCGAACTGACCGAGAAATACGGTGGTGCTGGGAATTAAAGTCTCAGGACCATGTACAATTCGAACTGGGCGAGAAATAAGGTGGTGCTGGGAATTAAAATCCCAAGAACTCGATGGTCCTGGGATTTTAATTCCCGAGACCATCTGATTCAGCCCGACCGGGAATACGGTGGTCTTTGGGAATTTAACTCCCATGAACACGATGGTCTTTGGGAAATAAAGTCCCACCACGTCTGATTCAATGGCCGAGAAATTAGGTGGTGCTAGGAATTAAATTCCCAAGAACACAATGGTCCTGGAATTTTAATTCCCAGGACCACGTACAATTTCGAACTGGCCGAGGAATATGTTGGTGCAGGGGCACTAGAAAATCGAACCTTGATTTTGATGATGGCAAAGATTCAAAGTTAACCTATTTTGTTATCTCATGTGATATGCTAAGTGTGCAGGAAGTGTTTAAGCTAAGCCAAAGGTCGAGCGACATCCGGAGAATCTCAAGTTGAGAAACCGTGGTGGTCAGACGACACCAGGAGAACCTCGGGGAGTCGAGGAACCTCAGTGGTGACCGAAAGCTAAGCGACAGGTCAAGAGGACCAAAGGTAAGCTCCGTGTGTGGGCGGTGGTAGAGCAGCGTCCTCGGTTAGAGGACAATCCTAAGCGTCGATCCACTAAGGCTTCCGGAGGAATGTCGGTCGAGATCGGACGGTCAAAGGATCACACATCGCATGGCATTATGCATCTATTGTGCTCAATCGGAGATGTCGCCGATCGTGAAAGCGATCGCTAAGAGGATCATCGATCGATATAGACGAATCATCCCAAAGGCATACACGGTCCAAAGAGATAGAGATTGATGTCGCCACCTCAGGATAAGATAAGCCACCACCTCAAGATAAGATAAGCCGCCACCTCAAGATAAGATAAGCTGCCACCTCAAGATAAGATCCACGAGTTTTGGATCTGGATCGGGACAAATTCCAAGGTGAAAATCTATAAAAGGAGGGGAGGACTCAAACCCAAATTGAATAATCTCTCAAGTGCTCGGTTTCTACAACGCTACCCGACCGGCATCATCTTCTAATTAATTGTCGGTATTATTATATTTCTGTACTTAATTTGTATAAGGACCGGTAAGGTTGTTACCGGCCTTATAATCATTGTAATCGTCTTGTCTCTTACCTCCAACGAGGAAAAGACTTTTAGTGATTGCCCTTCGGAAGCGATCAAGGATCGCATGGCCTTGGATTAGCAGTCGGTGGGCTATGAACCAAGTAAAAAGCTTTGTGTCTTTCTTGTGTTTATCTTTTGTTTTCCGCTGCGTACTTGGTTTTAATTGTCGAAAAAGAAAAGTTTTCACTAACGCTATTCACCCCCCCCCCCCCCTCTAGCGTTTCAAATCGATCCAACAGAATATGGTGGTGCTGGTAATTAAAATCCCAGAAACACAGTGGTCCTGGGAATTTATTTCCCAGAACCACGTACAATTTCGAAATGGCTTAGGAATAAGGTGATCTTGGGATTTCAATTTTCAGGACCACGTACAATTTAGAACTGGCCGGGGAACACACAGTGGTCCTGGGATTTCAATTCCCAAGACCACGTACAATTTAGAACTGGCCGGGGAACACACAGTGGTCCTGGGATTTCAATTCCCAGGACCACGTACAATTTAGAACTGGCCGGGGAACACACAGTGGTCCTGGGATTTCAATTCCCAGTACCACGTACACTTTCAAACACCCGGAAATAAGGTGGTGCTGGCAATTTTAATCCCAGGAACACAGTGGTCCTGTGTAGGACCATCAATGAGTTTTGGCCGAAACCCATTGATGGACCTACAGGAGTCCAAATTCCGAAATCTTTACATCGACTGAAAGATCGAACGGCTTCACATGTTGTTGCGTCGAGGAAACTTCCTTCTGATCCTCCTACCTCCCAGTTTCGGCCCGTGCCACTTGGCACGGGGCCTGATTTTTGAAAATTGACTATGTAAACCTAATCCTGCCTTTAAAAAATAGAAATTTTGGACACGATACACAGAAGGGCAAGTCCCAAAGTCACTGGAGTTGGTTTGGACCGAAGTTGAGGTGAGTAGGGTCATCAATGAGTTTTGACTGAAACCCATTGATGGACCTACAGGAGTCTAAATTCCGAATTCTTTACATCGACAGAAAGACCTAACGGCTTCACATGTCGTTGCGTCGAGCAAACTTCCGTCTGATCCTCCTACCTCCCAGTTTCGACCCCGTGCCACTTGACACTGGGTCTGATTTCTGAAAATGTGGTGCTGGGAATTAATTCCCAGGAACACAGTGGTCCTAGAAATTTAATTCCCAGGACCACGTCCATTTGGGACCTAACCGAGAAATAAGGTGGTGCTGGGAATCTTAATCCCAGGAATACGGTGGTGCTGGTAAGTGAATTTCCAGCACCACGTACAGTTTCGAACTGGCCGAGAACAAATGTGGTGCTGAGAATTAATCCTGCTTTGAAAATCATAAATTTTGGACACGATACACAGAGGGGCAATTCCCAAAGCCACTGGAGTTGGTTTGGACCGAAGTTGAGGTAACTAGGGTCATCAATGGGTTTTGACAGAAACCCATTGATGGACCTACAGGAGTCCAAATTCCGAATTCTTTACATCGACAGAAAGACCAAACGGCTTCACATGTCGTTGCGTCGAGCAAACTTCCGTTTGATCCTCCTACCTCGATTTCGAGCCGTACTTAGCGCGGGCACGATTCTGAAAATGTGGTGTTGGAAATTAATTTCCAGGAACACAGTGGTCCTGGAAATTTAATTCCCAGGACCACGTCCATTTGGGACTTGGCCGAAAAATAAGGTGGTGCTGGGAATCTTAATCCCAGGAACACGGTGGTGCTGGTAAGTGAATTTCGGCCACGTATAGTTCAATGGCGAAAATAAATGTGGTGCTGGGAATTAATCCTGCCTTGGAAATCAAAAATTTTGGACATGATACACAGAGGGGCAAGTCCCAAAGCCACTGGAGTTAGTTTGGACCAAAGTTGAGGTGACTAGGGCCATCAATGGGTTTTGACTTAAACCCATTGATGGACCTACAAGAGTCTAATTTCCGAATTCTTTACATCGACACATGTCGCCGAGCAAACTTCCTTCCGATCCTCCTACTATTTCGGCCACTGCGGCACGGGCCTGATTCAAAATGTGGTCTTTGGAAATTAATTCCCAGGAACATAGTGGTCCTGGAAATTTAATTCCCAGGACCACGTCCATTTGGGACCTGGCCGATAAATAAGGTGATGCTGGGAATCTTAATCCCAGGAACACGGTGGTCCTGGAAATTTAATTCCTAGCACCACGTACAAATCCCATCACAAAATCATAAAGTCGAAGTGGTTGAAATATTTAACAAAGTATATATATTCCATAATTGTACAAATACTACACAGATTTCAAACACTTTTGCAGCTGACTAATGACTTTTACAGGCAGACACTTAGGTGTAGTTACAAATCTAAAACTCTATATAGTCTTACAACATATCCCACTATACAGCACAGTCATAATTGCAAACAAAAATGTGAGCTGCGCATTATTCTATTCCCCACCACGAATCTGAAGCTCATCATATCCTGCTGTCTGAATCTTTTAGGGTACCCAAATAGTAGGCTCTCAATGTATCGCATTATAAAAAATGCGCAATCATAGCTGTAAAAAATTAAAAATTATTAGTCCATTGCTAGCTTATAAAATATGGTATTTACAAAGATTATTAGATGTCTTACGAAGAGCTTTGTCTGGGACCCTGGACTCGACGCACGGAAAAGTTTGCATTACAAAATTTTTCAGCCAGGCTAGGATGCCAGTTATCATAATACGAAGGGTGGATCTTTTTAAAGAATTCAACCTGTGACCCAAATAAATGCTATGAATCTTCTATACACAAACGGTTTATTTAACTGAAATCTAATCTAATGCTTACTGTTTCTTCAAATTGAGTAGTGTAAGCCTTCCTGATGGACAAGGAGTTGTAGTGGATGAACTCTGAATTTTCCAAGTCGGCCACTAGTAGGTGGCAGTGCTCGTCACGGATTATTGGACAAAATATGTATCTGATTGGATTGCCTGGGGTTTTAAAAGTTTGCTCGAATGATTGGGCGTACATAATATTAAACATATCCTGTTTTAGTGACTCATTATTTTCAGCATCTACCTCAATAGTTAGTATGCCCAGAGTTAAGAAAGTGGTGGCAATTGGAGAACAAGTTCTAGATTCATGGATGACATTATGACATCCACCAGTCAGCCTATTAGTTGCTGGCTAAAGAAGTCACTTACATGAATCTTTGTATTAAGTATTCACTGCTATTCTACCTTAAAAAAGATAACTTATAAGTTGTAATAAAAAATAATTTAAAAAATGTAAGAGTGCTGACTTAAACATGTGTGATGATACAAACAAACGTTACCTCTGTTTAAATGGTAAACCCTAAAACCCTAAACCCTATCAGGCCCGAGTTTAAACGAGATCGTGCAGGGAAAAAGGCAAAACCCTAGGTAAATCGGAAGAAAGGATAGCGACACAGAATTTAAGAAATCTACAAAACTTACTTAGGTCGAAAATAGCGTTGAGATGGTGTTGAGCTGGTGTTGAGATGTTTTAACTCGCACCGGGGAGTTTGAACTGGCACCGGGGGGTTTTGACTGGCACCGGGGAGTTTGAACTAGAACCGGAGAGTTTGAACGGGCACTGGGGCAAGGAGCGAGAGAGAAATGAAATGTGGTGTTGAGATGTTTGAACTGACACCTGGGAGTTTTATATTAACGGATCGGGTGCGGTCGGACGGATTTAGATTACAATTTTGCAAAATAGCGTAACAAATATTTACATTTCAATTCTGTAAAATAGCTTAACATTAACATTAACATTAACATTACCATTGTTTCCTTTAAAAATATTTACACAACCACTATTTACACTTAGGAATTAGTAGCCGGTGGTATTCTACAAGACCTCCTATTATGCCCATTTGTTTGCATCTCTGCATTTATTTTCACCCTCTCGATGTTTGGACTCTATCGTGCCTTTTTCTTCGCTGGCCGCAAGAGGCTACGAGGAGGTAGAACTTCAAAAATTTTATCACCATTAGGCCAAAATTTCTTACTTCGACATGGGTAAATACGATCCATGTAAGTGGCCTCCCAGGTTTCCCTTAGAAAATAATGCTCGCAGTAATGGTATGGATTCATGTTCCGATATATGATGACTGCAATAGTATGCGAGCAAGGAATTCCTAAAATTTAAAACTCACCGCAGATGCAACTTCGCCTATCCAAATCAACAATATACGAAGAAGCTATTGTCTGTACTTCTATTTTCGTTTGTGAATATGGGAATACCGAATATAATCGAGTTCTTTCTCTCCTTTCATCAATCTCTTTAATGACATAAGGTGTTAGAAAACCTGACCTTTTTGAAGATTCTTCCCTACGGTTATAGAACCATTGAGCAACCTTTCTTCTAGTGTTGTCAATTAAACTGGTGATGGGGAGTTCACGTGTTTCCTTGAATAATGTATTTAAACTCTCAGAACAATTAGTGGTTAACATTGTGTACCTCCTCCTAGGAAAGTATGCATTGGCCCATCTTTTTGGATCGATCTTTTGTAGCCACGCATATGCTTCCTTGTGTTTGTCATGCATGTTCTGCATTAATCGATCAAAGTCAACTCTTGTATTGACTCTTGCTGCTGCCCAAAATAAACCTAATGAGGATCTATCCCGGGTATCTGTTACCATGTTACAAGATAAGTGATAGCAACAAAAAGCATGATGGGCAGATGGATACACTTTGTTAACTGCTGATATAATCCCCTGATGTCTATCCGATACAATGCTCAACGACTCTGGCAGGACAGCATGGAATGTCTTTACATGATCCAAAAACACTCTCAGGCAGATCCACATTCAACTTCGGCAATTCCAAATGTAACTGGCATAATTTTTGCATTATCGTCAACGGCAGTAGCCATTAGCAAAACACCAGGATACTTGCCAGTGATATGTGTAGCATCAATTCCAATTAATTTTCGCAAATATGACCTGAATACTCTTCGACAAGCACCAAATGCCCAAAAATATCGTTGGAATTGATTTTCACCATTTCTTAGTACTGCAACATATGTATCAGGATCTCTAACTCTTAACTCACGCAAGTACGTTGGAAGATCAATATATGCCTGATCAAAATCACCTACCACTCTTTTTAATGCTTTCTGTCTGGTTGTGTATGCTTTCTTGTATGAAATGTGAACATCAAACTTAGCTTGCATTTCTCTTCGAATTGAACTTGGTTTGTAATCATCAGAGGTGGCTAACCGTCCTACAATCTGGTTTGCTACAAATGTGGATGTGCAAGCATGGTGATCTGCTATTTCCCTAACACTGTCACATTCATACTGCTTTACATATTTTGTGACAGTGAACTCCACATCTCCACTTGCAACTAGACTCCATGAACAAGGCTGACTAAAGCAAATAACTTTAATTCTATTAAGTCTGGTGTCAACTGGCTTGTATCTAAAGTTTTTTAGCATCGCATGCCTTACTAGTGCATCTTTAAACTCTTGTCGAGAGGAAAAAACTTGTCCAGTGAAAAATTCATTTGGATCTGATGAACCGACATCTGCCAATAGTCTTATTTGTGGATTTAAAACATAGGGATCATCAGCAATTGGGAACACTTCCTCTAAGTCACTGTACTGATCTGGGTTTAACTCACCTTCTTCATGTTGGATATCATCAGCTAAGAATTCTTCCGAAGGATTTGTATATTCTAACTCTTCTATCGCATGTATATCACTTACCTCCTCTTCACTCCAAGTTTGTTCAAAATATTCATGATCTACTGTGGTAGCAGTGACAAACTCTTCTTCGAGTATGGAAGAAGCGTCTCTATTTATATCAAGGTGTTGATCATTGGTAATTCTATTGCCCACATCAGTAAACTGAGATGAAGATGGAATATTACTTGGGCATAGATTTATAGAATCTTGGTCATCTAACTCTCTATCCTTCAAATTTGATTCAATTGTTTCCAAAAATATTAACACTTCATCAGGAAGGGGGTCGTCCCTACAAATGTTTTTTAAATCAACACTGTTATATGTAGTGTGCTAGGCAAGTAGGCTGAATTTTTTTAACTAGGCTTTAGAAGTCTGAAGACAAGTGGAGGATGAGAGTTTATGGTTAGGTTTTCCAATTATGCACTTAACTAATTAGAACATTTGATGTTGATAGGGCCATCAATGGGTTTTTACCGAAACTCATTGATGGACCTTTCAATGTTGAAATTATGAACGGTTTATATGGAATGGAAGAGGAAGACATTTACAGGGTTTATGCGCAGAGGGATACTTAGTTCCCACACTCCTACAGGCAGTTATGAGTGCGTGTCAATTGGCACGCAGCATGCCAATTGGCACACTCGTCTGAATGTTGGCACAGAGCATTAATTTTCATAACTACTGTTTGGGAGCATAAGGAAAGGTGGAGAATGATAGTATAGGTCACGCTTGGACTCGACCCACCTAGAGAACTTTATTTATCTCCAATATAAATTGACAGCACCATTCTTTTTCTCGGCCAGGTTGCCTCTCCATGGTGCTGGAAATTTATATCCTGTGCCCAGTGGTCTTTGGGATATTAATTCCCAGCACCACCATTTATCTCGACCAGTTCCATCTCCCTGGTGCTGGGATTTTTAAACGCAGACCCACTGTGTTGCTGGGGTTTTAGTTCCCAGCACCACCAACAATTCCGACAAATTTTATGTACATGGTGCTGAAAATTTCATTCTCAGGACCATGGTGTTGCTGGGAGTTTTAATCCCATTACCACGGAGGTGCTGGGATATAAATTCTCAGCACCACCATTTTTCTGGACTAGTTCCATCTCCCTGGTGCTGGGATTTTTAAACGCAGAACCACTGTGTTACTGGGGTTTTAGTTCCCAGCACCACCAATAATTCCGGCAACTTATATGTACATGGTGTTGGAAATTACATTCCCAGCACCATGGTGTTGTTGGGGGTTTTAATCCCATTACCACGGTGGTGCTGGGATATAAATTCTCAGCACCACTATTTATCTCCACCAGTCCAATGCCAATGGTGCTGGGAGTCTTATTCGCAGGACCACAGTGTTGCTGAGGTTTCAAATCTCGGCACCACCCCTAATGTCGACAACTTATATCTCCCTGGTCTAGTGAATTAGATTCCCAACACCAAGGTGTTGCTGGGAGTTTGAATCTCATTACCATGGTGGTGCTGGAATATAAATTACCAGCACCACAATTTATCTCGACAAGTTCATTCCCCATGGTGCTGGGAGTTTTAATCTACGGCACTACGGTGGTGCAGATTTAAATTCCCAGCACCAGATTTTATCCCGAAGTTGTTGAACCTTAATGTTGCTGAGAATTTGAAGCCCAGCACCACGATGTTACTGGGATTTAAATTCAGATCACTTTTATCCAGACCGGTGGTGAGAATTTCATGACCACCACCTACTCTCCCATGGTGCTGGGATTTTAAATTTTAGGGATAGGTGGTCTTTGGGAATTTCATTGCACAAGACCACCTACTCTCTCGCATGATTGAATCTCCTAGTGCTGGGAATATTAATCAGGGAACTTCAGTAATCGTGGGATTTAATTGGAAGCATCACCTTTTAAGTTAGGTGGAATTTGTTTAGGTGGCGACAAAACTCGGTTATGAATCTCCTGCATCGCAATTATGGGGTATTGGTCTACTTTGATATGATATGCCTACATCGTATTTATGGGTGTGTGGCAAACTTGACTATACAACCACCTACAATGCATTTATTAACCTCATAGCAGTCTCAAGAATAAAAATACATACATACATGATAATACTATGTGAAGCGGCTGGTGAGTGAGCTGCGCCAACTTCTGGATTAAGTGCTGATATATTCGTGGGAGCAGTGATGTCGTTGATAACTATTAAGGTTTCATCAAAAATGGTGTTGCTCAGTTGGTTTACGGAGGAAACCTGTGTGTGGTGCTCATCAATAGCATGAGCCTGGCGCTCCCACGCGGCTGGAAGTAACGTTTGGATGGCTCGGGATTTCCAGTTGTGGCTCGGATAGATGCAAATCTCTTTCTGCATTAAATTGCAATCTGTTTGGCGGGAGGGGTATTTTGGGAATTATGCGCGCGATTTGGTAATTCTGAAAATATAGTGCGCTTTTTGGGCATTTCGAAACTTTAGCAGCTGTGTTTGGTAAATTGTCGAAATAATTATATTGATCTTTATTGTCACATTTTGTCACGTCCCCGGATATATTTGTAAGGAGAAATTCCTTAGTGATAATATTCCAAAATATATCGCTAGAACCATATATGACGAAAACTCCGAAATAATAATATAATTATTATATTAATTGCATATATGCACGATTAAAATATAAATCAATCAAAAGTAAAATAGATTTATTACATCAAATCAAATTACGATAAAATCTAGGTGTATAAACAAAATACGATAACAACATAAAAAATAAAGTGACATCTCGACGATGCAGTGGTATCATCACAGCAAGAGACTCTCTGAGCGACGCGAAGGTAAGTCAACTAGTGGACACGTCCTCTATCAGCTAACCTAGAGAATATAAGAAGAGAGGACGAGTACAACCACTCAGTGAGTAGATAGAAAATAATGTATAATCATAATGGACGTAATTAAAGTCAAAGGAAATAAAATAGAGTAATCCAAACATCAGAGTATCAATATCGGTTCGCAACTAACCTAGTCAACGATATCTTTGACGAGATGTCGATCGTGATTGTCCTAGACTCCGACAATGAATAACAATGATGGTGAGGAGTACAACCATGACGATAGTAGAAGAAAAAATCATCTAGGATAACCCTGATAACATATAAAATTAAGGAAATAATTATATTGATCTTTATTGTCATGACAATTGACTTATTTATACAAAGTATAAATATTATAAATGAAAAGACGGTAATCATAATCATTAAAATTACAGTAATGAATATAATATATTTGAGTATGTTGTCATATATGTTAGTTTTGATTATCGATCTAAACATGCCAATTTTCATTGATGAAGATCAATTTGAGAAATCTTTCTTAATTATTATTCTTATTGTTAATAGTGTTAAAATACTAGGAACGTGGAGATAATTGAAACTCTTTTTCGTTGATTTGTTTGTCCATAAACTGGATATTTATATACACGTTACAATACCAAATCAATTGAGAGATTCTAATTAATTAAAAATTCTAGATAACTATGAAAAGATTTATTCAAATTGAATTGAATTGATTTAACCAAGTCCAAATTGATTTATCCTTTTTTATCCCCCAAAAAACTCAACGGGAGATTTCTCACGTTGAGTTTGATTGCCAGCTTATTAAAGCGTTGTCTGGATAATGACTTAGTAAATATATCAACAATTTGATTTTCTATAGAGATATAAGAGACAAATAATTATTTAGTTGCAATACATTTTCGAACAAAATGAAAATCAATTTTTCTATATTTTGTATGAGCATGAAAGATCGGATTTGCTGCTAGATATGTTGTTCTAATGTTATTACACCAAATTTTTGATATTATCTTTGGCACAAAATATAATTCAGAAAGAAGTGATTGAAACTAAATAATTTCAGATGTTATATCACTAAAAATTTACTTTAAATTTGTCAATTTACTATTGACAATAATGTGTTCATTGAATTTCACTCTCATCATTATCTTGTGAAGGATTACACAACTGAAACAACCCTACTCAAAAGAGAAATTAGAGATAATTTTTATTACATTTAATCCACATCCACCAAGACCTTTAGTAGAGAACGAACAAATAAATTCTCTTAGCATGCAGGACTTGGTCGTCCATCTATTCGTCTAGTTCAAGAAATCATCAATAAGTTTAACCTACCAACTTCTTAGGTATCTCATTCTCACTTTTGTGAAGCGTGCAAGAAAGCAAAGAATCATAAATTATCTTTTGTCACTTCCTCTATATGTCTAATTTTCCTTTAGAAATAATTCACAATGATGTATAGGGACCTGCTCCTATTCTGTCAAATAAAGTTTTCTTTATTATGTGATTTTTATTAATAACTTTAGTAAATTTACTTAGGTCTTTCACATGAAAAGAAAATATGATCTTTTTGATATTTTTTATCGATTTCAAAGGCATGTCAAATGTTACTTTGCTCTTAAAATACTCTCTCTCCACTCTGATTAGGATGGATAATATCAAACACTTCATTGCTATCTCGACTCCTCAAGTATACCTCACGAGTCTCATATCCTCACACTTCTGAATAAAATAGTTTCGCAAAAAGAAAACATCGTCATATAATCGAAATTGTCTTAGCCCTTCTCAATTATGCATCGGTTCTATTTAAATTTTGGGATGATGTTATCCACACTGCGATTTATCTTATCAATTGTCTACCCACTCTATTGCTTTGACACAAATGTCCTATGAAAAAACTCTTTAATCAATCTCGTAACTTCATATTTTTACGTATCTTTGGTTGTACATGTTATCCATGGTTAAGACCCTACTCTAAACACAAACGTAATTCTCATTCTCAACAATATATTTTTCTTGATTATAGTAATTTACATCATAAGTATCGTTGTCTATATATATATATATATATATATATATATATATATATATATATATATATATATATATATATATATCCCAACATGTTATCTTCGATGAATCTCTATTTTCATTTGCAACTATAACAATAGCTCTATCCTTAGAAAATGGTGATACCTTTATAATATCGCCCAATATAATATCAAAGTTTCTGTAGATCATTTTCCTGAGGAGACATATTGAAACTATAAGAAGGAATGACATCTTAGGTCCTACTCCAGAACTCTCTGAAAATTCTTCTATACCATCGGATTCACTCTAAGTGTCTACTCCTACAAGAATAACATGCACCGACAATATTAAAAGGGACAACATTCAAGAATTTATTTTGTGTCCAATCTCGGAATCCTTATCAGCCAAAGATAGTATGCTTTCTAGCTCTATATCCTCCGATAATACAAGTCCATTGTCAAAATTAACATATCAATCTACTTTCTTATCACTAATAAAGAGTGATTCGGAAGATGATGTACCTCGTCGTATTTTTTTTTTGAGTGACATCTATGCACGATGTTCACCGATGACAATCCAACATTTTCTTCCTCAAGCTATGATACAATGTTAAAATAATAAGAATGCAGAGATAATTGAAACTCTTTTTCATTGATTTGTTTGTCTATAAATTGAATATTTATACACACATTAAGAGATTCTAATTAATTGAAATATTCTAGATAACTGTGAAAACATTTATTCAAAGTAAATTAATCTGATTTTTATCCTCTTTTAACTAGTTATGCCCAACAATCCTGTGTGCGCGCAATCTCTCCTGGGAATTCAAATCGTTTTTCCTAAATAATTAATAAAAAAAAAGAAAATCTGGATTCCCACGTCGATGAGTAGATTTCTGAGGTTAGAGAGGCGATGTGTTATATATATATATATATATATATATATATATGATTCACTCTGATTACATGCATATTTATTATTGTTCTCATATTATTGCTTATAATTAATGATATATATATACTATCTGTTCTCTATAATCAATCAGTTTATTTGTCTTTTTTTTTCCCCCTTATTCAATAGTTTTGCCACTCCAAAAGCATGTAGATATCTGCTGCAACTCTCTACAAACTATACTCAGATCCACAAACTGTACGTACTTTCTCGTAGAAAGTAGCTAGACACATATTAGTCGCAGAGGTTAAGATTGAGATGTGGAATACATGCACCAGCTCGACAAACTGAAATCCCATAATCTTCGCTCACGATCAGACATCGATATACATTGTCATGCAGATCTGATAGCGTTCTACTCATTCACAACCAAAGGAAATATTTGAAGGCCAAAGCCATTCCATAATATAAATTTCCCTATGCGAGGCTGAAGGAACTCGCCGCTTTTTCCACATATTTCTGGGCTCCCTTGAACCATCTCTTGTCGCCAGCTTGCGCCTTGCAGATGTACAGTTTTCCGTCGGACACAGACGCTGTTATCAGCTGATGCTTCCCGCCCTCGTCGCCGTCGGCTGTGCGCGTCAAAACGGAGACGAAGTAGTACTGCTTCCCGTCGATCAACGGCGTCGACTTCTCCAAGATGTTCGCGGTCGCCACAGCATCAGAGTCAAATCCTCCCTGCTCAAATAAAAATGGATTTTTACGTATAAATGCGCCCTCCGCTTATCGCGAGTAGATTGAATTTACCTCGGAATCAGTCTTGCCGGCGTATGTCTGTTTCCCCAGCAAGTAATCAAACTGAAAACCAAAGTACGTAAACGTTTTGGTCATTCTTGTTCTTCTCCAAAATATATAAAAAACGCATGGGATGAGGATAGCGATCAATCGACGATGTATTAAACCTTGCTGAGGAATTCCTCCGGGGAGCCGTAGTCGGCGATGGACTTGTTGGCGGTGGGCATGACGATGACGCTGACGCTGCTATTGGAATCGAAGTTGTCCTCGTAGCGTAGCACCTGCCCCGGGAACTCCACCTCCTTGCTCGGATTCCACTTCGCCGGGATCGAAAGCTTGAACCCGGGCCCGTTGTACGCGATGAAGTCCGTGTTCGTCTTCGGCTTCCCGAACACGTTCGCTGCGACCAATCGTTTCAAAACTGTATGTTTGGCGCGATTCATTGACCAAAGAATGGCAATTGGTGCACGAACTAATTACCGGCTTCTCCGTAGGCGGCGTCGGCAGGGGCAGCCTTGGAGCCGATTGCAGCAGCGCCGATGAGGACCGTGAGTGCTAAGCGGCGGGAGACGGCGGCGGTGCTGTCGTCGTCGACGGAGGCGGCCGGCTTCTGGGCTGCCCTGCAGAGAAGGTGATTGGGCTTGGGCACGAGGCGGGGGGAGGAGGTCCGAGAGGCGGCCGTGGCGGCTGTGGAAGGAACGAGATGGTGGAGGAAGCACGCGGTTGCGGCCATGTCTGCGTCGCTCTCTCTGCTTCGCTGCGCTCTTCTGCAGTTCTGCTGCTGCTGCGTTAGTTTTCGACCATTTAGTTCGATTTGCGATTCTTCCAATCGATAAGGATAAGATTGTGGTTGCTACGGATAGGGTGGCGGAAGCTGTGATTGGACCACGTGTCATCTCAACCATTTTTTCTCTGTCCGACGTGTCTTCCCCCTTGTCTCGATTCCATATTAAATTTTCATGACGATAATTTATTGTATTTTCAAAATATAATTTAAAACTCGTTAGTATTGTATTTCTTCTATATAATTTTTTTGCATTGTATATTATTATATCTATATCCCTATAATTTATACTATTTTTGCAATGTTATTTTTGAAGTTAATCATTAATTTATTACTATAATTTAATATATTTATTAGTTTCACTTTTTTTTTTTTCATATTTCAGATTTTATTTTCACATAAATGAATTCACTAGACACAATTTCAAAAACTAAATTTTATTTTAACGAAAAGTAATTATCTATCCAAACGAGTTTTTCTCTTGATTAAAAGGCACATTTGAATATAATAATTAATTTAACTCTGATTTATTTTCACTTAAAAAATACACACGCTAATTTAGTTCCTAAAGTATTTCGACGGAGGATTCGATTGGGGAAAAAAAAAAATAGAAATGGGAAAGTACAATGAGAAAGAGAAAAGAGAAGGACGAGTTTTTTCTGTTTAATTGGGACAGAATCGTAGAGAACGAACTGGAAGTCTGAAAGTTCTTAAAAGAAGTTAATTTCGAACAGATTGCACAAGCAGATTTTGACTGGGAATCCTTCAGGTAAAGTCATCGCGAGCATGCACGGTGGTAATTAAGTGTGGAGCAGCAGCAGCAGCAGCTAAACGACTTTTAATGGCGATCGAAAGGCTCCAAAAGCTGCAAATTAGATGAACAAATGAATGTGATATTTCAGAGCTGAGGGCTGATGCACGGCAGAGAGAATCCATGTGAGGTCCAAGCACGTTACGACAAGACGCAGCTGCATGCATGCCTGAAGCTCAAACTCCATAATCCTGCAGCCATAACTGCTCTATCGATCAGACCACGCCCTGCTACCAAGCTACGCCTAATGCACCAGCCTTATTCACATGATGCACACTCAGCCTCTGCAGCAACCTAAATAACTTTGGAATAGCCAGAGGTTTTAGAGCACCCCTTCTGCTTATATATCCCTCCTGCAATGTGTGGATAGACGGAGGAGGCTTTGTATATCCCCCCCTCGAAGCCAGCGCTGCACGAGAGACGAAGGGCTCAAGGCATGCAGTTGGTCGGAAAGGAAGAGAGATACATGCATGGTCAATGGTAAAGTTGCGTACTGTATTACTTATCGATCGTGCATGTGCCTGGCTCCCTGTATGCCACTCGCAGGGATTGCTAATCCATCTTCATCTTCGGCGATTGGCATCTGCGGCTGGCGTGCGTGGAGCCAAGCATACACATATCTTTTTTTTAAAAAACATTTTGGTTAATTTTGATATATAGTTAGAAGGTAATCTGGATCGATAGTTATAAGGTCTCCGTGTCTGTTTTCTATTCCACTTGAAGGCTTCCTAGTTAACATATATGATGAGGATATGTCAGTCTTGACTCTGTGGAAGGGTAGGAATTTGTGCTGCAGATTGAGTGCAGTAATTTGATTTCGTAGTGAATTAAGGCATGCAAGCAAAGCCTGCGCTCAGGTGGAAATTGGATTTCGGATCACGGCGCCCCATGCATGGCACGATGGAGAAGACGGTAGAGATCGAGCGTGAAGGCTTTACTGGAAATCGACCCCTAGTGATCTGAAAGGTTTGTGCATTGGCAACAGATATACTTCTTTTTGCCTGTCATAAAAATTGATCAAGTTCACTTTTAATATTTTTTTCGATGTTGACGAAAAATAAATAAATAAATCACTGAGAATTATATATTATCCGTTGGTATATATATATATATATATATATATAATTAGAGCCGGGCATTTTTCCTAACCACTTAAAGCTTCTGTGGCACTGATCCCCCAATCAAATTTAATGATCGTTAAAAGCTTGAAGACAGTCCTAAGAGTTTAAGCCTTTGGGAAAATTCATCAACTAAGGATACCCAGTTTTAGGGTCAAGCTGTTGTTTGTATTTTGTTTCTGAAAATCACCAATTGCTAAGTCTAGTTGGTCAACTTTAACATGGTGTTGAGAAGGTAATGTCCTTCTACAGTTCAAGCTTCTGTAGAAGTCTTTCAATCCACTAAGATGAAAATTCTAAATACCAACAAAGCAATAAGAATTTAACAATTTTTTTTTCAAGAAATGATACAAGCTCAAGAAAATGTAATATATATTACCTAAAAATCTCACTCTCCATGGAACAAAAACTTCCATCGCCTAAGAATTATTTTGGTGATTCTTGTATCAAAAAGGACAACCGACAACAGTGACATGAGACAAGTATATGGCTTCGGTCTAGAATTGATATTTTTTCTGTGTGCTGAAAAATCCTACCAGTTTGCTTAAGATCATATCAGGACCTCAACCCTATATATGGACCTTGGCAATTTCAAAGGAAAGGTGCTCACAAATATCTTATTCAGAATTTATGACAGAATAAAAAATCAACAAGAAGCATGAGATTTTTAGGCACCGTCTCACTATACACATAATAGTATTACTTAAGTATTGACATTGACTTGGATTATATAGTGTTGACCATTTCTATGCACAGCTATTTCTTAAGAGCCAAGTTATATTTGATGGGTCATATTAATAAAGAATATTCTAAGCAATAGCTTACTTCAGAAAAATAAAAATAAAAATAAAAACAATCTAAGGTGCTCACTTCTAAGTGTGAACTATTTGAATATACAACAAAGTTCAAAAGAATGCGTGCTTAATATGTGCGAAACATCACAACAACATCAAAGCTCACAAGATAAAAGAACATATATAAAAGGAGATACCTGAAGTTAAAAGCACATTTAAAACTGAAGGGAAAGGCAAGAGCACCAATATAAACATTATAGATCACACAGACAAAAATGGGAGGACTAAGCATTGGAGGTGAAATTTGTCCTTCCCTTTCAAGAAGAAATTGATCTTGGTATGGCAATCTTGTGTTTATATTAGATCTTCCACTAACTTTTTTCCTAACAAAAGAACACCAAAACTGTAAACATCTGCTCTCCTTGTCAACCACCCTTCTAGTGCATACTCAGGTGCCAAGTAGCCACTACAACCACATCGAATTGAAAGTCAAGAAGGAGAGAATGTTGGTTTAAGTTAGGAAGCCAGCTTAGACGTAACAATGCCACAAGAATCCTGATGAATAAAAAATAAAAAAAATTCAAAATAGAAAAGAGTGGAATGTTTTGGTAAACAAAAACATTGGGACTTAAAACCTCTGTAAATCAATCATACATACCCAGGTCATGTTATATATGCTAAGTATGATTTACATACACTGTTTGCTAAGCAATTAGTTTAAGAGCTCAATATTACTGATGTTGTGAAGCAAAACCAAAGATGCCAAAAATAAATGAACTAATAGTTGTAATTCATATACGAGTGGAAGTACAATAGCTCATAAACAAGAATCTTAGACTCACATTGTCCCTGCAACCCTAGTGCTGACATTGGGCACATTTTCTGGCACGAGCCTAGCCAAACCGAAGTCTGAGATTTTGGGAATCAGATTCTTATCGAGAAGAATGTTACTTGCTTTTATATCTCGGTGCACAATAGTAGGTTTGCCTTCTGCATGTAGAAATGCCAGACCACGAGCAACCCCAAGGCATATCTTGTATCTAGTCCTCCAAGTGAATTGAATGTCACTGTGACCCCTATCTAGGATTTAAGTAAAATCCCACAAAGGAAATTGAGATAGAAATTAATCAAGTATGTAGAAGGAAATGTATATACATATATATATAAATATCTAGTTCGAAGATCAAAATACCAAGAAGTGTTTGTGCGAGGCTGTTATTTTCAACATAATTGTACACTAGGATTCTGTGATCTTCTTCCACACAACAACCATAAATTCTAACCAAATTCTCATGAACAACATTGGCTATTGATTTAAGCTCACTAAAGAACTCCTGTGCTCCTCGTTTAGACTCATGTGATCCATCTTTAAGCTTTCCCTACGTACACTAGTAGATCAAGAATAAGACGAGCTTTCTTTTTGCTATGGGAATTGCACATGAAGAGCGACTTGGTTACCTTGAATACATAACCTTAGCCACCTTCACCAATTTTATTGTCAAGACAAATCTTGAGCAGCTTGTCTCAGTTCATTGTAAGAGTGTATCTTTACACCTTCTATTCCAGCTAATTCTGCAATCAAAACCGCCACCAGATTGACTAGTGCTTTATGTTTGAGCAAGTAGCTAAAAATAATACAATCGAAATGCTGGATTAACTTGAAGATCTGGGGTGTCTGTAGGACACACTTTGCTTTCTAAATAAGCAAGAGAAACAAGGCATGACCATGGAATTAAGCCAATCAGCTTCTGGTGTTGTAATGAATGGATGAAGAAGCATGGGCTATGAGATATATATGAGTATCAGGAAAAAAAAATTGAAATAGAATTTCTGAAGAAATGTACCATGATATCATCCTTTTTTCCTAAATAATTCACGTTTCTGCGTCATATAAAAAAATATCAAGGCAGGCGAATATGTTTCAACTTCCATTCCCTTCAAAAAAATTCTTACTAAAATGTGATAGCAACAAGAGGTATTAGGCTCCCATCTTTCCTACAACCATTGAACTTTGACATGATTGAGTTTAACAAACACAAAACATCAAACCCTAGGGTAAGATATAAGAGAGTAGAGAGGCAAGACAGTGGATCAATCGTTACCCCAGGAAATCCTTGTGCGAATAAGCAAAAGAAGAGATTGAAGAGCTAGAATTTACAGCTGCAATACCTCCAAACATCCTACAAATAATTGACAAAAGGGGAAAACAAACAGAAAGAAAAAAAAAATTCTCTGAAAAAAGGTACGCGCAATAAATTAAATTTCAAAAGGAAGCAATCAAATTAACCAACTACTATGATGGTCGATATCAGGGAATGAACAGGAATTCTACCAATCGGCACATTTTATACAGTATGAACAGAGCAAACGTACACTGATATAGTCTAGACAATATACCAAGAACAAGATAGCTCGGAAAATTAGTATTTTAGACCAAAAAATTAAAATGAAGGAGCAGCGGCTGCAAAACGACTTATATATAGAAAACAATCAATTGCCGCTGCAAAATCACGGGAAATTTCTCGTCCTGAATCACCTTAAGATGAAGATACTAATAAATCAACAGCCGGAAAAATAAAAACTAGCCGTTCTTTTAATTTTTACTCCTCAAATACACTCTGGAAAAAGAAATTGGTGAGGAAGACGATACATTTCAAATCTATGCTCGAGAGGAATCCACATCTGGATCGACAACAGAAGAATAAAGAAGATAATTACTGCCAAACAGAAAGAAAGAAAGAAAATTGAGAAAGGAAGTAGAGCAGCGCACTTCTTTCGGCTCTCCGTAAAAGATTTTAGATCTTTTACATTCCAGGATAAAATAGGAGAAGTTATAAATCTTGACGCGATTACAAAGTCACTAAACACTATCCTGAATCGAGGAAAAATTTTAGATCTCCCTCCATTGTTTGAATCAAACGTATAAAAATTTTGATGGGATTTTAGTCATATATTATTTTAAATAATAGAGAATATTTTAAGAGGAAGATTTTTTTTTTTTGAAAACAAATAGCTTATAAATAAAAGAATAATATGAACCAAATAATAGTCCCAAACTTGCCGTCAAAAGCAAAGTCAACCGCCACTCCGTTCTTCACTTTTCTCCCTCGACTTCGACGATGTGCGGGAGAATGCAGGAGAAGTCTCCACCGCAATAGTTCTCCTACACACCACTCTGCACGTGCGCCTCGTACAGCTGTAGCACGTTCTCCAGGTGCCACAACACCTCTCCCATCGTCGGCCGCCGCTTCCCCTCGTCGGCGAGGCATTTCTCGGCGATCTCCACAAACTTCTCCACCGACTCCGGCGAGTACCCCTCCTCCTTTAGCCGCGGATCTACGATCCGCTCCACCGGCCTCTGCCGCAGTGCCCATTCCGCCAGGTTGATCTGCTGACTCGGCAGGGTCGGGTCGATCACCGGCCGCGCGCACACCGCCTCCAGCAGCCCACCCCGAACGAGAACACGTCCGATTTTTCCGTCAGATGCTGTCGTCGGAAGTACTCAGGATCAAGGTACCCGAAGCTCCCCTTCACCGCCGTGCTCACGTGCGTTTGGTCCACCGCCGGCCCGTCCCTTGACAGCCCGAAGTCTGCCACCTTAGCCACAAAGTCCTCATCCAGCAATCTGTTGGTGCTCTTCACGTCGCGGTGGATGATCGCCCGCTCGGAACCCGTGTGGAGGTAGTGCAGCCCGCGCGCGGCGCCGATGCAAATTCCCACTCGCTGCCGCCACGTCAGCGCGGGCCGGTCGCCGCCCACGAGGTAGCTCCGCAGCGTGCCATTCGCCGTGTACTCGTACACCAGCACCATCTCCCCTTGCTCGTCGCAGAATCTGATCATGGATACCAAGTGCCGGTGCCGGAGCTTCGACAGCATCTCTATTTCCGTCTCGAACTCTCTCACTCCCTGCTCTGATTGTTTGTTGGCTCGCTTGATTGCCACCGTAACCCCCTCGTCGATCTCTCCTCTGTAAACTTTACCGAAGCCCCCTGTTCCAAGGACGAGCGCCTTGTCGAAGTTCCTGGTCGCAATTTTAATCTCTGCCACGGTGAATTTTCTCCCGACCCTGTTCTTGTTCGAGCTGAACGAAGTCTTCATCGTCACCGCATTTTTTGTGCTTCCACGATTCTTCTTCTCCGGCGGCGTTTTCTTCCGGCGATGTAATAAACCGACATGAACCGACAAACCGACGACCATTAGTCCGAAAGCGAAGGCAGAAGAGGCGACGGCCGCCAATAAAGTCTTATGCGTCGGCTTCTGAGCGGCTCTGCTACTCTGAGTTGCGCTGATTCGCTGGTGAGGGTGAGCCAGAATCCCGTTCCTGCTCAGCTTGAAGATCTCGACGCCATTGAGAAGTGCATCGGCGCCCGATCCACTCGCAAGAGAATTGGGTCCCAACTGGAGCCAAAGCGAGTCCACCTTCGGCGAGGTCGCCGACACGTAGTCCTCGTGGTAGGCCTTGTTCTTCCCGCCTGCTCGAACGAACACATCAAAGTTCTCCGCTGCTGTCTTATTGTTAATATAAATCCTAAAAATTCTCTGGTTCGGCCTGTCGTAGACGAGCTCGGAGAAATGCAACCGGATTAGGTAATCGAAGCTGGGATCCACGGGGAACCTCGACGACACGTTGAATCTCCTCTACACTACTAGGTTGTCCGTCATCGTCCTCGCCGTCTCGTAGACCAGCAGCGGCGCGAAGACGGCGGTGTCGCTGACCGACGAGTAAGTCACACTGAAAGTGTTACTGATGCTGTGCGCCGCGTTGACCGAGAACATGAACTGCTCGTCGGAGTTCCAGTTCCTCCATAGGGCTCGGTCTTCGCTTGGCTTGATTTCTCGCCCGCCGACATTTAACCTGTGCATGGTCTCAATCCCCGAGCTCGAAGGGAGCAACTTGTCGACGACCGGAATCACCTCGAGGGCGGTGACGAAGGCGAAAGAACCGGGTTCGGGGATGAACTCGATCCTGAGTTCCGTGAGGTTCACGTCGAGGGAGAACTCTCTGAAGAGAGAACTGATCTTCGAGTTGCTGACCCCATTCTTCCAATCTATCTCGCGGGGCGCGTTGAACTTGGAGAGCAGCTTGAGATTGTTGGCAAGCAAGTCGAAGGAAGAACCGCTGGCAATGAAGTTGCCAAAATCGAAGGGGCGGTAATGGAACCTGATGAAGTAGTTCCCCGGAACCACTATGAAGTCGAAGCTCGCCGAGGTGTTAAAGATCCGCGCAGTTTGGTAGAGTGATCCATAGATCGGGTCCTCAGAGATCGTCGAAGCAGCAGCAGCGACTCCAACGGATGATGATGAGAAGTTTTGGCCAGGAATCGAGTCACCAGTCCACCGTCTGCCATCTATCGTGATGCTGGAATTGCTGCCGCAGTTAATGAAAAGAGGTTTCGCCAGAGCTTCGACGGATGCTTCAAAAAGAGACAGAGATGCAAGGAACGCAAGGAACGATACATTGAATTCCATGTCGGACAAATCAGCAATTAACAATCTATCAAGCTAGTCAGTAGCTGCACCTCTCTTCAAAATCGCTCCTTTCTTCCCTGGAGATCGACTCAGGAATTGAACTGCGTTCACCATTGTTGTCTTTGAACAAATACGCAGCAGGAAGTGAAAAGGACCACGCTGAGATACAGATTCTGCAAACTGGCTTCCTTTTGCATGGAAAGCCTACAGTGGGATCAAATTGTAACTGATCATAGAGATGATCATCGTGCAATTCAAAAGGTGTTCTTGGAGTGTACGAAAACCTGATATGGCAATACAGGCAGACGTTTCGAAGAGGGAGCAACCTCAGATTTCAAAACTATTTCTGAAATCTGAAGTGCTAACCAACGAATCGCAAAGATTAGATAAATTAATATCAAACTTCCAATTTGCATTTCTCAAAGGAAGGAGTACAAATGATTGCTTCTTATTTGCAATCAAGGCAATTAATTGGAGTTACAAAAGCGAAAAAAAAAAGAAAAAAAGAAAAGAAGTGGCAATGATAAAGATTGGCTACGAGAAGGTTTTTGAACAATTCTTGTTTATCCTCGAACTTTCTAGCTTCCACTCTGACAAAAGCTCTTCTGATAAAACGTTACAAACCTGAAACTGCAACGAGGAACGCGAGACCGCCAAACTTTAGCGGATCGATCCACGCTATAAATTGAAACTCGAATTGTAGTCAATTAGTTACGCCATAAACCATGAAGGAGCGGTTTCATCCTGCAGCGCTCCTGCTCCTGCTGACCGTTGCTCCCCTGATAATGCCTCTGCCTGACCCTGCCTTCTTGGTGACCTGCGGAGAGGTGGCGATGTCCCTGGCTCCATGCCTGCCTTACTTGCTCGGCTATGAGACCCAGCCGGTGGCCGTCTGCTGCGGGGGCGTCCGCCTGCTCAGCAACTTGTCGCTCACCCCGGGCGACCGCCGCGCCGTCTGCAACTGCCTGAAGCTGGCGGCGGCGTACGTGCAGAGCCTCAAGGAAGCCAACATTGCTGCGCTGCCGGCTTCCTGCGCCACTCCGCTGCCCTTCCCTTCCAGCTCGCACACTGACTGCGACGTGTACATATCACACATGCATGCTGTACTTATGTTTAATTAGCCTCTGCTTCCATTGATCTACTAATTCGACTGGCGCAGGATATCTTGACTTGGAGCGGACGATCTAGTGAATCGTATGCACGTCATGGAGAATACCTCTGCCTTTATCTCGTATCTAACTTATTTACATAATGCTGTGCCGTGGCTTGGGGGCTGTGTGCTACTGTTGAGATAATGGAGTACTGAACTTTGTGTATGAATTCGTCATCTATTATCGCAATCCAAAAACAACTGATCAGTCTGATGGAACATGTATGACAGAGTGCAGATAACCCCAAACGACTGAGGTTTGATTCAAAGGGAGAATATTGTAGACAACGACTAGAAATGCTTATATAATTTTTAAGATCACGAGTTTTGATATTTTAAGCTTTAACAAAATTAGACACTGCAGAACAGCAATCACTAGTGGAATTAAAATAAAATAAAAAACTTAATGTGTCACCGATGGCCCTAGATCAACTGACTTGGCTAGCTCATAATTACTATCGACATCATTGACAAGATCAATGATATGGTGGGAGTATATCCCATCACCAGATAAAATCAAATCAATAGATAAATTCGGATCCAATCAAATTAAATTAGATTAACTCAAATTCATTCACATCACATCCGAGCTCGACATCTTCCTTCCATGAAGGCACATTTGCCCTTCACGTCTTCCCTCCATGAAGAAAGTCTATGATCTTTTCTTCCTATGTACAAGGTAAAAAAAAAAAAAAAAAGTAATATTCTAATATTCTATTCTATTTTTCTCCCGTTTTTTCATTTCTTCCATTTTTTAACTTAAACATCGGAGAGACTTCGTCGAGATACATCTCGATCTCCCTTTTCACTTGTTTCAGATCCTTTCAAGTCCGAAGTACTAACCATTTAGACAATTGATCTGAAAAAGGTCGAGCTTATAAAGGTCGATCTAAGGACTCTCGACTTTTCGAAGTTTCATGTACGTCCGACCTCCCGAAGTGCCGTGTACGTTCAATCTCCTGAAGTTTCGTTGGCACTCAATCTCTCGAGACCCCAGTGACGACCCAACGAAACTTTATAAAAGGGAGTCGATCTAATCAAATTGACATCTTGAAAATCGACTTGATTGATACTCAACTGATCGAAAAGACTTGACTGACCTTAAACATTATGCTCAAGTCATCCTATCCAATAATCTCAAACTGGATCAACCAACATGCTTAATCGGGTTGTATGACAAGACCAATTTGCCTCGCCTATTTGGATTAGCCTTGGCACACTCGATCTACCTTGCTCGCCCGTTTCGATAGACTTGATCAAATTGACCAATCTAATCAAAGCGACAAACCTCACTGTAATGGTTAGACCAACCGACATGGTAGACTCAGTACCCTAGCTAGATTGCTCACCCTTCTTGAATCCATTAAGTGGTCTGCTTAGTTTGCCTGTACCGACCAAATCGATTGACCCAATTGGACCGTCTAACTTGCTCGACACATTTGGATTGCCCAAATTACCTGGCTCGATTTAATCATCCAACTCGATCCGACCATTTAGACTTGACTGAATTGCTAGACTCCACTCAGATCGAATTAATTATATATATTGTTGTAATAGGAAGAAATTTTGCCAAACATAATTGATATGGATTCACATTATTATTGAGAAATTTGATAAAATCTAATAGCTCTAATTCAACACCTTTGTTATTAATTAGTCTGGTAAATTAAATCTAGAATAAAATAAAAAAAAATAAATTGATTAAACATACGTCACACACGCATCTTCTATGTATAAACTATTTATAATATCATAGTGGATCGACTATGTAAAGTGGAGATATAACAAATCGATAATTAATATCATTTTCTAAATTTTTATATTAAATACTCTTTCTTCATCTTAAACTGAAAGGGTAGAAAAAGAGAGGATTGTCTGATTGATACCTTTTATCCTTATAAAAAAAATGGAGATTATTTGTGGAATTCTGTGGCTTCTATTAATTCTTTTTCTTACTCCCCTTCGATATGGCAGTGATGATGGCTCCCAATTCTTTGGATAAGGAGAAGAAAAATAGTAATAAAAAAAAAAATATGTATGTGAAAATTTTTGGGATATGTAGTAGAACGTACTGCAAGCCAACGCTTATGGATGAGAAAGCAGTGTTGGAGATCACTTCTTCATTGCCACCTCCAAAAGCTAATCCAAAACCCATCCCTGAAATGCCCATACCACCCCCTTCCTTTGCTGACCCATTCCTCACCCCTCTAATCTCATCGTTTGCCTTTTGTAGCGCTTGTTCTAACTCCTGCAATCCGACAAACGAACCAGCATCTCACGTCCCCAGCCCATATATTTAGTGCCCTCCACTCCACACCCTCCGTAGCTTCATTTCTCCTGTTATAGGTGAGCAAGGTTTGCGTCCTTTGTTCTCTCTTTCTTTCTTTTTGCAGAATTCGTATCGAGTTATCTACGGTCTCTCTTTTATTTGTTGTATATAGGTCGGTTGAGGTCGCGTAGGTTGTAAAACCGTGAGCATGGAGATCACCAACGTGATGGAGTATGAGGCCATTGCCAGGCAGAGGCTGCCCAAGATGGTGTTTGATTACTATGCCTCGGGCGCAGAAGACCAATGGACCTTGAAGGAGAACAGAGAAGCTTTCTCGAGGATTTTGTAAGCAATCTCTTGTCTTGTTTCTTCTTTTATGTTTTTTTTTTTTGCTTTTTTGTGTTGATTCGCTACAATTTTGCATCAATCTGTTTTACTGGTTATAGGAGAAAATTAAACTGGTCTAGTAAAAGTTTTTTGTTTTAATTTTTATGCATCTAAGGTCGAGTTTATTGTGATTAATTTGGATTTAATCTATGCAATCATAATCTATATATTAATAATCGGCATGACTTAGCTGAATGATTTGACTTTCATCTAGTCTTCTTCTAACGAGACGCAATGGAATATAATAATGATCTACTTGCTGTTTCTTGACGATTCTATCTTATGTTGCATGATGTTTGATCGTAAAACAGATTTCGCCCGCGCATTCTCATCGACGTCTCAAAGATCGATATGACCACCACTGTATTAGGATTTAAGCTATCAATGCCGATTATGATTGCTCCCACTGCCATGCAGAAGATGGCCCATCCTGATGGTATGATTTCAATCGAGGATCATTAATGAAATCGATATTAATTCCTAAACTAATTAACCATGGCAGATTCTTAGTTTATGTTACTGCTTTTGCAACATTACAGGAGAATATGCAACAGCAAGAGCAGCATCAGCCGCAGGCACCATAATGGTTAAGTTTGTTCTTTTCCTCTGTATGTTTTGTTAGCTACGAGCGAAGTATCATAAACTTAGCCACTTGAATGTTTCTTTTACAGACACTCTCATCTTGGGCTACTTCCAGTGTGGAAGAGGTTGCCTCAACGGGGCCGGGAATTCGATTCTTCCAGCTCTATGTAAGCTATCTTCTTGATGATGAGAAACTCCATTTCCTGTGAGTTTTCCTGATCTCAGCTTTATCTCATTCTTCGATTACTCGTCAGGTCTACAAAGACAGAAATGTAGTTGCGCAACTGGTTAGAAGAGCAGAAAGAGCAGGGTTCAAGGCCATAGCCCTCACTGTTGATACTCCAAGACTTGGCCGGAGGGAAGCCGACATCAAGAACAGGTACAGTGGTCTATTTCCCCCTCGATCGAATGGTAATCAGTTCGGGTTCTAATACTTGAATTACAGATTCGTCCTGCCACCATTTTTGACCTTGAAGAACTTTGAGGGCCTGGACCTCGGGAAGATGGATCAGGTGAGTCTTGTAACCTATATTCTTGGAAGAGTTGATACGCACCTATTTTCTCGATTAAAATGTCTCTGGTTGACCTGTAGGCTAATGACTCTGGGCTCGCCTCGTATGTTGCTGGTCAAATTGACAGAACCCTGAGCTGGAAGGTATGCTACTTTACAGAGACCAATCCTTAACAGCAGATCGAAGCGAAAGTGATTTCTAGCTACTGATACCGATCTCTTTGAACTGATTATAGGACGTGAAGTGGTTGCAGACGATCACTACTATGCCAATCTTAGTGAAAGGAGTTATAACTGCAGAGGACAGTAAGCATTCTGATCCTCGAGCCTGAATGTTTAATTAAGTCGAATATTAGACAGACATTTTCGACCTTTTTCGCTCCCAACATGCAGCGAGGCTGGCCATTCAGTCTGGTGCAGCTGGTATTATTGTATCCAACCATGGAGCTCGTCAGCTCGACTACGTTCCAGCTACCATCAGTGCTTTGGAAGAGGTATCTGCATAGAGCAAAACTTTTCCATTAGATTTTTTTTATCTGCTAAAGCATTCTACTGACAAAGCGACGGCGCCAAATTCAGGTTGTGAAAGCTGCACAGGGGCGCGTTCCAGTCTTTCTGGACGGCGGAGTTCGCCGGGGAACTGACGTCTTCAAGGCTTTAGCTTTGGGGGCTTCTGGAATATTTGTAAGTAGAAGATGACCTTCGTTCTTCGTTCTTCGAGTCAGTATGATCTATGATTTCAGGCAATTAATCTCCTCGATGATTTTCTTTCTCTCGACTGGCAACTAGATTGGGAGGCCAGTGGTGTTTTCTTTGGCTGCTGAAGGTGAGGCCGGCGTGAGGAAAGTTCTGCAGATGCTTCGCGAGGAATTCGAACTCACCATGGCATTGAGTGGCTGCACCTCGGTCAAGGAAATCACACGCAACCACATTGTGACTGAAGCAGACCGCGATCGTCCCTTCTCGAGGCTATGAATGGTCCGGAAGACAGACTCGTCTACAGATGATCGAACTTAGAACCATGGAATGGTCTGAAGAACAAACTGTGAAGAAACTATATATCTCTATCCCTCGCGGGAAAAGTTCTTCATTAAGATATATGTTTAAAGTTTTAACTCGACAGTGGAACATGTTCGGATGGAAATTACGTATTCGGTATCTGCTGTATAAAATTTTTATATATACATACATACGTGTGTATTGACTTAATGGTTCGTATAGCGACTAAGACAGGCTCGGAGTTGAGGAAATAGAAGATGATCGATCATGATCTGCACTAACAGGTTGCAGGATGAGTCAAGAAGCAAGAGAGCCCTGAAAAAACTTGTGTTGATTAGACGTAGTGCAATTGAGCTAGTTGGGTGTTGGTTCAATAGATTAAAGGTACTATGCAGAGGTAAATGATGACATGTGGAGCAAGTTTGGTAGCTCCAAAGATCCTGGAGACCTGGCTTAAGGTGTACTCTAAGGTAGACTCGAAAAAGAAGGGAGAAAGATGACATGTGAAACAAGCTTAAAGAGCTTGGTATACTTGTAAACTAGGAGTGAAGGAAGACAAGTGAAGCAAACTTTCGACGATCAAACATGGAGTGAACTCGAGGGAAACAAAAGGCATTGATAAAAAATCTTCATGTGAGATTAGGAGGGATATGTAGTCTTGAACTTGTACTATTGAGCAGCATATCAAAGATGTGTGTAGTTGTTTGATTAAAACCTTAGATTGAGGGATATTTTATATGCTTAATAGGGTGTAAACTAAGCAAAGGAGAGAAGCACCAAGTCAGGTCAATCAATTTAGAGTGAAATTTAATCGACGATTGTAAAGTCAATTAGACGATAGGCTTTTGGTGAAGAAAAAGGATTTATTCAAGCAACAGTCAACTAGAGGTTTATCCAAGCAACAATCAACTAGAGGTTTGTCCTATCGACTGGAAACTAAAGTATGCGGACCATTCATTTTATCAAAATTCAATTGAAAATCAATCAAAATTATCAATTTAGATTTTTAAACAATAAACATCCAGTTTCTATATTCCCTCGCAAGCGGGTTAGACTTTGAATTGTCTCTCTTAAAAACCCAACAATGGCATTTCTTAATATCGACTGTGGATGAGCAAGCAAAAGCAAACGTACGACTAAAAACAGAGAATCATAAGGACACAGGAGAAAAGGATAAATGCAATTCCCAGTCAACATGGAATTCAACAATCGACCGCGGGCTCTGAACATGAAATAGCAACAAAACAAATCCAATGGACACAGTCACTGATCAAAATCCATGCAATAGAACACGCTTACAGAATAGTAGTAGAGTCAAGGAGCCAAATATTCACATAAGAAGAGACCTTAGAAGAATTTGTTATACTGGCTGGTGAGAGAGTCCCTGAGGTTTGAGTACAATCCGAAGAGAGAGTACTGCTTCAGATTCGACACCTCGTACCATGAATTGAGAACGGTACGGTGCTTATCGGTACCTGAAAAGGCCAGTTGTATACCTATGCTGCAGTCCACAGCACCGCCCTGGGTTTTGCAGCTAGACGTCCTGATTGCGCAAACTTGATTATTGAGGCAAACAAAAGCTGACTTTCCGTTCGAACAAGAACCACAACCATCTCGCTTCCAGTACAGATTCTGGAGTATGCCCTTCTTGAATTCAAGAACCTACATTGATGCGCAAGAGAGAAAGAGCATCACAGGTAGGTGGGATAGATAGTCTTCATGTCTCAACACACAAGTGGTATCATACCAGAGTAAAGCTGGTTACTGCATAAGTGCTGTTGCCAATAAAAATGGGAATGGAACGAGCCGCATATTTCCGGCCGGCAAATGCAACCATGAATCCCCCATTGGTAACCTGTAATGGATAAATTTCATGGATGATGATCCCTCTTAATCTTATCAAGGATTTTTTTTTTATAGTTAAATCAAGAGGATTCAAATTTCTCTAGCTTAGTTTTTCCTATTTAACGCCAACATATATTATCAAGGTTCACTGGAAAGCATCACATATATTACAATGTGCAAAAGGAAAAGTAAGAGTTACAACTAGCAATAATGTCCTTCAGACTAAAGCAGAGCCTTTGAAAGCAGTGCGAAACGTGGATAATATGTCAAATATCCTTTATTTTACAAATTGGAATGTTTGCTTCCAGATACCAAGAATATCTAGTTAATTAGCACAGCTATAGATATCGAGCAAGTGTATCAGATATGTTGGATACTTAGCTTGTAGGTCAAATGGATTTTACCTTGGTGGAAAAGGAAAAATACAGCTTATCCTCCAAGAGATATTGCACTCTGATTCTGACCCATAAAAGAGAATTTTTTTCAATTCAACCACCTGAATTTACCTCTGTTAGGCTTAATCTCTTCTTTCAACTTCATAAATTCCTCCCCATCCTTTTTCCATCTCCATCTTGATCTCCATGAATTTCTCCCATCTTTCACTTCATATCCATCTCAATCAACTTTTCTGATCTTATTCCTCTTCCAGCTTCTTCCTCTTTTCTACCTTCTTATTCTTCCTCCTCTTTTCTAACCTCTTCTTCCTCCTCTTCTACTACATCCTCTTTATGGACTCCTTTTCCATTTTCCTCCTCTTCACCTTTCTTCTTATTAGTCCATCATGGATTTTTCTGCAATTGGCGCTAGGGTTTCACTTCTGTGAAGTCTGATCTAGTGGCATAAGCATTCGTTTCTATGTGCCTTAGCTTCTGCTTCCCTCATCCTCCTTGTTGGTGAGTTGGGTAACAAGGAAGAATAGCGCGGGGTTGGGCAGGATAAGGGAGGAAGATAGCCAGATTAAACTTGATTAAGAAATACTACAATTTTGCACCTTGCTTCAATACAAACACGACTCAATAACTAGGGTGGATAAGAAAGAGGCTAAATAGTCACGGGCTCATCCCCAGGCAGGCAAACTGACATAAAAAATAGGAAAATCAGTATTTTACTTATAAAAGTGATACCATTGAGCATTCACAATGGAAATTGAATAACTTGAAGATAGTGATGGATGGCAGTTGTTTATTTGAGGTATTTTCTCCTCCAACTTAGGAGCAAGGAATGAGCTCAACCAACTATGCTACAGATTTGCTACATCAATGGATCTAATTACTTCATGTAGCAATCAGGCCTTAGGATCTACCCTAGCATTTCAGATCAAAGCTCCATTTAGTGAGCAAAACATTATTTTTGTTGAAAGAAACATCCAATTTCAGTGTATCCACTAACATGATAGAATTAATTTTTCCTGACAAGGATTCCTAAAGCTCAAAGAAGGGCATAAACATGACAATTCCAAAAGAAAAAAAAAACATCAAAGATACACTTGAAATGACATCTATCATTAATTCCTTATCAACGAATACCATAAACAAGAACAAGCCATGTTGGTTCCTACTATAATTATGAACCTGCAATCACATACATTTTCATAGTTAAGACAATTCTAGAAGTCTCAGATAAGGTTCAATCGATACAAAAGTACTTAGTAGTCACAAAGAATATAACAAAAAACTTTAAAGTGTAACAGAATATCCATTAGTGAGTGAAGTACACAATGGTCTAGTTTCTCCGTGACCTCACCTAGGGTTGTAATGGGTAATGCGCCTCAATTTTGAATGAGAAGGAGATGCTCTTGACCATTATTTCAAAACTGACCACACTCATGAGTATACAAGGGTCTAGTTTCGCCATGGCCTCACCTAGGATTGTAATAGATAATGAACCTCGATTTGGAATGAGAAGGCAATGCCTTGACCACAATTTTGACTTCTCTCAGAACAGACTACACTCACAAAAAATTATAAAAAAAAAAAATAATGCCACTTGTTTCTCATCATCATCATCAGAAGGAAGCCTTGACACAACGGTAAAATTATTGCCTTGTGATCAAGAGGTCACGGGTTCAAATCTTAGAAACAGCCTCTTGAAAAAAGCAATGTAAGACTGCGTACAATGGATTCCTTCTCCGGTACCCCGCGTGGCGGGAGTTTCGTGCACCGGGTTGTAGTTTTTGTTTCTCATCATCGCGATCATAATCATTACCATTAATCCCAAGTTTTAAATAGGGTTGCTTTATCCCTCCATTTCCACTTAGTATTATTATATATGACTATATCCCCAGTAATATTTAAATTAATTTTTATTATATTGCCTAATAGTTTTTCTTTAGCATAGCTCTACCTGTTTTTTCTTTCACTTTAATACAATCTATTGTTTATCTTCAAATATTCCTATCATTTCAACCCAACACCATGCACAAGGGGAAAAAAAAACGATGCACTAACCTTGCCTAGACTAGCCTAGCGTGAATATCCAACACCACACCCAAGCTAAATAACTTGCACAGGGGAGAAAATATATTGCACGAGCCTCACCTAGTTTGCATTGGGCACCTAAGTGAGCCTCGGGGAGGCATTAACAACAGCAGACATTATGCGGACCAGTGGTGTCTCCATCTGTTGGAGTACGAACACCACTTTGTAGGAGGTGGGAATTATCTACATAAAGCAATGAGTACTTAGTGAGCATTACTTAAGAGTTAAGAAACGGGATGAAAACAGCCATAGAAACAAGATGAACACAACTGTAAATCCCTGTACAATTATCGACTTTTTGGTAGATTATCTTTCTTTTCTGTTATATCTAATCACCCACTAATTGTTTTCACTCTATTTACTTCTCTTTTAGATTTAGATTTACAAGAGATGCGCAAGAAAATTATGTTTAGAGTTAATTGACGCAAGTATCTAACAAATGGTTACTCCTCTCTAGCTCCTCTCTTGTCTCTAATCCTTTTCTTCTATAATCAAAAAGAATTTTGATCTTCTCTAATATAACATTGCTGTCCTTTTCTGATCACAAAATCACAATTTTAATAATTTGCTGTTATCATACACCAATAATACAGTCACTCTGCATACAATTTATACTTATATTTGTGACTCATCTAAGTGATTTAGGTCTTCCTCATTATCCTGAAATTTATTTTATTTATAAGACTTGGTCAACTATGGAAAGATCAAAAACATGTGAAATTTGACAAAGATTCCCTCATAAATAATGAAAAACAAACTCAAAGGGAGTATAGAAAATCAAAAACATGTGAAATTTGTCTTTTGCTTCGTATTCCAAATAAAATGGTAAAAAAATAACAAATTTTTCCGCTACTCATCAAGTAAACCAGCAAAGAACACAAACAAACCCTAGATTCATATCCAGACACTCAAACATGAAATAAATTCGAGAAAATGCAGTCAATCGTACAGGGAAAGAGAGATGCGTAACAGAGCCGAGCATACCGACGGGTAATTGGTGGTGTTGATCGTCAGGATGGAGATCTCGTCGACCTTGGGACGGAACACCGCGATCTGAGCATTACCGGAGGAAAGGGAGAGACGACTGTCGCAAGGCGACAAGTGGGCGCCGTTGGAGTAGAACGACTCGCGGTTGGCGAATGCGAGACCGAAGGTGAACCCATCTCGCCGCTGGATCTTGGAATCGGCGCAAGGGGCGAAGACGTGATTCTCGTTACCAGCAGCCGCCACTGCCGCCAGAAACGCCACCACGACCGCCGCCGCCTCCACGACAGCCCTCATTCTGCCGTTCATCTCTTTTCCTCGCTCACAGGAACGGATCGCGTCGTCGGCGGTGGACTCGCCGAGCTTTACGGCAGCAGGTGATTCAGAGAGAAAATATGCGGGCGAATAATTTGGACGGTCGAGAGCGAGGGGAATCGAGATCAAGGGCGTCGGTCTTATCGAGCGGAATCTTTACACGTCACGGCAACAAAACTTATGCGCCTTTCCAAAAAGACAAAGCCCATGCATGGCTCGAGTGCGCCAAACAAATTGGGCTCGTAACCAAGTAATTTTGTTGAGTTTGATCTAATTCAATTAATTATTTAAAAAAAATAAACTATTTAGGGATAAAGTATTGTTTTTTTTATAATATAGATCGTTGGTGATAATGAAAAAAAAAATATTCCTTTGACTTCCACTCAATTTTTTAATGATGTGAAAATGACATCGATATGGAACATTGACCATGAATATTGCTTCTAAAGATCAACTTCCTTCAATAGGCCACGGTTCCATTAATTGAGCGAGCTCCATCCTTCTTCGTCCACAGTTGACTTCACAACGAGAATCCTCGGATCATAATTTTGATCTCATGAACTCGACGGACACCGCCACCGCCGCCGCCGCGCTCGCCCCGGCCGCTGGCACGCTGAGCACCTACGGGGGCGGTGGGATCAGGTACGCCCTCGGCGTGTCGGTCAGCGTGCTCTCCGTCATCGTCACCATCACCGTCGCGTTCAGGTACTGCACCAGAGCCGCCGGCACCCATGGATCCCGTCAGCAGGTGGCCACCGACGTTGAGGCTGCGGCGGCGGCGGGGCTCGATGAGGTAACTCTGATGAGCTACCCGAAAGCGGTGTACTCGCAGGGCGGCGCGGCCTCGAGCTGCTCCATATGCTTGTCCGATTTCAAGGAGGGGGAGGTGCTCAGAGCGCTGCCGGAGTGCCGCCACTTGTTCCACCTGCAGTGCGTCGACCCGTGGCTGAGGTCACGGCCGACGTGCCCGCTCTGCCGCACCTCGCCGCTGCCGAGCCCCATGCCGTCGCCGCTCGCTGAGGCCATTCCACTAGCAAGCGGAATTGTGTAGGCAAATCCAGAGATTCATGGACCTGTTGACATTCTCAGCTACTCTCCCGATCGATCAGACGGAGATGCATCATCACGTCCGCCCTGTAGTAGACTTCTATAGAATGAACTTTTTGACTGAAAATATGTTGATACAATAAAACAGAGCAGTTTATATTGACTATTCAAAGTTTAATATGTCCATTTAGAGCTAGCTAGCTAGCTCTACACGATAAGTAATTTTGAACTTAACGCAATGTAAGAAATATATAGCCACTGCCCCCATTTATAAGAGTCCATTAAACTCTCCTTTGAGAAATATATATATATATATATATATATATATTATATTTTAGTAGGTGTTGTAGATGATAAATTATATATAAATCATGTGATTGACAATCTAGTTCGACTTATAGTCACATGTCTAGATATAGCTCATGTATATAAATTATCAATCAATTTCTTTTTAATTCTCTAGCTAGTTAGCACTGCATTTTGGAACCTTTCCTTCTCTTCCAGCTCTATTTGGTGATAATACAAGTGAAAATTGTAAGCAATTCAATCTTTCATAGTCCATTGTCATTTTGCTCGAGACAATTTTTTAAAAATATATATTATTTTTCTTCTCTGCATAGATTTTTTTTTTTTTTTGGACAAAGTCACAAATAAGACATGATTATTCCATACACGAGCTTGCGATGCTGATCCATTAACAACAAAAAGAATTAATATGCGCGAGACAAAGCAATTAAAGATGAAAATGAACGAGATAAGATTAGAAAATTCTTCTTATCAAATAAAAGAAGAGTAAAGGAATCATGTACCTCTCAATTGCATGCACTAAAGTTTTTCAATACGAAACGATTTTAGAAATCTCAGATTTTTTTCCACCTTTTCTTCAAAAAAAAAGAAAAGAAGAAAAGAAAGAAAAACTTGAGGTAAAGAATAAGAACGACTACAAATTATTACTTCGACAATTGCTGCATGCACTCTCTCTGGTGTCTCTTTTCTCATATCGGTGCTGGCGCTGTGAGTCCTGCAAACGCTGTGGTAAGTGGGAAACACTTGAAATGACGTTTCAGACGTCGAGCGTCGCGTCCAACCATGAAACGTCACTCACCTATCTCATTGCCTTTTCACCAGCAGGCATTCATGTGAGTGGTTGGGAACGTGTGTATATATCATCAAAATCACTCCCTAGCCACTCTCTTTCTATTTTATCTATAGAAACGGAAATGCATGTTAATCCGTTTTCAATTATTTGCTGAAATGAAACACATATATGTTGGAACAAAAGCAAACAAAAACAAGAAGGCATGCATTAATTCTGGGGGAGGAGAAGAAATTAAGGATAAGCTGGGCCGGTCCACAAGAAACAAGAGGAATTAAAGAGAGCTAGCCATACGTCCACAGTGATTCAATGTTCTACGGCGGGGAAATTAATGTGTCAGACGGTATTGTAAGAAGACCAGGTGGGGGAAGGCAGGCAAGAGGCTGCAAACACTGCCATGAAATCCAATGCGGATTGAGAGGAGATCGATGTAGGGGAATAATTAAAGTGGGACATGAAGCCCGATGTTTGTGGCGCTGCAGAAGCCACCCACCCCGCGTGCATGCGCCTCCTCCTCCTCCTCCTCCTCCTCCTCCTTCCAACACAGTAACAGTATTATATATCCTTCTTCGTTCCTTCTTTCTGTCCGATTTCATCTCTGTTGTTCAATATAATCCACCCTCAAAGCACACGCGCACTCGCATGTAAACGCTCCTGTTGGCCCACGCGCAGCACCTTTTGTCCTTCACTGCTTCTTGTTGTCTCGTTAATTGGTTTCTCAATATGTAAACTTTTATCGTAATTAACGGTAAGAACTTGGAAGGGAAGAAAGGAGTGGAAAGAGAGAGAGAGAGAGAGTCTGTTTGGTTCGGAGGGAAGTGAATGCCAGTGAACCTTGCACATTCTGAATCACTGTTGACAACGACACTTCATTGCTATCCAACAACTTTCTCTCTCTCTCTCTCTCTCTCCGTGTATCTGAGTGTCTTCACTATGTTCTCTCTCGTGGAAAACGCCATGCATTTAAATATGAGTACGCAGGGAGAGGTGACATACTGTATCTTCCATTTTTCTCACCATTTTCAACTGAAATTGTGCCTTCTGATTAACTTCCAATCTCCTACTTATGCGCTTTATTGCAGTATTAATTGTACTGCACTAATGCTTTTTTTTTAATCTTCTCCTCTGTAGTTTCAGCAAATGAATTTTCTCAGTAAAAATTGTGTGTTTTTTGTTATTTTCCCTAATTCTCTGATGACGAATCTGCTTCATGATTTTTTTTTCTTTCAGAAATACAAAGACCTCTTTTGTGACGGATTGAGAAAGTGATTGGTATAAAATAAATGTGGATATTATTAAGAAAAAATTAATTTTGTATTTTCCTCTTTGATAAAAAATAGTTTCGTCAATTTTGATGAAAAAAGTGTGTATATATATGTTAAGATTTTTAATAAAAACAATTTATTATTGGAATTAAAAATTTATGATAATTTTTTTATCGTATGTAAAATTATTGTTCATAAATTTATCACTGCTAAGTCTTTTTTTTAATTATAATTGTTTAATATTAGTTGTAAATAAACTCCATGTTATCAAACACTCATGTTAATATGTGTGCAAGACAATCGGGCATATATCATCTTCATAACACTTATTTGTTTCAACTGATTAAAATTTATTAATTTAGCTTCTATCAATATTTTAAATTATTCGTTACATTTAAATATACTTAAATACCATTTAAATCTATTTTATATATCATTATTAAAACTACACCCAATTACTTTATTTACTATCTTAACTTTTAAGGCATATCATATGTTATTTTCTAACAATTTAACAGTCTTACACTTTGATGATCATCTACTACTTATTTTATTATAACAAATTTAACAATAGATCCACATTGAGATTTTATGATCATACATCCTAATTGGTTTCTCTCTTTTCCTATATTTTGTTCGACTTATTTTAAAATCTTTAAATTTTAATGTTTTGTTCCATAATCCAAAATTTATATTTAATTCAATTACTCTCACATTAATTTCTATGATATGATATGTACAAATAGCAAATAATATAAGTTAACCGATCGAGTTTATACTTCTTAAAAAAAGTCAAGCAAATAAAAATATCAATTTATGAAATATAATATAATTAATGTGAAGAGGACACACTGAAATGAAATGACATGCACTCAAATAAATATCAAATTTTTTCCCAATTGCATTATCAAAGTTCAATATGGAATTAGATCCACTATTATGAATTGATCAAAAGTCACATTGCAAATAAAAATATCAATTTATGAAATATAATTGATGTGAAGAAGACACACTGAAATGAAATGACATGCACTCAAATAAATATCAAATTTTTTTCCCAACAATATATAGAGGGAAGTCATATTGCATTATCAAAGTTCAATATATATGGAATTAGATCCACTATAATTATGAATTGATCAAATGACCAATTATATACATATGCTTAATAGAATCCAGGGCCTTTTCCTCCCCTTGGTGCTCCTATGCCTTCATCAAGCTTCACTTGCTTGTTGCCACCTTCAAGGCTCAGCCCAAAATGAATGTGAGGGAAGTGTGCCCACTGCATTCATCATCACACTCCAATTATATTTTTCATTTTAGAAAAAAAAAATCATCAGGGAAACATAAATCTTAGATTTATATTTATATATAGATATATATTAAGGAACTAGCTAGACCAACATATATATACATGTAAGTTAACCTGGTATTATGAACCAAATAGATCAATGCATTTCTCAATCTCTTTTTATTTTAGTTCTGTTATTACTTTGTATGCTAAGGCAATATAATGAATCACGAAGGGAAACATAAAATAATATGTGGATAAATTAGTATAATTAGCATGTGCAATTATATTATATATACTCACATTCTTTGCTGCAGCACTGAAAGCTTCCTTATGACTGATATCGGGATTGTTGGCTTTGATCCTGTGGATCTCCTCTCTTGCAAACAATCGATATGCAACCATAATTACAATCTAAATTATGAAATTGTGAATGTATTTAAGCATGCCATGCAACAATTTTCCAGGTTCAATTTGAATGAAATGACAATGAGAACTGTCGTGTGCTAAATAAAAGGTATTAAATAGAATAAGAAACCTCAAAAATATTGAAACAAAGTGTGGAGACAAAAAAAAGTAAATTCATAGTTATAGTTGAAAACGATTCAATCTTTTTATGTTTGCAAAAGAACCATGAAGAATATATCGAAGTTAAAGAAACAAAACGTTAAACATTTCTGAATTGTAGCACTTGGTAAGATTAGATCTTTTCATTTATGCAAATATCATTGTTATTCCTATTCCTTCGTAAATCTCAAGTGTTTTTTTTTGTTTCATTTAATATCCTTTATTATTATTATTATTCATTCTAAAAAACACATTAAATTAATGGTCATTCCTATTATTACATTCTCACCTGATAAACCTGTTGTATGCAGATGGAACACGTTGTCTCTTCTCTGGAGCTAATGACAAAGAAAAATATATATATTATGTTAGTCATCAATATATTCTTTAATTTGTTAGCATTTAAAAGCTTAGTGACTGAACATGAATCACTTGAATAGGGATGAAAGACCAAGAAGAGAGGACTTAGACAAAGTAGGATATCACCCTTCAACAGATTAATTAATAAGAACATGAATATAGCTTTAATTATATTGGAATTAATTAATTACCTCATTATTCCTCTTGAAATAATTCTTTTTTCTAGTTATCCATATGATGTTTAATGCAACTATCAGAAGTCAGACATTTAATCTCAAAAATTTTCTGGCTTAAAATTAATATTGAGATAAAAGTCCAGATTGAGCTAGTATTTGGTTTAGAATATGCTGTTCTACTCTCTTATTTTACAGTGTTTACATACATTTAGTTCTTCCATGTGAAATATATATTTTGAAGTTTCATAATTAATATTTTATAAATAGCTCCAAAAGTGTTTAATTAGGATTAGGGAATAATGAAGGTGCTTACTATGCAAGGCGGCCACAAGTTGCTGATCGTCCTGGATTGAGTACATCAAGGAATTCCTGGTATATTTTGAGGAGGAGCCAAGATCCAACCTATCATTCTGAGGTCCAAAGTTATAGTTCTGCACAAGATGAAATTATCGAACTAATATCACAAGACATATATTTTTCATGCATAGTTTTAACTTGGAAATCATTTGCCAAGAACTAGTGAACCAATATAATTGACCTGAAAAGAAAAGGCTTGAGGTGAAGCTCCCAAGTTGATAGACAGCAGACTAGAACAATGCCCGCATCTCACTGTCACAATGTTGAACATGTTTCCAGGAACACTAACCTGCATCAGTAATAACAAACAAAGAGATGTAGCGAGGCCAAAAGCTGCAAATACGAGTGATTATATTCCACTGCCCATGCAATTGATTGCCATGTAAGCTAAAACACCAGTAGGAAGAACGAGGAAGAAGAAATGTGATAACAAGAATGCCCTATGGATAAAAGAAGTCACCTAATTTGCTGGAAAAAAATACTTTCATTAATGTTTCAAAGAATTTTTTTGGGAATTCTTTTTTCAATGTTTGTCTTCGGTGGCTCCATAATAATTTTCATGGAGAAAGTGTAATATAGTGAGCTAGATAGACTGGCCTAGCTCTCTGAAACAGCAGAAAGAGGAGAAAATGAAAAGGAAAAAAAAAAAAGGAAAAGAAAGTTGCTTCTGCAAGTAGCCACTTTATTCATACTGCTGACACTTCTCTGAATAAGAGAAAGCAACTAAAGAAACCACCATTTTCACTGACCAAGTTATTTATAGGAAAATAGCATTATGATTCGGGCTTCGATAAAATTTTAGAAGCTAATGTGGTGAAGATGGTTCAAAACCCTAGACTAGTGTATGCTACAGGCGCTAGTGCTCCAGGGATTTATGATTTTGCCCAGAACATTCACTTAACAAATATGTTTCTGCTTGATCAATCAACACCTAGCCATTTGAGAACATATATGCTGAATAGATCCTTCTCAGATCAACATAATTTTGAGACAAGAAGATCTTCAAAAGTCGATATATTTTGTTTCAGGGGTTCTCTAAGGGCATGCAGCATGAAGTATGTATGATCTAACTGGCCAATTTCCACAAAAATTAGAACAGCAAACTTGTTGAGGACCTTTTTAATGCGACTGGCGATCTACATCCACACAATTACCTTAGCTAGGTAGCTCTAGATCCAATACATGACCTAGCTACTGATTGCAATTGCCAGTGACCATGACCATGACTAGTCTTCTCATATGGAAAATTAAATACTATAGAGAGAGAGAGAGAGAATACCGCTAGGGTTGTGTTGCAGAAGTTGCAGTGGATGTAGCAAACCTGTTCGTGTATGATCTGGGCTGACATTTTTAATCTGGAGATGAAGCTTTCTGCATATGCCAAGGGATAGTTGGGGAAGATGATGAAACTGATGCAAATTTATATATGCTGAGAGATATGTAACTGTGAAATGAGGGCTTCAGTTAATTCCTCTCTCTTTCTCTCTCTCCCTCTCTTTTGTTGTTACTGTGGCTGTTCGATACTGTTTACTTAACTGTAATGCTTTGGGATTAGTAGGATATTGGAGAGGCAAAAAGGATGATGGCTGGGGCTTGGAAGAGAGGGTGGTGGTGGTGTTGGTGGCCTGCTGGTGGTGGTGGTGGTGGTGGTGGAAAAGATTATGATTGAATGAATGAGTGGGTGGCAGTCTCTGTCCCCTCATTAATAATCCTTCACAACCCCACATGTTTTGCCTAACTCTTTGCTCCCATTTTGTTGTTGCATTGCCCCCCAAATCCTTCTGTTGGCTAAGCATCAAAAGAGCACAGTACACCACTATTTACTAGCCAGCAGCGCATATGTACAGTATTGCTATAACATGACCCACTAGAGGTGCCCATTGTTTGATTGAATCGACTCAAATTTTAGAAGAAATGTTTGATTCCTTTCAAATTAGCCCAGTAACAAGAAGCTTATGATCATTCATTGAAGTACTAAATGGAAGCCGAGAAGAACTCTTCGGCTAAATATATGCAGATATTTTTTTTCCCCCTGAAAAATGAAGTAATACTGCTGGTTGTGTCATATTCTGATGACTGATCAAAGGTACCACATTCAAGTACTGCTTGTCTCCGCATGCATGCTATTTACTTGCAAGATTCAGAAGCATCATGAATCCATTATTGTGGATCCAAGTTAAATGTATGGATATCAAATTAACAATCAAAATTTCCACAGTAATTTAAGCTGAAGAAGAAGTAATTCTATATAAGTAACTTATTGCGTTCTAGAATTGTAGTTTCTAGTTGAGTTGTGTTCCATATGTCCTATGTGAACTCTTCCATATTAAATTGTACCGATCGAGTCAACTAGCGTCATATCAAATTATTATGAGACTGAGCATCATTAATAGATGTTTTTTACTGATATGATTATCAATAATTGTTTGCTGAGATTTATGGAAAGCTAACCAGATAAGTACCTACATCTGTCTTTGAGCATCTGTTGAGAATACCAATTTAATACTAAAGAAAGATTTGTTAAGTTCATTTTTAAGGGGGAAAAAATACAAAAGAATCACCTTTTTTCAATATGTCTCTTTTCTCCTTCCTATCTAAGTCTTTGGGTAAAAATTTTACTCTTATTTATCCACTATGTTGCATCAACGACTCACTTAGATTATTTGATAATGAACGTATTCACACATATTAAGCTCAAACATTTTTCAAAATGTCTAAGTTTAATTGATTGGCTGTCTAAGATATATAAATCAAGGTGTTATAATTAATAATCTCTCCCTCTAAGATTTGCTGCTTCCTCAAAATTGAAAGTCCAACTTGTATCTCAATTAAGGATATATATGGCTCAAAGGAGATCTACTCTCAAATTAAAGGTATGATCTCAAGTTACTTTGATGTGTTAATTGTCACAACCAGGTTAATCAGACGAGAAAATTAATTTACTAACTTGGAATAAGACTCAACTACTATAATTAAGTTTACAAATCATAATTTAATTACCATATGTAATAAACGCTCCCGGTATAATTTACTAAACATGATAATGATGAGACCAAATTAAGGACACTAATAACGATATATAAAAGAAAAACGATAATCGTATATGCGTTTTATTTGTTCTAAAAAAACAACAAATGAGGCATCACTTGGCAAACATTTGGCTAATAGGAGACGCCCTCTTGACCACACCATATGAACAAAATCCATCCACACCGTGAACTGAAAGGAACACAGAGAGTGCAACTGATCACCACAAAAGAATTGCTTCTCATCGCTGCCAACATGTGACTATGTGAGATATGACTATAACTGTGGTCCCTTAATCTGGCCTTTGCTACATACACAGAAGAAGATGTTAATAATTGGACCAGTTGCCTTTAGCTGATCAACTGATCTTACTGCGATGTTGTGTTGCTCGATCGTGGTGCATGCTTGCATATGTAATTGCATGGAGGAGCACTCAGTTTGGACTAAATGATTCAGAAAGATGGGACACGAGGGAGCAGGACAAAGATGTCTCTTTAAACAAGTGCTGGCTCTTTTCATAGGACGAGACTGGTGCATGCTCGAAGAGAAAAAAAATAATAAAAAAGGTGATCAAGATCGCAATCTTTGCAAATTGTTAACTTAGGAAAAAAAGGAGATCGGGAATATCATTATATATATTTTCTATAGCGAAAAAAGAGTGCACCTGTCTTTCTCTCTGAAACTGTTTAGTTAGATGGAAAATCAGAAAGGGAAAAGAAGAAATTACGACTCACAAAAAGACATATATAAAGTATTAAAGTTGGATCATTTATGTACACTTGGATGTTACTTCCCCTTCTCTCCCTCGTATCTTCTATCAAAGTAAATTGATTATGAGAGCGACAGCAATGGGAAACGATCGAGCTCCTTGCTTAAGAAGGAGAGTTCAAGTGTGATAAATTTACAGGTAACTTTATGTATCTGCATAATCGATATATATTTTGAAGTTCGTGTCCAAATGGTCAAGTTGGAGTCGATGAATAATTCATGAACAATCTACAATCTACCGTAAAGTTATAAAATATAGAACTTACACATAGTTAAGTTGCATTCTTTTATCCAATTTCCTTTCAGGTCATCCTTAATTGGGTTCAAATTGATGGTGTGGCCCCTGATAAGCCTGTGGATTCTACAGTTCTTACTCGATCGCTTGAAACAATTCTTCACCATGAACAAACTCAAGAAGATGACCCTCAGGATAATTTTGCGATTCTGAAGATTCTAATAGTTTATCGATTTTATATAAAGTAAATTATTTACTATTGTGTATGTTATTTAAAAAATGTACTACTTTAAAGAATATTTGTTTCAAAAACATTGTCAAAACCAGACAATTCTTTCACTAATCAATGATGATTATCTCAATAATTAGTACCCTTACAAATTAATTCGTTAAATGAAGACTCCATTATTTCATGTGGCATTAATCCAAAGGTCGCCATTTTAATTACCTACCATGATTTCCAAAACTATGCACTTTCATGGAAATGTAGTGACTTCACACTTTCAACACTACACTAATTCTAGTTTAATGCATGGATTAAAATTTTGTTTCATGTTATTGGCACAACTTGATTCACTTGTGAAACAAAGAGGATTTTGTCGGTCGCGTGGAAGATCGAGTTTTCAAAGAGGTTGTAAATAAAATGCTTGTGAAGAAAGAGGAATTAAGTTCCACTAGAAAAACCATGGAATCCAAATATGAAAATGGTGCGAGTGAGATTCTTGTAATAATTCGTGGTTTATTGTTTTCAAATATTAATGGAAATAATTTCTTTAATTGGTATAGCTAGATTTATAAATGAAAATGACTCGATATTGAAATGGATTAGCACGATATAGTACCAAAATGATCTTATTATTCTTGTCAAATTAAGACCAAAACACTAATATGATTTGAAATTTTAAATAATCTTGTATTCAACCTTAGAATTGACTAGGTAACCACTTTGACATGAATGGAGACGGAAGACACTACAAGAAAAATAATATTTAGCGTCGAATTTTTTTCGTCACTAAAATATAATATTCGCCGCTAAATCACATTAACGACGATAATATTTCATCGCTAATTCGTCACAATAAGCTTATCGCTAATAGATTTTAATGACGAATTATTATAATTTCATCGTGAATATTAAAGATAAAAATAATAACGTCACTAAACAATTAAAAATCACCGTTAAAAAAAAAATAGCGACACAAAGTATTTTCGTCGCTAACACTGGATTTATTAGTGATGAACCATTAGTCGACTGGACAGACCACAAAATATTTTTTAATCAACTGGTCAGTCGATTACTAATGTTTTGCGAAGAATTTTTATAAATTTATAAAATTCGTCATAAACCATAGATTATCCTGAGAACCGTTTCATCACAAAATCATAGTCGGCTGCTATGTTTGACAGTTGACTGATACGTAAAAATTTGACCTGACATGAATCGATAGTCGACTAGTAGAGCACACCAGTCGATTGGACAGACCACAGAATATTTTTTAGTTGACTGGTCAATCGACTACCAATGATTAACGACAAATCTTCATAAATTTCATCACAAACCATAAATTATCCTGAGAACAGTGCATCGAAGATTAGCGATGAATATTCAAAAATTCATCGCTAACCATAGAAATATACTTTGACAGGATCCCATTTATTTATATTCGATACCCTATAATACAAAAACCATTACAAACTTTTTTCAACAACTACCTTAACAATATACATATCAAACAATTTAACACCTATATTTAACAATAATTAATCACATAACATAATCGAAATAGATCATAAAAAAACCTAACTTCAAGTTCAAAACATCTAATTTCATGAGTTCAAAACATTCAAGTTTACAATTTCACGAGTTCAAAATTAGAAGTTCAGGTGGAGCTAAAGATGACTTTTGTATCAAGGATTATAATACTTCAGGTGCAAGTCGATTCGGAATTACTTCAAATATAATTTGTCTTGATCTCATTAATGTCAACTCATCTTGGGTGCTTGTTAATTAAACTCGAGTGTTTGCTAGCTCCTTTTGGGTGCATCAAGCTTTTCACACAATGTCACATTAGTTACTTTGGAGGAGGAGGTGATATCCGAAAAAGTGGATCTAACTGGTTTTGACTCACTTCCAAGTCCTCTAATGTATCCATAATGAACATCGAAAACTTGATCACAAACTTAATCTGCAACTTGAACTACATCAATGTCATGTCCTATGATTTCTTATAATTTGTTATCTGACAGCTCTATGCTAATTTGCCTTGTCATTTTCACAATTATAAGTTAATCGAATATACATGAAAAATTGATAAGTTTGACATTAAATATGTTCTTTAGCTTTATAACTTGACATACAAACTCTCTTAACCTCTTGCTTATTAAAATCTGTGTTAGCATTAGAATCATGGGTTCATTGTATCAATCACTAATTCTATAGTTTAAGTTATACTATACTTATCATCTTTAAGTTATGGTTAATTTTTTTAAAGTAATTTCCATGTTACTGTCAGTAATCATTCATCTATTCTTCTGAATATTGGATAAGTTTGTAAGGCTAGTAACACCTTTAAAATAAATTCTAAATACATTAAATTAAAAATTATTTTAAAGGGTAATTTATAGTAGTTAGGATGACAAAAGATTCATGGTTAAAATGAAATCTATATTAAGTCATGAAGAGATTAAATTTATACAACTCAAATACTCACAAATAATAAAGATTATATTAAATGTGCTGTCGTGATTAGTGTTTGAATTCTTAATCTCCTAAACTTTTATTCAAATCATGCGGTTTTTACCTTTGCATGGACGGTGAGTTGGAGGAGGCAAAGATGGTGTTGGAGCTGGAGGAGACGGAGCAGGAGCAGCGAGAGGAGATGGTCGGAGCCAAAGAGATGGTGGGAGGCAATAAGCCGCAAGAGACAGAGCCGGATAGTTTGCAGGCGACGGAGTGTCAGAGCAAAATACGACTTACAAATCCTCGGAGCCGAGGCAGGAGACAGAGCGTTGGAGCCGGAGTGGAAGAGAAGAAGAGGAGAACTGTGGGAAAATTTGAGGGAGGGAACGACGGCCCAAGGGTTTTTTATATATATATTAGCGACGAAAATCTATATTTCGTCGTTAATATTTTGTTATTAGCGACGAAATAATCATTTTCGTTGCTAAGATAATAATTAGTAGGGACGAAATATATATTTCGTCGCTAATACTAATTTGGGAAAAAATACTAGTGACGAATAAATATCAATGCCGTAAATTATTATAATCTTAGCGATGAATTATTTAAATTTGTCTTCAATATTTTATTATTAGCAATGAATTAAGAATTTTCACCTTAAATTTGATAATTTTTTTGACAATTAATAAATTTAATACAATTATTTACCATGATCGTAAAATTTATGGATAATAATTATATTAGCAATGAAATATTAACTCGTCGCTTTTTTACTAATGAGAATAATTTTTTTTTGCCGATACATATGCATCTTAGCAGATGAATATTTGCTATAATCTTACAGTCGAATGAGTGCATCTCTTTCTATTAATTTCCTGTCTCGGTTATTGCTTCAAACCTCTCTGACGATGAAATTGCTGGGCAGCTGAAGGAAATGTCTAAGATGATCGACACAAATAACAGTGGACATAGAACCTTCGAAGAACTCAAAGTTGGATTAGAAAGAGTAGATGCCAAACTCACAGAACCTGAAATTGTGGCCCTGATGCAAGCAGTAGTAAGTTTCATATCATGAAAATTTGATTAAAGCAGTAGCAAGTTTCATTGTTGTCATTGATTAATACATGAAAATTTGATTAAACTTATTTTTCTCTTTTGAATTTTAACTGGTAAGTCAAATAAAATCATCAGCGTATTGTATTTCATATTCTATACTTTACGATGCAAAATGAAAAAGAGAAAAGGAGATGTGCAATTGGATCTAAAGGACTTATCAACATTAATGCTGTTTCCAAATCATTTACTGTAAATAATAACATTTGAGTGATTTGTATTTCCAAATCATGAGGTTGTCCCATGGTCTATCAAATAGTCGCATCTAATTCTTAAGAACAGATTGGTTTTCTGCCTAATGAATCCGACTTCTAGCTACTGAAGGGGAGTTGGAGCTCTTGTAGTGTTTGAATTCTACTAGATATGTGTATGTGCCTCTAGTTGTGTGTTAATAATATAAAACTGGTCCCTTTTCTATAGCTCATGCTTTTAGATAAGTGGTCATTAATTAGTCAACTTCAAAATGTGTATCAAAAGTAATTTTTTGGGTTAATTGGTTCCATATTTCTTTCTGAACCACATGGATGAGTTGAATTTTACCTTGTTTAATTCTCCTCGGTTGCGGCTGAAACATCCGGACGAGGGATAGCTGGATCGAGAGTTGACTAAAGGAAGCTTCTGTTGGCTCGATTGGAGATGATTCGACAGGGCTAACGGTAGAATATCACTCGGTAAAGGATGATTTGACGGAGATGACGATGGGCTTTGGAGGCGGTGGCTAGCGGTGCTCTTGGAGCAACGGAGACAACCCCTGAGGCAAAACAAGTAAGAGTGAAAGAAGGCATTGGGAAGGATCTCGGCAATGTCCCTCTGACGCTCAAATCAATATCGATTGGAAGAAAGAAAACAGAAACAGTGAAGAGTGAAGAGAGGCGGAGAAGAGAAAGGAAAAAAGAACCTCTTCCCTCTTCTCCGATATTACCTTTATATAAGCGGGGATAAAAACGTGAATTTTCAAAGTCTATACGGAGGATATGGATTGTGTTACGGTGATTTGACATGACAGGGAATCATAAGAGACATTAATTACCTCATTAAATATGACAGACACATGGAGCCTAATTAATGTCGTTTGCGTGATTGATGGGAAATAAGATTCCATTAATGCTGATAGGGACACCTCTAATCACTGGAGACATATATATTGATATTTGCTGGTCCCATGATGTGTCGGCTACGTGACATTCTCGCCCATACGATCCCTTAGCGAGTAACCCGAGACGGATATGTCAAGATATGAACGAAGAGACTCCCGGTGAAACAAATAAATAAGGAGACTCCGGACGAAACATAAATAGAGAGATTCTGACCGAGACATAAAAAGAGGGGCTCCGCCCGAAACATAAAATCTCTGACCGAGATATAAATAGAGAGACTTCGATTGAGACACGAGTGAAGACTCTATTTCACGGATTCCACCGCAAGAGGTATTATATCCGCATCATCCTCTATTCTCTACATCCACTCTATTATGCATAACTTTCCTAAACAAATCCAGTGTATGTTTCACTGCTATTTTCTAATCATAATGTTGCATAAATTAGACGGAGGTGGAAGCTAAGTTCATCAGTGTGTGCTGTGCTGAACGTGGACTGAACATTTTACCAAATTCTACTCTGTATCAACTGCAGGCAGATGTCGATAACAGTGGCACTGTTGATTATGATGAGTTTATCGCTGCCACATTAATTACATCTAAACAAGATAGAAAAGGAGGACCATCTGTTCGCTACCTTTCGATATTTCGATAAAGATGGTAATTGTTATATATAACTGCAGATGAAATCCAACATGATAGGAGAAGTAGATCGAGATTCTTTGCATCTGTTAACAAGAAATCGGAATTGTTGTTTATAGAAAAGAGATGCAAATTGTTGAAGCATAGAGATCGACTTCTTGTTTGTTGTATGCATATATAGGATCGATCCACACTACACTGAATTTACATTAATTGCGTCATCTAAGATGCTAACCGAGACGATCACCATTGCGATCGAGATATCGGTCTTGAGATTTAATTCTGTCTCGAGATCGGAGATGGCGGTAGAGCCCTAATTTGAAGTCTTCTCATTTGGTTTCGATTTTAATTATAGCCTAGTTCACATGTCATCTTCTGTGAATTGAAATGTTAGAAGTAGATTAATTGTTCTCTTGCTGCAAGCTTTCGAACCTAATGATATGCGAAATTCTTTCCTCATCATCTATTTATCTACTGCATATATGAAACTTGATCCATCTTCGTTCAAGGATATCAATAAATGTTGCCGAACACCAGGCAAAGCTCGAGGATGAACTGTGAAGTTTGTCTATAGCGATTGTTGTTGGAAATTTGAATGGAAAAAAGATGATGAATTTTGACAGAGGAGCCTTCAGAGAGTTTAATTCCACTGTGATAATTGTGGGACAATTTTATTGGTTTATATTGAATCATAATATTTTTTGAACATTTACGTGTGCCTCCAGGAGAGTGGAGAGTGCAAATAAATTCAGATGACTCGTATGCGAGTGCGATTTCGATTTCTGCAGGCTATTATTCTGTCATCAGTGTGTCTCAGTTGCTACATATGATTAGGCAATAAATTGGAGATAAAAGAGAACGAGGGAAAAAGGAGGAGCTCGAGACATTTTTTCCTTCTTGTGTGATAGTCTTCGGATCGGATGATAGTTCAGTTCGCCGTGGACAGTCTATGCATGTTTGATTGTATCTATAATTTTTGTATCTAAAAAATAGACGTCCATTGATCCTCGAAAATATTATTGGAGGGAATGAAACTATTTTAAAAAAACTACGTAAAACATAGACCTCGACGACTGCTTTGCTCCGCTTCCCAATCGACGCTTTGCTCGGCCTTTGATGCTCAGTGCTTCCTGCCTCGTTCTTAGTGCTCGGTCTGCTTCCTGACTCACGCTCAGTGCTAGATAGTCCTCAGCTCGCGTCTTGACGCATGGTCGGTGCTTAACCGTCCTTCCCGACTCGACATTTCTCACTGAAATTCTACGGTCTGCTCTCTATCTTTACTGATAAGTCTTCGGATTTCACTTATCTCTTAAGAAACTTGGATAACAATTGTGAACTTAACAGTTGCATTATGAGCTTTTGTTTGCTTCCAGTGGAAATTGAAAAGTGAGGAGCAATACTTTTATCTTTGGAGTTCCGGAAGAGATTCTTGTTGAATCGAGATCTATTTACTTTTTTTTTTTTTTTTATTGACAACAGAGTATCTAAATTTTCGATCCGATTAATCTTTGAAAGTGATCGATTCTATCCTACGGATCTTCGAAATACCTCGTCGATAGCTGAGTCGGATAAGATCGGAATTCAAGTGGTCTCCACTGACCACCAAGAGTAAATTAAGGAAGTGTTCGTAGCTTTTTTACGGTTCAATTCGGATTTCACAGTCGCTCTATCTCTGAATGACGATCAAATATCAAAATCGTACTTCATTCATCGAATAAACTCTTAGATCCTAGAATCCTCTGAATAAATTTTTCTTAAATTTATCGTCGAACGATATTGCAATGTAAAACTACGTTCTTTTATGAAATATCTCTCTATTTTTACCACCGTACCGTACTTCCGAGACAGATATATTCACTTTCTTGTTCTTTGATTCATGGCTTGCAATTTCGTGAGTCTCACTGAAAATTAATAATTAGAGAAAATACCATAGCTCGGTGGAAAAAGAAATTAAAAAAAATATAACACAAGATGGTCCCTCATTGTTGCGCTTGCTACGAAGAGAGATAAATTAAAATTCTAATTGACAAATAGATCTTTGAAAGTTTAGGATGCTAGAATTGACTTTTATCGATGGAATATATTGTTAGATATTTGATCTTAAAAAGATCAATATGATTTACGGTATTAAAAAGGAAAATCGAAGTATTATCAATCGATGAAAGTCTAAATTGACTTCAAAATCAAAATCTACGTTTCGAGTAAATGAATCTAAACTATTAATTTGCTCAAAATCGATTATGGGTGAATGAGAAATTAATTGTTAAAGTCAGCCTAAAAAGTTATTAAAAGAAATAAGTGGAGCAATAGTCCCACATTGGAAATTCCATAAAAGATTTACTTCCTTATATGTGTTGTTGTGTTAATTGAGTTAACTCAACTAAGCACAGATACTCTCATCCAATGGGTGAACAGGTGCTCTCACCTGAAAGCTCGTCACGCGCGCATGCATGCAATGAGCGCTTTGTTGGCGCACTTTGCAGTATGCGTCGTCGCGAGGAGCATTGAGGAGCTTAAATTTATGCTCCGGGTGACGTGACAATGCCTACGTGGCACTCGGGTGATGTGTCATGTATACATGACACTCGGTTGGGCATAAAGAGGTGACTGGCTACTGACTGGGCAATCGGATGGTCACTGTTGGAACGAAGAGGGTGATGGATCGCAGCGCGATCTGGAGCGTTGATCGCGAAGAATCATGATCGGACCATTGGTGATTAAGATTGATCTGGAGCGTCGAATTGACTAGATCGCTGGATCCAGATCTGGCGGCTGAGATCAAAGGATGATCTGAAAGGTTACAATCATCCAGATCTAATGGCTGAGATTAAAAGATTTGATGAAGAGTTACAACCCTTTACATCTAATGGCTCAGATGAAACTCACCAACGGGCACTTCACCTCTTCACCTAGTATAAATAGGATCCCTAGATAATGGAATAAATCACTCAAATTGACTCAATCTCACTCACCTTTGCATACATTCCATCCTCTGCATCCGGAGTCCAAAAAACCTACGAGAAGGTTCGCTGGTCTCGGAATTTATAGTGCTACTATTCCGAGACATCATCGTTATATCTTGGAAATGAATTGCTGCTATCCGTAAGCACCTGAGCGGAGCAATATCGTTTTACGGATATAGTATTGAACACTAGCCTCGACGAGCTCATATCAATTTGCTTTCTCCCCAGCAATATACTCATTGCCGAGTTTCAACAATCGTAAAATGATATTCGGTGCAATTTGATATGGTCGCGATCAACGACGTTCCGACTACCGTTTCACCCGGAGTCACAACCTCCGTTCCACCCGGAGAGAAGCCGGAGAAATTCAACGGAGCTGATTTTAAAAGATGGCAACAGAAGATGATGTTTTATCTGACAACACTAAACCTCGTAAGGTTTTTGCGTGAAGACCCGCCAACCGATATGGAAGGAGATTCCAATAGTAAGGCTGCTTGCGATGCGTGATCGCACGGAGATTTTCTGTGTCGTAATTACATTCTCAATGCATTAGACAACACGTTGTATAACATGTATAGTCTGATAGAGACGGCGAAATCTCTGTGGGAATCACTAGAGAAGAAATACAAAACCGAAAATGCCGGTTTGAAGAAATTCATCCTCGGTCGATTTCTGGATTTCAAAATGGTGGATTCCAAGAGTGTGACATCTCAAGTCCAAGATATTCAACTGATATTGCATGATCTGGATGCCGAAAGCATGAAGCTGAACGAGTCGTTCAAAGTAGTTGCGGTAATTGAGAAACTCCTCCCGTCGTAGAAGGATTTCAAAAATTACCTGAAACATAAGCAAAAGGAGATGGGGCTTGAAGACCTGCTCCTGAGGCTATGAATAGAGGAGGATAATAGAAGATTCTCCGACTCTAAAGGAATGAAGCGGACTATCGACGAGATGTCTAACCTGGCTGAGCCGAACAACAAAAAGCCGAAGCAATTCAAAAAGAAGGCTCCATATAAGAAATTCAAGGGCTCGTGCTACAACTGTGGAAAGCCAGGACACATGTCCAAAGAGTGTAGACGCCCAAAGAAACCAACCAAGGGTCAGAAGGAAGTTGTTCGCAACTTCTGACGATATGGAGCTAGATCTCACTGTGGTCGTGTTTGAAGCCAACATGGTGGTGGACAACCTGAAGCAGTGGTGGATCGATACTGGAGCAACATGTCATATCTGTTATGATAAGGCGATGTTCTCCAAGTATACTTCGATAAGTGGAAGAAAGCTCTATATGGGCAACTCCACAACATTGCCGATTATCGGACTTGGAAAAATTGTTCTGAAGATGACATCAGGAAATGAGCTAACGCTTATTAATGTGCTCCATGTTCCCGACATCAGAAAGAACCTAGTTTCTGGATCGACACTTGTTAAAGTCAGGTTCAGACTAGTGTTCCATTCAAATAATTTTGTACTTACGAAGAATGATGTATTTGTAGGTAAAGGTTACTTAGAACAAAGTCTGTTCAAGATGGTTGTAATGACTATACACCGTAAATTTGATGGTAATAAAATAAAAGCTTCCAGCAATGTTGTCGAGTGTTTTAATTTATGACATGATCGATTTGGACATGTTAATAATAATACTCTGAAATGTCTCGTTAAATTAAATTTATTACTAAATGTCGATGTTGACAAAACACACAAATGTGAAGTGTGCGTGAAAGCAAAAATGACTAGACTACCTTTTCATTCGGTGGAAAGGTCAACGACTCCTCTAGAGTTAATACATAGTGATCTATATGACTTAAAATTCGTGCAAACCAGAAGAGGTAAAAAGTATTTTATTACCTTTATCGATGACTGCATGAGGTTATGTTATGTCTTTCTTTTAAGAAGTAAAGACGAAACCTTAGAGGCTTTTAGAACCTATAAAACAGAAATTGGGAATCAACTTGATAAACGAATTAAAATAATTCGTAGCGATAGAGGTGGAGAATATGGTGCACCGTTTGATGAATTTTGTTCAGAATCTGGCATTATCCAACGCCTTACTCACCTCAATCAAATGGTGTTGTCGAACATAAAAATCGGACACTCAAGGAAATAATGAATGTCTTGTTGATAAATTCAAGCTTACCCCAGAACTTGTGGGGGGAAGCCTTATTATCAACAAATCACATTCTCAATAAAATCCCTCACAAAAAAAATGATAAAACACCATATGAACTATGGAAAAGCCACAAGCCATCATACAAATACTTGAAAGTGTGGGGTGTCTGGCAAAGGTCGAAGTACCCAAGCCAAAGCAAATAAAAATCGGACCTAAAACGTTCGATGCAATATTTGTCGGATATGCCCAAAACAGTAGTGCATATCGTTTCATAGTTCACAAGTCAAACATTCCTGATATTCATGTGGGAACAACTATAGAATCTCGGAATGCGATATTCTTTGAAAATGTATTCCCAAATAAAAGGGGAAACATTCAAATTGATAGCAACGGAAGTTCTAACAACAATGACGTCTCTGAACTTAATTGTCGTAAAAGGACTATTGACTATCAAAATGAAGAGTCACGTCGGAGCAAACGGGCTAGAGTTGAGAAATCGTTCAGGCCGAATTTTATGGCTTTTATGTCAGAAATGGATCCAAGAACATTGAGTGAAGCTCTTTCTAGTCCCGACGCCCCATTATGGAAAGAAGCAGTCAATAGTGAAATCGAGTCCATCATGAATAATCATACTTGGGAATTAGTGGACCTTCCTTCTGGTGCTAAACCATTAGGCTGTAAGTGGATACTAAAACGCAAGTATAAAGTTGATGGATCTATTGACAAGTATAAGGCTAGACTTGTAGCCAAAGGGTACAAGCAAAAAGAAGGTCTTGATTACTTTGACACCTACTCACCGGTGATAAGAATTACGTCCATACGAGTGCTGATAGACCTCGCAACATTGTATGACCTTGAAATACATCAAATGGATGTTAAGACTGTATTCTTAAATGGTGAGTTGGAAGAAGAAATCTATATGGAGCAACCCGAGGGGTTCATAGTTTCAGGAAAAGAGGAAAAGGTGTGCCGACTTGTTAAGTCGTTGTACGGACTAAAACAAGCGCCTAAACAATGGCACGAAAAATTTGATAAAATAATGTTGTCAAACGAATTCAAAATAAATGAATGTGACAAATGCATTTATGTCAAAAACACACCTAAAGGTTATATAATCGTCTATCTATACGTAGACGATATGCTTATAATGGGTAGTAATTATGAGATAATCATGAGTACAAAGAAAATATTGACTAAGAATTTCGATATGAATGATATGGGTCAAGAAGATGTTATATTGGGAATTAAAATTCTCGGGACATCTGAGGGGATAGTTTTGACACAATCTCACTATGTAGAATCGGTGTTGAAGAAGTTCAATGCGTATGATCTCTCTATAGTAAAAACACCTATGGATCTAAGTCAACACTTAGCGAAAAAACAAAGTGAGCCCATATCACAATTAGAATACTCCCGGATGATAGGCAGCTTGATGTATCTCACAAATTGCACACATCCGGATATTGTCTGTGTGGTTAACAAACTAAGTCGTTTTACAAGTAATCCAAACGACATATTGAAAAGCACTGATGCAAGTTCTTAGATATTTGAAATATACTATGAACTATGGATTACATTTCGAAAAATATCCCACTGTCTTAGAGGGATATTGTGATGCTAATTGGATATCAGATACAAAAGATTCCAAATCTACTAGTGGATATGTATTCACAATTGGTGGAGGAGCGGTATCTTGGAAATCCACTAAGAAGACGTGCATTGCTCGGTTAACTATGGAATCCAAGTTTATAGCACTAGACAAAGCAGCTGAAGAAGCTGAATGACTGCGAAATTTCTTGGAAGATATTCCGAGCTAGACAAAACTTGTGTCTGTCGTACTTATACATTGTGATAGTCAATCGGCGATTGGAATGACACAGAGTAGTATGTATAATGGTAAGTCACGACATATACGTCGTAGATATAATACCATTAGGCAATTGATCTCGAATGGAGTGATTGCAATCGACTATGTAAGTCTAAAAATAATTTAGCAGATCCTCTTACGAAGGGGCTAAATCGAGATCAAGTATACTGCTCATCGAGAGGAATGAGATTAAAAATCTACAACTAAAACGACTGTAGCGGTAACCCAACCTTGTTGACTAAAGATCCCAAGATCTTGGATCAATGGGACAACGAAGTTACAGAAGTTATGTTACAGCACACGAGATATATTAATTATCTTTATCCCAGTCCTAGGATGAATATGTGTTGTCCTACCACATGTAGTGAGGTTAAGCTTATACTTTTAATGACTTCTATACCTTTATAAGGTGGAGTATGGTAGGATATTCTTGATAGAAGTGTCACCTATGTGAGTGTGAAGACATGCCGCTTCAATGAAACACTCATGAATCCAAGATGGTGTCCATAGCCAAAACGGAACCAACCATGAGAACCAAAAGTAGGTGAGATAAGTCATTGTGTGGATGTTATTGCCTAAGTATACACAAACAGCTGAGCAGTTCAAGACATCACGTTCACTGCGCAGCCTAGTATGCTCGATAGCATTCCACTACGGAAGGTTCAAAGCCACAAGCTACCTCTCTCGATGCATTGACTTATCGATTGGACTCTCGTAAAGTGTCAGCATGCATACACGCATTAATTTCCATTCATGTGGGGGATGTTATATATTGGGTCTTAAAAAGACCAATATGGTTTACTATTTTGAAAAGGAAAATCGATGTGTCATCAATCGATGAAAGTCTAAATTGACTTCAAAATTGAAATCTACGTTTCGAGTAGATGAATCTAGACTATTAATTTGCTTAAAACCGATTATGGGTGAATGAGAAATTAATTATTAAAGTTAGCCTAAAAAGTTATTAAAGGAAGTAAGGGGAGCAATAGTCCCACGTTGGAAATTCAATAAAGGATTTACTTTCTTATATGTGTTGCTGTGTTAATTGAGTTAACTCAACTAAGCACAGATACTCTCATCCAATGGGTGAGTAGGTGCTCTCACCTGAAAGCCCGCCACCTGCCACACGCACAATGGGTGCTTTGTTGGCGCACTTTATAGTACGCGTCGTCGCGAGGAGCATTGAGGAACTTAAATTTATGCTCCGGGTGACGTGACAATGCCTACGTGACACTCGGGTGATGTGTCATGTATACATGACACTCGGTTGGGCATAGAGAGGTGACTGGCTGCTGATTGGGCAATCGGATGGCCACCGTTGGAACGAAGAGGGTGATGGATCGCAGCGCGATCTGGTGCGTTGATCGCGAAGAATCACGATCGGACCGTTGGTGATTAAGATTAATCTGAAGCGTCGGATTGACTGGATCGCTGGATCCAGATCTGGCGGCTGAGATCAAAGGATGATCTGAAAGGTTACAATCATCCAGATCTAATGACTGAGATTAAAAGGTTTGATGAAGGGTTAAAACTCTCTACATCCAATGACTCAGATGAAACTCATTAAAGGACACTTCACCTCTTCACCTAGTATAAATAGGATCCCTAGGCCCCCAGGGCAACGACGCGTCGGTAAGAGCTTGGGCGGTCACTGCGGCAGCCATGGTTCGATCCCTGCCGACTACAGTTTGCGGAGGGAATTTCGCCGTTTTCCACTCGCTTGCGGGTTGCGGAGGCGGGTTCCCGTTTTCCAGCTGGGTTGGTGTGGGGTGCGGACTCTAATTGGCGTACATACCCCTCACGGCGACTTGGCGGCGCGTCATCCTGATTTACCCTTGTGGGCCGGTGGAGACTCTTCGGAGGCCGTGGGACAGGGCCGGTTCGCCAAGTGGATTAGTCGGGCGAAGCTTGGATACCACTTGTAAATAAAAAAAAAAAAGGATCCTAGAGAATGGAATAGATCACTCAAATTCACTCAATCTCACTCACCTTTGCATACATTCCATCCTCTGCATCCGGAGTCCAGAAAATCTATGAGAAGGTTCGCTGATCTCGGAATTTGTAGTGCTACTATTTCGAGACGTCGTCATTGTATCTTGAAAACGAATTGCTGTTATCCGTAAGTACCTGAGCGGAGCAATATCATTTTACAGAGATAATATTGAACACTAATTTCGACGAGCTCATATCAATTTATTTTCTCTCCGATAATATACTCATCGCCGAGTTTCAACATATATTTCTGTATACTTGTCAACTGAATTATTATAATTCAGGAGGACTTAAAAAAAAAAACACTCGTCCGAGTGCTCCTCCACAATTAATCCGCTACCGGCTACGGCCTCTTAGATGAAAGGATTTAGCTTCCTAAAATAAAATAAAAAAAAATCTCAAGAGAATCGAATCTTGCTTTTTAATTTGATGATAAATCTTAATCAATTAGTTCGTGAGGACAGAAATTATCATAAACTTCCAAAAAATTGAGAATCTGTCTAACTAATAGATCACATCCGTCCGGAGGCACGGCGAGAGAGTAAATCGCGAGGATTATGTCCTCGACACGCTGACAGTGCCATCTAAACTGGGAGATTTTAGATCCTCCTAATCGAATTCTACCCTATTCCAAAATAACCACACTATCTTACCATCGCACCATCCCCGTGAAGACAGAAATTATCATAAACTTGCCGCCACATAGAGTTGCCCTTACAGCGGACTGCAAAATGTCAATGTTTATTGACTTGGATTTTTTCTACAATTAGCCATAAACCATAAGTTTGTATTCAAAACATTCCATCTTTATTTTGACCATCAATATGCACATATATATATAGACTCCTCTTTCTTTTCCTTTTTTCTTTTTTGTTTTTGTTTTGCCTGCTTTGACCAATTTATTATTATTATTATTATTATTATTATTATTATCATCGCCATTTTTTAAAATGTAATTATGTAATTGATTAAGACCCTATTTCGTAAAAATCTGACTAAGTGCGATTCTGTTTTAAAAAATTGACCATCACAGTTGACCTTACCAGCTTCGAAAATTAATTTCATTAAAACTTTTGACCCAACTACAACGTTGAAGCTCTCAACCTTTTACTGAATTTGGGGTCAGAGAAATAAAAGGTATTTTGTATTTGAAGCATATTAATTAATTGCTTCAAACTGAGGAATAATCAAACTCAAAACATATATATTTTTTTTAATAAAGTGTATAAGATATTTAATTTTTGAAAATAAATAAATTAATTAATAAATAAACGTGGTAGCGTAATCTAAGTGGCTAATCCAAACGAGCAGTATAAATTCCAAACGTCAACAATGGCATACGTAAATGAGCCCGTTAAAATTAGTATAAACTTCAGTTACAAGTCAACAGTCATTCATAGTTGACCATGGACTTTGACTTTTCAATAGAAGGATTTTTTTTAAAACGAAAAAACTTGTTGCACGCCACCACCGCGATCTAAATTCCCCATAAATCTATGCCGTTTTGGATGACATGATTCCACAGTAGACGATATGCCTTCCTCCGGAAGACAACTTCAAGGGTCAAGACCTCCTCCACTGACGGTGAACAAGGCTTCGTGGAGAGGAAAGAAGCCGGCCACCGCCACCGCCACCGGCATCAGTCGCAATAGTCGTCGAGATCCTCCAGTCGTCATCGTCTACGTGAACTCGCCGAAGGTGATCCACACCAGGCCGCAAGATTTCATGAGCCTGGTGCAGCGCTTGACTGGCAAATCATCGTCGTCTTCGCCGCCGTCGTCTCACGGCAGCCACTGTGGCTCCAATCGCAGCAGCGCCCACGGGAAAAGATCATCGTCTCCGGCGATGCGCGAGGTTGACGATGGAGAAAGAGGAGGAGGTAGCGGTACGAGTGAAGATCACGGAGGGGACTCCTTGCTGCTTACGCTCGGCTCTTCTCCAATCATTTCTCCGAGTGTGTTTTACTCTTCTCCTGATTTATACACATCCTTGAAGGATTCTAGCCCACTCTTTTAAGGTTAATTCGCTGTAATTCCTTCAAAAAGATAGAGAAAAAAAAAACAGAGGATCAAAAATGAAAAAAATGAGCAGATGATCAAAGGGAGAAGAAAAAAAACTTCTTTTTCTAATTAAGTGCTATTTTTTTTACATTGACCAGAGCATATATATATATATATATATATATATATTATCCTTTATTGTATACGATTTATATACAATTTTGGCATTAGTTTACAGGAGGATATCCTGTCGAGTGAGTCTGGATAGAATTGTTCTCCATTTTCTATCGTCCCATCTGACATGGATTCAAGTACGAGTATCGATCGATAATCAAACTGATATATAATCAAGTAATTAACTTTGGACTGGATCAAAGAAACAGGATTAATATAATATAATTCTGCATGCATGGTACTTAATTGCAAATCCAAGGCAGAACGAGAAAGAAGGAATGGCTATGGGCGCAGGATGCGGCGAAGCACACATGGCTGCGAAGCGCGAGCTATAAAAAGGGACGAACAAGGGGGCGAACAAAATGCCCTTCTCCCCTTCCTCAATCCAATTGATATCGCAGCTCCGGCTAGCCCTTGCTGAATATTGATTTATATATAATTTTGGGAAGTGGGAGAATGGCAGCCAACCTTCAGTTTCTCCCCTTGCTCGCCGCCCTCTTCTGCGCCCTCGCCGCCGCCGCCGCTCTGGCTGCCTCCGTCCCTAAGTTCACCATCGAAGGCCGCGTTTATTGCGACGCCTGCCGCGCCGGCTTCGTCACCTCCGCCAGCCAGTACATCCAAGGCATATAAATTTTTTTTTTTCCTTCTCGTTTCGACCCCCTGTATTTTAGTTGCTTTTGTTAATGCCCCTGTAATACTACTATCGTCGTCGTGTTACTGATTCTAGGTGCGAAGGTGAAGCTGGAATGCCGGCACTTTGAGACGGGCTCCGTGAGCCGGTACGCGGAGGGGGTGACGGACGCCGCCGGGACGTACCACTTGGAGGTGGAGAACGACCACGATGAGGAGATCTGCGAGGTGGTGCTGGTGGAGAGCCCCCTGAAAGGCGACTGCGACGAGATCAGCCAGGGGAGGGACCGCGCGCGCGTCCTCGTCTCCGGCCGCAGCGGCCTCGTCACCCCCGTGCGCTACGCCAACGTCCTCGGCTTCCTCAAGAGCAAGCCGCTGCCCCAGTGCGGCGTCCTCCTCCAGCAGTACGCTCTCGGCGACGACGATCACTATTAATTAATTAATTGAGCAATGAGGAAACAAATCATTATTTGCTTTTATGCTCAATTAATTAATGAATTATGTCTTTGGGTTCGATTAATGAAATAATGGGGAGGAGCTTTATTTCTAAAATGAAATCGCCATTGGATGTCGTCGTTTGATATATATTCGCCGATCGTATCCATACCACATTATATTATAATTGACAATTTACTAAAAATAATTTTTTCATAATTGAGATTTAAAAAAAAAAAAAAAAAAAAGGCTCCTGTAATTATTTTATTAAAAATACATTTCATCCCAAAATATCCTTTGTTACGTGACATAAATTGTTTTAAACAATAGTTTACGATTAGATGTTTATCAAAATAATTTTTTTAAATATAAAAAATTAGTATTTTATTAATAAGATTTGGAGGCTCGTGGTTAACATATTTTATTTTTAAATGGCACAAATTGAAAATCAATTACTTTAAAAATTAATAAAAATGGACATTTTGTAAATTAATTACTTTAAAATTTAATTTTAATGAAGTTTATAATAATAAAAAATATTTAACTTGAATAAAAATCAGCTTACATCTTTAAAACAGACAAAAATGAATATAAACTGATTTATAAAATAATTTAAAATTGATAAGCTATTTTAAATATATAAAAAAATAGCCATGTCTAAAAGTTTATAATAGTTAAAATCTTTAATTTGAAAACTGAGAAAACTAACAAATAATTAAAACTTTTAGCTTTAAAGCAAAAAATTTTAAAACCCACGCAAAATTAATATAAACTAAGCTATTAAATGATTTGATATTGATAAACTATTTTGAATATAAAAAATTAGCCATCTTTAATTTAAAAGCTTAATAAAAATGTACAAGCTCACTACAAAATCACATTGCGACTTAATTTTTTCCAAACATATCATATAAGATTTTAGACTAAGTATAAGAAATTTTTAAGATTTTAAAATTGCAACAGAAAAATCATTTTAAATGAATTTTTTCCATGCATTTGCAAATTGCAACAAAGAAAATCATCCCATATCAATAAAACAAAATAATAATAATAATAATAATAATTTCATTTACCCTGATTGTCATCCCATAAAAATAAATAAATCACGATACCGAACCACCTTCTAAATTAAAAGGATTAACTTCACATATAAAATCGATTCTTATTCAATGAAACAACTCTAACATCCAATACCAACTCAACTCCATTCATGGAGACACATCATCCCACATATATATATATATATATATATATATATATATATATATGATAATCCAGATGTCTAAACCTTAACACATCATTCCATATCAAGCTCCTAGTGGCGAAGGTATTCTATCATCATAAATATCTAATTTGCCCATTGCTGCACCTAAAATAACCATCACAATCAACCATTAGAAGCTAAATTTGCTATTTAAAAATGAATTCTCAATAGACACATTCAGTCCATTTAGTACAAACAAACTTGGCATCGTGTCCTGATATGTAAATCTATTGTGCAACCTGATATGTAAATCTAGAATAGCAGAGAGAGGGAGGAGAAAACAAATAATTAATATATATGTACATCATTTTGATATGGACTTTACACGATATCTTACTTGGATATCTCATGTTTCCAACCTCCCCTTCACTCCACTGCCATGGTGGCCTTGAAAAGTGCTGAACATCACAAGACGAACTTTGGCAAACCAACTAGACCAGAACATGATCAGAACCTCTTTGGCAAACTGCTGAAAGCTCAAGGATTTTTGGTGATGGATAAATCAAACAGTGCTAGACATAAAATTACAAATACACCAGAAAGAAATCCTTCTATGGTGATCCCCAGGAGCCGAGTAGCTGTCCGAGTAAGTTTGTGACCTGAAGAATTCATTAAAACTTAGTGTATGAACAGCAATCTCATACATTTCAATGTTGATCTAGCGGGGAGTCAAATCTATCAATGGCACCTAAAATATATGAAAGTTTGAAGGACAAAAGGATGATTTATTTAGTGTGCTGACTGAAAAAAATATATATATTCCACCTTATCAACACTTATCGTGTCTTAGAGAAACACGATATCAAATAATTTTTAAATGTTTATTACAGTTTGTGTTTTAAAATAACCTATTGGATTTTATAACAATAGATTGGAGCATAAATCACACTAAAACAATTCTTCATCTACCGCAGTAGGAATCCCTGCCTTCTAGACTTTAGACTTCTTGCACGATATAAAGATTATTGAAGACTGTCCCTTGGATGCATGAGTAAATGAGAAGTATAAATCCAACCAAACAATTGGTATTGCCGAACATTCTTGTTCTTTTAGTACCAGATCATGGATTGTTTAACAAGGTCTCTTAAAACCCTCGTTTTTTTTTTTTACGATTTTGAGCATCGCCATCCATAATGTATGAAAAGTCAAGACAACAAGATTCACTGGCTTCAAATTAAATCAATTGATTATGATTAACAAAGTATTAACTGTCTACTAATCAATGAATTGAAGCTCCTCGTATTTGACAAAGATCACAAATGATGGGGCAACAGGCTCTCGCCTGTTGCAAAGTAATATACAAAATGTTGACAGAACATTTCTCTCCTGGTTAGATATGTGCAGATACATGCAAAATTAGATGTGAATTCTTCACCTAAGAATAACTGAAATTAAGCTGAAATTGGAAAGGTAACATAAATCTTTAAAACATAAAGCTGCATACCTTTCTTTCAGGATCTTGCAAAGACTGATCATTGATTGCGTCATCTATAGTAATTTCTTCGTTAATGTTGATTCCATCTCTCTGTGAACCTCTTGAAGCATTTTTCTCAAAAGCAACTATATTGTCGTAGGCTTTCTTTAAAACATCTTTGGCAGCTTTATACTTCTTTGCAGAAATAGCCCCTTTCTCTGCACATCTAATGGCATCTCGACAAAGATCATTGTAGCGTGAAGTTATGGATTCTTGGGAAGGGTTAAGAAGCTCGCCGTTGAGTTCATACATTGCAGAGCCAACTTTTGCATTTCTAGTCCAACGCTGCAAGAAATACTCTTTAGGTAGAACTCGAACATCAATCATCAAGAACACTCCCAAAATATGGCGGCATAAAATGCCAGAAAACTCAAAGTTTTTGCAACTACAAGTTGCTGCCATTTTGCTAGTATTATATGAGACAATGAATGTCTCCAGAGAATCCTCATCGCCTGTTACAGTGAATTTGCAATTTACACCATCTTTTATTTTGTAAACATTGTAACCTAAAGATTCCACAAACTCCTCTTGGAATTTACTGAATACTGCTCTTGTGTAGATAGCTGATGCTTGTTTCTCTATTGGTGAGGCAGTCTTCAGGTTTGGCTTAGTGCATAGAGTATTGTAGTCTTCTTGTACTTCTTCTTCAAATCGCCTTGCCATAACCAATTCAAACTGAGTGAGAAATACTTTTAATGACGTCTTTGTATTGAAGTACTTTTTATAGAAATCATTCATAGTTTCTAGCTTCTGAAAGGATGACATTTCTCCAAAAAATGTATCCTTTAAGTACAATGGGATCCACTTTTGTCGGATATTAAATAGTGTCTGAAGCCATGAATTTTTCCGGAGGTCATATCTGTCTATGATTGATGCCCATCTAGCTTCAAAAGTTTCAACAGTTTCAGACTTGATGACACATTCTTCCAGTTCTCCTCTCAAAGAAGCATGTGTGGAATACAGATGGGCTAACTTCTGCTTGCTTCTACTTAAAATGAGCCACTTGCAAAACCGATGGCAGGTACTGGGGAATACCTTTGCAATTGCCGCCGCCATGGCTCTATTCTGATCAGTAACCAATGACAAAGGAGGGCGGCCACCCATTGCAGCTAACCAAGTTTCGAATAGCCAAATAAATGCAAATTCAGACTCATCTATAAGCAAGGCACATCCAAAGATAACAGGCTGCAAGTGATGGTTGATTCCAGAGAATGTAACAAAGGGCATCATGTACTTATTCTTTTTGTATGTTGTATCAAATGTCACAGTATCACCAAAATAGCTGTATGCAGTTCTAGCTTTGGAGTCCACCCAGAAAGCATTAGTCACGCAGCTGTTGTTGTCAACTTGGATAGAATAAAAGAATGCTGGGTTCTCAGATTGCATTCTCTTGAAGTAATCTAGAAGACTCTGAGCATCACCTCCTTCACCAAAGGCATTTTGTCGAAGTAGAGTCGCAGTATCAGATGAAACTATACTTGTTTTCTCAGATGTATCAATAAAACCTCTTGCGCGAAGATAGCCCACTCGACTACATGTTCCAAGGTGATGATTGTGAGCCTTCTCGAGCTTTGAGACTACCCATCGATCAGAGCTACGTACCACCTCCATCATTGCCTTGCAACCTTCCCTCATTGACATTCTTTCACGTTTTCTCATCCCTTCACTTGAAGCTTTCTTCCGGTATATGCCTTCTTTAGAACACACAAATCTTTTCATAATAAGGACCTCCTCGACTCCCTTAGAACGTCGGGACCTGCCCACTCGGAAAGGGAAACCTAATCGACGGGCATAGTCATTGTAGAATGATTTTGCAGCCTCATCAGATTCAAACTCCATACCTAATATGGGTTCTTTACTATCCTCCGTACTAACAGAAGCCAAATCTTTATCTGGTTGAATAATGATTCCAACAGGAATACTTGAGGGATCTTCAGAATGAGTTGCAAGGGATGAATTATCATCCTCACAGGGGCGAGCAGCAGCATCCAGTGACATCAGACATTCAACATAATCCTCTATCAATTCGTCTCCTTCACTTCTGCTTTCCATGAATGCGTATACAACTGCATAAAATTCAACAGTTATAGTATCAAGATTATCCGTATGTTTTACTTTCTCAGGAAAATTCTAAGTTTGCCTTGAAGTTTAAGAAAGTCTTGATTTTGGCCATGTTGTTCTAAGTATATTTGACACCTTAAGTTATAAAGTGTATATTGATTTTGCCCCAACAGTCCAAAATTGGTAACAATGTCTAACTTCATTCAACAGATCCTTTCATTTGTCTCTCATATTACCCACGATGTAGGAAGTAAAGTATGTCATTCACTTTCCTGTTTGCTCAACCAGCACAGATTATGTGATATTGAATATAGCAGTAGGGAAGATCTAGCTTATTTGTGGTGATTCTCTATTTGTCAGAGAAGATAGCTACGATATATGGTGGGAGATTTGATGCACTTAGCTTTTCATAACCATGTGCGGTGGTGCACGTCTTTGGTGTGCCAAGTCTCCCTTCACCAGTGCAGAACAATTAGGTCTGCAAAATTTTCGCCTTGTGGCTCAAGTGAGATAGCTGACTATGCCAACAGAAAATTTGGATGGCACTTGGAAACTGGCTGTTTGGAGCCAGAAGGGCAACACTGGTACACATTTAGGCCTCAGGAGCCAGATTGATGCGTATGTGATTATCAAATTGAAACATTTAAAATTTAAGGTCACATTGAGTTTTGTTTTTGAAATTCCTAGTGCCAAAATGGAATTAGCCCTATTTTGTTTATGCTTGATAGACTTGCTATACTGAATCTATCACCTATAAGTCAATAACTTCTCTGTAATGAAAAGCAATAATTTATGCCCTAAATCAGATATAAATAGCACTCCTCCAGCTCTACAGGAAGCATCATTTATCAACAAATAAAGGTAAGAAATAAGAAAGGTATTGGCATAGCTAAAAAATAAGCACATTATCGTTGTGATTAGGGGAAGTATTACTCATGGAATCCCTAGGTAGCACCCTCTATATTTATATATGTATTATGGAAAATACAAAAAGAAATAGAAGTTGATCCTTTACCCATTACATATTTACTGATGGGTCCTTTGCACATAGCACTCCTCAAACTAGGTCAAATATACATTACTACAAATATATTTGACTCTAGCCCCTCCTAACAATTTGGTCAACAAATCTGTTAACTCATCATTAATGTATTATAATCACTATTACCATCAGATGCAGATAATAGTGTCATATCTAGGCACAATAGCTGGCTGTGGGGCAGCTAAACCATACACTTCTCTTGCCCTTCAAACAATTTCTTATCATTTTCGCTGCTTGAGGGATGCCATCAGTGGCCAAATTCAAGTTGCAAGAAAAAGCCTTGGCGAACCAGATAACTCTAGTAGTATGAGTGGTGGCTTATCTCACCTTCGACGCATAGATCAGCAGTCAAGGCAACAGAGAGCGATGCAGCAACTTGGAATGATGCAACCAAATGCCTAGAGGCCAACAAAGGGGTTTGCCTGAGTTATCCGTTTCAATTCTTCGTGCCTGGTTATTTGAGCACTTCCTTCATCCCTAAGCCCAGATATCTTATTTTTACCAGGCTATGTGAAGGTACAAAATGCAGAGTATATGTTAACACTTAAATTAGTATCTACTTTGCAGTTACCCAAAGCATTCTGAGAAGCTAATGCTAGCAAGGTAGACAGGTTTGTCAAGAAGTCAGGTATTATTTACTTATTCATCTATGAACTACAAATCTTGTCAAGAAGTGAGCATCTGTTTGTCTTTGTGCCTCTCTCTTTAACATCCGTAACATATATTTCAATAAGGGATTTTTTTTTTCGACCTTCTAATTCTCCGTTGTTATTCTTTTCACTGTCCTCCTCCAACTAAAAATCTTTATTCTACTTGTTACAATTGATCTGTTTTAACATGAGAAATAGTTTGCGGGATCATATTTCATAAAATGCCTCCTGACCATGTAGCTTATGTTTCTACTGGATCATTGAGAGTTGATTGTTAGTGATTCTAATGGCATGGTTTGCTATTGTAGATTCTAAACCATTTTTTATTCAGTAGTACCTTTGGATTGCATAACAGATAATCTATGTTATTAGCTTGATATACTTTGTATCTAATATAATAAAAGAAGAACATTTAATGATGAAACTCCTTGCTCATTTCATGCTATAAGTCTTTGAGGTGCTATTGATCCTACTTGCAATGAGTTAAATCTGCCCCACACCCTTCACCGAGCACCCATCAGTTTTCCCGAGTCGCTCCTGTCCAGTCGACTGATTCGTAGAAGCATTATTTCTCAGCTTCCCGAGCCCCCTTCAATTTTCCTTTAGTTTTCCTGAACACCCTTCTGTTTTCCCGAATTGCAATATACCAGTCGACTGGTAAATAACACCAGACGACTGATTGTAAAAAATCGGTTTTTTCGATTTTTAATTGAAATAACCGATTTTTTTAGCCTAATTGGTTCGGTTTGGTTGAAATTTTTGGTCAGTTCGGTTAATTTAAAAAAAAAATCGATTTATTCGGTTTTGATTTAATCAGTTCAGTTTTAACCAATTGCCCAAGCCTACTTAAGTTTACCCAAGTCTTTAGTTTGGAAGTTTTTATAGAGGTAATGAAATCATCACTAGCAATGATAAAATCAGGCAATAAGAAGAATGAGTCTTCCATACTATAAAATGAGATAGAACACAAAGTAATCTGTAGTGCTCCTAGCCATGCCATACTATGGAAGAGCTAAGCTAAATTTTACAATTAAGGCTTTGGTTGAAATCTTACAAAGATTTCTTTAGCTTACACGCCATTCCCAGCTAGGGGATACTAGTGGGATAAAGTGCCCTACAGACTCATGGTAGAAGAGAATATATAACATCCTATGAGAAGAAAATAGTGAAAGAAATTTACCTTTAAAGAATAGATGATGACATGTGTTTGATGAAATAACATGCAATGAGAATAACCACCCCAAAAAGAAAAGGGGCGTGTAAATCCAGGCAGTCTCAACAAGATGTCAATTATTTCTTTTAGCTACACCATTCTGCTAGGGTGCATAAGGACAAGAAAACTGACAAGCAATACTATGACTTAATAGAAATGACTGAAAAGGGCAAGTCAAATATTCTCTAGCATTGTCCGAGGACACTTGATGAAGAAGCCAAATTGGCTTTTGATTTCTGTGTAGGAGAAAAAAAAAACAGGAAAGAATTCGGAGTCGTCTTTCATAGAAAACACTAAGACATTCGAGAATAGCCATCAATAAAAGTGACAAAAAGTGATGGGATATCTGAAACCAAAGATAAAGCTAATTCAACTTGGACCACACACATTAAAATGAATTGAAGCAAAGGGTGCAAAATTATGCTTATAAACACTGCTAATGGGATCGAGTAAGTTAACCGAAGTGACAAGATTCACATTTAAGGGCTTGAAAGAGCAGACAGATTGGGGCATAACTAAAAAAAATGAAAACAATATATGCATATCTAACTGGTACAATTCATAAGACTCATGCACAGTGACACTTGAATCCTATATAGAAACAAAAGTGATGTCAACGGTAATAGAATAATTCAACAATCGAATAAGTTGACTCATGGACAATAGGTCCAATGGAAACTTTGGACATAAATCAGAGAAAAATATAACATAGGGAAGCAAAAATATCTCCAATGCCTTAAACCAATGAGTGGCACTCATTGCCTATCATAATATTTGTAGGACATGTTGGTGATGTGAAATTAGATAAAGAAAATATGTTAGCAGAGATATGTTCAAAACACCTGAGTCTAAAATCTGTAGGGACAACCCAAAGATACTCAATACACAAGCTGTAGAGATACATAGGAAGATAGGAAGCTGAGCGATGTGAACCCGATGAGAAGAATTGTCACTAACAGTAGCCTAGAGATAAACAAATCTAGCAATATGAATCCAAGTTTCATCATCGCATCTATTTAGATGCATTCATATCTTTCCTATGTATTTATTTGGTCATCCTCATATCTACTTATGGTCCTTCACCCATAAAAATTATGATCATTTCCATAAAATGTATATAACCCAAAGCTAAGCACCCAATTAACTTTCATCCAAAGAAAGAAAAGCAAATGAACAAACAACTTAAAGGATACGTTGTGCTCTTTGATATCCCTATATATTCGATTGGGATCAATCTTGCAGAAATTTATTGCAAACCATACTCCAAATGTAGCTAGAAGACAATTTTCTAAGGAAAAAATATTGTGCAATAAATTCTAGAATTTAAAATCCAAATTTAAACTTACAAATCCTAAAGAAATGAAAGGACTAAAATTTGTATGCATTAACCCCCATCACACATTTTTTTCTAATTTTCAGTGAACCATATGCAAACTCTACCATACAATCATCCTAGGATTACTCTATTTCAGTGATCTGGCCTTCTGTAGAAGCTGATCGGAAATGTTCTTCTTTCCTTAACAATATGTAGCTATTTATGAATAGTAGATGATAGACAAAGAGAGAAATGTTCCATAACTAGCCTAGTAGTAATTAGGTAGCCAATGTCGCCCTGTCTATGTTCATATAATATGTAAATATTATATACTTCCAGAATAATATAGTACACCAATCCTATTTGATCCTACCAATATTAATAAATTTATATCGAACTACAATTAGGCATAGGCAAGTCAAATTGCATATACATGTGAATGTAAGGGGAATATTCTAATAGCTTAAACTCTTGGAAACGATTACTGAATCAAATCTTAACAATACATAAAATGCTTCAGTTATGTAGACAACCAAGGACCATGAAAGTGTTCGAATAGATAATATTGCAAACATAAAATGTAAACATGATTTACAAAACTCTTTCAATCCATGTATGATTTACTGTTGTTTCAATGTTACAATAGCAGTTCAAAATTTTCATAGAATTATAGAAGCATAAAGAGCAGTAAGTAATTAAATATCACAGTTTAGCTACTAATCAATCGTATCAAGACAGTCCCCTCACTTTAACTGCATAGAGCTTTTTAACACTTGTAGAGGTTAAAATTATGGTCTTATTTATACATGAATAACTACTTCTAAGTTGGCCTCATATTTGTTTAAATTTTTTATCAGTTTCCTCAAGATTAATAATTTAATTAGCAATGCTTTTAATATGAGTATTTCAAAGCTTCGTGTTTAGATCAGCATAATGATTACTAAAAGTTAGAGAGGGTTAGTCTTGTCTTGCCAATCGTTCTACAATTTTCTTTCACAAAAAGTGGAATGAGAACACTCTTTTATATGGAGGTGACCCATTTATCCTCTCATTTTAATGTCTCATTGACGATTCAGTTCCTTCTACCAACCATTTTTAGAGGGAAACATCGAAGAAAAGGAAAATGACTCTCACCAGGCTATGTCCCAAACAAAGACTTCAAATGATTCTCAGTCATTCCCTTGCTCCTATATCCTAGGCGCACGGCATCAGGACCAAGCGGCTCCAGCCATCTACCAACCAAATTCCAGTTCAAAGTCAAATTTTTAAGAGAACCAAACCAAAAAAGAGAAATGAAAACAACATTTACTGAACTATTACCAAGGATTCTTAACGGAAGTAAACGGAAGAGGCTATGTATACACAGGAATGCGTCCCGCTAAATATGGACGCAGCAGCGCTGCTTCCACAGCAATACTCTTCTTAATACAGTATCAACGATTTGCATGCTTTAACCGCGTGCATGGCATCCAGTCACAGCTCAGAGAAAGGGGCTTAGGTTACCCTACTTTTATATCTCCGACGGCGGGCTCTGGCTGTACTCGGAGAAATTATGCCCCGGCCACCGCCAACAATAGACGTGGGAGAGCAGGTTGCTAAAGATGCAAACGTAAGATATAGAGAGAAGAAATTGAATGGATCAGATTTATGTTAAGGTTCAAGGAAACTCCACCGGCGACGGCGGTGGCGGTGAACGGATGGGAGCGGCGGCGTGCCCTAGATCGAGATGGGGAAGGAGCGGAGAAAAGTACCGGGTGATCGTAATACCAATCGTGTTTATTTACTAAAAACTCCTCCTTTTTATTTATTTTAATATTTTACATTGGAAAGATATAATTACCATTAACTCCTGCTATTTACACTTATTTCATTTTGTATTTCCGAATCATATTAATATATATGTAAATTTTGATTACATATAAAATTAACAAGGTATATAACTAAATAGATACTATTTTTCTCAAATGTCATTTTATATTGTCGTATTTGTTTCAAGAAATATGACAATTATGCGATTATATTGCCGTGTCTTTCTTAAACTAAAAAACAAAACAAAATTATTATTAGCACTATCAATCATCATAATTTTTAATAGAACACAACAATTATACCCTTTTCTAATATAAAATTTTGAAAATTATATTTCTGCAATTCTTTCAATTAAAATATAATTTTTCATTTTTAAAATAAAATTATTAAAAATTTAACCATCGAGTTACTTATAGAAGAATAGGAGTCGATCCATGAATATTTTTATGATTTAAATTATCTTAGGAACACTGTTCAAAATACCCTTAACTTTATTATCAAAATACACCTAAAATTTTTATTTTACTGTTAAAAATACCTCTAATTTAAAATTAAAAATTTTATTTTATTCTTAAAACTATTTTAATTAATACCAATTAAACGAAGTATATTACACATATTGCATAACTCGTCATATTATGTTTGCAATTAAAAATAATAAATTAATAAATGACCAACAATTAAAACTATTGAGCATGCATCGTCGACTCTGCAAACAGTGCAAAGGGTAATGATATTTAAATAGTTTTTATAAAAAAAAATTATAGATTTTTAAAGACGAAATATTATTGAAATAATCACTATAATTTATTATTGTTATTGTATCCCACAACTTTTTTTATATCTTTAAGTATTGCATGCCCATCATTTATATGATCTATTGTTTGCCAAAAAAAAAATAATAGAAATAGAAATAAATCTACAGATAAAAGAACGATAGTAAATCATAAAGAATATTTTAACAAAATTTATATTAAAGTATTTAATACAATAAAGAAGTCATTTAATAAAATTCGATAAAAGGTTCCTCTATTTCTAGCCTAAAAATATATATATTGATGAGTTAAGTTAGAACTGCGTACGTAAATATTTTAACAGCCCTTGATATAAATATATATGCAATATCATCGCATCACAGATATATTTTTTTTTAAAAAAAAAAGACAAAAAAAATAGGCAGTTCTTATATATTTATATTTATTTATTTTCAGAGAAAAAAAAACATTCAAAAACACAAAGAATGAAGTGATCGGGTGGGATATACAGTGCCGCCGTGACAGTGTAGCAGCAGCAGCACGGTGAGTGGCCACTCCTCTGTCCTGATCATTCCTCCACCGTACCAGTTCTTATTAATTCATTGATCAAAGGATAATTTACGTGACCAATACAGAGTTTATATGCATGAGTTTCCTTTGATTCTTCCCCATTGGGCTTTGTCTAACTACATAATGATATCTATTGTGCATTCCAGTCTTAAAAGACTATCCTGAGGCAGCCTATTGTGGCCTACTTGGTTGCTGCAGCTGGTACGTACGTAGTACTCTGATCAGTTCTGTTCTCTAAGGTTACTGCACAACAACGAGGCCCTCCAATGGCAGCTAGTGGGAGGAGGTTGTTCATCAGGTACAAGAGAAACAGTCAAAAGGATCATGATAAAGATCCTTTGCGGGGTCTCAATGCATCACTTGTTTTCCAGTAAATGCCGCAATGTATGGATCAAAACCTTATTATCTTCTCATTAATGGCCCTGCAGAATGACAATTTCGACAGATTTTTCCTTGTGATCGAATGCTGATCTGCACATTACAGTAATTAAGCAACGCATGCAGTAGTAGAGGAAAACAGATTCCGTAGCTAGCGCCGCGCCCCAGCTAGCAGCCATTTTTCTTGGTGGCCGTCGTCGCTTTGGGTTCGGCCGCCGTCGAGAAGCTTCCGGACCTCCTCCTCAGCATCTGCTTCATGCCGTCGGCGACGCGGACGGCTGGGTTGGAGTTGTGCCTCCTGCAGAAGGCTATGTGAGCCTTCACGGCCTCCTCGTGGCTCTTCCTCTCCCCCTTGCCGAACTCGTCTCTCACAGCTTCCGAGCAGAGGCCACAGAGCCACTTGCCGCTGAAGTCTTCCTTCACGCTCCTTATGTAGTCGCCCGTGCAGTCTTCTTCCAGTCCACAGCACTCGCACCTGACTGACTCAACCTCCATGCTCATGCTCATGCTCATGCTCGGATTTGTAGGAGTAAAGATGCTGATGAAGGCTTTATGTAGGACTTTGTGCCCTACATTTTGCAGGGTGGGACACGGGACAAGGTCAGTTGGAGGGCCTCAGGGTTGGCCTTTGCTCTGCATTAAGAGGAGGATTAAGTGGGATTGGACAGAGGGTGGGGGCTGGAATTGGATTCTCTAGGTTTCTGTTCTTCTTGTTTTGGTGCCTTGACGTTATTGTGTTAGTTATATGCTGTGTACGTGATTGACAGTTCCCTCTGGTTTCACAAGATTCAATTGGTTAGTTACGTTGGATTGGCTCGACGAACAGAAAGAGTATAATAATCTTATGCCAGGAAACTTAATTAGATTATCTAGTAGAGAGAAAAAAATTGTAATTTATTTAACAGGAAAAAGATCAGCTCTCTCTGAGGGACAAGTCCACGTGAAGTAGCTGAGCACCAACTGGTTCCCTCTTACACTACATACCATATGCAGTGTGCATAGCACGTCAATCACCGGATTGTTTGGGCTGATTGGCAATCCATTCCATCTGCATTGATTGCCAATCGACTACGCATTATACACAGTTTTTTTTTTTTACAATTTGTTTAAAGTAGTAATTTTGCCTCTGGACTTAAAAAAACACTGTTATTGAATGCCTCTCCTTTGTTAACCTCTTTCAGAGTTGTCGTTTTTTACTGTCGAGCAGTTCATCGGTTGAAAAACTGAAGTTTTGATTTGATTTAGTTTGGTCAGGTTTTGTTTTGAGGTTAAACATGTCGACCCAAAACAATTTTTTTATTTGTCAGAGGTAATATGTAACAATAATAATAATAATATGTAACAAAATAACTCGTAATCCAACTGAGTCGGAGTTTACTGAAGGTGACGCAATAAAACAGCGAGGAAGAGGACTGAAACCGACAGATCAGAACCGGTAGATTTGTAAGAAACGGATTTTGAGGTCTTCGCCGGAGTCGCCTTCGATCTGCCTCCTTCATCATTTAAAAAACAAGATTTCCAATTTATTTATATGAATTTCTAGCTAAAACAGGGCGCAGATTAAGTAGAAGGGAGCATTCATTGAGCACCTGCCGCCGGAGGCGATGGCGTCGAGGAGGGGTTCGCCGGCGCAGGATTGACGGGCGCGCCGGGTGCCGTCGGTGATCCTACTGCATCTGTAATAAACGCGCAACGAGCAATGGTTAACTCCGAGCTGCATGGACCGCACTTTCGTAGGCTACGACTGAAACAGAGCACTCACTGTCGCACTCGCTCACTGGCGGAGTTTGTACCCTGCATGCGGCGGGCATCGCCAGGGCCCGGGTCTGGTTGATTGGTTCAACGCGACGCCGAGCGCAGAGGCACGACGCTGGCCAGCTGCAAGCAGGAGGAGGAGGAGGAGGGCGTGGAGGCGTTTCCGGTGATGTAGCGCTGAGACAAGGCGTCAGGCAGATGATCACGCTGCTGCAACGAACCGGATTGCGCGGAAGCCAACCCCAAGAGCATGCACATCGCCGCCGCCGCCATTGCAAGGCTGCAGGAAAACGCCGCCGTCTTTCGGCCCCCCCCCCCGGCCCATGTTTATCTTCTTCGTCGACCGGATACCGGAGTTCGATCGATTAATCTAATTGTGACGGAGGAAGGAGATCGGCGGGAGGGTACATAAAGAGTGTTGGCGGCAATTATTTCGATAGCCAACTCTTCCTATTTTATGCGTTTGGACCGTTGACCGTAGTGTATGCGTGACGTGTGTCGATGAAATTTGATATTGGGGTGAATTGGATGTTTAGATGGACTAACCAAGTTTGATTATTCAAGTGGCCAATTGATGTAAGTTACTTAGGGAGTCAATTGGTTCAAGACAATCCAATTAATATGGATTGTCTACTTGGTGTCGAAGAGTTATTTGGTCCAATCAATTTGAAGAATTATATATACAAGCCATATAATTTTAAATGGGCCAATAAATCAAAATGAGTCAATTATTTATAACGTGTCAAATGCTATAAGTGAGATTGCCAAACTAAACCAATCGACTAAATTAAGTGAGTTGGACATTCAAAGTGATTCAAGTGAGCCATATGAGAAGCTATGCAGTATAAGTTTGGGGTAAAATATGTCCACCAATAACATTTTTCACTAGAGATGCATAACAAAAAACAGTCAAACAAATTGTACGAGAAGGTACAAAAAGGGAGATATCTACACACGAGATTTTTTTAAAAAAAAAATTCAAGCATGTCTATGAGAAAAAATATATTAAAATTTAGAAACCATGGTGAATGATTAAATATGTCTTTGTGAAAAATATGTGAAAATAGCAGGAATTTAATCAGGCAAAACTGTAGAGTCGTAACCAATTAACAGAGAACCAGTAGACTTGTAAGAAACAGCTTTTGAGGTCGTCGCCGGCGTTGCCTTCGATCCACCTAGCTTCATCATTTTAAAAAACAAGAACTCCAATTTATTTATCTAAATTTCTAAAATAGGACAGGGAGCATTGAGAACCTGCTGCCGGAGGTGATGGTGTGGAGGACAGGAGGAGGGAGTCTACAGCGCAGGATTGGAGAGTACGACCGGTGCCGCGCAGTCCGGGATGCATGGACCGCACTCAAGGGGCTACGACGGAAACAGAGCGCTCGCTGTTGCACTTCGGCGGATTTTGTATCCTGCAGGCGGCGCCGGGCAACGCCTGAGCCAGGGGTCAGGTTAACGGCGGAGACGAGCGGTCTTCCGTTCGTTGAGCACCGAACAGAGACACACCGGGTCAGACAGAGCGGAGATGGCAAGCTGCGAGCAGCAAAGAGAGGAGAGCGTGGAGGCGCCGCCGGTGAGGTACCCGACACAATTCCAGGGCGCTGAAAACCATGCTAATGCAGTGCGCGGAGGCAATCCCCATGCAAGAGCATGCACGCACATCGCCACCGCCATTGCAAGGCTGCCGGAAATCACCGCAGTTCGATCGTTTAATCTTAGGATTGGGGAAGGAGATGGATGCGAGGTGTATGAACAATGCCAACTCTCTTCCTATTGTAATCTTGAACCGTTGACTTTTGGGGATGGACGGGATGTACTTTAAATATCAATTACTTTCATTTATTCATATATTTTTAAATTGAATTTAAAATAGTTGAATTAATTGTGTACAAAAACTTTAATAATTTATGTATTCTAATATATTTTTAATATTTTACTACATATAATAATAATAAATAGTAAAAAAAAAAAGGAGTGGGCTCATTCTTTAAAAAATTTATCTTAGGCGCATTCATAAATCACAAGCTGCCTTAGATGGAAAGAATCTATTTAATTGGGTGAAATTTTTAATAAACTGAAAAACAACGGGTTTGAGTAAGCTAGCTAATTAAGCAATTCTAGCACGTCAAGAGCAATTCTTTTGAGTCGTTGTCTATGGGTTCGCCGGTGCTCGATTGGTGGGCGAGGCTGGCGTCTCCGGCGAAACCGTCGGAGATGCTCCTGCCGATCCATAGGCACGCAACGAGTGAGTCGTCGGAGCAGACATTAAGAAACAGAGTATTGAAGCGGCGTAGACTGCCGTAGAGTACTCACTGTGGCACTCGCTCACTGGTGGAATCTGGACGTCGCATGCGCGGGCAAGGCCAATGCCAAGGCCCGGCGCGGGTCCGGTTGACGGCAATGCCGAGCGAGGAGCTGCCACCGCCGTTAAGCAATGAGCAGAGGCACGCCGGCTGTGATTGCATGCACTATACGCCGGCCAGCTGCACGCGAGCAGCCGGACGCGGATGAGTTGCCGGGGGTGCAGTCGAGGCAAGGAGCGAGGCCGATAAGCACGGTGGTCCAAGAGCATGGCTATGGCCGTGGCCACCGCCAGGCCGCCGGAAGTCCCACCTTCCTGCAACTCCGACGAGCCGTGTCCGTCGCCAGAGATCAAGTGAATGGTGGAGTTTAATGGATCGAAGAACTGATTCATGGTTTGCGATGGAGTATAAAATAGGAACCGGAGAGCAATTTGGAGTAACATCGGTGGCCAACTCTTCCTACCGGCTTTCCAGTACTGCCGGAAGATTTAATTTACATTAAATCTGAAGAGCAACATATGATATTTGAAATCGAGTCCAGACACCGAAAGGTCAAACACAATATAAGTTTTTTTTCCCCATTTATGCGGATAAAATTGGATGACTATTTACAGTACAAAGTTATTACAAATGACAAAAGTCCATCCCTATTCTTTGCAAGGTAGAAATATTTGAACCGGAGCGCAAGCTCTCTACTGTGACATTGATACGATAAATGTATCGATCGTGATTTATCTCTCTTTAATAGGATCATAAATAAGTAAAATCAAGCTATAAATTTTATAGTGTTCAAATTTATTTGATAAGCTAATCAAATGGAGTCAAGTCAAATTTAAAATTAACCAAGCCATATTAAAAAATACATTCAAATTTGATTTGATTTTTTTTAAATTGAATTTATCTTGAATTTGAATCGAGTTTAACTTATTTAATAAGTATTAAATTTCTAATTAAGCTCAATTCAAGATTAATCAAACTTGACTTATTTGAATATTATTAAATTCTTAAATTAAATTTATTTATTTAATTATTTGAAATTTTAATATTTTTAATTTTTATTTATAAATAAATAAAAATAAATTTTTAAATAAATTTAATCATAAATATTATTCATAAATATTATTTATGTATATGAATAAATTGAATATGTATGAGTTCAAATTTATTTATTTAATTAAATTTGATACAATGAACATAACTAAATTCGTATTGAATCCAACGATAAATTTGTATTTGATTCGTTTAGCGTTTTATTCTTCAACGTGCCGTGGGCCGACAGTTAAGGGGCGGCGGGTGGGCATTCCCACGCTGCGAATGTTTTTTTTTTTCTCTCGAAATGCACTAATAAATGATTACTGATTAGATCACTGCAGCTAAATCTGGGCCCCCCAGCCCCATCCAAGAGACTTCGTCGCATTTGACCCATCGACTAGGTTTTAAGTGGACGTGCAAACGAATGTCACCCACTCAAATGGGATGGCCCCCACTCAATCCATCACGACCTGGCAAGATTTGGATTAATTTTACCTTTAAATACTAAAAATATTTTCTTTTTTTTTTTACTAATTTACTATTTTTTTTTTTTAGCATTCGAGTTACGACAGAACGTACGGGCACAGATCACCTGAGCCTACCGACGTAAATAAGTAAAAAAAAAACATGACAGTATAAGAGTCATGGCCACCCAACACAATCTATAACACATCGACGTCATATCCAATCCGACAGGACAGCTAAATAGACCCAATCTAAATCCAACCCCTGGGAATCTAAGCGACTGGTTCGAACACTATCTACGTGAATATTCGAACAGTAACGAGCTAGTCACCTTGTCCTCTAGTCCACGCATCTTTGCCCCGGAACAGGAATCTTTCAAAGGTATCCAATTCATTAGTTTGTTGATATCCGAGAATAATGTGGCGTCGCGGTGCCACTCATTTGGCTCCCTGCGAGTGGAGGGGCAGAAGATGCGTCGAACGGCGCAATGAATCCATCCGCGCGCACGTGGATTCGATTGATATCGCCGATCGAGCAGGTGGGGCCCCGCCGGAAGCAAGCACCACCCCCCACTAAATCCACGGACGACAAGTCATGATTGTATCGATGCCGCGTCCAAATCTTGCATCATTGAGCCGCTGCGCCTCACTGCGCCACGTTAAATTCTGTCGAATCTAATTGTAGATTTTATCGCTCGTTTCGTCGAATCCAAGCTGTTGGAGGGGAGATGATGAACTGGGGAGACTTCGACTGAACGCCATGATCCCGTCGCTTGCACCTCCAGCTCCGAGAGGGGGAGTGTCGGAGGCCCCACGAACAGACGCATTATTGTCAGTTTTAATCGTCCATTTTCATCCTTAGCTTGCGAGATAATGCCCCCCATGGACATGGAGGGAAGGGCCCACCGTCATACGCCAGTACTGCCCGCGTTGCCATTAGTGGACAGTGGCATCGCAATCCCATTTTGACATTAAAACCCATTGACCGGCCCCCTGCCCGGCCACTTCGCCAATTTGTGGCAATAATTTCATGATTCAGACACCAATTTATGACCTATCATTTTGTTTTGTTTCGATGTCTATTATTAGTGCTCGCATAAAAGTTCTTATAATCGTATTTGCATAAATAACTTTCGTTCTTTTGGTATCGAATTTGTATAATTTTTTATATCGAATTTGAATAAAATCCCTTATATAGAGAGAGAATTGATCCGTTAAGTGTCGTTTCATTGCTCGACTATGTGCGATGAGAAATTACATAGTAACCGTATACGCAAACCGCCAATGTCGCCTAGAAGGCGATTCCTATCAATCCGGCAACGATCGAATTTGACCAAGAATCGAAATTCATCGAGACGACGCATGCATGAGTCACGGTCTATATATATATATATATATATATATATATAGAGAGAGAGAGAGAGAGAGAGAGAGAGATAGAGAGAGAGAGAGAGAGATGATCCATCGGTGATCAGACAAGCCACAGTGCCCGAGCGCCCATGCGTAGACCTATGCATACGGGTAAAGCGGTCGTGAATGTCATCTGCAGCCAAGAATGCCGCTGCACCGGGACCGCTTCTGACCCAAGGCGCGATCGACACACAACTCTCGCTTCATGGTCCGATTTAGGTTGATTCCGCCTCAAGAAGGCCTCGAATCTAAAGCGGCTAATCGCAACAGAATGACTGGAACCCGCAAATACCGCTTAGGTCGGAATCTGGCGCCGGACCGACTGGCAGTCGATGCCGGTCCGTCTGCTATACTCGGTCGGCCCCGATTCGATCGCCAGCCGGTCGAATGGCGACCGAAATCGGGTGCCATAATCGAGCGTCCAATTTCGACCGTGATCGAGCTAGATTCCGGCCGAATCGCGGCCGGAATCCGACGGGGGACGGACCAGCAGGCGACGCTAGATTGTCCGACGTCGAATTCCGGCCGCAATTCGACCGGAAATGACCGTAATTGCGATCGCCAGTGGGTGCAGCAATGGCGCCCGCAATTACGACCGTTTCTGGCCAAAAACCAATTAGGATCCGACCGGACTCCGGCATACATATATATATATATAAAGAGAGAGAGAAATCTTCTCTTGCGCGACCAATTCCTACGAGTCCGTACACTCCACGCGACCCCGCGCCACTGCCGGCGTTGCCGCAGCATCGTCCGATCATCACTGGCCACCAGACCGAGCGCGATCGACGCGCAACTCGCCGACGGTCCGACGGGGCTCGGCTTTTGATCGGTTAGCACCGGAATCCCGCGCTAATGGCCGAAAACTCGTCACGTCACTCTGCCAGCAGTGGCATGCCCACTATCGGCCGCAATCGGGTCGGATTCCGACGGAATCGCGGTCGAAATTTGGCGACGGATCGGCAGTCGATGTCGGTATGTCCGCCATACTTGGTCGGTCGTGAATTGACCGCCGACTGGCCGAATTGCGGCCAAAATCAGCCGCTAGAATCGGGTGCCCGATTTCGGCCGCCACACGGGTGGATTCCGACTGCAATTACCGAATCCGCACCGATCGCGGCCGGTAGCGGGCGCACATCGCCAGCGCCAGCGACGCGAGCGAATTTCCGGCCGTTAGCGTCGAATTCTGGCGCTAATCGGCCAGAAGTTGAGACCCACCGGACCGTTGGTGAGTTGTGCGTCGATTACGTCCGGTCCGACGACCGACGGTGACCGGACGGTGCGGCGGCGACGCCGACAGTGACGTGGGGTCGGTGTGGAGCGCACATGCACGTAGGAATTGATTGCACAGGAGAATATATATATATATATATATATATATATATATATATATATATATATATATATATATATATATATATATATATATATATATATATATATATATATATATATATATATATATATATATATATATATATATATATATAACAAAGATCTGCTGCGCGTTAGGTCACTGCACGCCTGTGCGGACGCAGTGATCGTGAACAGTGAAATAACTGTTCACTTCAACTGCATGCACACATATGCACAGTTGATCGACACACGACTGATCATATATATATATATATATATGAAAATATATATTTCATAACTTATTTATAATACCCGTGAACATCTCCTTTATCTACCATCCGATCTTCTAAGATTCAAGGATTAAACTATAGTGCTCATCCGGTAGGAATCTAACATAATAGCGGACGTTAATGCCACGGTCGTTGACGGCTAATTCCTCTTGAAATTCGATCGGATTTCAACAGGATTGCTATAACAATCTAATCGAACTGTGGCTGCCAACGCCACAGCCGCTGGCAGCCAATTTCGATCGCAATTCGATCGTGCTCCAATCGAAATCCAGCAGTAATTCGGTCCGATTTCGACTGCATCTGATCGCGATCCAACAAGACTCAAAGTACGGTCGAACCGTGATCGGATTCCAATCGAATTGAGGCCGCAGTGGCTGCGACGCTGGCGACCACAATTTCATCGGATTCCACCGCAATCTAGGCACAATCCAATCATGATCCGATTGGGCTCGAAGTTCGATCGGATTGCAGCCAAAGTTTGACCATAATTCGACTGAATTTCAACTACAATCCACCCACAATTAGACCGAGCTTGAAGTCCGGTTGAACAGCAGTCAGAAATCCAACTAAATTGAGGCCACCAACGACCATAATTCGATTAAATTTCGATCGCAATCCAGTCGGAATCTAGGTGCAATCTAGTTGGAATCCGGACGCAATTCGGCCTAACTCAAAGTCCAATTGGATTATGGTCAAATTTCGACCAGATTACGGCCGGATTCCTATCGGATCGCAGTCGGAATCCGCCCATTCGATGACAATGCTGAGCACCTAATGCTGCGAGAACGTCCGACGGGAAGAAACACTGTGTATTCTTTATTACTGTGCTAGCTTGCTCGAGCAATAACAAAATTACTGTGTATTCTTCGTTGTTGCGAACCATTAGGTGCACACTATTAGTTTTTATGACGCATGGTGTGCAACTCATGAGCGTCTGAACACACACAGTAACAGAAAATGCACAGTAAATTCGATATCAAAACTCTTGATGCTCGCCATCGCTACCTCGTTGTCGGATTCCGGCCAAGGTCCGGCCAACCGAATCACAGTCGGAATCAACTACGATTGCGACCGCTGGTGGCTGTGATGTTAGCGATCACAATTCGACCAGAATACGACTGTGGTTCAATCGATCAAATGGTGGTGGTAACTCCGACCGATTCATGAGTTGGGTTATATATGTTGCGGAAGACGATCGACGACAAAGAATTTGATAAAAGATCATCAGGAGCGAAACACTGTGCATCTCTGTACGATGGATGACTAAGATCATGTCGCGCACAAGTTACGCACCATGTGTCGTGTGTGTCTATATATATATATATATGTTGAGTGTTGTTTTGCTACATAATTTCCGTTGGCGATGCGTGACACAGGAAAATGCATAGTAACCACGCTCGACGCCTGCTCGAGGTCGTCGGCGAGAGGCTAGATCTCGACACGCGTTCGATCGGAATGACGCGGTCGATCGAATCGATCGTGTTTGATTGACGCGATCCGTCGGACTCTAATCTTTGGTCGGATGGCCGGTCGAGTTCAGTGGAATTCAATCGGCCAGTCGGCAATTCATTGACAAGCGAGATGCGTGATGGAAGAAATACTGTACATTTCTCATTCGTGCAATCATGATCAATCGAACGACGAAGAAATTGTCGTGCACCGTCGCCCAACAGAATATATATATATATATATATATATATATATATATATATAATTTTGTAATAAATATCTATATATATATATATATATAATTTTGTAATAAATATCTACGAAAATTAGTATAAGGAGTATGCTTAGTGAGATAAATAGAGCCTTTTTTGATGATTTAATTTTGATCCGACTGTGTACATCATGTACATTTATTACGCGATAAGGACCAAAGAAAGAGACGCACAATAAACATTAGAGGTGTCCTTTTAATTAATAATAAAAGGGAAATTATCACATGTTAGCCGTTAAATCTGTTTTAATCTATCTAAACAAAAATTTACCTTGCGTTTAAAAGGAAAAAGTTATGCAGGATATTTGCGGATAGAAACATTCGCAATAACTCTATATAATTTTACTGAAAGATAAAATAGAACTCTTTAAAATATGTATATATATATATATATATATATATATATATATATATATATAATTTTCGAGACTAAAGTATGTGTTTATCAAATACTAACTATAAATTTCAAAACATTGAACTTGAACAAGGACAAGATTAAGTTGGGAATCGCATTGGTGCAGGTTCTTTATTAGTGATGGGAGGCCATCACTTTTGCCATGGCCCAATGTTTCGCCACTGGAATTCATGCGTTTTCTCCGCTAATTGAGATAACTAAGTGCTATGTCTGCTCGCTAATCTTGAGTTTGACACTGTTTGATAGTTCCAAGAACAGTCTTTAGCAATCAATTCGACAGTGCTGATCATTCTTAGAGTTCTGTATACTGAATTCGAATTCACGGTCTGAGAGGATTGTTGGCATTTGGCAATCACTTGTTCCAATTCAGATTTCTGCAAATTGAAGAAAATGGAGGATGTGGATTCCCCTGGGAACTCAGCACAGTGATACGCATCTCAGAATTCCAGAAACCAAAGCAAAGAGTTGTCTTTATCTTTTTGTTCTTTTTAACTGCTGCTTCCTTTTGCTACGGTAAGACTCTCCACGGAGAAGTGTACGTCAAGCTGACCTAGGACAGGGGTATATGCCAATTTTTCTTCTTTTTATACGTTTTTGTTATTGTTTTGGTGATAGTTTACTGCTTTTTCCCTGTTTGGGTTAGCCTTGGATTTGGTCCAGAGATCGCATAGAAAAGGAAGAACGCAAGGCACAATTTGTGCACTTTATTCTCTCTCTCTCTCTCTCTCTCTCTCAAATGGGTGCTTTCTTTGCTGCGTTGTGAGATGGATTGAAGGTCTACAGCTTGAAGATAAGAGAGAGTGTCCTCCCGTACATGCTGCTGTTGCCTTCTCCTCCGCTTGTATTCTGCTGCTCCTGTTTTGCGCTTTTTGCCTGCCTGCCTGCATTGTTCCATTGCCTGCCTCATCGGATTATGAGCTTCTTTAACTTGGCTTTGGATTGAACCTCAGATTCTGGATTGCTGAGCTTCAAGGTCACGGTTTTAGATTCCATACCTTGCGAAGAAGAGTCAAAAGACCCTTTTTTTCCCTTCTGATTTTAGTAGCCGACTGTGTTAATAATGTAGTACGTTCGGAAGATCATAGCACAGCTCCTTGTTCTAAGCTTATGCATAGTTTTGTCCTCTTTCTCCTTTCAAGTTAGTACTTCTTCCTCCTTCGTCCTGTGCCCTTTCAGCGGGCGGCAGACAGCGGAGGGAATTTCTACTTTTTTTTCTGGGGAGTTCGTTTGCCTTATTTTGCTTCCGAAAGATTCAGATTGCTGCAGATCCTTGGGGAAGTGTTTGGCGAGCTAACTCACGATAGCTGTATGAAAGAGTGCTGCAACGATGAGAGATTATGATTCAAAGAAAAGCAAGGTTTGATTTCTCTTCTAGAGTTTTGCTTTCTTCTTCTTTAGGATGGCTGATTTGGGCATGCTTTGTTTCCTCACTTTCTTGAGAGAAGCTGTCATGGTCTAAGGCCTTTGTCAAAAAATGGTTCAGCATCAAGATTGATAGCAAAGGTATGCCTGATTTCTTCTTCTCGTTCAATTCCAGTTTCCTTTGATTTAGCCAAATTTGTCTAGAGTGCTGCCTTTTCCTTGCAGAACTCTGATCCTGGAGTTTGCTTCGATATTTGTTCAAGGATCTTAATTCTTAATTGCCTACTTTTCGAATGCTCACGAGTTGAAAGTTTTCAGTGGTTGATTTAGTTTTACTGGTTTGTTTTCCCCGCAGGAACCCTAAGCTCTGTGTTCTCTGCCAATTTAATTGCTATAAGCTCTTGAAGACGATGCATTGAATTTAACTGTAATCGGTTCCTGTTTTTGCTATTATGGTTCTTACATTCTGGATTTGTCCTAATAGGTAGTAGTCAATGGAAGGCCGACATTTCGGAGAGGGAGGCATGTATACTCAAGAAAAGTAGAACAGGTATTAGTCTTCTTCATTTGATTGTAGATTTTGGACCACAACTAGATAGCTTGTCTTTTTCTTTTGTCTTTGATTGGGTCCTTTTCAACTTCCTTTCTAAATTGTTATCCTATTCTCTTCAGATAGAATACTGCGAGAGATCGATCAAGTTCAGCAAGGAAGTTTTGATCCACATTCAGCTCAAATAACAGACATTCAGGATTACAAGTAAATCTGCTCTACCTTTGCTATGAGATCCTTAGCAAACGTGCTAAATGATCTTAAATTACCTTGATGTTTCATCCTTTAGGATTTTTGTTGCAACTTGGAATGTGGGTGGGAGGTCTCCGCCAAAGAACTTGAATCTCTTGGATTGGATTCACGCATCGTCTCCTGCCGATATATACGTTTTAGGGTTGGTCTTTGCATCATTCTCTTAGCCATTAAACAAAGAACCATTATATGAATACACTTTACAAAAACCTGTGACTTCTGAATTCTCAGGTTTCAAGAGATTGTTCCACTCAATGCTGGAAATGTTCTTGGAACAGAAGACAATGGCCCGGCTAAGAAGTGGTTGTGGCTTATTAGAAAGGCTCTCAACAGTCCCGACGCATGTGGCTCTGATAGCTTCCACACTCCCTCTCCTGTTCCAGATCCTATCTTGGAATTAAATGCTGATTTTGAGAGGTCATCGGTGAGGCCGAAGAATTCAGCATTCTTCCACCGGCGTTCCTTCCATTCTTTCAGTCGTAGCTTGAGAATGGAAGGGGATACCATGTTTCCTCACCCGGTGCTGGATCACCGATTCAGTGTTTGTGAAAGAGTTAGTGTGGGGAGTAGGCCAAGTGATTTTGACCCCAGTCCAAGGGGTGAAGGTCCTGAAGGATCATCTGATGGTGAAAACATTGGCGAGGAATCACCTTCTGAGCTCTTTGTTTCACCATTTTATGGTTATGGTGCTCCTCCTGATCCCGAAGAAAGATATAAGTTATCTGCAAATTCCAGGTACTCACTTTCAAAACTTTCACATAGATCTTCTGTCTGAATAATTAGCCATCCAGTAACTAACCCATCACTATAACCCGAATGACATTGATCTTTAACCTGTGTCAGTCTCAGCTACTGTTTGGTCGCGAGCAAACAAATGGTTGGAATATTTCTTACAATTTGGGTACGCAACGATATTAGAGACGATGTCAGAAACTTGAAGGTTTCATGCATTGGCCGGGGATTGATGGGTTATCTTGGAAACAAGGTAATGGCATATATACTTCTTGCTTGTCTCTTTGGATTTAGAGTGTACTCATTATGACATTATTCTTATATGTTTCTTTGGACATGATCAAATGATCTTGTATTTTCATTTCTAGCATAACATGACTAGCAGTAATTGTCACAGGGTTCTATATCGATAAGCATGTCTTTGCACAAAACAAGCTTCTGCTTCATCTGTAGTCACTTGACTTCTGGGCAGAAAGAGGGAGATGAATTACGCCGAAATTCAGATGTGATGGAGATTTTAAAGAAGACTAGATTTCCCCAGGTCCAGAGAGGTGATAATGAAAAGTCACTCGAAACAATTCTCGATCACGAGTAAGTCCATTCCTCATGTTTCGCTTGTGGATTCTTTCCATTTGTGATGACTGAAAGAAAAAAGGATTTCAATGAACTTGCTTCCATTTCTTCTCTTATCTCAGTCGCATAATATGGCTTGGGGATTTGAATTACCGCATTGCTCTTTCTTATCGGTCAGTGAAAGCTCTAGTTGAAATGCGAAACTGGAGAGCATTATTGGAAAAAGATCAGGTCTTTTACGAAATATTTTCAAATTGCCTTAATTGTTACTTGTATGGCTATGTTTAAGCTAATCGAAACTTGCTCACACTTTGTGTATCCTTTTGTTTTTTAATAGAAGATGCATGAGGGTCTCTTGTTTCCTTTGAAAAGTATAAATCCTTTCATGATGTCTGTAAATCAGGAAGGTTTAGTAACATAACTTCAAATGCTGCATTAAACAGCTCCTAATAGAACAACGGTGTGGCCGCGTATTCAAGGATTGGAAAGAAGGAAGAATTTATTTTCCTCCAACTTATAAATACTCAAACAACTCAGATCGATATGCCGGAGACGAAACAAACCCGAAGAAGAAGCAGCGAACGCCTGCATGGTAAAATTATCTCATGTGTATTTATGAGTATTCTCAGATTGCAAACTCTAACCTTTTTCCAAATGTTCTATAAAGGTGTGACCGGATACTATGGTTTGGAAGTGGTCTTAATCAGTTGTCTTATGTCCGAGGAGAGTCCAGGTTCTCCGACCACAGACCTGTTTTCAGCATTTTCACCGCAGAGGTCGATACGAACAATCATAGTCGATGCAAAAACATGGGTTACTGCAGTTCTTGTGTCGAGTTGGAAGAACTTTTAGCATACTCACAAGATTATCGAGGAGTAAACTAGCACTGTGTTCTAAGATCAATTCATGAATTTAGGTGCGGTTCCATTTCCCTGAAAAGTATCATTATTCGTTATTCAACTAATACCGCCTCTTTTTTTTGTTGGTTTCTTGATGTTGAGCTACCTGGTTATCGTCTTTTTCGTGACATTGTAGATCTGCAGTAACATTGGATAAAAGATCTGATATCCTACCTTGTGAGGCAGCAAGCAAGTTCTTCTGACCAAGCAAATAGGTAATCATTTTAGTAAATTGAACCACTAAATCATCAGTTGAAACAGCATATGATTAATTCCTTGCAAAAAATTTTCAGCAGGAGGGCATCGTAATTTTGATGCCGACCAGATTGTGGTCAAAGAAACCCATAAACAACACACAAACATCTATTTAACCAGTTTTTTTGTTACACAAACACAAGCATTCTCACCGTCAGCACAGTTAATATATCTCACTCGAACAAGAGTGATCCTGCAATAAAAACAGCCTCAACACTCCAAGAAGAGAAGAGAAGTGGCTCCATCAACAAGCTGCAAAATGGATGCCCTTTTTACCTTGATTGCTCTGTGTTTTCAGTAGTGCAGAAACATTTTCTGCAGAGCGAGAAGCAAAGATCGATGTATTACTCCCAAAAATAATGATGTGCATAGTTCTTTTCTGTTTTCCAGGTGAATTCATACTCATTTCAGAGATGCAGCAGAATGAAGCTGTTGTGCTTGTTCAGAGAGCATGCATGATGCCTGTTGTCTGCTGAGCAGCAAAAAGCTTGTGCCATTCGGTCTGTGATGGATCAGAGTTTTGTGTTCTGTGCATGTTTTACACCTTAATTTATATAAAAAGGAATTGTAGAGGACGGAGATTGGCAGCCAGAAGAGGAACATGAATGATGCATTCTTGGGGATTAATTAAGCATTGTCAGAAGGATCAAAGTAAGATGGGAAAAAACAATTGATGGAAGAAAATATAAATGCATCATCATATTAATTACAATAACATAAACTGGATAATAAATGATTGTGCATTTGAACTTTATACAACTTGATATATGCCCAAGATGGTTGCTCATATAATGAATCAAAAACATATATAAAATTACAGCATCAAGAGTATTACAACACGTAGACCTATGTATAATTGGAGCCCTACACGAAAAAAAAAAAGAAGAACAATGGAATAATTTATATATTTATTTTCTAATATATCTTGAGCTTATTATTTCTTTACCTGGGACTCCATCAAAACCATGTTTACTTAGGCGGGGAATAGCATGGGCCACTGCTCCTATTATTGGAAGTATAAGTACAGCCTGATGGACCTGAAGGAGGAACTGAGTTTTTCTTGAGCTCAAATATCAGCCTGCCGGCTTCCCCGGTGGCGTCGAGCGGCACCAACCGGCGTCCACAACTCAATGCCGGCGATGCTGCTAGGAGGAGGAAGAGCATGAGCAAGCAGCGGTTCATCTTTGTGGCAAAATGTTTTTGTAACTGAGATGATTATTGATGGAATGCAAGAGGGAGGTTGTTTATATAAGAATTTGGCTAAGAAAACTTTGTTGGCATTAAATTACGGTAAATTCCGATGCAACTCGTTGAAAGATTTCAAAGAAATTTCTCACGGGAAATTCCTATTGATGCAATATATTGAAAGGCTTTAAATTATGAGAAATTCCAACGCAATTTATTGCAAGATTCCAAAGGAATTTCTTCATTAAGTGCGCTTTTTAAAGTTTAGAAGATTTTAAACTTTGAAGATATATACTTATTATGATTTATATATTTTACATACAAAAGTGTAGTAAATTATATTAGTTGTGATAGGGTGGAAGTAAGCAATATCACGTGGTCATGTTCAGTTAATAGTCATGTTGTGATGAGAAGTCAAAATTAGAGTTCAAATATGATTAAATTGAATTCGAATCACTCCAAATCCAACTGAACAACATTCGAGTTTATTCCAATTGAACTTGATTCAACATGACAGTTATTCAAGTCAGCAATCAGACAAAAAGATTCGGTACTTAAAAAGGTGTATCTCTCTGGCAAAGAGACTCGACATTTAGGAGGTGCGTCTCTTGACATTTAGGGTACTGTTGGACAGTCGACGGACAATGCTGTTGAGGGGGCACCGACTAGAGAATGGGTCAACCTTTTTCGCAACAACCGACATGTTGCATTAGCGATACCTCTAGAGTAACATGCAACGACGAACAAGGCTATGAAGATTGATTTTAAGGACATTGACAACGACACAGCGTCGAGCATGCCATAGGATTTTGTCTAGTGGGGTGCTTCATGGGGTGACATCCGGGACGCAAAGGGGTGGAGGCGGTCATCAAGAATTGGAAGTCGGCATGTACCTTTCACTTGCATAGGAGTGGATGAGTCATTTTCAAGTTTGACACGACGGAGGATCGCGAATTCATCTTGTTCGAAGGCCCGCACTTTGTATATGACATCCCGCTTTTTCTCAAGAGGATGCCACCTTACTTCTTGTTCGAGGAGGATGGACATTTTGCTCTGGTGTGGGTACAAATCCATGGGCTTCCACCCGATTGTTGGACGGCAAATGTGCTTAGTCGCGTTGGCTTGGAGCTTGGACGACCGCTTTACATGGATAGGCTCACCCATACGCGTGAGTGTGTCTCCTATGCTCGTTGCTAGTGGAGGTAGATATGATTTAGGATAGGATCATTCGGGTTTCGGTGGACTTGTCGACGAGGGTGCGAGTTGACCTTGCAAATGGATACGAGGTAATTTCAACATTTTGCAGGATATGTCAGCGGCTAAGGCACTGGGAAGAGTTGTGCAAGATTGCGGCTTGAGCAGCAGGGTAGTCCCAGGGTGGTGACCCTCCTGTACAGCAAGGTGAGGCCCCCAGGGGGGCTGACAGCTCCCCACAGGTGCCTAATGGAAGTCTGCAGAGGACACCTCCTGTGGTGCCACAGCAGGCTGCCCGCCACCGCAAGGTCAAGTGCATGCCAGACCTGGTCATTCCCGCAGCAGGATGCGGCACCACTCAAGGCTCAACGACCATAGAGTGCATTGGCAGACTGCTTGGATGGCATTGGCAACCCTCGAGGGGTTGTTGGTGGCACCCAGGCCAACGCCAGTGGGCCTCCAGCAGACCAACGTTTGGTGCAGGAGGATAGGCCTATTGCTCAACCTGTTGGCGATGCACAGATTCTACCTAACGGACAGGGCATGGTGCGGGCAAAAAGCCCCATGCGGGGGCTTGTTGACAGTGCCTGTGATGAGGCACAAAGTGCTTCTGGCAGCACAAATATTGTTGTCCAAAGTGTGACTTTGGGCTCGACGAACACGAGGACAACGAATGGTGGCGCGAGCAACAGCAAGGCTGCCTCCCTTGCCCCGGACAGTTGGGGTGGGGCTGATTGGCAGCCAGTGGGGCGGCGACGGGCACGAGCAACCCGTGTGCATCATCCATGAGTATACGCTTCTTGAAACAAAGCTTACGGTGGAGAAACTTCCTCCTATACTTTGTCGGAGCAATATATTCAATGTCGGCTCCATTGCATCATCACCAAAAGAACTTTTTTTAGCTACATTTGTATACGGGCTTCATGTTATTGTTAGGCGGAACCTGCTATGGGACTCCCTCTTACGGCCTGGTGAGAGCATTATTGAGCTTTGGATCCTCTTGGGAGACTTCAGGCGGATTATCGGTGACTAATTATGAAACTAGGGCTTTCTGAGCATGTGTACAAGCGCGCGGATTGGAGGACCTCCATTCTATTGGATGTCGCTTGACATGGACCAATGGTATCATATCTTCTAAACTTGATCGTGCTTTGGTTAACACTTATTGGTTAATTGATGACTATGATAGCATTGTGGAGTTCACACCTCCGGGTTGCCTCTCGGATCACTCATATTGTATCGTTTCAACTTTGGCATAAGAGAATGGCCCGAAGCGGTCGTTCAAGTTCTACAACATGTGGACTCTCCATATGGATTTTCATGCTTTGGTGGCGGATTTGTGGAGGGAACCGATTGGAGGGTATGCTTAATTTAGCCTCAAAGCTAAGCTCACAAGGCTTAAGGGGCGGTTGAGGACCCTTAATCGGGAGCATTTCAGTCACATTTCTGAGCGTGCGCGGCAAGCGAAAGAGTTATTGGAGGCTGAGCAGTGCATGTTGCTTGGAGGTGGCAATGGGCTAAGCGGTGCACATGGCACAGGCATGGCTCGAGCATAGCTCGAGCAGGCAGCGCACCAGGCATGACAGATTTTGCGCCGCAGGATGAAACAGCTAGAACACTTGGCAGTAATCATGGCACAGGCATGACTCGGGCGGATAGTGTGTTAGTGTCTATAAGATTCACATATTTCCACAATGGTATGATATTGTCCACTTTGGGCCCAAGCCCTCATGATTTTATTTTTTGGCTTTACCTAAAAGACCTCATACCAATGGAGATATCTTTTCATCTTATAAGCACACGATCTTTTCCATGTCTTACCAATGTGGGACTTTAATTGTATTTTCAATACTCCAACATAGTGCACCTGGCATAGCAGAATGTGCGCTGCAGGATGGGTTAGGCAGAACACTTGGCGGTGTGTATGACACAGGCATAGCTCGAGCGGACAGTGCACCTGGCATGGCATAATGTGCACCGCAGGATAGGTCAGGTAAAACACTTGGCGGTACGCATGACACTGACGTGACTCGAGCATACAACGCACCACACATGGTAGATTCTGCACCACAGGACAGACCAGGCAGAAACATTGGCGGTGCTTATAGCACAGGCATGGTTCGGGTGGACAGTATGCCATGGGGGTCGGCTAGTATGCCACAGGAGATGGAGGGGGTTGATGCCTATGCGGACTTGCGACAACATGCCACTTTGCTCGCTGATGCGGAGAAGCTCTTCTATCAGCAACGGGTGCATGGGGCATACCTCCGTGGTAGTGACAGGTGTACGCGGTTCTTCCATGATGCGGTGAAGCGAAACAACAATTGGAATGTCATACTTAGCATCGCCAAACCATTTGGGGAACTGACTGGTAGTATGGATGAGGTTGCAGATGTGCTTGTCACCCATTTTCATAGCCTTTTGGGCACCGTCAAGAGTTACAGACCGCTAGACAGCACTGTCCTACCCGGACAATGCCTTACTCTGGTGCAGGCAGCAGCTTTAGAGGCTCCCGTCACTGTTGATGAGGTGCGAGTGACCCTATTTGACATTGGAGGGGACAAAGCGTTGGGGTCGGATGGGTATAGCTCCAAATTCTTCACCTCGGCATGGGATATGGTGAGAGATGACTTTATTGCAGCCATGCAGGAATTTTTTCAAACGGGACAACTTCTCAAGCAGTGGAATCACTCTCTCATAGCATTAGTTCTGAAAGGCGATCATGCCCCGACGGTCAATGACTACCGCCCCATCTCTTGTTGTACCGTCTTCTACAAGGTCATCTCGAAAATTATGGTGAAGCGACTATCGGAGGTGATGGATGATTTATTGGATCTGGCTCAAGCGGCTTTTGTCAAAGGTCGCTCGATTGGCGAGAATATGCATTTGGCCCAAGAATCCCTCTGGAAGTATGTTAGGAAGCGGGTATCTCCTCGATGCATGCTTAAGGTGGATCTTCGGAAGACATTTGATACGGTGAATTTGGATTTTCTCATGGCGGCGCTTGTTGGTTTTGGCTTTCTCTAATAATTCCATCAATGAATATTTGCATGTATCTCTACCGTCTCTTACTCCATTAGTATCAATGGGGCAATGTATGGATATTTTAGAGGGTGGCGAGGACTTCCACAATATGACCCTTTGTCCCTTTTGTTATTTGGCTTATGTTTAGAGGTATTCTCTCGGAATTTGAGGGTGATTGTGCAATGACCCAGTTGTCACCACCATCCCATGTGTGGAAAGGAAGGGGTCACTCACTTAGTATATGCGGATGACCTGCTTTTGTTTGCTCAGGTGGATTCCACCTCCCTCTTGACAGTCTCACAATGCTTGATGGACTTTGGTGACTTGGCGGGCCTTCGGGCGAACCTATTGAAGTCCAACATATATATGGCCGGGGTGGATGATCGAGTCAAGGCGGATCTCCTCCGTATCGCGAGTTCCCAAGAAGACACATTTCCCTTTTGATACCTTGGAGTGCCCTTGGCGGCGGAGAAACTTCGGATTTCTAGTTATGAGCCCTTACTTGATGCGGTGAGGCGCAAGATACTTGGATGGCCGAAGCACACTCTATCTTATGCGGGGCGGCTTGAGCTTGTGCAGTCTGTGCTTCAATGGGTGGAATGTTATTGGCTCTCCATCCTTCCGATTTCGAGCGGCATGGTGGACAAGGTTTATAACATTTGTCGCTCATTTGTATGGTCAACCAAACACCCCATGGTATTATGGGCGACTTTGTGCCTTCCAAAGGAGGAAGGGGGTTATGGTCTACGGGACTTGCGGGCCTGGAACTCGGCTTTACTTTGCCGAGCCTTGTGGAAGCTACAACTCAATGTGGACTCCCTTTGGGTGAGATGGATTCATTATCAATATCTCAAACGCATGGACATTTGGCAGTGGTAAGGGCGCTCTTCTGACTCGCCGTTGATGAAGAAGTTAGGGCAGCTCCGCGACGCCATCCTACAGTGAGCAGGAGGTGAGCATGAGGCCAAAGCGTTGTTGGACAGCTGGTATTCATAGGCTGACAACCCCTATGCTAGACCGTGGTGCTGCTGGACGGAGCACCAAGGGGTTGCTGATAGGCAGCACGTCGACAGCTTGGACGGTGGCCCGTGGTGTGGCAGTAGAAACACAATGGGGTTGCGGTGGCGAGGTGGGCGATGAGTTAGGCGGTGCGCGCCGGCACAACCGCGGCTCGGCGAGCGATGCGTGCGCGATAGATTGTCGCGTCGCAAGGCGGGCTAAACAGAACCCATAGCGGTTCACAACAAGTGTGCCTTGACGGAGTAATTACCGCGCGCATGGCAAATTATGTATCGCGGGGCCAGACGAGGTAGAACCCTTAGCGTCGCCATGACATAAGGCGTGGCAGGCGGCAACACACCCACGCGCGAGTTGTCTTGTTGCTAGGCGGACAGGCGGAACACTTGGCGGTGCACAGGCATCGCACTGCAAGGTCAGTGGCACCATACACCGCAGCATACTTGGCACTGGGTGGACGGGCGAATCTCCTTGGGAGGCTAACGATGCCCTGTGGTGCGGGCCGCCAGCACACCATAGGGCACTTGGCATTTGGCGGGCGAGGCGAGGATGGGTTGTTGGCGGTGGGGTACGTAGTGCGGGCGTTGGCCACACCTGACATATTTAGCCTTGGGCGGTGACAAACCTCCATGGGGGCTAGCGATGCCACGTAGTGCGGATCGCCCGGATGCACCACAGGGCAGCATTAGGCATTAGGCGGATTGATAGAGCTATACAGGTTTTTTCAGCTACGAGGTGCCATGGTGCCTTGTGCAGCGGCGGTGTGGCGACCATGCATTATGCCTAAGCATCGCTTCACCTACTGGCTAGCGGCGCATGGGAGATTGCGCACGGTGGACTGTATGTCGTATGAGTCGAGGAAGGAGTATGCACTATGTCATTCTGCGGAGGAATCCAACACTCACATCTTCTTCCGCTGCTCCTTCACTAGGCCCCTGTAAGATATGGTGCGGAGATGGTTACACATATGATCCCAGATATACATGATGTCTCATCTCTTCCGGACTTTCCGACGTGAAATGCGTGGGGAAGGATGGGTGAGGAAGGCGCACGACTTGGCTATTTCTAGTATGATATTTTTTGCATTGAAGGCTCGTAATCAGAGCTGTTTTGAGGATCACGAGTCTAATATTGAGAGGTTGTTTCTCAAAATACAGACTCATATCTATCGCTTTGTAGAAGCGTAGTTTCTATATTTTTTCACACTTTTCATATATACATATTTACCATTCCCCCCAAAAAAATTTAAAGGCGAGTGCTTTGATCAACAGTTGCACCCTTTGATCTTCTCTCTATATAATGGTAAAAAAGTGAAGGCAAAGGGGATTAAGTAATCTTCTCAAACTTTTTCACTTTATTTTCTTCATACTTTCTCCGATCTTTGACTTCAGTGTCAGAAGGGACACGTCGAGGTACTCCTCAACTCCCTTTTCACTCGTTTCAAATCCTTTCAGGTGTGAAGTACTCAACATTCAAACGACCGATCCGAAAAAGATCAGTCGTTCAAAGGCCGACTTAGGATCGTCCGATCTCTCGCGCTCCTAGTGATGCCGGCTCTTCCAAAGCCTGAGTGGCAATCAATTACTCGAGCTCTCGATGATGCCTGAGCTCCCGAGCTCCTAGTGACGACTGCTCTTCTTAGGCCCAATTGCAATCCGATTTAAGCTCAGTTGCAGTCTGATCTGACGAAGTCCTATAAAAAAAATCGATCTAATGAGATCAGTACATTAAAAATTGATATGATTTGTACTCAATCAATCAAAAATATTTAGTCGTGAATATTTTACTAAATCATCTCATCTATTAATCTTGAATCGGATCAAGTTGTACACTTAATATTTTCAAAAGAAAATAACTTTATTATCGTTCTCATTAAAATTATGCATTATGAAATATAATTAATTGTACAAACTAATTAAGGGAAACTCAGTCAAAATTTTAAATTGATGCAAGGAACGAAGACCTATATATTTTGCCCTGATATAGAGTTAATTTGACCTCACATCAACTTATTTGCCTGACTCAAAGTTGGCCTTGGGAGGAGACAGGTCAACTAAATATATGATTTACGTAATGAAACGTTCGTGAAGTCAACGATTGTTGGAAAATAAAAGGTTACTAAAGAGTTTCTAATGAAGTCAAACGACTTGGTGTTTATTCAGGTTTCAGGAGTTCGTAGGTAAACAAATGTGCATGGTGCAGATTATATGGATTTTTGTTTTGAAGAGTAGAAGAACGTGGTTTAATTGGGGCGTTGACTTATTTGTCGGATTCAAAGTTGGTCTTGAAATTGAGTTATAAATGAAACTCTAAACTTGCAACGAAAAGGTAATTACAAAAAAAACAAAAATTTGGGACGAATTTAGCGACGAATTTTGTTGGATCGAAAGTGTCGCTAGAGGGGGGGGGGGGGGTGAATAGCGATACGGTGTCGTTAAAAAAAAACTTTTGCAATAAGTAAAAAGCAAGTAGAGAGTGCACAGCGGAAATATAAAGTAGACAAGATATTTTTACGTGGTTCACAATCTTTCGATTGCTAATCCACGGCCCTAGTGATCCTTGATCACGTACGGAGGGCAATTCACTAAAACCACTCCTCCTCGTTGGAAGTAGGAGCAACGATCATAAAAAGAAATCAAGGCAAAGGGACACTCCCCCTTTCCTTGTTACGATTAAAGCACAAAGACAATTTAAAGAAGTAGAACTTAAATAAATATACCGACAACTCTTATAAGTAGAAGATGTAGCTTTCGTTGTCGGCGGCACTTCGTCGTAGCAAATGTGAGTAGTAGTAGCGGCGTTACGACGGCGTGTTGAGAGCTCTTGATTTCTTATATTTTTGCTTGGCGTGAACATGTCTATTTATGGATATTGATCTATGAATTTAGACATAGGTAGTGTCCAAGGTGAGGTTCTTATCCCCCAAGTCTTGCTCATCCACATCCTTTGCGCCAACTCAAGGATGAGGTGCTTCATCCAACCACATTGTGCCACAACTCAAGGATGAGGTGCTCATCCAACCACCTTGTGCCACCTCAAGGAGGCCTTCACGCCAACTTGTTGGAGCCATCCAACTTGTGCCACATCATGGGAGCCAACCATCTTGTGCCAACTCTCCTCATTTTGGGCGTCCAAGCTTGATGGTGGTTTGCCAACCATCTTGTGCCAACTCACCTCATTTTGGGCGTCCAACTTGATGATGGTTTTGGATGTCCACCTTGATGCCACATCACCTAATTTTGGGGGTCCAAGCTTGGTGATGGTTTGGATGTCCACCTTGATGCCACATCACCCTTTGTACCAAAACACGAGTCAAGTCCAAATTCACCCCTTTGAAATTCGAGCTCTTCTCGAGTTTGGAACTAGACGTGATTGGTTTGTAGTAGACGTCGTCAAAGGGTTTTGACGCATACAAGTTAGCTTAAAATATAAAGTACGATGGTTCTAACCAACCGATCTCGACCTAGACCTTCCATTGGAGGTATTGGGTCGGATCTACGCTTAACGACCTTGCTTCGCTTTCGCACGAGCTTACCTTGTAGCCTCGCTTCCGGTCTTCACCCGAGTACCTCGGCTTCCTCCGAAGTCCCTCTGGCGTTGCCCGACCACCTCGGTTCCCACCGGTGTATCGAGACCTTCCGCTCAACTTTAGCATTTCGCACACTTAATTGAGCTCGTAAGATAACAAATATACCCTTAACTATTGAGCCTTTTGCCATAATCAAAATACTGGTTCGACTTTGGTGCCTTGCGCACCAACAATCTCCCCCTTTTTGATTCATGGCAAACCGACACAAAAGTTAAGGAAAAATTAAGCTAGCATAATGATTAAGCATGAATGAGCTAGCATAAAGATTAAGCATGAATGAGCTAGCATAAAGATTAAATATGAATGAGCTAGCATAATGATTAAATATGAATGAGAAATATTATTGTTTCAAGTTCTCCCCTTTGAGGTAACCTCCCCCTTGACCGAAGGTGAGTTCTTGAAAAATAATTTTTACTCCCCCTTAATAGTTGCTTAAGTAATCGGAATTACTTAATATAAAAGGTAATAATTTTGTTCATAATGATTAAATATGAATGAGAAATATTATTGTTTCAAGTTCTCCCCTTTGAGGTAACCTCCCCCTTGACCGAAGGTGAGTTCTTGAAAAATAATTTTTACTCCCCCTTAATAGTTGCTTAAGTAATCGGAATTACTTAATATAAAAGGTAATAATTTTGTTTACTTTCTTCCCCTTTAATTTTGGTTAATTTTGGTTACTTTTGTGACTTTCTCCCCCTTTTGCCTTAACTCAAAAAGTTTGTAAATATATTTTAGGGTTTGTAAGTCCAAGCAAGTTCCCAATATATATATATATATATATATATATATATATATATATATATATATATATATATATATATATATATATATATATATATATATATATATATATTTTAAAAAAAAAGAAAAAATAATAAGCTTGAAAATATGTTCATCTAAAATGTACAACTCCGGTTGGACTTGATTGATATAGAATGATCAATAAGTCTTGATGGTGTTGATTAATATTAAATAATTATACTCCATGGTTCATATCGATGCAGAATCTACATCTCGGAACCAGTGAGTAAGGTCCTAACATCTCACGTCCGTCTACGTGGCTAAGTACACAAACACATTAGTCCTATGTGTTGTGAGATGTGTTGGCTCCTTAAATCTATAGGTATATGATTTCTAAGGTAAGACTTAGGCTAATTTCATAAAAAGAAGCAAAAATAGAGTACATATATAGAGAAATTTAAATCCTACTCTATTACGCACATACCTAACTTTCGTCTTAATAAACTAAATTCGGCTTCGGGTAGTGGTTTGGTGAAGATGTCCGCTAGGTTTGATTTGGACTCAACATACTCTAGTTGTATAGTTCCATTAGTTACATGTTCCCTAATGAAGTGGTGTTTAACTTCTATATGTTTTGTCCTAGAATGACATATTGGATTTTTAGTTAAGTTAATTGAACTGATGTTATCTATGTAGGTTTTAATGTTGTTAAAGATTAAGCTAAAGTCTTGGAGAGTGTGCTTCATCCACGAGAGACACACTCACCCATCGCAACGTATTCGGCCGGTGGTAGATAAGGCAACGCAATCTTCGCTTCCTCGCACCAACTCACTAGACTCGAGCCGAGGATTTGACAACAACCACTCGTGCTCTTTCTATCGAGTTTACTACCGGCATAGTCGGAGTCAGAGTAGATTAGATTAAACTCGGTAGATCTAGGTACCAAATACCTACGTTTAGCGTGCCTTTAGATATCTAAGGATACGCTTGACTAGGGTTAGGTGAGACTCCTTGGCACAGGGTTTGTAACCTTGCGCACATACTTACCGCGAATAAAATGTCGAATTGGCTCGCGGTTAAGTATAGAGACTTCCTATTAGCGCTCTATAGTATTTTAGGTCAACGGGTTTTCCTTCTACATCTTCGTTTATATTAACATTAGTTGCTATAGGTGTATTAATTATTTTAGCATCTTGCATTCCAAATCGATTTATTAAATCCTTAGTATATTTTTGTTGATGTAAATATATTCCATCTTTAGTTTGTTTAATTTGTAAACCTAAGAAGAAACTTAACTCTCCTACTAAATTCATTTCAAATTCACTTTCCATAAGTGAGATGAATTCGTTAGCGAGGATCGAGTTGGTAGTTCCAAAAATTATATCATCTACATAGATTTGGGCTATAAAGATTTCTTTTCCTACGGTTTTTAATAAGGTTGGGTCGACTAAACCTTGGTTGAATCCTTTGGACTTAAGATAGATCGAAAGCCTTTATAAGCTCTTGGGGCTTGTTTGAGTCCATATAGGGCTTTCTTAAGTCTAAGGACATGGTCGAGGTTTATCTAGATTTTGAATCCGGAGGTTGGTAGACGTAAACTTCTTCCTTAATGTATCCATTCAAAAATGCTGACTTGACATCCATTTGAAACAATTTAAAACCTCGATGTGCGCATATGCTAACAACATTCGGATGGACTCTAGTCTTGCTACGAGGCGTAGGTCTCATCGTAATCTAAACCTTCGACTTGACTAAACCCTTTTGCGACTAACCTAGCTTTATTTCTAACTACTTCACCTTTATCATCAAGTTTATTTGAAATACCCACCTTGTTCCAATAATTGATTTTTCTTTAGGTGGTGGTACTAATTCGGACTTCATTTCTAGTGAATTGAGCTAGCTCTTCTTGCATAGCAATAATCGATCGGGATCAAGAAGTGCTTGTTCAATAGTTTTGGGTTCGATTTTGGAAATTAACGAGATTTGACTAATGTTTGGTATGAATCTCTAGTTCGAACCCCTAAATTTGGATCACCTATAACTTGATTGATAGGATGACTTGGGTTAGGGTCATCTATCACTTGGTCGATAGGATGACTTGGGTTGGGACGAGATTCAAGTTCAAGATCAGAGTCGGGTTTGCTATAAGTTGATTTGCTAGTTGGTTTTGTTAAGGATTGAACGGGTTCGTGTCCTTCGTCGAAAACTATATTAATGGTTTCTTCGACTCTAAGAGTGTCGTGATTGTATACCCTATAAGCTCTCGGTGGTTGAGTATCCTAGAAAGGTTCCAAAGAGAGGTTTTGGATTTGAATTTCCCTAGGTAATCCTTAGTGTTTAAGATATGTACCTTGCATCCAAATACCTAAAGTATTTGATGTTCGGTATTTTATCGTGATAAATCTCGTCGAGGACTTTTGGTGCCTCTTTACCATAAGGATCCTATTTTGGACATAGCAAGCGTACTAACGCCTCCAAAATCTATCGGGTAGGTTATACTCGTTTAACATTGTCCTAGCGGCTTCTTGTAGGGTTCTATTTTTCCGTCGACTAACCCATTTTGTTGTGGGGGTTCTAGGACATGAAAACTCATGGTGGTATCCGCTTAGGTTACGTAATCTGTAAACCTGTGGTTTTCGAATTCACCACCATGATCGCTTCTAAGTCTTTTAATCTTAAGGTTCTTTTGATTTTCGATTAACCTACAAAGATTGATTAGTTGGTCTAGAGTATCATTTTTATGTTTGATAAACCTAACCCAAGTAAATCTAGAATAGTCGCCAATTATGACTAAGCAAAATTGACTACCATTGAGTGACTTAGCTCCATGTGAATCAAATAGATCCATGTGTAGGAGCTCAAGAACACTTTTGGTTCGTTCTTGATTAGTTAATTGATGTTGTGTCCTAGATTGTTTACCTTGTTGACAAGCATTACATATTTTATTATCCAAGTTGTTTAGTTTAGGCAAACCTATAACCAAGCCACTCGACTCATCTTGTGGGCCGAGTCTTGGGTGCAGTGTCCAGTCTTGGTGCCATAACCAAGATTCCTCTTGCTGTGTCATAAGACACTTGGTTGAGGAGTTGGGTAAATTTATTGTGTAGATGTTGCTATTCCTAGTTCCTTTAAGTATTATTTTAGATGTTGCATTTATCTTGATTACGCATTCATTTTCTAGAAATATGACCTTATAATTGTTATCACACAATTGGCTTACACTAAGTAAATTATATTGAAAGTTTTCTACTAATAAGACATTTTGAATTGTAAAGTTAGAGTTGAGCTCAATATCACGATCCGATGATTTTGAGCTTGCTTATTATTTCCGAAGGCTACCGATCCTTGTCGTTTGAATCGTAACTTCGAAAATCTGAGTTGATCCCAGGTCATGTGTCGGGAGCAACCACTGTCCAACATCCATTGATCCTACATATAAGGTAGTTGGATCGGATATTGGAATTACTAAAGGGTTGTTTGTAAGTTTTTAAACCTAAATCATCTCACCAATATCTACATGATCAAAACATGTTATTCCTATGTGTTATTGTGAGATGACTTTCAATTTTACTTGATTAATTTTAATGAATTTAAATTAACCAACATTAGGTTAGATTCGGATTTAGTCTAAGCTCATCAAGTAATCTTTTCAAGAGATTAGCTTCCAGGTCGTGGCGAGGCACAGAGGCCTTCTTTGATCGGAACAACGACCACTTCCTTAGACAAAGCTAATTTCAAGAAATTGATAACTCAACTTACTTGAGACTACATCTTGGTCTAACTAGTTATTTTTGAAAAGAGGCTCCCCGAGGCTCAATCTTTTCGTAGGATTTTAGTTGATTATGAGTCCTATCTAACCATTCTAAAAATAAAGGAAAAACTAAGCATGCAATTTCTAAGACTTAACAAAAATACATTTTGTATTGGCTCACCCTGGACCATTGAATCGAGTGGGTCTATTCACATAGTGAATTTGGTCCTTGGGAACCCAATACATGTTAGATCCTAAAGTTGAAATCAAAGTGATCTTAGGGACCCATGCTTGGACATTTTTCTTATGTTGGTTTACTATAGACATATATGACTTATTGGTTGTATTTGAGTTAAACCCGAGTCCGGCCTTGTTGTACACGGCCCTTTGTGATCCAAGTAAGAGGTCAAGTCCCTTGGATCCCAAAGAGAACCTTTCCAACGTGTTCCTAAGGTCTTCGACTTGTGTTTTCAAAAGCGAGTTCTCAACTTCAAGCTTTTCAACTTGAGTTGAGTCCTCCTCTTGAATACGAGTAGTCGAAGAGGTTAGGGAGACCTCATGTTTGAGGAGGTTAACCTCCTCAATTAGGGTCTCGACCTTGGACTCGGACTTAGCTAGTTTCTTATTTAAAAATTTAATTGCACCATACAAAGTATTAAGTAACGACCGACTTACCCTTAATGATTCTTTTGAACCGGATACGGATCCGTGGCTTGTCTTGAATGGAAGCTCATCATCGGATTCGGACTCGGACTCTTCTTCGGTTTCGGAGTCGTGCTCGGTCGGCTTGGCCATTAGAGCTTGGATATCGTCTTCTTCCTCCGACAACTCCTCCCAAGTAGCGTTTAGCGCTTTCTTGGTCTTTGATGCGTTATTCTTTAGCTTTGGGCACTCGGACTTGATGTGACCGAACCTGTTGCACTCATAGCATCTAAAATTAGAAGTATTTGAATTAGGTTTAGGCTTACCTTGAGTTGTTGGTCGTTTCGTCTCTTGATCATCTTAGAACTAGATTGACTAGTTCGGATTCTATTCGAGTCTACTTAGATTCGGACTCGTCTTCTTCCTTTGGGGGTGGCTTGCTTGCGGGCTTCTTCTTCTTGGAACCTGCAACTAACGAATACTCTTCTCTTTGGACCACGTTAGTTTGCTCATGTAATTCAAGTTCAAAACAATTGCCTAACCTAATTTTAGAAAGGTCCTTGGAGACCTTGTAGGCATCGACCATGGATGCCCACAAGGTGGTCCTAGGAAGAGTTAAGAGAATACCGATAAGGTCGCGATTCTCGACCTTTTGTCCGATGGCATGGAGTTGGTTGTGATGTCTTGGATACGAGCATGTAGTTGAGTTGCGGTCTCGTTTTCCTGCATTTTCAAGTTATACAATTTATTTAAAAGTAAATCTCTTTTACATACCTTCGTGTCGTCGGTGCCTTCGTGTAGTTCCACTAGCTTGGTCCATAAGTCCTTTGCACTAATGAAGGGGCCGACGCGGTTGAGCTCTTCCTTGGACAACCCACATTGCAAGATTTGAGTTGCCTTGGCATCGGCTTCTACTTGTTTTTTCATGGAATTTGACCATTGATCGTAACCCAAAGATTCACCATCTTCATTAATAGGAAGTGTGAAACCGGTTTGGATTACGATCCACATCTAGATTTGGGTTTTAAGAAAGCATTCCATCCGACCCTTCCAATAACGAAAGTCATTACCGTTGTAAAACGGGTCAAGTGTGCTAAACCCTTCGAGATGGGCCATTTAAAAACAAGAAGAAGAACGAAAAAAGAATCTTGCAAAACACACACGAAGAATATTCCAAGACTTTCGTCTTGGATTAGTAGTGCAGGAAGTAAAAAAAATATATATAAAATGTAACTTGCAAAAAGAAATAAACAATCAAATGCGAATGTCGTTGAAGTTCCGGAGGACAACCTTACTCGGGATCTAACCCGAAGGACAACCTTATCCGGATCCTAAAGCCTCTAATGCAATTCTATATGTAGGAGAAGATAAGCAAGTGAAATAATTATACGAAAACAGAAATAAATAAATAAAAAATCTGTAAAAAAAAGAAAAACAAAGCTAGATTGGTGGTTTCACCGAATCTTAGCGCCCCCGGCTCTGATACCAATTGTTGGATCGAAAGTGTAAGCTAGAGGGGGTGAATAAGCGATCTGGTGTCGTTAAAAAAACTTTTGCAATAAGTAAAAGCAAGTAGAGAGTGCATGGAAATATAAAGTAGACAAGATATTTTTACGTGGTTCACAATCTGTCGATTGCTAATCCACGGCCCTAGTGATCCTTGATCACGTACGGAGGGCAATTCACTAAAACCACTCCTCCTCGTTGGAAGTAGGAGCAACGATCACAAACAGAAATCAAGGCAAAGGGACACTCCCCCTTTCCTTGTTACGATTAAAGCACAAAGACAATTTAAAGAAGTAGAACTTAAATAAATATACCGACAACTCTTATAAGTAGAAGATGTAGCTTTCGTGTTGTCGTGCACTTCGTCAGAGCAAATGTGAGTAGTAGTAGCGGCATTTGACGGCGTGTTGAGAGCTCTTGATTTCTTATATTTTTGCTTGGCGTGAACAGGTCTATTTATGGATATTGATCTATGAATTTAGAGTTATGTAGTGTGCAAGGTGAGGTTCTTATCCCCCAAGTCTTGCTCATCCACATCCTTTGCGCCAACTCAAGGATGAGGTGCTTCATCCAACCACATTGTGCCACAACTCAAGGATGAGGTGCTCATCCAACCACCTTGTGCCACCTCAAGGAGGCCTTCACGCCAACTTGTTGGAGCCATCCAACTTGTGCCACATCATGGGAGCCAACCATCTTGTGCCAACTCTCCTCATTTTGGGCGTCAAGCTTGATGGTGGTTTGCCAACCATCTTGTGCCAACTCACCTCATTTTGGGCGTCCAACTTGATGATGGTTTTGGATGTCCACCTTGATGCCACATCACCTAATTTTGGGGGTCCAAGCTTGGTGATGGTTTGGATGTCCACCTTGATGCCACATCACCCTTTGTACCAAAACACGAGTCAAGTCCAAATTCACCCCCTTGAAATTCGAGCTCTTCTCGAGGCTGGAACTAGACCAGCAGTTGACTGTAGTAGACGACTGGTCAAAGGGTTTTGGACTGCAGTATAAGTTAGCTTAAAATATAAAGTACGATGGTTCTAACCAACTGATCTCGACCTAGACCTTCCATTGGAGGTATTGGGTCGGATCTACGCTTAACGTCCTTGCTTCGCTTTCACACGAGCTTACCTTGTAGCCTCGCTTCCGGTCTTCACCCGAGTACCTCGGCTTCCTCCGAAATCCCTCTGGCGTTGCCCGACCACCTCGGTTCCCACCGGGTGTCGCAGACCTTCCGCTCAACTTTAGCATTTCTGCACACTTAATTGAGCTCGTAAGATAACAAATATACCCTTAACTATTGAGCCTTTTGCCATAATCAAAATAACTTGTGGCCCAACAAATTTTAAAAAATTAGAAAAAATTTATGATTTAATTTAGCGACAAAAAATTTTTTGTTGGGAATTAAGCGTCGCAAATATTAGCGACAAAAATAGCGACGAATTTTTGCGACGAATTTTAGCGACGAAAATTAGGGACGAATTTTAAATTTTGTCGCTAATTTTGTTGCAAAAGTTACCCCGATTTCCAAAATTCGTCGCAAAATTCATCGCAAAATTTTGCGACGAATTAATTTTTTCGTCGGAAATTTTCGCAACGAAATAAGGAATTCGTTGGTAAATTTACGACCGATACAAATTCGTCGCAAAATTCGTCGCAAAAAACAATTTTCTGCGATGAATAAATTTTTTCGTTGGTAATTTTCGCAACGAAAAAAGTAATTCGTTGGTAAATTTGCGATGTTTCGATTGTCGAAATTTGTCATTTGAAATTTGCGATTTAATTTTTTTCGAAAATATATGCGACGAAATATTTTTCGTTGCAAAATTCGTTGCAAAATTTGTCGCAGATTGGATTCGTTGCTAAATTCATCGCAAATTTGCGACGAAATTTAAATTCGTCGCAAAGGTCATCGCAGATTTATCGGGATTTAGCAACGAATTGGGATATTTGTCGCTAAATTTGTCGCAAAATAAAAAAATTTGTGATTTATTCTGTTTCGATATTCTATCGTATATACAAATAATCACACACACACAACAAAATACAATAAGTTCTAATATCCAAATAAATACATTCAATACAAACAAAACACACATACATTCAATACAACAAAATAATATTCAATAATATCCAAAAATATTTGATATCTAAATAAATACAAAGCAACACAATAAGTTAAGAACAAAACAACATTCCAAATAAAAAGTTATATCCTACAACATTTCAAACATCAACATAGTTATGATATCCAAATAACAATGTCTACAAAAGATCACAACACATGGGGAAAAAAAGAGAATCTGGTAAGTAATCGCGCGCCGACATTCTTCTACCTGCATTAGAAAACAAACAAACAGCAAAAAGTATCATACATTAAAAAAAACTATATACTAACACGAAAATAAATATGCAAAGACTTACAATAATGTGCATTTTCAACCGCCATAAGGATTGACTTCATAGATCATTCCTGTTTAATGCAAAATAAAAAGTACTAATAAAAAATGTAAAAAATGAAGGAGTAACAAACTAAATAAACTAAACAATTTTAAAGGTACTAATTAAAAACATGCATACAATATCATCTCTGCACACATCAATTCTTTCCACTGGGAGACCTAATTCTTTCATCAGTTTTTTCATACTGTACAAATCATTGGGCAGTATATTATCACGCGGCAATGCCTCTTCAAAAGCTTGAACAAAATTATTAAAACACTCTTCAGACACATTATGCTCTGCCTTGACATTCAACATTCTTGCGGTGAACGATAGTTTAGTGTGAGTCTCACAACCAGCCCATAAAGGTGCATCTGCAGCACTCAACACCTCCTGAAATTTGAGATATGCTTCATTATTCATATTCTGATCAATATCTGTTACGTGCACCTCTTCCAAGGGTGATGCATTAGTAAACATTTGCTCAACTGTTGGAGGACAACTTGAAGTTGCACCTTGTGATTGGGGAATCAAATTTGGCCCCGCTACATCATATATCATCCTCTGATATGGATTTAATTGATTATAATCACTTTGATCCCTAGAGACTTGTGTGTTGTGTCTATCATAAACTTCATCAGATATAAATGGTTCACCATGACATGTCCAGTTATAGTAATTTGCAACGAATCCAAATCTACAAAGATGCTCTGAAACTTTGCTAGACGGTAAAAATCTACCATTGTGACACTTTGCGACGGACACCTTATCCGGTTACCATCTATAAACTCAACATTACTAGCTGAAATTTAAAAACTCTTGCAACCCACTCATAAATTCATCAAAACGCGTCGTAAATTCCTATTATACATCCAACTCATTTCACGCTGCATTTTGTCTGTTTTCAATCAATTATATTAATATCAACTCCTAGAAATTACAATAATACGCATATACAGTTAGTTCACATATGAATTCACTATGTTTAACAATCTTTAAACATAACCGAAAAAGGACTACAGTTGTATAGAAAGCTTACTGTTAATTTAGGTTTAAACATTTTGGGATGTTTAAACCTGAAATGTTAAACAACTTAAGTTGATTGTGACAATTAATATCACAAATGAACACATTGAAAGGTAATGTGTTGGGGTTTCGGTCTTAACGAGGACATCATGACTTAAAATGAGGGTGATTGTGAAAACCCGAATTTAGTGTCAAATTGTGAATTGTGGGCTAATAATATATATAGAGAAGCTTTATAAGCTTAGATGAGAGAGTTATTATTAACATAGGTCTAGAAGTTTTGTTAATCGGCCAATTCTCTCATCTAAGCAAGCAGTGACAACAAACTAATCAAATTTATTGAAAATGAAATATACTCATTGCAATTTTGTCATTTAAGTCAAATTATTGTTGTAGATGTATAACAATCGTCGCAAATGAGACAGATCAAAATGTATCACCACAAGTTAATACTAATCTAATAAGCCTTAAACACTAGCTCCCCCACCACCACTGACTTTAAGATGCTTGTAATTTCTCAGGTAGATGTGCATGATTTGTTCATCTAAGCCTTATAAACTGCTTGTTTTATCCCATAACTTCCTATATGTGACTAAACAAAATCATAAAATATTCCAACTTAGTACTTAGCATTATTTGGTATGTGAACCCAAATGGCAAATTAGCAGCTTATAAGCTTCTGTAGTTTTACAGTTAACTATATATAGTTACAGAATAAATAGGATAACAGCATAAAACTTCTGTAGTTAATTATCGAGTTAAATATAAGAAAAAAAATAAATTTATACCCTCCCTACGCGCCTCCGAGCCGGCGATTGATTAATCGAAGGCGACAAGTGTGGCAGGGGCGACTGAGGCCGGTGAAGGCGACGCCGACGGCCGGTAGGCGGCGGTCATACTGCGGTGCGAGGCGGCCGTGGCGCCGAGGCGACCGGGCGGGCTCGCAGCCGGGGGCACGAACCGGGCGAGGTGGCCCTGAAGGTAGCGGCGGTCTTGCCGGATAGCGGCCGGCTTAGGGCGCGCCGGTCGCCGCCACGGCATGGGGCACGCGGCGACCAGGGCGCCGGACGAAGGTATCGACCGCTTAGTCGCCGCACCGGCGGTCATGGCCAGGGGCGCGACCGGGGTTGCTGGGCGTGGGGCACGCTGTGGCCGGACGAGGGGCGTCGCCGCGGCGTCGGTCAGTCTTGGCGGCGGCGGCGACGCGTCGACCTAGTCGCGGCAGCGACGCCACGGCCTCGGGTGGCGGCTGGCCGGTCAGGCTGCGACGCGACACCGCGGCAGAAGCCGGACGTGTCGAACGTACGTCAGCGCCAAGGCTAGGATCAAGACGGCGGAAGGAAGACGACGCGAGGAGAAGAAGCTTCGAATTCGCAGCGGAGGGGAAAGTTAGGGCAGATAAATGAATTAACTTTTGCAACGATTCGGGATTCGTTGCAAATTTAAAAAAAAAACATCGTTTAATTTTTTTTTATTTTGCAAAAATTTGCAACGAATCCGATTCGTTGCAAATTTTAAAAAAAACATCGTTTAATTTTTTTTTTTTTTTGCAAAAATTTGCAACGAATCCGATTCGTTGCAAATTAAAAAAAAACATCGTTTAATTGTTTATTTATTTTGCAACGAATCTCGGATTCGTTGCAAATTTTACAACGAATCCGATTCGTTGCAAAATAAAAGAAAAATAAACTTACCGTTTTAAAAATTTCTAATTTTAATTTTAATTTTTTATTTTGCAACGAATCCTGGATTCGTTGCAAAAAATTACAACGAATCCAGGATTCGTTGCAAAAAATTCCAACGAATCCGTGGATTCGTTGCAAAAATTTGCAACCAATCCAGGATTCGTTGCAATTTTGCAACGAATTTTATTTTTTCGTTGCAAAATTTCCGACGAAAATTTATTTCGTTACAAATCTACGACGAAACCTAAAATTCGTTGCTATATTTGTTGCAGATTTGCAACAAAAATAATTCGTTGCTAAATTTCGTCGCAATAAAACTGTTTTTTTGTAATTATCTTCACCTCACCTCTAATGTCTTTTACTGTCGATCCCTCGATAATGATGAAAAAAAATAAATTATAGATATTGATCAGAATAGTAAAGAGAACTTTTGAGTCCGAATGAAAATTTAGATTTTACATCGAAAATCAATTCCTGTTCATATATAATAGCATCCGTACTGTTCTAGATCCCGAGGGGACAAAATAAATGAACCTTTACACGAAAGAAGGAACAATGGAATAATTAATTTGTCTAATTTATATTTAGTTTCTATCATACTTAATTGAGCTAATTATTTCTTTCCCGTATAACAAAAGGTGATGCGTTCATTTTAGATGCTCATCATCGTCAGTCTCACAGTTAAATGAAGAAAGATAAATCACGAAGAATATTTTTACTCAACTAAAAACTGACACAGTGGAAGAATAGACATTCAAAAAATATGATCATTTTTTTACAACTAGATGAAGTGAGATAAATCACGAAGAGTATTTTTGTCTAACTAAAAATTAAGACAGTAAAAGGACAGACACTCTGAAATTTTTTATAATTCTTAAAAATTGATTTTTATTTATTGGGACAATTCTATGTCCATGTTAATCACTTAAAACTAATTATTTCTTTCCCTAGTAACAAAAAATTCATCAATAATTCTTCAATTGGATAAATTGAATATTAATTATCAATTCAACCCATGTTTACTTGGATGGTTGCGGCGGGGCAGAGCACGGGAATGCCCCCTTGTTTATTGGTATAGGACTATTCCATGACTTCGAGCGGCACCGACCGGCAAAGCCACGAGGAGGAGCAAGCACGGGTACTTCATCTTTGCAAGATGCTTTTGTAATTGGAATGGTCTGAACTATTAATCGATTATCTTTTTTTGTATTAACCATTTAAATTTTTGATTTATCTTCTCCGATAGAGACAGTCGGAATGGACCACTGATGAAATGCACAAGGGAGATTAAGCCAGACTTTTATATAGCGATTAGCCTACAAAGGTTCAAACTTCGACTCCGAATTTTACACGAACAAGACTTCGATCGGACCGGAATGTCCAATGCAATAAGTGACTTATTGCGTGAGCTCCAGAATTTGACTAGAAAAATATTTCGACATTAAATTTATGAGAAATTCCAATGCAATTTATTGCAAGGTTTCAAAGAAATTTCTTCATTAAGTGCGTGTTTCAAAGTTGAGAATACTTTAAATTTTGAAGATATATGCATGCTCATTGTGATCTATATATTTTATATACGAAAAGTCTAGTAAATTATATTAGTTGTACACTTAATATTTTCAAAAATAAAAATTAAATAACTTTATTATTGTTCTCATTAAAATTATAGATTATCGACGTGGATATAACTTAACCTAAAAGATATAGGGAATAGATAACGACGCAAGGTAGGATCCCACACCTAGAGTTATAGAAGTGAGTCGAGTCGAGAGCCGAGTGACTCGGAAAGAGTAGAAGATAGAAGCAAGTCAAGTCGGGAGCTGGATGACTCAAGAATGATAGATGATAGAAGCAAGTCGAGTTGGAGGTCGGATGATTCGAGAATGGTAGTGATGGTGTCCTCTTCTTCGGTCTGCCTAGATCTTCTTCTCCCTTCCCAAGGACTCCCTCTGATCACCTTGGATCCTCCAACTGGAAGCTAGATCTGTCACTTAGAGAATGTTAAGGGTGGATCGACTTCCCGGCATGACCCTTTCGACGCTCAAGCTAGAAACGAAAGAATTAATAATAAATCAAAATATAGAAGAAGAAGTGAGAAGATATTTTTGAGGTACCGAATAAAGAAGAAAGAATCATCCCTTTCTCTTTCCACCTCTGCCCATTTTGTAAGAGATCCATACCACCTCAATTAAAAGTAGATTTACTTTAATACCCTTGTCAACTTGTCAATGTATAACTTTTTTCTTGCTCCTTTTCAAAAATAGCTTCCTTTATGCTCTCCCATCCCCCATTTTTCCTATCAATCATTAATCAAATAAATAAATAAAATATTTTATGTCAACAATATTCCCTATTTAAGAAATTCCCTATCACTTCCTCTACCCAAGAATATTCATACCTTCTTCTTCATCTAATTCAGAAATCACCCCAGGCATATATATACATCGCTCGGGAAATGAACATACTATTCGAGAAATACACTAACCACTTGAAAAATACATTGATTGATCGGAAATACACTAACTACTCAGGAAATATACATACTGTTCGGGAAACACCTACATTGTTCTGACTTCACCGCTTTGAACCAATTACGTTGCTCACTCCTATTGAGCTCGAGAATTATATATGTCGCTCGAGAATTGCATACATGACTCGAAAATTACATATATCAATCGGGAAATGCTCATACCTCTCTGAAAACACATACACTGCTCTGACTTTACTACTCTGAACCAACTACTATACTTTGTTCACCTACTGAGCTTGGGAATTACATATATCAATTGGAAAATGCTCATACCGCTCTGGAAACATATACACTGCTTTGATTTCACCACTCTAAACCAACTACTTTGCTCACCTAATGAGCTCAGGAATTATATATGTCGCTCGGAAATTACATACACGGCTCGAGAATTACATGTATCAATCGGGAAATACTTATATTGATCTGGAAACACATAAACTGCTCTGTCAATACAACAAATAAGTCTGAACTACTCTACTGCCCCTACTCAGCTTGGAAAATACATATATGATTAGGGAATTGCATACACGACTCGGGAATTATATTGATCGCTCTTAAAACATATTAATTGATCCGAAATCATATTCATGGCTCGAGAATCAGTTGGGAAATGCATATACTATTCTGGCAACACACAAATTACTCTGTAAATACAACACTTAGTTCTGAATGCAACTATATTGCTCACCTCTACTTGGCTCGGGAAATACATATATCAGTCGGGAAATGCATATACTGCTCTGGCAACACACAAATTACTCTGTCAACACAACACACTTAGCTCTAAACACACCTACTCTGCTCACCCCTACTTGGCTCAGACATCACATACACTGCTCGGGAGTTGCATAACTTACTTGGGAAATACACTGATCATTCGGCAAATACACTAATTACCTCAGAATCATATTCATAGTGTTGGTGCAGTAGACACCTAAGTCGAACATGAGTTTTGATTATAGCAAACGATATAAAGTTAAGCTCATGTCGTTATCTCACGAGCTGAATCGAGTGTGCAGAAGATTGCTATAGCTAGAGTTGAAGGCTAGTGACACCCAGAGGAAGCCGCGGTGGTCGGGCGACATTCGAGTGACTTCGGAGGGAGCCGAAGGAATCGAGTGGAAGGCCGGAAGCAAAAGCGACATTGTAAGTATCGAGGTAAGCTCGTGTGTGCGAGTGTAAGTGAGGTCGTATCCTCCTTACGGGGATGGTCTTAAACGTAGATCCGACCAAAGACATCCCATCGATGGTCTAGGTTGAGATCGGACGGTCGAAGGCCGTCGAAATAATATTTTCTTTGAGCTAACTTTGACTTGCAAAGAAGCATCGATCGCCGACCAGAGGACTCACGCCGTGAATCGAATCACCGATCACGGAGGTCGACTGATCGATGTCATCACCGATCGATGGTCAATGATCAACTTCGAGGAGTCAAGGCTTATCACCCCATTTCAAGGAGTCGACTGATTGTTGGTGCAGTATGCACCTAAGTCGATGAGGGGCACCTAAGTCGAAGGCTTATCACCCCATTTCAAGGCTTAATCTGCCAAATCTTGACTTATTGTTGGTGCAGTAGGCACCTAAGTCGAACATGAGTTTTGATTATAGCAAACGATACAAAGTTAAGCTCATGTCATTATCTCACGAGATGAATCGAGTGTGCAGAAGATTGCTATAGCTAGAGCTGAAGGCTAGCGACACCCCCGAAGGAAGAAGAGGATGAGTCCGATTCGGAGGTCGACTCGGAAATGGAGGCCGAACTAGTCAACCTAGTTCGGAGGATAGTCAAGAGCCGAAAACGAGCTGTCACTCGACCCAACGAAGGTAAGCCTAAAAGTTCAAACATAAGATGTTATGAATGCAACAGGTTTGGACACATTAAGTCCGAATGCCCAAAACTCAAGAGCAAGACACCAAAACACAAAAAGGAACTTAACGCTACTTGGGAAGAAGCTTCCGAGGAAGAAGATAATGATCGAGTCCTCATGGCTAAACCGGTGGAATCGGAGACGGAGTCGGAACCAGAACTTGAATCGGAAATCGAAGACGAGTCAGACTACGAAGCACTATTCAAGACGAGCCACGGATACGCATCCAGTTCAAAAGATACACTCAAGATAAGTCGGTCTCTTATTACTACTCTTTATAGTGCAATTAAGTTTTTAAATAAAAAGTTAGCTAAGTCCGAGTCCAAGGTCGAGACCCTGGTTGAGGAAGTTAAACTCCTCAAACACGAGGTCTCCCTAACCTCTTCGACTAGTCGAGTTCAAGAGAAGGACTCAACTCGGGTTGAAAAACTCGAAGTTGAGAACTCACTCTTGAAAAGTCAAGTCGAAGATCTTAGGAATACGTTGGAAAGGTTTACTTTGGGATCCAAAGGACTTGACCTCCTACTTGGATCACAAATGGCCGTGTACAACAAGGTCGGGCTAGGGTTTAGCTCAAACATGACCAAAAAGTCGTATATGTTGATTGTAAGTCGACATAAAAAATGTGTCCAAGCATGGGTCCCTAAGACCACCTTGATTTCAAACTTAGGATCAAACCAGTACTGGGTTCCCAAGGACCAAATCCACTATGTGGAGAGACCGAATCGATTCAACGGTCCAGGGGGAGCTAGTACAAAATTTGTTTGTGTTTTAACTTAGAAATTACATGCTTAGGTTTTTATTTAGTTTGATTTTTCTTTTTAGAATGATTAGATAGGGCTATAACTCGTCAATACTTGATAACATAGTACCAGGACGCGCCGAGATTATAATACACTAGGAAAACGGAGTCTTGTGTATTCGGGCTAGATAAGGCGTATCTAGTTCAGTGCACTTGACCGAGCGGAACTAGCTGAAGCTACCTCGTCGTATCCTAGACTAGTTAGACCAGGAAGTGGTCTTAGGTGAGTCAAGTCTTTATTTTCTTGAAAATGGCTTTGTCTAAGGAAGTGGTCGTTTTTCCGATCAAAGAAGGTCTCTGTGCCTCGCCACGACCTGGAAGTCATGATCTTGAAAAGGTGACTTGATAAGCCTAAGGTCAAATCTGAATCTAACGCAAGGTTGACAAGTGTTTAAGTCATTAAATTTAATTTAACTAAAATTGGAAGTCATCTCACAAGAACATATAGGATTAACATGTTTGATCATGTAGACATGGGTGAGATGATTTAGGTTAATAATTTTCAACCAATTTTTAATAAATCCAATATCCGATCCAACTACCTTGCGTGTAGGATCAATGGATGTTGGACAGTGGTTGCTCCCGACACATGACCGGGGATTAACTCAAGTTTTCGAAGCTTCGATTCAAACGACAAGGATCGGTAGCCTTCGGAAATAACGACAAGCTCAAAATCATCGGATCAGGTGATATTGAGCTTAACTCAAATTTTGTCATTCAAAACGTTTTATTAGTAGAAAATTTTCAATATAATCTTCTCAGTGTAAGCCAATTGTGTGATAATAACTATAAGGTCATATTTCTAGAAAATGAATGCGTAATTAATACAAACGAAACCTCTAAAATAATTCTTAAAGGGACTAGAAATAACAACATTTACACTATCAATTTAATCAACTCCTCAACTAAGTGTCTTATGACACGGCAAGAGGAATCATGGTTGTGGCACCGACAACTCGGTCACTCACACCCAAGACTCATCCACAAGATGAGTCAGAGTGATTTAGTCAGAGGTTTGCCTAACCTCAACAACTTGGATAATAAAATATGTAATGCTTGTCAACAAGGTAAACAATCTAGGACATAACATCAACTAACTAGTCAAGAATGAACCAAAAGTGTACTTGAGCTCCTACACATTGATCTATTTGATTCACACGGAGCTAAGTCACTTAACGGAAGTAAATTCTGTTTAGTCATTATTGATGACTACTCTAGATTTACTTGGGTTAGGTTCATCAAACACAAAAGTGATACCCTAGATCAATTAATCAACCTATTTAAGTTAATAGAAAATCAACAAAGCATTAAAATCAAAAGACTTAGGACTGATCATAGTGGTGAATTCGAAAATCATAAGTTTACAGGATTCTGTAACCTAAATGGATACCACCATGAGTTCTCTTGCCCTAGAACTCCACAACAAAATGGCCTAGTAGTACGCAAAAATAGAACCCTATAAGAAGTCGCTAGGACAATGCTTAATGAGTATAACCTACCCGATAGGTTTTGGGCTGAAGCCGTGAGTACGGCATGCTATGTCCAGAATATGATTCTTATGGTAAAGAGGCACCTTAAGACCTCATACGAGATTTATCACGATAAAATATCTAACATCAAGTACTTTAGGGTATTTGGGTGTAAGGTACATATCCTAAATACTAAAGATTACCTAGGAAAATTTATATCCAAAACTACGACCGGAATCTTTCTAGGATACTCGACTACAAGTAGAGCTTATAGAGTATATAACCACGACACTCTTAGAGTCGAGGAGACCATCAATGTAGTATTCGATGAAGGACACGAATTTAACAAATTAAAGATGGAATATATCTACATCAACGCAAATATACTAGGGAATTAGTTAAACGCTTTGGAATGCAAGACGCTAAAATTATTAATACCCCAATGACAACTAATGTTAATATAGAAGAAGATGTAATTGGAAACCCAATTGATTTAAAATACTATAGGAGCATAATAGGGAGTCTCCTTTACTTAACTGCAAGCCGACCTGATATCTTATTTGCAGTGAGTATGTGCGCAATGTTCCAAACCTGTGCTAAGGAGTCTCACCTAACTCTAGTCAAGCGTATCCTTAGATATCTAAAGGGTACACTTAATGTCGGTATTTGGTACCCTAAATCTACTGAGTTCGAACTAACCGGCTACTCCGATTTGGACTATGCCGATAGTAAGCTCGATAGAAAGAGTACGAGTGGTTGTTGTCAACTTCTCGGCTAGAGTCTAGTGAGTTGGTGCAGTAGGAAGCAACACTGTGTTGCCTTATCTACCACTGAAGCCGAATACATCGCGATGGGTGAGTGTGTCACTCAACTTCTTTGGATGAAGCACACTCTCCGCGACTTTAAGTTAGACTTTACGAACACGAAACTCCACGTAGATAACATTAGTTCAATTAATCTTACTAAGAATCCGATATGTCACTCTAGAACCAAACATATAGAGGTAAAACACCATTTCATTCGAGAACATGTGGTCAACGGAGCCATACAACTCGAATACGTCGAATCGAAGTCTAACTTAGCATACCTATTTACTAAACCCCTACCCGAAGCCGAATTTAGTCTATTAAGACGAAAATTGGGCATGTGCGTAATAGAATAGGAACTTGCAAATTATATGTTCTTACTACTATTTCTTTAATTTCATGGAACTAGCATAGGACATACCTTAGATATCATGCACCTATAGATTTAAGGAGCCAGTACATCTCACAACACATATGACTAATGTGTTTGTGTACTTAGCCACGTAGATGGGCGTGAGATGTTAGGACCTTACTCCTGGTTTCAGATGTAGAGCTAGTGCATCGCTATGAACCACGGAGTATAATCATACATACTAGCCGACTCTGACCAGGACTGGTTGATCTTTTATATCAATTAAGTCAAATATGAGTCGAACATTTTATAGATGAACTTATTTTCAGTATATTATTTTCAAAATAATATGGAACATGCTTGGACTTTAAATTTAACACTTATTTTTGTTTTCCACACACACCCTCACTCTTTTCAATATATGGCAAAAGAGGGATAAAAAGGTCAAAAGTTAAGGGGTCAAATTAATTGGTTTAACGGGGTCAAATTAATTGGTTTAACTCTTACTTTATATTTAAACCAAAAGTTAACTTTAAGTTTTGAAAACTTATTAAAGGTCAAGTTAAGAGAATTCTTAACTTAAACTTGTTTGTGCCATCAACGTTTTACTTATTTTAAACATTATGCCCTTAATGTTTTACTTAAGGGGGAGAAAGGGCCAAGTTAAGAAGAACTCTTAACTTAAACGTTTTACTAAGGCCAACTTTAAGTAATTACTTAAAGCAACCCTTCAAGGGAGGATTAAGGTCTTTCTTTAAGACTCACCCTCGGTCAAGGGGGAGGTTTCCTCAAGGGGGAGTACTTGAAGAAAATCCTTACTACTCCAACTTAATCTTCTTTATTTTTTGTTTGTTTCTAATGCACATTATTCTTTATGCTTGCTATTTACTTAACTTTGTATATGGGTTTGCCATAAATCAAAAAGGGGGAGATTGTTGGTGCAGTAGGCACCTAAGTCGAACCTGAGTTTTGATTATAGCAAACGATACAAAGTTAAGCTCATGTCGTTATCTCACGAGCTGAATCGAGTGTGCAGAAGATTGCTTTAGCTAGAGCTGAAGGCTAGCGACACCCGGAGGAAGCCGTGGTGGTCGAGCGACATTCGAGTGACTTCGGAGGGAGCCGAAGGAATCGAGTGAAAGGCCGGAAGCAAAAGTGACATTGTAAGTATCGAGGTAAGCTCGTGTGTGCGAGTGTAAGTGAGGTCGTATCCTCCTTACGGGGATGGTCTTAAGCGTAGATCCGACCAAAGACATCCCATCGATGGTCTAGGTCGAGATCGGACGGTCGAAGGACGTCGAAATAATATTTTCTTTGAGCTAACTTTGACTTGCAGCAAGCATCACGATCGTCACTTGAGGACTCGATCCGCCAATCACCGATCGCCGGAGGTCAAGACTGACCGATGTCGCCATCACGATCGATAATGGCCATCAGTCGACTGATGGTCAATGATCAGCTTCGAGGAGTCAAGGCTTATCACCCCATTTCAAGGAGATTGGTGCTCAATTGTGATTGGCTAGGGTTCCTCTCGAAAAGGGGCTCAAAGGCTATAAAAGGAGGGTCAATCCTAGGGTTTCTTCATCAATTCTAAAGCTTCCAAAAGCCTCCGCCAAGCTACAACTTTTCCGATGACGAAGTGTTTTCTCTCCGACGTCTAGGTCTTAATTTCTTTCTTATTGTAACGTCGGATTTAGCTTTTATTTTAAGTTCATTACTTTAATCTTTCGGAGCTTTTATCGTAACGAGGAGAGGGGGAATGTCCCTCTACCTCAAGCTTTGTTCTTATTTGTATCGATCAACTCCTACCTCTAACGAGGAGGAGTTCTTTAGTGTTTTTGCCCTCCGTACGTGATCAACGACCACTAGGGCCTTGGAGTAGTAGCCGAAGGCTACGAACCAAGTAAAAATAGTTGTCTCCTTTCTTTATTGCTTATCTTTCCGCTGCCATAAATTATCTATTCATGTTTTAACGAACGAATTCAAAAGAAAAAGTTTTAACGCTATTCACCCCCCCTCTAGCATTTCAAATCGATCCAACAATAATTTGGTGCTAAGATTTGGTGAAACCACCAATCTAGCCATTTTACAGATTTTTTTTCTTTTTAATTCTGTTTATTTCAGATTTATTTCGTTTTGTTAATTTTTCTCCCGCACTACTAATCCAAGACGCGAGTCTTGGTACTTTCTTGTGTGTTTTTGTCGTTACTAGGTTTTTCGTCTTCGTCTCCTTGTGTCTTTTGTTCTAATGGCCCATCTCGAGGGTTTTAGCACCGTCCGACCTCCGTTTTACAACGGATATGACTTCCGTTATTGGAAAGGTCGGATGGAATGCTTTCTCAAAACCCAAATCGAGATGTGGATCATAATTCAAACGGGATTCACACTTCCGACTAACGAAGTGGGTGAATCCTTGGATTATGACCAATGGACCATTGCGACAAAACGACAAGTCGAAGCCGACGCTAAGGCAACTCAAATCCTTCAATGCGGCTTATCCAAGGAAGAGCTAAATCACGTCGGCCCCTTCATAAGCGCAAAGGACCTTTGGACAAAACTAATGGAGCTACACGAAGGGACCGATGAAGCCAAGGTATGTAAGCGTGATCTTCTATTTAATAAACTATATAACCTAAAAATGCAGGAACACGAGTCGACGACGCAACTCCACGCCCGCGTCCAGAACATCGTCAACAATCTACACGCAATCGGGCAAAAGGTCGAAAACCGCGACCTTATAAGGTATGTCCTAAACTCCTTTCCGAGGACTACCTTGTGGGCATCCATGGTCGATGCCTACAAGGTCTCCAAGAATCTCTCTAAACTTAGATTAGATGAACTTTTTCCTGATTTCGAACTTCATTAGCAGTCTAACTCGGAACCCGAGAAAGGTATAGCACTACTTGCAGGTTCAAAGAAGAAAACCGCCAGCAAGCCACCCCCGAAGGAAGAAGAGGATGAGTCCGATTCGGAGGCCGACTCGGAAATGGAGGCCGAACTAGTCAACCTAGTTCGGAGGATAGTCAAGAGCCGAAAACGAGCCGTCACTCGACCCAACGAAGGTAAGCCTAAAAGTTCAAACATAAGATGTTATGAATGCAAGAGGTTTGGACACATTAATTACGAATGCCCAAAACTCAAGAGCAAGACACCAAAACACAAAAAGACACTTAACGCTACTTGGGAAGAAGCTTCCGAGGAAGAAGATAACGATCGAGTCCTCATGGCTAAACCGGTGGAATCGGAGATGGAGTCGGAACCGAAACTTGAATCGGAAACCAAAGACGAGTCGGACTGCGAAGCACTATTCAAGACGAGTCACGGATACGCATCCAGTTCAAAAGATACACTCAAGGTAAGTCGGTCTCTTATTACTACTCTTTATAGTGCAATTAAGTTTTTAAATAAAAATTTAGTTAAGTCCGAGTCCAAGGTCGAGACCCTGGTTGAGGAAGTTAAACTCCTCAAACACGAGGTTTCCCTAACCTCTTCGACTAGTCGAGTTCAAGAGAAGGACTCAACTCGGGTTGAAAAACTCGAAGTTGAGAACTCACTCTTGAAAAGTCAAGTCGAAGATCTTAGGAATACGTTGGAAAGGTTTACTTTGGGATCCAAAGGACTTGACCTCCTACTTGGATCGCAAATGGCCGTGTACAACAAGGTCGGGCTAGGGTTTAGCTCAAACACGACCAATAAATTGTATATGTCGATTGTAAGTCGACATAAAAAACGTGTCCAAGCATGGGTCCCTAAGACCACCTTGATTTCAAACTTAGGATCAAACCAGTACTGGGTTCCCAAGGACCAAATCCACTATGTGGAGAGACCGAATCGATTCAACGGTCCAGGGGAAGCTAGTACGAAATTTGTTTGTGTTTTAACTTAGAAATTGCATGCTTAGGTTTTTATTTAGTTTGATTTTTCTTTTTAGAATGGTTAGATAGGATTATAACTCGTCAATACTTGATAATATAGTACCAGGACGCGACGAGATGATAGTACGCTAGGAAATCGGAGTCTTGTGTATTCGGGCTAGATAAGACGTATCTAGTTCGGTGCACTTGACCGAGCGGAACTAGCTGAAGCTACCTCGCCGTCTCCTAGACTAGTTAGACCAGGAAGTGGTCTTAGGTGAGTCAAGTCTCTATTTTCTTGAAAATGGCTTTGTCTAAGGAAGTGGTCATTTTTCCGATCAAAGAAGGTCTCTTTGCCTCGCCACGACCTAGAAGCCATGATCTTGAAAAGGTGACTTGATAAGCCTAAGGTCAAATCCGAATCTAACGCAAGGTTGACAAGTGTTTAAGTCATTAAATTTAATTCAACTAAAATTGGAAGTCATCTCACAAGAACATATAGGATTAACATGTTTGATCATGTAGACATGGGTGAGATGATTTAGGTTAATAATTTTCAACCAATTTTTAATAAATCCAATATCCGATCCAACTACCTTGTGTGTAGGATCAATGGATGTTGGACAGTGGTTGCTCCCGACACATGACCGGGGATCAACTCAAGTTTTCGAAGCTTCGATTCAAACGACAAGGATCGGTAGCCTTCGGAAATAACGACAAGCTCAAAATCATCGGATCAGGTGATATTGAGCTTAACTCAAATTTTGTCATTCAAAACATTTTATTAGTAGAAAATTTTCAATATAATCTTCTCAGTGTAAGCCAATTGTGTGATAATAACTATAAGGTCATATTTCTAGAAAATGAATGCGTAATTAATACAAACGAAACATCTAAAACAATTCTTAAAGGGAATAGAAATAACAACATTTACACTATCAACTTAATTAACTCCTCAACTAAGTGTCTTATGACACGGCAAGAGGAATCATGGTTGTGGCACCGACGACTCGGTCACTCACACCCAAGACTCATCCACAAGATGAGTCAGAGTGATTTAGTCAGAGGTTTGTCTAACTTCAACAACTTGGATAATAAAATATGTAATGCTTGTCAACAAGGTAAACAATCTAGAACACAACATCAACTAACTAGTCAAGAACGAACCAAAAGCGTGCTTGAGCTCCTACACATGGATCTATTTGACTCACACGGAGCTAAGTCACTTAACGGAAGTAAATTCTGTTTAGTCATTATTGATGACTACTCTAGATTTACTTGGGTTAGGTTCATCAAACACAAAAGTGATACCCTAGATCAATTAATCAACCTATTTAAGTTAATAGAAAATCAACAAAGCATTAAAATCAAAAGACTTAGGACTGATCATGGTGGTGAATTCGAAAACCATAAGTTTACAGAATTCTGTAACCTAAATGGATACCACCATGAGTTCTATTGCCCTAGAACTCCACAACAAAATGACCTAGTAGAGCGCAAAAATAGAACCCTACAAAAAGCTGCTAGGACAATGCTTAATGAGTATAACCTACCCGATAGGTTTTGGGCTGAAGCCGTGAGTACGACATGCTATGTCCAGAATAGGATCCTTATGGTAAAGAGACACCTTAAGACCTCATACGATATTTATCACGATAAAATACCTAACATCAAGTACTTTAGGGTATTTGGGTGTAAGGTACATATCCTAAACACTAAAAATTACCTAGGGAAATTTACATCCAAAACTACGATCGGAATCTTTCTAGGATATTCGACTACAAGTAGAGCTTATAGAGTATATAACCACGACACCCTTAGAGTCGAGGAGACCATCAATGTAGTATTCGATGAAGGACACGAACCTACAAAACCCCTGGCAACCCCAATTAGCGAGCCGATTCATACTAGACCTAACTCTGATCTGGAGATCAGGTCTAGTGTTAATCCTAACCTAAGTCAACCAAGTCACTCTATTGATCAAGTGATAGATGACTCCAACCAATCTAGGACTCAAACGAATCATCCTATCGACCAAGTGATAGGTGATCCAAGTCTAGGAGTTCGAACTAGAGCCTTATACAGAAACCTTAGTCAAATATCTTTGATTTCTAAAATTGAACCCAAAACTATTGACCAAGCTCTTCTTGATCCCGATTGGATTATTGCAATGCAAGAAGAGTTGGCTCAATTCACTAGGAACGAAGTATGAGAATTAGTACCACCACCTAAAGATAAAACAATCATTGGAACAATGTGGGTGTTTAGAAATAAAATTGATGATAAAGGTGAAGTAGTTAGAAATAAAGTTAGACTAGTTGCTAAAGGGTTTAGTCAAGTCGAAGGTTTAGATTACGACGAGACCTATGCCTCAGTAGCGAGATTAGAGTCCATTCGAATGTTATTAGCATATGCAGCACATCGAGGATTTAAGTTGTTTCAAATGGATGTGAAATCTGCATTCTTAAATGGATACATTAAAGAAGAAGTTTATGTTAGTCAACCCCCCGGTTTCGAAAGTTTAGACAAACCCGATCATGTCCTTAGACTAAAGAAAGCGCTTTATGGACTTAAACAAGCTCCGCGAGCTTGGTACGAGAGACTTTCGATTTATCTTAAGTCCAAAGGCTTTAACCAAGGTGTAGTTGACCCAATCCTTTTCGTAAAAACCTTAGGTAAAGACATATTCATAGCCCAAATCTACGTAGATGATATTATTTTCGGAACCACCAACTCAATCCTACTAAATGAGTTTATTTCACTTATGGAAAGTGAATTTGAAATGAATTTAGTAGGCGAATTAAGTTTTTTCTTAGGATTACAAATTAAACAAACTAAAGATGGAATATATCTACATCAACGCAAATATACTAGGGAATTAGTTAAACGCTTTGGAATACAAGACGCTAAAATTATTAATACTCCAATGGCAACTAATGTTAATATAGAAGAAGATGTAATTGGAAACCCAATTGATTTAAAATACTATAGGAGCATAATAGAGAGTCTCCTTTACTTAACCGCAGATTTAATTCGATATCTTATTTGCAAGTGAGTATGTGCGCAAGGTTTCAAACTGCGCAAGGAGTCTCACCTAACTCTAGTCAAGCGTATCCTTAGATATCTAAAGGGTACACTTAATGTCAGATTGATACCCTAGATCTATCGAGTTCGAACTAACCGACTACTCGATTCGGACTATGCGGTAGTAAGCTCGATAGAAAGAGTACGCAGTGGTTGTTGTCAACTTCTACCGAGTCTAGTGAGTTAGTGCGAGGGAAGCAACGTGTTGCCTTATCTACCACCGAAGCCGAATACATCGCGATGGGTGAGTGTGTCACTCAGCTTCTTTGGATGAAACACACTCTCCGCGACTTTAAGTTAGACTTTACGAGCACGAAACTCCACGTAGATAACATTAGTTCAATTAATCTTACTAAGAATCTGATATGTCACTCTAGGACCAAACATATAGAGGTAAAACACCATTACATTCGAGAACATGTGACCAACGGAGTCATACAACTCGAATACGTCGAATCGAAGTCTAACTTAGCAGACCTATTTACTAAACCCCTACCAGAAGCCGAATTTAGTCTATTAAGACGAAAATTGAGCATGTGCGTAATAGAATAGGAACTTGCAAATTATATGTTCTTACTACTATTTCTTTAATTTCATGGAACTAGCATAGGACATACCTTAGATATCATGCACCTATAGTTTTAAGGAGTCAGTACATCTCACAACATATAGGACTAATGTATTTGTGTACTTAACCACGTAGATGAGCGTGAGATGTTAGGACCTTACTCCTGGTTCCATATGTAGAGCTAGTGCATCGCTATGAACCACGGAGTATAATCATACATACTAACCGACTCTGACCAGGACTGGTTGATCTTTTATATCAATCAAGTCAAATATAAGTCGAACATTTTATAGATGAACTTATTTTCAGTATATTATTTTCAAAATAATGTGGAACATGCTTGGACTTTAAATTTAACACTTATTTTTGTTTTTCACACACATCCTCACTCTTTTCGATATATGGCAAAAGGGGGAGAAAAAGGTCAAAGTTAAGGGGTCAAATTGGGTCAAATTAATTGGTTTAACTCTTACTTTATATTTAAACCAAAAATTAACTTTAAGTTTTGAAAACTTATTAAAGGCCAAGTTAAGAGAATTCTTAACTTAAACTTATTTGTGTCATTAACGTTTTACTTATTTTAAACATTATGCCCTTAATGTTTTACTTAAGGGGGAGAAAGGGTCAAGTTAAGAAGAACTCTTAACTTAAATGTTTTACTAAGGCCAACTTTAAGTAATTACTTAAAGCAACCCTCAAAGGGAGGATTAAGGTCTTTCTTCAAGACTCACCCTCGGTCAAGGGGGAGATTTCCTCAAGGGGGAGTACTTGAAGAAAATCCTTACTACTCCAACTTAATCTTCTTTATTTTTTTGTTTGTTTCTAATGCACATTATTCTTCATGCTTGCTATTTACTTAACTTTGTATGTGGGTTTGTCATAAATCAAAAATGGGGAGATTGTTGGTGCAGTAGGCACCTAAGTCGAACCTGAGTTTAAATTGCTATTAGCATATGCAGCAAGATTTTAGAAGCATTAGACTGAGCCGGTCTTTATTTTAGAAGCAAAATTTAAAATTGAATATCATTTTCTATTGAAAAATTTAAAAATTTAATCATTCTTATAATTTTTTTTTTTGGAGTCATAGTCGAGAGTCCCAACAACCCTCTCTCAGGGTCAGCTCAGACAATATTAGAGATGAATAATCAACTATTAATTGAATCGATTAAATTGACACTGAATAAATAAAAATTTTTTAGTTAATCAAATTGATCGATATATTATTTTTAATAAAAATCGAACCGACCGAACCGATAAAAAATTAATTAATTCAATTAAAAATTGAAAAAATAATTTTTTTAAAATCAATCAATTGATGCTACAATACAGTTGATTGATGCTACATTAGTTATGACTAATATACAAAATCATAATTTATAAATTGATATGAAAAAATAATTTTTCAAAATCAATCAATTGATGCTACAATGTAGTTGATTGATGCTACAGTAGTTATGACTAATATACAAAATCACAATTTATAAATTGATATTACAGTACAGTCGACTGATACTACAGTAATAATCAATTGATAATTTCCAGTTGGATTTTATTGATTAAATTGATTTTTTAACTCGAAATTCAAAATCGAACCGACTTAATGAAAAACATTGATATTTTTAAAAATAAAAATTAAAATTCCGAATAAACTGATCCAAACTTTTGATTTCAATTGATTATTTAACTGAACTTTTGTACACCACTAAATTTTTTCTACGATAACAAATGAATAATTGTATTATCTAAGAATATTCAATCTTTCGTAATGACAACAAACATATAGATATTAAGTATCACAGAAAAAAAAAATCAACATCGAGAATCGAGATTATTATCTCTGTGAGAGTCAAGTTGGAGATATCTTTATAAAATCAATAAAAAATAGAGATTTTTCTTAAGGAGAAGACAATGACGGGGTTGAAAGGTGATAAATATTATATTAATTAATTAAATCAAATAAAAAATCACGATAAAATGGATATTATTTATTTTTTGAATAGGCTTTGAATAAATGTCGTGGTCTTCGTTCCTATGCATATATATAACAGTTTGGATTAAATTTATTTCCATCAGATCCCATTCTTTTTATGCTTCTGCATGGAGTTGGAGGGTGCATGACGTCGCTGCTGCATCATACAACCTGCCAGCAACTCTGTGCCATCATTAAATACAAAGGAAAACAAAAACAAAAAACAAAAACTAATTATGATTTTGCTTTTAGGATCATAACTGTTATAAATTATAGACCGAGTTAAAATAAATTTTAACCAAATTTATAAAACAAATATATATATATATATATATATATATATATATATATATATATATATATATATATATATATATATATATATATATATATATAACGAAGCTTCATATCTAGTAATTTTTAATCAAATTTGATTTAAAAAATAAAAACTAATTTATTTTAATATATTGAAATAATTGATTTTTCACATGTGTATAATAATATTAAAATAAAAATATTTTTAATGATATATATATTATGCTACATTGCTACATAATTCATTAGTGAGCATCTTTATTATCTATCGTCTGATCCTTTAGAGTTTAAAAATTGAATTATAGTGCACATTCGATCTTACGATAAATAATGAAAGTGTTCATGAATATTCACAGATTAATTGTGTAGTATAATATATATATATATATATATATATATATATATATATATATATTAAGAGTGCATTTTTTTAAAAAAAAAATTATCTTCAACATATGCTCTTTTAACTTTAATTTAATTAACTAGGAATTAACAAAAGAGTTTATTTTTAATGAACAACTAGAATTCTTTTTAATGAAATTTAATTCAAACTAATTGAACCTTAGTGGTTGGATATGTAAGGAATTAGATTTTTTTTAAGGAAAATAAATTATTACGATTGGCTTCGATGATTGCCAATTAAGAAGGCATCCATCTCTTGCTAAATTTCCTAGGGAAAAAAATAAAATAAAAAAATTAAAATTCATCCACTAACTTCCTAAAACTTTAAACTATTTCATCCACTAATTTATCGATATTGCTCCTAATTATTATTATTATGATTTTATATACTGTTGATAAACCAGATGACAAGAAAAGGGCGGCCCCACAATTAATGGGGTGACAGGTTGCTTAAAAACACAAAGAAACTAAGAAAGAAGGTGTACATCACATCGAGCGCACGTGATCCTGCCTTGTCGAATGAGATAAGACAAATCCCTAATTAAATATATATCATTATCAGAATGCGATGCATTTTAATAATTAAAAATCATGTTCCTACGCGATGGCAAATTTTAATCCAACATAAATTTGCGGTGAAAATTATTATCCAAGCAATATTTGTTTGGATAAGTAAAAAAAAAATTCTCAATCTCTAGTAGAACTAATATAAAAAAGCATTATTTGAGTCTACTAATTACATACATGTGGATTTCGTTTTGGAATCATATATATATATAACTATGATTGTTTTTTATTCAATAACAAGTGTATATAATTTCATGAATTTATATATATAGATATTTATATTTTTACATTTAAAAAATTTGGATAAAGTAGTGTTAAAATGTATATGAGATGCTCCCTAAAATAGACTATCAACTACCTTTATATATGAACCACAAATACAATAAACGTGGCTCATCAGACGAAAGAAAAATAATAATAATAATGGAACAGGAAATTAAAGCAATAAAATAAATTAGAAGAGGTTTGATTGTCAATAAATAGTCGAAGGATACTGATATTCATATATATATATTAATAGTATTATATTATTTATTTTGGTTTAAATTTTATGAATTTATTTTTAAATTTTATCCAAAACATTTTAAATCTATATCTTTTCATTCTATAAATTCATAATATTATATATATTTTTTCAATGTAGATTTTGATTATATTTTCAATAATTTCCTTCGGAACGGAGGATTATATTGGACCTTCCCTCGAGTTCATTCGCCCTCGAAGATTTTTTTTTTTTTGTTTAACATCCGATTCTCAACCCATTATGTCTTATTGTTAGTTGTTCGATCCCTTTTGATCTAATTGAATTTCTTATTTAATATCTGACTCATCAGGTCTTCCTGTCAATTGTTCGATTCTTTTGATCCAATTGTACTTTTTTACTTTGTGTCTGGTCATCAAGTCTTCCTGATCCAACTAAACTTTTTATTTGATATTTAATTCTCTTGATTCTTTTGATATGATATTGTCTATTTTGCACCTAAATTAAATTCTCATTAATTTTTTTAAAATCGTATCTAAAAAATCTTGTATCAATATAAGTTCTTTTCTATTTTTTTTTTCCCACCGTCAAACTTTGATTACAGTATTATTAAAACTTTCGATTTATTTTTTTTTTTTGGTTAAAAAAAAATCAACTTTTGGTTTATTCTTGCCCCTCGGCATTGATGGTGTGGCCTTTGTGATCGCCTTCCACCAGCTATACGTTCGATGGCAACGTGCTAATGCTGGGATTTGAGGTGGGGCAGGTGGCCGTCGGATTAGGCTAATGTGGCCGGATCACATGAACTCGATGTGGCCTGTGTTCTAGCGCCTTTAAAGCCAGTGTACCAAAAGATAGTTACATTTTCGTCCTCGCATGACTTAATTATCGATACTAGGCATTGTTCGGCGACGGTGAGTGTCGATCGATGATAGTTCTTAGTCAATTGAGTGTTCATTTCTCCTTCTATATTCATAGACGATTAACATCGCCGGCACCGTCTAATTAATCAAAATATTAAATTGCTTTGACAATGCTAGCGGACGGACGATCGATGCCTATCGCATCTTTTAAATTATTCGAGAGAGTACTAATTAGCAAGTCTCCGTGGTTAATTTAGAGGCGAGAAGATTTTAAATTTTGTAATAGTAAGTTAATATTGATGGAGTCGATAATAAATTGCGATCCAACAAGTTGATAAATAGAGGTCAAGCTAAAGTTACAGAAATGGATTAATTTGACAAAAATGGGACTTTAATCAATAATTTAATTCAAATCTTAGATGGACTTAATTAACCATTTAAGACTCATTTTTACGGAGCAAGAATAATTATATTCTCATGTTTAGATATAATTTTGATATTTATTTGGGTTAAATTGTAATGGGGATCGACTTAAGTCCAAACTAATTATATAATTTACTTTGGTCTTTTAAAAATATATTTTCTTTTGATCTTGTATGATTTTAAGATCATTCTATTACTATAAATAAAGAGCTCGATGGTCATGTACTTGTAACCGTTGGTCTAAAACATGATAAAGATTTCATTTGTTAGTTCTTTATTAAATTAATATTTTTTAAGACAATTTCTTTTGATATATTCCATCTCTCGTACCAAGTTCATGAGATATATTTTTTTTTTCCCATCAGATTCACATCGAACGTTGTCTTCTTTAATTTAGTTCTTCTCTCTTCGATTCTACTTAGAAATAGCATGGCTTATTATTGGCCGTGTCGCGTCAAAAATTAATAGAGGTGGCGGCCGGGGCACCGCAGGCTTGCAGCGACAATGAACTCGAGTCTCACTCGACCCATATCCACTTCCATGCAGCTGCCTGTGCCATCGGACAAAAAATTTATATATAGTTTTGATATTCTAAACATCCGTTATTGTGCATCCGTGCACGACGAATAAAAAATACATAGTAATTATGTTGCCATGTCTGCTCGAACTCACCGATGAGAGGTTGGATTCGGACGACAATCCGATCGAAATCCGACGACGATTCGCTGTAATCCGTCGTGATTCGACCGCACCGGATTCTCGACGGATCACGGCCGAATCGGTCGGAAGCCACCGCATCGCAATCGCCCGCTTTCACCGTAATTTGGCTGTAAAAGATCACGATCCGATCGAACTCTGGTGTCAGTCAGATCGCGATCGGATTCTAATTGGATTACGATTGAATTCGATGTCGGTCGGATTCTAGTAGACCGCCAACGAATTCGAGCTATGGGTGGGTGAAATCGTGATGGAGGAAACACTGTATATTTTCTATTTACTATGAAATCGCGATCGATCGGATGGTGGATAAATCATCGTGTACGAGTCGTACAGCGGATGACGCTCAGGATATCAAACTTGCATGACTCGTTCTTCATCGTCCGATCGAATGGAGATGCACAGTAATAGAAAATGCACAGTGATTTCGTTGTCTTATTCTTCGCCGAATGCACGCTATAGCCAACGACTGAACCCGCGCGGGTCGCCGCCGCCATCATTGCCAATGACCAATCGATCAGCCGACCGAATCACCGTCGAATTCCGGCCAAAATCCAATCGAATTGTGAGCGTCAATTGAGGTATTTTTCGATTGGAATATAATCCGACTGTAATCCATTAGGATTCCGTTCTAGATCGGATCATGATCAAATTTCGATCGAAATCGACTACGATTGTGCCCGTCAATGGTCGCAACTCTATCGACTGCAATGCAATCAGATTCCAATCGAATCCCTGAATTCGATCGCTCGACGATAATATCGAGCGACAATGCTCAGTCAAGACTCTGCGATAGGAAATATATAGTGATAAAAATTACTATACATTTCCTATCTTCGCCCATAAAATACACAGCCTAACACATTAGTATATATATATATATATATATATATATTCATGCTGATTGAACCCATGATTCCATGCTCATGTCAAAGGCGACACGAGCTGATTTTAAATTGGCTCCATATGATACACGACGAGCAGCTGCCTAAACGACTGAACCTGACGTAGCCTCCCCTGCCTGAGCATGAGCGAGATTTGACACCGCAGGTAGAAGAGAAGCAAGCCCCACGCCGCCGGTCTCATCGATCGCATATCAGCTGGTGACAGCTAGCTAGCGAAGGAACAGAACAGGGCTGGTGGTTTTCAGATTTATCTGCCCAATTATATTGATTGATTGATTAATTTCTCATCGCCCTCCTGTCTTCTCATCGCCACTCCAATCCCTACTGCGCTCACATCGCCGGCACCAGCAGCAGCTGCTAGCTCATGCCATTATTTATTATTATTCTAACAATATTCGTCTATAAAAAATTAAAATTATCAATTTAATGATGATCTATTTCACGAAGAAATAAATCATAAGAGATTTTATAAATTTTGATATGACAATCAAAACGCATGAGAGTAATTTGAATTCAAAAAAAATAATTTAAAACTTCTTCAAAAATGATCCATATATATCATTTATATAAACACCGTCGTATCTTAGTCACTGTATTATATGTGCGGAGACTATTCTAACACCTTTCGTCGTACAATTTACACGATGCGTGCATATCTCTCTCCTCTTCGTATCCTAATCCGCTAGCTGATCCACAAGCTTAGGGAATTAATTAAAGTTCCAACGCCTTTCGCGAGCTAGCTCCTAATTCCTTCCTCCATCGATCGAGCAACTTAATTGTCCACTGACGATCGATCGACACTTTACCTCCATAACGCGAGCTCAGTAGTTGTCGTAACAGAGCTAGATTTGAAAATCCAATGGCACTGCATAAGCATTCTTCTTCGGTACTCGGTTCCAGAGGACAGTGATTCATGTTTTGAGATGGCGATGGGTGGCCTGCAGCCTTCGCTGATGATGATGATGATCCCCAGATGCCTCTGTCTCCTCAATTATTTATTTTCCTCCTCTGCTTATCTATTCCAAGGTAAAAAAAAAAACAAAACAAAAAATCAAATTTTTAATCGAGAAATTAAGTCGAATCGATCGGAGACAAGGACGTACTCAATATATATCAAAATCTATCCAAAGAATTCAATGGAGACGTCGCAAATGATTTCTGAATCCCATTCTAAAGGGACAACTCACGAGGCCATTTCCCTCAAAAGGATGAGTTTGAGAATTAGTTTCGAGGATTGCCGACAATATTATTTAAATTCTAAATTGTCTATCTAAAAAACAAAAAAAAAACAAAAAATTAAAAATTAAAAATTAAAATGGTTGGGAGAGCACAAGAGAAACTTACCATTTACAATTTTTGCTCATTAGATACCACGAGAACGTTATTTAATTTATTTCGTGAACCATGATTCTTTGTCGTGTCAGTGTCGTATTAATTATTATGAGCGATTAATTTGATCGTCTAGCTATTCTTATTTTGAGTGTCTTGTATTATCTTGGTAATTTATGTCGATCGAGCCTAGCTCAATCAATTAACATTAAGTGACACATCGTGGAGTGGACCAACATTGTGAGTGTGGTCGAAAATTCCGATGCAATTAATTACGCGTTTTCTTGTTGAGATTTTGATTGATTTAAATTCCGTAATTATTTGGTGATCAATCATCACTTTGTTCGTATTTACTACGTACTGAATGATTAAAAAATTGTCGTATCTTCCTAATCCCACGCGATATAGATGAAGAATTATGGAGTTGAGGTATTTGTAATTGTTCGTATTATCCACTAATTGGCATTTAATTAGAAGCTCTGGCTTTGTAGCGTCGATATTAATGGCCCACATTTCATAGATTAAATTGAGAAATTAAATACATAGGGACCAATGACTTTATTGTAGATTTCTATGATTGATTCTGCTCGTGACTGTTTTTAAATTTGTCATTTTTGTGCCCAAACAAAAAATAAAATTTGGATTCGAAAAGTTTTTTTGTTTCCTTTCTTTCTTTCGTGTATTTATTTTGATTAGAATGTTTTTACAAATTTCTTTAAAGATGATATTAATTTTACACTTAATTTGCACATCTCCAAGCAAATAGTAATACATTATTCATTATATATAAAAACATATTACTCCTGTTTTAGAATAATTTTATTGTACATTTAATTTCATTGATTTTTGTTCCTTACATCTTAAATATGATACCTTTTGTCTATTTCTTTAATGTCTAATTTATAAATCATTTGTTTATAAACAATTGTTTTTAAAGTATAATCTAAATTTTAAATTAGTTTGTATGTTCAAATAAAAAAAAATTATGTTTATTTTTTAAAAAATAATCTGGCCTTAAATTAATTTATACTTTTTAAAAATAATTTTTTTTAATCAATATAAGTTTTTAGGTACGGTAAATAAAATATTAATATAAAATATCAATGCAGTACCGAATGAATGAAGAATTAAATTAATATTTGCAGATATTTTACACAATTGAATTAATTCGAAATATTCTTTTATCCTTAATGTTTATTATGCTCCGTTGAGTTTTAATTTATTTAAAATTAATTAAGAGCCCTCGTTGGTTTTTTTACTGCCGTCAAATATGGATTCAACTCATGCAGAAGATAATCAAACTAACTCATATCTCTTTTAAAGATCTCATGATTTTCCTAATTGAAATCTTTATCGATCATGAAAATAAATTTAAAAGTACTTATAATTTAGTGATCCAATCCGACTTTTACAATCGTATAATTCATATAAAATTATTCAATATTAAAATCGTATTTTATTTACAAAGAAAAATTTTTACTATTAAGATTGTCAATATATATTTTTTTAAAATTCATAATCGACCGTATTCTAATAAAAAATTGAATTGTGATTTTTGATATGATATCTTTTTGCCTTTGTTGCTGCATGGTACCAAATTAAGAGCTTTCATTTATAGAAAAAAGTGATTATATTCGCTTTAATTTTTTTCATTATTGATTTTTCGATGACGATGAAAAAAAATAAAGATAAAAATAAAAAAGAATTTCGTGAAGATTTTAAATCTCATTAGCAGTATTGTATATTTTTCGTATTTAAATTGTTTTTTTTTTCGGATAAGAGTACTGAATCGAACCGTTTTTTTTTTTTTGAGAAAATTTATTAAACCGCCCGGTCCAAGAGCAGTCTTCTTGCCCACATCTACCTCTTCACTCTGCTATAAAATACCACCCTTCTTCCTCCTCACATTGCTCCCCTCTGCCACTGCATTGCTATCATAAATACTCCGGCACTGCTGCCTCGCTCCGCTGCCATGGACGAAGTAAGGCCTCCGCGCTGGGTGACCGAGGGCCTCCGTCCGCCGGAGCTCCCCAGGGACCCCATGGAGTTCCTTTCCCGCTCCTGGAGCGTCTCGGCCCTCGAGGTCTCCAAGGCCCTTGGACCGATGCCCTCGACGATACAGGGCATGATCCTAGAAGAGGACGCTGAAGAGCCCTCGCCTGCCATCGCCGGGAACCCCTTCTCCTTCGCCTCCTCCACTACTTCGCAGATGATTCTGGAGCGGATAATGTCGCAGTCGGTGGGTTTGAGTGCCCCCAAATCCGAACCTTTTTTATTCTCAAACACGCTGTCGAAAAAAGAGAACTTTTTTAGGTTTTGTTTCTGTTTGCGAAATTTGGTAGTAGTGTCAAGTGTGGCTCATGGCAATATAATAGATGGTGACCTAATCCTCCATCTAATGGATAATTATGAGTAAAACTGCTTTAGAACAGAACCAGAGGATTTATTGTCTCCTTCTTTCGAACTCTCAAGGTCTGATGTGGGAACAATTAGCCCATCACACAGATTAGATTTGTTGTTTCTGGTGCTCTTTTCTTAATCTCCTGCTCTTGGACATTGGCAGGAAGTGTCTCCTCTGACGTCTGGCCGGCTTTCTCACAGCAGCGGCCCTCTCAACGGCGGAGGATCACTCTCCGATAGCCCTCCAGTCTCCCCCTGTGAAATGGATGAGCTCAAGGTTCTTTCTTCTCTCCAACATTATACGCACCATGTCTTTGTTCTTCCATCCTTTATTTACTTTGTTAAAACCAGTGCTTTTGTTATTTTGTTGAGGCGTGTAAAAGAAAAAAAAAAAAGCGGAGAAAACTTACTAGCGCTTCATATATTATTTTAATCTACATCTAGTTTCTGGTCTAGATTCTACTGTTCTTAGCTGCCCGAGGACCAGCTTATGGTGTGTAATTTAACAGAAACAGAAGAAACAAATGGTTTCTTTAGAAGATGGAGGAGCACTGAAGACGAAGTCAGCAAGTTATCAAATGCCTTTTGTTAATTTTGTTTAGAGGGAAACAAAGTAAAAGAATAAAGAGTAGGGAAAGATGAAAACACTTTCTCTTCTTTCGATACATCACCTGACAAATCTATTACCCTGCTAGTTATTAAATGACCTTTTTCAGTGTTTTTTAGTCAGGAAGGGAGCCAAGCCCTTTTTTTTTTCTTTCAGATTTTGCTCATTTATTTTATGCAATTTCTAGATCCTCCACTTATCACCTACTATGCCCTAGTTTCTCCAGGAATCGATTTCCAAATTTTCCAACACACATTGCCCTTAATATTTGTTTACAGTTTTTTTTTCTTTTTTTTTGTGATGGCTCCTACATTGAAATCCATGAATTGTCTTCACCTTATACGAAGGCGAAGGCTTTCGGTGGGCATGGTCAAAGATCTCCAGAGGAAATATAGAAGAAAGATTGGTGTAGGCATGAGAGTGAATACAATAGTCATATATTATGGTTTTCTAGTATCGAGTGTTCGGTGTAGCCAAAATTGCATCCTGATGAATAAAATACGGCCATTTCTTTTGTCTGATTGCCCTCTGAGCAAGGCCTGCATTGGACTGTGGAATTTGTTTTGCTTTAGGTCAAAGAAGACCTGATCCCCTCAGTGCTTGTCTGGGTAAAGAAGCAACCCTTGTCAGTAAAAGCCAAACAGCATCTCAGTTCTTTGCCCCCTCCATGTCTTTATTTACTGTACTGTTGCATGCCTTGTCCTCACTGACTTATTTGGTGTTTTTCGTCCTGCAAGTAATAGGAAGGTTAGCATTATCATTTAAGAAGTTTGTCCCTATTTACCAGCTCCATGAGAAATTTGCATCTCCTCTCCAATGATTCTATTCTCTTGCCAATCCCATGTACAATAGTTCCAGTTAATCCTTTGTCATGCAAATGTTTCTTTTTTCCTATTTACTGAACGCAAGTTATTGATCCATGCATTGTTTGCAAGGCAGATGTAAAATAATTAAAAGATTATTTTATTATGAGTTCTACAATTCTATCTCCAAAATTTTAATATTTTAAAATAATCTCAGATTTTATTTATTTCCCCCCTATTTTCTTAAATCGTTTGGGCTCAAAACGAAATCAAATTAATAGAATTTCAGAATTTTGTTACATATAGAATGAGTAGAATAAAAATAGAGAGTATTTTGATTATACTAAAATTGTAGGATCAGTTTACTAAAAAGTAAGAAAAAAAAAAGACCTAAAGTTTTCAATTGTTTATTGGTAACTCAAATGTGTAGTTGGCAATAAAGTAAGAAGCCAAATTATGCTCATAGGTACAAATATGTGGCTTTCTTTGAATTCCAATAGTCTTCTTGGTGATCTCAGATTCTCTTGTATTTATGGATTAGTTGCTTTCTAATCTAAGCTCTTCTATTATCAGTTACTAAAGAAATGTGAATTATTTGGTTTTTGGTGTAATGTAATCAATACAGTCCTACCGGGGCAATAACACTCCTAAGCCTCAGCACCACAGAGTAACCAGCAAGACGGTAGGAAGGTGGCTCAAGGATAGAAGGGAGAGGAAGAAAGAGGAGACTAGGGCACAGAATGCACAGCTTCATGCTGCAGTTTCAGTGGCCAGTGTTGCTGCAGCAGTTGCGGCTGTTGCAGCTGCAACTGCTGCCTCCTCAGGATGTGGAAAAGATGATCGTGCTACCAGGATTGATATGGCAGTCGCATCAGCTGCTACTCTTGTTGCCTCACAATGTGTGGAAGCTGCAGAGTTGATGGGTGCAGAGCGTGAGCACCTGGCTTCTGTCGTCGGCTCTGCTGTTAATGTAAGGACTCCTGGAGATATCGTTACTCTCACTGCAGCTGCTGCTACGGGTAATTGCAAGTTTAATTTGACAAACATTTGAAATCAGAATTGGCTATACATTTGGATTGAGTTCATGAGAATTAGTGGATTGGCAGCACTGAGAGGGGCAGCAACTTTGAAGGCAAGGGCACTCAAAGATGTGTGGAACATTGCTGCAGTGATACCTGTGGAGAAGGGAACATTGAATACTCACAACCACCAAAGCCAAAACAATCGACGAAAGGAACTAGAAAGCAATGGCAATGCCTTTGGTGACGAGCTTATTCCTGAGGAAGATAACTTCTTGGGCATTTGCAGCCAGGAATTCCTTGCTAAGGGAACCGATCTTCTAAAACGCACTCGAAAAGGTATCGACCAAATGCCAAGTTCGGAATTTTTTTAAAGGACCTGATTTTTGAATTCCTTATGAGAATTGATCAAATTTTAGGTTCGCTTCACTGGAAGATAGTCTCGGTCTACATTAATCGCCTGGGTCAGGTAAATTGATGTTCTTGATCATTCAAATTGATCAATATGTTGAAATGCTAATTCTGACAAATTGGGGTACCCTTTTGGTAGGTGATACTGAAGATGAAGAGTAAGCATGTTGCTGGGACTATTACCAAAAAGAAAAAGAGTAAGTTCCCTCACACCTCCATACTTTCAATTTCTTCATGCGTGGCTGATTGGTGTATTCTCTTTTTATTGCAGGTGTGATCGTAGATGTCTGCAAGGACATCCAGGCATGGCCAGGCCGGCACCTCCTGGAAGGCGGTGAGCTACGTCGGTACTTTGGTTTGCGGACAGCAGAGCACCGGGTCATTGAATTTGAGTGTTTGAACGATAGGGACCATGAGTTGTGGACACATGGAGTAGCGAGGCTCCTCAGCATTGTTAATGAGAAGAAGAACTTGATCTGACTGTGGCAGCTGCTGCCGGCACTTACCAGATCTAGCTCCAGATCTAAGAAGGGAAGGCTGTGCATGACCCACTTGAATTAATTGAGAAGCTGGATAAGAATGGTTACGATCAGATAATGTCTGTGAAGAAAAGGGTTCTCCATTTGTAAAGTCTCAGATATAATTTAGATCTCAATCAATTGGGTGTTTGCTTATTAGGTATTTTTGCTCTAAAATTGTCAAATATTGGGTGTATATGCCTCTTCTTCCAGGGGAAAAGGAAGCAGATTAGTGAGTGCCATGGATGACAGACTCTCAAGGAACGAGAAAACAGTCGAGGCGGGTGATTCACATAGCACGATAACAACAGCACCAGAATTGGTCGGAGTGGGAGAACTACTGAAGATTACGAATCCCTTGCATATTTCACTTTTCCTAGACATGTATAGATTTAGATTGCAAATCTCTTGTGATAGAGTTTGAATTCTACTGTGCAAAGCACTACTGGACTCTACAGAAAGTTCAATGTCTCATGCGCTGGGAATATTGTTTATAGCTTTTTTGCTTTTGGAATGATGTGTATGACTCTTTGAAGCAGTGGTCCTTGCTCCTTACTGTAAAGCTGCAGGTAGCATTTGGATTTTTATTTTATATTTTATATATTTTTTTTTCACTTGGCTGTTTTGGACATGTTTCAAGCTATCTGATCATGTTTGTGCCCTGTGATCTCGTTAGATTCACTAGATGAAAGTTTGTTCAGATTTTGTTCTTCTTTATTTTGCTGCACGATCGATATCAAAAGCAAATGCAGAGGTCAAAGAGGAAGACTGTTTGTAGTTCTTTTCCCTTGCTACGGAAACAATAAAACACATTGGAAATATGAATCACATTAGAAATTTCAGAATGTGTTGGATAGCTACTTTACGATTTAGGTAGATTTTAAAAGTAACTTACTATTGGAGATGATCTCCACGAGCATAGTTGAACTCCAACCAGTGCTTTTTCACCATCCAATTAATGAAAAGAAACGATATGAATAAGACATGAGATTTATCTCATTGCTATCCAAATAACTAAGAAGAATAGTCGTTTTGACTGTCACATTGAGGCTCTAGAGACAATTCAATAATATGGACCACCTCTTCTCTTCCTCTTTTACAGATGATCAAACTTGCAAGTTTAATCATCTTAAAGTTAATCGGATGAAAAATTAAAGTTTCCTAATAAACAACAAAAAGTTAGGCGTGCAGTCGATTGAAGTTTTCAGACTACATTCACTGCCTCGAGTAATTAAGAACAAATCGAAGTAGCTACATTAATTGGAGGACTTTTCTATTCGGATCTTTTACTCGTTCGAAAGAGTTTCAACTCCTTATTTTGGAGGTATCTATTTTGCTTCCAACTTTTCAATCAAAAAAAAAAAAAGATTTAGAAATTAATGTTCTGTATCTTCTACATATTTCTGAAATTTCAGAAGAAAAAAAGGGTGGTCAGAGACGTAAACCTTTCAAAACCTACAAAATTATACAAACAAGAAGCTCTCGAATCCTCATTTTTCTCTATAAAGATGTCATCATCTTCACAAATTCCTCGTAGTTTACTTGCCCATCTCCGTCTAAGTCTGCCTCTTTGATCATTTGATCCACCTCCTCGTCTGTCAGTTTCTCTCCCAGACTTATCATCACGTTCTTCAACTGCGAAATCATAAAACTTTTACCTTCTTTAAATTGCAAAAGTCTACGTTAACATAATGATACACAAAAAAAAAAAAGATACTAACTCTATCTCACCTCATTCTTAGAAATGAAACCATTTTGATCTTTGTCAAACACTTTGAATGCCTCCCTTACTTCTTCCTCTGAATCGGTCTCCTAAATTACAAAGCCAACGACAATCAATCTCCTGTGCAATGACTACACGAAAATAATATTGTGAAGAGACGCTACTTACATTCAATTTTTTAGCCATTAAGCTCAAGAACTCTTCGAACTCGATCGCTCCGCTGCCATTCGCATCGACCTCACTTATCATTTCGTGCAACTCATGCTCGGTAGCCCTCAATCCTAAAGACTTGATCATCATCGAGAGCTCGCCCAACGTAATGCAACCTAAGGGGACAAACAAGATTAACATAATTAACTAACCAAAATGGAGACCAAGTTGCAGGGTTTAGTCAGAGGATTGGACAGGAATATCAAGAACAAACCATCCCCGTCTCGATCGAAGAGGCAAAAGGTTTCGTGGGACTCGATAATTTGTTCCTTCGTGATGAGACCCATCGAAATAGAAAAACAGAAATCGAAGTGTTTGGAAATCTCAAGTTGTGAGGAACTTGAAACATTCACGAAGCTTATATATAGGCTTAGTTTAGTTTGACAAATTCCATCTGATAGTCAACTGCTTCCCACACGGACAAGTTAGATTTGGTCAGGTCCACCAAACCGAGTTGGGTTGATCAAGACTTCTCATTTATTTCTGTGCTGGCAGAGGATAAGTTGGAATTGTGCTCGTCGCATGGAAATGTAAACAAAATCATTCGACGCATTGGGCAGCTCGACGACTACGTCAGTAGATCTAGCTTTTTGACTTTCTTAGTTTTTGCAAAAGAGAAGAGTTGTTCGTTCTTCTGTTTCACACGCGCACACACAAAAAAAAAAAGAAGAAAAGAAAACAGGAGTAATTTGAGTGCTCTTAGCCAACTGCTGTATGATACAGAAACGCGTGATTGTTCAATGTTCATTATCAATCGACGTCGAAAACTAAGCATATCTTATCATGCACGTAAACTCCTTCAGGCAAAGCCTAAAAGCTGAATTTCGATTTCTTGCATGAGCAAGGCTTCCTCGTCGTATTCTCATCTTCTAGTAGCTCCTCGCCTACGAACAAGTCTTCGTTCCATCATTTTTTTTTCCTTTTTTTTTTTTTGTTTTTTGTGTAAAAGTAAAACGTTGATATTTTCCGCTTGCATTAAAGAAACAAAAGTACGCGCTGGGTTTTAATTTAATGCGCGAATGAGTTTGACTCGGTTTACTTTCCAGTTTCCACACCCTCCGGCCTCCGCGGAAACAAGAACAAGTCAATCCCTGCAGAACAGAAATCTTTTTTTTATTATTATTTTTTATTTTGCTGGTCAGTCAACAGCTTGGTCAGCAGGAAGAATATTCATCGTCAGATTTTAGTCAAATGAGAAGGAAAAAGAAATGCTGGAGTTAATGTTATTTGTCACTGTGTTGCGAAATGCTTGACCTGTGTGTGTGTTCCTCTGTTGAACCTTGCCGTCTTCTTCACTTCTCTGCGTACGAGAACAGCGGTGTCGTCCAAACGGATGTGGAAGCATTTATCTTAGTAATCAGAAAGAACTCCTATCAAATGCTCGAGAGAGTCACATAGATTCTTTCAATCGAATCCACATAAAATTGCCCCAAGGACAACCGCGCGGTGATAAGGTACAAAATTTCTCTCTGTATATCCAAAGGTCGATTCCGTCCTAACAGCGCGCGCTGCGCGAGTGACGGTGCTCGATGCCCCCTCGTCTCAGCGTGGTCGATTTTTCTGGACAACACGGGTCCTAACGCGTCGGATCACTCGTCATCCTAATTTACCTTCGTCAGTCATTGGAAAATTTCCATGGGACCGGGGCGGCTGGCCATCAGGACTACTAGGAAAAAAAAATCGTACCTAATACCTAATGTTAAAAAAAAAAATCCACATAAAATTTGAAAAATCACCGAGAGTTGCACAGGGTGATTACGGTTCATTGCCCAATAAAATTGAAATCAAATCGCTTATCAACTTTTTTTTTTTATTTATTTCAACTTCTCAACGATTTGATTTCGATTTTAAAATTTACAATTTAAATTCACTATCCATGAGAACCAAATTATTTATTGACCATTTCGATTTTTTATAATTCAATTTCGATCCCAACGATTTATAATTAAAATTTAAATTATTTAATTTTAATTCTCTTTTTTTTTTTTTTTACAGATGAGTAATTATATTATTTTTAACTTATTAATTCAATCAATTTATTTTAATTTAAATTGTCTTAGATTTAAATTATATTTAAATTGATTTAATTTATGTCACGAATAAAAAAAAAGAAAGAATATATATATTATTATTCTTATAATTATAATATATTGTATATATTATTATTTGATTTTACAATTAAATAAAAAAAATTGAACTTAATTTATATAAATTAAACTACCTATGTATATTTTTTTTTGAAAATAAAGAAATCAAAATACACATAATGTTATCAAATATTTAAATATATAACTCTCTCATATTAATTTAATCTAAAATATTATCAAAGATAACGATGGATATACCTTCGATTATAATGTCATATAAATTTTTCTTATTCCTTTTCATTATCTTTTATTGTATAAGATATACTCTACGTCAATCACTTAAATAAATTTATGTCTCAAATGATTTTGGAATAATACATGATTTTATATTATCCAAAGTATTTTCTCTCTCAATTTATAATAATATAGAAAAATTATTTGCATGATCTTTCTATCATTTAAAAATTAAAAAATCTTTTAAAAATAGATAGATATTAAATTCAAAATAAATTGTTAGATATAAATATAGAATTTGAATTTTTTTGATTTAATTTTCCTTTGAAATAATAGTTGCTCTGGTTTGCTCATTTCAAAAAAATTCTTCAATATTTACAAATTGAAAAATTAATAAATAAAATTATCAAATGTCACATTAAATTCAATATATATAATTTAATTTAATTTTTTTGCAACATAATAATCATTTATTCCTAAATTTTTAATACAAAAGATTATATAATCAAATAAACCATTTAATTTACATCTATGATAAAAAATAATAGGAACAAGATAAATGTCAGAAAATTCAAAAAAATAATTTCAATATTTTATTTTCATTAGATAAATTATATTTTTTAAATCTTAATCATTTTTATACTTTTGCATAACATTTAAAATATTAATATTTCCTGATAAAAATAATGAAGATATATGATAATAAACATCAGATATTATATACGTAGCATAATTAAACACTTTTAATAAATTTATTTTTTTTATACATAGTCCATTATTGTGGATATAAAATAATAAAATTATAATATTAATAATTTATAAGTTGAGTTCTTTTAGAAAATTTTTTAGGTGTGTTTTAAATTTTTTTTTTTACAAAATCTAACTAAATCTTTCATTATTTGTGGATAATTCCATGAATAAAAAATTTACTTTTTAAATAGGAAGAGATCTTAATCTATCTTTAACTCATAAATTTAATATATAACATAAACATATTATATGAAAAAATTTACCTTCAAAATTAGATTTATAAATATTTTTTAAATCTCTAATAAAAGATATATTAGGAGAAACATTAAAAACAAATAGAAAAAAATATTTACTAAATAATAAAATTCTTGTAAAATTAAACTAATAATCTTATAAATATTTTCATTCATATATTTTTTGATATTTCAGTTATTATTAATTCAACGATAAGTAATTGAATGTCTTTACAATCACTCAAATATCATTATATATAAAAACCTGACCATTAAAATTTTTAAAAAAATTTTGTAAATGATTTTGGTTTTTAAAAAATAAATATTTAGTTCTGATTATAGTTCCAAAAATTTAGGAACCATAATTGAACTATATAACTTTGATTCTCTTTTTTTTTTTTAATTAAAATCGAAAAAGTGATTCCAATTCAATTTTTGAGCCACCGATTTTGATTCAGCTCACGGTTTGAATCGAATCATGATCACCCCTAGTTGCAACCATAGACTAGTCATGAGTTTACAAGTGCAGCATGATTGTGAACTTGTGGTCATGAGTCAACTGCATGCTCATAGTTGCAACCTAGTTGCAAGTTTATTCTTTTCTCAAAAGTTCCCTTTTGTGTTTCTTTTTCCCGGTTGAAACCGATCGATGATAGAGAGAAGGTGGGATATGTTAATTAGTCGAAAGTGAGAAAAAATTATTATGAGCAAAATGGATTGATATGGTTATAAGATTAATGGGTGAGTTGAGCTTTCTGAAATTCTGAATGGACTTTTATCGGTGGACTTCAAAATGGATTTTGATCTGAGTTTTCCTTTGTGAACAAATCAATGTATCGAGTCAACCTTCGTTAACAGGTTGGTGTATTGAGTCGCCGAATACACTTTTGTAAATGTGTTGACTTTGTTGGTCTAAATAAGATTCACATATCTCCACAATAGCATGATATTATCTATTTTGAGCCTAAACTCTCATGATTTTATTTTTTGACTTTATCCAAAAGGTCTCATATCAATAGAGATATCTTTTCATCTTATAAGCATATGATCTTGTCCATGTCTTACGAATGTGTGACTTTGATTATATTCTTAATACTCTCAATAATTACCCCTCAAATGAATGACCACATTGGATCCCCTCAAGCTTATCCATCATCAAAAGACTTCTTTTGCTTGATGTCTTGATGTCCAATTCTCAATCCACCAGGTCTTCCTGCCAATTGTCTGGTTCTCCTGGCCCTACTAGACTTTCTGTCAATTGTTCGGTCCTTTTGACCCAATTGGACTTCCAGCCAATTGTTCGATCTTCTTGACCCAACTGGACTTCCTGCATAATATCTGATTCTCTTGATCTGGATATGAGAGTTCTACTTCCTTCATTCGAGATGCATGACTTGACATAGACCATCACTCTGATCTCAATTATTACTGCCTATAAGATTCATATATATCCATAATAGTATAATATTATTCACTTTGAACCTGAGCCCTCATGGTTTTATTTTTGAATTTTATCCAAAAGGCCCCATACCAATGGAGATATATTTTCATCTTATAAATACATGATATTTTTCATATCTTACAAATATAAAACTTTAATTGTATTCCCAATACTTTAATAGACTTGTCAGGTCGATGCTTCAATAGGTCAATGCTTCTGGTGTGGATGAGTGAGTAATCTTATTTGTAGTTGTTTGGATTAGCGATTTAAAGTTCGTCCAAAAAGAGAATTATGACAATTGAGCCGTAATGAGAGATCTTCTGTCTTTTTGCAAACAAGGAAGAGTTATGAAGGAGCTAAGGGGTGACCCTTGATGAAGCCCCTTCGACCCTTAAGTCAGACTTCGATAGAGGAAGAAAGTGTAGGGGATCGATGTGGTTGGTCGGCTAGAGGGGGGTGAATAGCCCTCTTCGTACGATGATGGAATACGATCGTTCTTGCGTGCTTATCTACAATTATCGTTAATATACACAGCGGAATAACAATAGAAATAACAACAATAAACAATCACACACAAGACACGGCAATATACGTGGTTCGGAACCGAATGGTTCCTACTCCACGGGCGAGCTCACCGAGCTCTAGTTATGCGCACGACACTAACTAAACCACTCCTTCTCGACAACACGTCAGAAGTGGAGAAACCTCTCACAAGCAATTACACTAAGTAATGAAATACAAGCAATACAAAGACAAATACGAAATACACGTAAAGAACACTTTACAACGCTTGCTTTGAACCCTTTGCTTGTAGCTTGCTTTGGATGACTCTTGAAGGACTGGAATGCAACAACAATTCCCCTCCAATAGCTTCCTTAAAGTCTTGGCAAAATCCTCCCTCTTAAGCTCCTTTTATAATCTGCATCTGATTTCGCCGTGATCGCTAAAAGATCCTAGATCGCTAAAAGACCTCAGCCAATCGCCGTAGTCGTTGTCTCACAACGGCCAGATCCACGTTGGATAAGTTCCAACGGATCATCTACCAGTCGACTGATGATGCCCATCAGTCGACTAGTGACCTAGTAGTCGACTGCCCAGTCGGCTACGAAGCATTCTGTGCTCACGACATTCCCATCAGTCGACTGCCATCCCTCGGCAGTCGACTGCTATCGACATCAGTCAACTGCCAGCCACAAAACTGTAGTCTAATACCAGTCGAACCCTAGTCGACTTGGATCAGTCGAACCGACACCTATGCCAGTCGACTGCTGTCGGGAAAAACCTCAAACACCAAGTTGTTTGAGCATCCGACCGTCGGATAAACCCTCAAATATCAAGTTTGAGCCTCCGACACTCAGTCTTAGCCACTTGGCCAAGTCCACCTTATCCCTCATGGAGTTCCCCACCGAAGCTCTCTTCTCTCGGCCTATGCCCCTCGGATGCGCCAAGCGCACGACTTCGCAATGTCATCCTTCGCGTCTCTTGCCCTCGAAGTATACTTCCCTTGGGCCTCACTCCATTCGCTCCCTGTCCGACGGTCCCTCGGATGCACTAAGCGCACGGCTTCGCAATGTCATCCTTCACCGACTCAAGGACCCCGAGCCTAGTGAACTTTCCAAGTCCTCAAGACTTCCCACATGCACCAAGCACACGACTTCGCAATGCATTTCTCACCAAGCACCAAGCGTACGACTTCGCAATGCTTTAGATTTTCCCACACCAAGCCCCATGCTTGGATTTTCCATGCCAACTCCATGTTGGACTTTCCCATGACAATCTCATGTCATGAGTTTTGTCTATCATCAAAATACTATCAAAGTACTGCTCGAGTCAAACTTGAGTCAACCTGGGGCGATTGCACCAACAATCTCCCCCTTTTTGATGATTGACAAAACTACCATCTCAAGTCTACCAATTTTCCCATATTGGCAATTCTCATATCCCAATGAGAATTCCAACGAACTCTAATTGGTAACTTGGTAACTTCTCCTCCTTTTTGACATTACATCAAAAATGTCCTCCCCAAGGGTATGAATGTCTCATATCCCAATGAGATCTTACAATATCTCCCTTGAAGGAACACATGCCTACAAATCTTTCTAGTGATCCCATATCACTTAAAGAGAGGCAACTCAATTTTCCTCCCATGAGGAATACACATCCATCTTACCATGATGGATACCTCCTCCTAGAGGCTTGCTCTCCCTTAACCATTGCACCAACAATGTCCTTGGAGAGTCCCTAAGCCAATAGGAACATTTAACCAATCAAAATTAAGGCAAAGTTCAACAATGAATTCTCATCCACCTTAAAATTGATACTCTTTCTAAACCCTTCTCCTAATCCATGTCTAATGGATTTCCACCCTTTCTAATGCTCTCCCAAGTATATACTAGGGTTAGGAGTGGTTAGGGGATCTTAACCTAGCTGAACATGGGCCTAACCAATAAGGTTTACCCGAAATCAGCTTAGGCGATCAATTCAGAAATCGATCATTGCCACTATCGATCATGACCGCCATCATGGCGATCGATAATCATTCTTGATTTTGAATTTCAGAAATGACTTTCCAAAATTCATAAGTAAATATACATAAGTTGATAAATCTTGAAATTTGGTATGTATATTACTTATCACAATCATTATGGGTGAAAAATATTTAAAAATTATTTTACCCACTAAATTAAGAGATTGATACAAAGTCCAAAAGTTAAGAAAAGTTTCAATAAAGAGCCCTCTTTGTATCATCTCATTCAATGGTGATAGCTATCAAAAGATAGGCTTCACCAAAGTTTTTCAAAATGTTTTCAAAATATTTTTGAAACCTTTAATTCATTTTTCCTAAACATCTCACTTGTATCTAGATGTGTAAAACACATACAAGTCAATTAATCTAGTGAGATGTGGGTTTTTATTTTTTTAATGGTCTCATGCATATTTCTAGACAATATTCTTTGATTCCCATCAAATTATGTCATGGTCCTTAATTCCATTTTATTTTATGCATGATGATGATTATGACATAATTATGATATAGATAAAAGCATATGCCAAAATCATAATGTCATCATGACATGTGAAAGAAATCTAAACATACATGACATCTAAAAATAATTCTAAACATGATCATGACATTTTTAGAGATAAAAATGAAAATGATGTCATGACGTGGCAAGACAAATAAATCATGACAAGTAAAATACACTAAGGTATAAAATACCTAAGTGTTAAATCTAAATTGCCATTTTTAGGAATTAATTCTATTTTGCCTTAATACCATCATTCCCCCTAGTGTGCCAAAAATTCAAAATGGCACACCAATACCTCTAAGACCTAATTGTGCAAATTTAATCATTTTTCAACTTCTCAAACCAAATTTGTGATTATTGCTAGGGTCTTCTCAAGTTTTTATAGTCTTGACCTCAAGGCTTGGTTTTCCATTTCTAATCTTCCCAATTTTGAATTTTCATTTATCTTTTGGGAAATGTTCTTCTTCTTAGGCATGTGTCTACCCTTCTTAGGGTTAATGCCTAGATGATTTTCAACTCTTCTAATGAACTCTTTAGGTAAAATGGGTCTAGTGTTTTGAGTCCTAGGTTTGTCCTTAGAGAAACTAACATGCTTAGCACCTAAACACACATATTTATTCCTACTAGCATGCTTTTTATTAATGATTGCAAGAGAGTTAAAATAATTATTAGCATGCTTTTTAGCTTTAGGAATTAAAGGTGCATAATTTAAATTTACCTTAGGATTAGCTTTAGGAGCTCCCCCTATATGAGATACACCTTCTTGCCCTTTCTTCCTCCCCCTAGGAAATTGACTTCGGTAGTGCCCATTTTGATTGCATTTAAAGCGCACAATGTGCTATTTGTTTCTAGTTGTGGGAACTCCAACATCCTTTGACTTTGGGTTGACTTTTGGTGCCGGTGTTTTCTTCTTAGCCAATTTTGGACATTTACTTTTGTAATGCCCTTTCTCCCTACACTCAAAACAAATTATATGATCTTCATTTAAAATTATAATACTTGAGTTACCTAGAGAGGTGGTGGAGGCCTCTTCACTTCTTCCGGAGGTAGAAGCTTCATTTTGATCTTGCTCCGGAATGGAAACCCTTTCCTCCCCCTCAATGCTAGAGGTGGAGGTCTCCACCAAATCATCAACATCTTCAAATGTGATGGATGCTTCTTCCTCGGCATTCTCCTCTACTTGTGCCGATTGGGAATTTTCTTGGAATTTCATTACTTTATCCTATAATTCATTTGCATCCCTAAAATTACCTAACCTAGACCAAATATTGTTAGGAATCAAATCACTAAGTAATTCGATTACCTTGAGATTTGTCTCGAAGTCCTTGATTTGGTCTTGGGTCCACCTTGACTTCTCAATTTGCCTATTTCTTTCATCCCTAGGCAATTCGAAACCGTTTTCTAGGATTAGCATAAAATCAAAATCGATTTCTAGATATACCTCCATTTTTCTTCTCCACCATAGAAAATCTCCTTCGAATTCTTGTAGTTGGAGGTTGTAGCCGACCATCTTGTAGTGTTTGTGTCGATGATTAGTCCTCGACAAACGCCTTGGCTCTGATACCACTTGTAGGGGATCGATGTGGTTGGCCAGCTAGAGGGGGTGAATAGCCCTCTTCGTACGATGATGGAATACGATCGTTCTTGTGTGCTTATCTACAATTGTCGTTAATATACGCAGCGGAATAACAATAAAAATAACAACAATAAACAATCACACACAAGACACGACAATATACGTGGTTCGGAACCGAATGGTTCCTACTCCACGGGCGAGCTCATCGAGCTCTAGTTATGCGCACGACACTAACTAAACCAGTCCTTCTCGATAACACGTCGGAGGTGGAGAAACCTCTCACAAGCAATTACACTAAGTAATGAAATACAAGCAATACAAAGACAAATACGAAATACACGTAAAGAACACTTTACAATGCTTATTTTGAACCCTTTGCTTGTAGCTTGCTTTGGATCGCTCTTGAAGGACTGGAATGCAACAACAATTCCTCTCCAATAGCTTCCTTAAAGTCTTGGCGAAATCCTCCCTCTTGAGCTCCTTTTATAACCTGCATCAAGCTGATTTCACGCCCAGTAGTCGACTGCCAAAAGGCCCCATTCGACTACCCCTGTAGCCATTGTCTCACAACGGCCAGATCCACGTTGGATAAGTTCCAACGGATCACCTACCAGTCGACTAGTGACCTAGTAGTCGATCGCCTACCACCACGGAGCGCGTTACGCTCGTGACATTCCCATCACCAACTACCATCCTCGGCTCATTTCCAATCCATAATGATCGGTCAGCCACAAAACTACAGTCTAACACCAGTCGAACCCTAGTCGACTTGGATCAGTCGAACCGATACCTATGCCAGTCGACTGCTGTCGGACAAAACCTCAAACACCAAGTTGTTTGAGCATCCGACCGTCGGGTAAACCCTCAAACATCAAGTTTGAGCCTTCGATACTCAGTCTTAGCCACTTGGCCAAGTCCACCTTATCCCTCATGGAGTTCCTCACCGAAGCTCTCTTCCCTCGGCCTACATCCCTCGGATGCGCCAAGCGCACGGCTTCGCAACGCCATCCTTCGCGTCTCTTGCCCTCGAAGTATGCTTCCCTTGGGCCTCACTCCATTCGCTCCCCGTTCGGCGGTCCCTCGGATGCACTAAGCGCACGGCTTCGTAATGTCATCCTTCACCGACTCAAGGACTCCGAGCCTAGTGAACTTGTCAAGTCCTCAAGACTTTCCACATGCACCAACCGCACGGCTTCGCAATGTATTTCTCACCAAACACCAAGCACACGGCTTTGCAATGCTTTGAATTTTCCCACACCAAGTCCCATGCTTGGATTTTCTATGTCAACTCCATGTTGGACTTTCCCATGACAATCTCATATCATGAGTTTTGTCTATCATCAAAATACTATCAAAGTACCGCTCGAGTCAAACTCAAGTCAACTTAGGCCGATTGCACCAATAGAAAGAAAGTAAAAGAGATAGGAAACAACACAGAAACAAAAGTTATCTATCTATTTTCCTAAGCACTGCTTTTATACAAACTCGAATGTAGTTGAAATAGTTGTTGCACCCTTTACTTGAGCACATCTATTCTAGCTACCGTCATCTTTTAATAACATAATTGTCGCGATGGTTCAGGTGGAGTGTCTCAACCATTATCTTTAAAATTTATAATTATCATATTTGAAAAAAAATGTAATATTACTGTCCACTCATTTGTCTCAATTGGCTGAAGTCATTGGGCTATGATCGCCGATCAAGGTCGATATGACCCTCAGTCGAAGTCAAATTGATTATGCAAGTTGACATATATGATATGCTGATCAAGTTTTCTTTAAATAACGTCCATTGTATCCCTTCCCACTCAAGGAGGAAGAAACTTTTAAGTCCTTTATCATTATAATTAATTATCTTTTGATAGTTTGATAGATTATCCCACCACGTCCATAATGGTCAATAAGCTATGTCTATGTGCCTCGAGACATGACGTAGTTGGCAGGAGAATCATAAATGTAAAACTAAGTGTTTGTGATTTGAGCCTTAGCTACGATGAATTTATAGGATTTATCCTTCAAACGGGATGCACGCTAAAGGAAAATGGATTGGTGGACTGCCTGCTACTCGTGCTTTCTGATTTATCCAAGTGGCTAGTGGAAAAATTCTATGGGGTCGAGCCAGCCACCCTCAGGATTAGTTGGGCCTAAAGCCTGGATAACTAGTGCCAACTAAAAAAAAACTATACCTATATGTCTTAGGGGCACAATACAACGGTAAAATGGGGCAACATCTTACAGACTAACGTAGTTTGATTTTCTGTTGGGACAAGTTCAACTTTGAATTTCATAAAAACTTAAACAAGTGACCCTGAGCCGGGTGCGGGTCGAAAGTTTATCTTCTTGGGCGAAGTATATCTTAGACGTCGGACTTACCTTATAGGGACCGCACAACTACATCATTGGGCTTAGTTGTTGATCTACGAGTATTTTCCTGATTTATCCTGGTAGTCGATGGAGCATATCTCACCTAGAAATTACTTAGTAAACTGTCATAGATATACTTGGTATCTCATTTTGCTCATACATATTCATACATACATATAATATGTATGTTATTTATTTATTATTATCTCTTTGTGCTCTTGGCAATAAAGTGAGGTTATATGTTGATATACTCTCTTTCATTTTTAGTGTATATAATATATTTGTCTATAACATCAACATTCCAACAACTTAAGATTTTTTAAATCATTGAATATAAAAGGACCATCAATATGAGTAGGGGTATTAAAACTTCAATGTATGATATCAAACTTCTCAGTTAGGTTAGTTTAAGTTAGGTTAGTTTAGAAATCAATTTTGTCATTGTACCTATTGATACTTAGTGAATAGACATTGGAGCTACCATATACATTAGTGTAACATAGCATGATTGTCTTAGTAGCTAATTGCTTATTGATGGTGAAATATATATCTATACAAGTAATGACAAAGAAGACTAAAGTGACTGCTATAAATGTTTTCAGACTTTGTTTAGGGACCAATGTATTTTGAATTTTAGAAAATATACTTGTTATTTCGTCATTTGGGCAAAACTTAATTTCCATTTTATGTTTGGACAAATTAAGATACTTTTGTTCATTTGAAAATAGGACAATTAGTATTTTCGAAAATTCAATAATTATTGGAACTGATTCCTTATTTAATAAGCTATATAGATTAAACATTATAGCACTTACGTACAACGATATCAAGTACAGTATAGGTACAAAATAAAATTTGACTTATGAGAATTCGTTCATGCTGTGGCATAGACATGTAGGATGTATATCTATATAATGCTTAGAAAGATTAATGTCATAAGGAATTCTTCATTCCCTTGACATGTCAGACTTTGATGTCTGCATACAGTATGTCAAAGGAAAAAAATAACTAACAAAAGAAATATAGGTGCAAATCGATGTAATGACACTTTAAAACTAATAAATACATATATATGTAGATCATTCCCTAAGGTATTTTGGAATGAACAAATATATTTTTATCAATTTTATTGATGACTATTTTTTGATATACTTAGTTATGCTTTTTGCATGAGAAGTTAGAGTCATAGGATAGTTCAAGATCTTACCAATGTGAAACCATAGACTAGTCATGAATTTGCAAGTGCAGTGTGATTGTGAACTTATGGTCATGACTCGACTGTGAGCTCATAGTTGCAGCCTGGTTGCAAGTTTATTCCTTTTTCAAAAGTTTCCTTTTGTGTTTCTTTTTCATGGTTGAAACCTATTGATGATAGAGAGAAGGTGGGATATGTTAGTTAGTCGAAAGTGAGAAAAAATTATTATGAGCAAAATGGATTGATATGGTTATAAGATTATTGGATGAGTTGAGCTCTTTGAAATTCTGAACGGACTTCTATCGGTGGACTGTCGTGACGATTCAGGTGGAGTGCCTCGACCATTATCTTTAAAATTTATAATTATCATATTTGAAAAAAATATAACATTATTGTCCACTCATTTGTCTCAATTGGCTGAAGTCATTGGCCCATGATCATCGATCAAGGTTGATATGACCCTCGGTCGAAGTCAAATTGATTATGCAAGTTGACATATATGATATGCAGATCAAGTCTCCTTTAAATAACATGCACTGTATCTCTTCCCACTTACGGAGGAAGAAACTTTTAAGTTCTTTATCATTATAATTAATTATCTTTTGATAGTTTGATAGATTATCTCACTGCATAATGGTCAATAAGCTATGTCTATGTGCCCCAAGGCATGGTATAGTTGGTAGGAGCAACATCAGTGTAAAATCAAGTATTTATAGTTCGAGCCTCAGTTATGGCGAATTTGCAGAATTTATCCTCCAAATGGGGGGTACATTAAAGGACATTGCACTGGTGGGCTGTTCGTTACTCGTGCTTTCCGATTTATCCATGTGGTTAGTGGAAAAATTCTGTGGGTTTGAGCCAACCTCCCCCAGGATTAGTCGGTCCTAAAAACTGGATAACTGGTGCAAACTAAAAAAAACTATTCCTATGTGCCTCAGGGGCATGGTACAACGGTAAAATGGACATCTTATAAACTAACGCAGTTTGATTCTCTATTGGGGCAAGTTCGACTTTGAATTTCGTAAAAACTTGGATAGATGACTCTGAGTCGAGTGTGGATCGAAAGTTTGTCTTCTTGGGCAAAGTATATCTTCGACGTTAGACTTATCTTGCAGGGACCGTGTGACTGCGTTACTAGCTTAGTTGTTGATCCACAAGTATTTCCTTGATTTATCTTGATGGTCAATGTAGCATATCTCACTTAGAAATTACTTAGTACACTGTCAGAGATCTGTAAGACCGGATCGATCATCTTTAGAATTAATAAGGTTGAAGGTCTGAATATCCGATGATAATAGTAAAATAAAAAACACGATGGGGAAGATCATGAGTTATATATATATATATATATATATATATATATATATATGTCTTTTGCTTGTGCGACGTGCAGTGCACGCCTGTGCACGACTGCGCATTGCACAGGGTCACTGTAGCATGCACAGTGACACACACACATACATATATATATATATATATATAGAGAGAGAGAGAGAGAGAGAGAGAGAGAGAGAGTTGTTCTGCTGCGTTCCTTCTGCTGTGCGACGCTGCGCGACTGCCATCATGGAAAGTTTCGTCATTTTATCCTCGCAGCACGTCTCATTTCTCCTCAGTTATTTCTTCTTCAGCACAGAAACACAGCTCCTCTCCTTCTCCGCGACGCTAACCCTAGGTCGTCGCTACTCCTCAGTCGCAAGTCGTCGCTACTCCTCAGCGCAACCCACAACGCCTCTCCTTTTTCACACGCTACTCCTCAACCGCATCTGCCCCTCCACGTTTTCTCGCCTCGCCGTCGTGGTGACCCTCATCCTCGTCGTGACTCGACCCTTGCTGGCCCTCGTCTGCGCCCCATCGTTGCACCCCCTCATTGTTCACTGCTCGCGATCCACCCTTGCCGACGGCTTTGCGCGATCCAGCCCCTTGGAGCCTTCGCTGATCGCGATCTGCCCTCACCAACGACCCTCCGCGAGCTAGCCCCTCGCCCCTACGCGATCTACCCCTTGCCACTCAAGAGATTGACTGATCTCATCGATCTCGGTAAGTCCTTCCTCTATAGATCCAAATTCTTCTCCCAATCCTTTTGTTTTCCAGATGATCGAAGATTATTTTTCTAGGACAAACCATGATGGTGTTATTCGTGCAAAGATTTGATCAAATAGATTCTCTTCGTTCACTAACTTTACGGATTAGTTATGCCATATTTAACCAAAGTTGTATTATTTTTGTCTGACTGCAAACTAAATTTCCTCTGTTATAGATGGAACGATCATTCATAACAACTAAAAGTTCCTATAATTTTGGATCTGCTGCTTCCACTAAAAGATTAATATAACATAATCTTATATTTATACATAAACTCAATAAATTTGTCCTCAGGAAACATTACTGAATCAATAATTACTAGTTATTGCTAGTGTAAATTGGATTGTTTCTTAAGTCAATGTACAATATAGCTAAGTAGCCAAAAATATGATACAAACCAATTTTATATATCTACTTGCAGTTTGCTTTCAATTGTTCAAATGTTAACTTGGTGTTACCCTTGACATTGTAAACTCACCAAGAGTTATTTTTTGGCTGTTTAGATGGCATGAAATATAATTGAAATTTGAATCAAATCTAGCATATCACGTCGCTTGAATAGCTGACACAGGTGCGTTGAGTCCTCCATCTTATTTTGCAAGGAGTTTTTTCCCCCATTTTCCCCCACAGATTGCCCAATGACTTGGCTGGTTGATGGGAAACCTAGAGTCGGTAAAAGTTCTATTCGTTTTCATTGTAAATGTTCCCCAAATTTCTAATTTTCTTGAATTTAGGGCAGCAGTTGTAGGGAGTCAATTGCCTTGGGTGGAGTTCCGGGACATTTGACTATTTGACAGGAAAGATGATGGGGTAATGTGGCGACAAATTTTCTCTAAAACCGAGTTATGCTTGTGAATCTTTACTATCCACATTTACTAGACTTGTTTCCCGTGCTTCCCTCTTAGCTTAGCTTTGAATCACGGTATGGATAATTTTTTTTTAAGCCTGTTTCAGTTTCGATTAATATTTTTCTAATACAATTAACGTTGCATTGAGTTACACTCCGTTAACCTCAATATTACCAATCTTTGTTGTTTATAAAATTCCAATAACCTATATGATTTCTAAACTAGTTAAATTCCTGATATACCTGATCCATCCTCGTATTACTTTAGTTATCACATTTAATTTGAACTTTAGTTCTAAATTAGATATTTGTTTGAAAACAATTAGTTCAGGAGTTATTGTTATATCCCAAAGTATGTTATTTTTGAAGGGTTTTATTAGAAAGTTGATTTTATGCATTATGTTATTAGGTTAGGAGTTTATTGTTAAATTAGTACGTATAAGGAGTGATTAGGAGAATTTATTAGTGGAGTAGTGAAGGTTACGTTCATATGGAGTTGGTGAGCATTTAGAAACTTTTCTATACTCATTGATACATTACTTACATGTGGATGAGCAAAAAAAAAAAAGGAATATATAGTCGTAACAAGTTTATCATTTCTCTGGTTTGCATTTATATGCATACATGGATCATTCATTGAGCTAATGCATTTGGGACTAATACTCCTACCAATTGGTTTTTTATTTATTTACTCATCTTATTATTTTCATGATTGACTGTTAAAATAGGATGCTCATTAAACTAATGCATAGACTATTGTTATAATTACAGAGATCACAATATTTGTCCTCGCCACCATTGTTACTCACTGCAGATGCCTCTCACTAGTGTTGCTAAAATGGTAAGTCATTTCATTTTATACTTTACAATTCATCTATACAAGATTTTAATTGTTATTTTTATTGCAGGGGAAAATATATGTTGTTTTTGTTGGACATATACTCAGTATTTATGACACTTGGGTAGAAGCATCTAGTAACGTTAATGGTTTTAAGGACGCTATACACCAGTCCTTCAAGAGTAGAGAGGAGACAGAAAGAGCTTTTCAGATACATTTGGATAAAAAATCTTCCCTCACTTCCTTTACATCGGGTGAAAACAAAAGTTTGTGTGCAAATTCAAGTTCATCATCAAGTTCAAATTTAGGAAAAAACTTTCGAAGTCTGAAAAAATAACTAAGTTAAAAGATGCATTAGAAGAGATAAAACAACAGGTGGAGTCTCTACAACTTAGTGATGATGATTAGACATGTTTCAAGTTGTTATCTAAGTTGAATTTCATACATTGATTTTATCTAAGTTGTTATAGGTCTTATGTCGAAGTCTAAATACTAATTTATCTTAATTGTTTTTTTTTAAGTATTGTAAATGATGTGTTGAATTTGAAATAATGAATGGTGAACAGGCCCACAAGTTGGTGGCATCATATTCCTTTTTGAAACTCCAATCATATATTATTACAATAACTATAACAGGTAGAAGAGTAAATGTGGATAACTAGTTGAAGAGGAAAAGGAAAATCATGTGATGCTTTTCAACTTGACTACCTAATAAAAGAAACATATTCCAATTTTTTTCCTTTTTGAAAAAAAGGGATTTTTGAGTGGCCTGAACACAAAAAATGCAAGGAAGGAACCCACTGTTCTGGCACTAATCACCCAGAAAAAGACAAGGAAGGAATCTCTAGTAAAAGGCCACCTAGATACATAGGACAAAACACGCTGAGGTCACTACTAAGCGGAACCATGATAGCATGATCATATTCATGGTTGAACCTCTCAAACTCCATAACCAAACAGTCTCCAACCATAGATGGATCAAAAAAGAAAAGAAAGGAAAGAAAACTGTGGATTAACCAAGGTGAATCCTCTGATGCAACACCAATTTAAACCGAGACAGAATTCTATGCAATGAAGCATTGGGATCACCATCTCACACAGAGAATGAGTCTTGCAGATTAATTGAACAGGAATTCCATTAATTGAAAGATAAATACATTGATTACAACACCTCTTTTATAGACTTCACCACTAACAAATTAAGAAGTAAGTCAAAAATAAAAAAAAAAGGAAATGCACCAACCTAATTACACTCCTACTGAAACTATTGTGCCTTCTAAAAATAAAGATAAAAAACTTCTTAACATCATAATTACCAATACTTCTTCACATCATAATTACCAACTTAACCACTTCCATAGAAACTAACTCTTTGGAAACAACTAAAATTTCTAAAACTTAATTTTCCTTGTTTGCAATATCCTCATAAGTGGATCCACATTGAAGATAGTAAGACGATCAAAACAGTAAAAAGATAACCTGTTTAAAATTATCTGAAGATTTTGTGAACACACGATTATCATAAATGACCTAAGGCCTAAACATTTTAATCCTATGCCAAGGATAGTACCAATACCTTCCAAGCACATCATAAAAATATAGTTCTAGTAAATTTATAAGTTGCAATCTCAACAAGTCAAACCCAACCATTCGGGTAGTAACATATCAGAAACAATATGGATTACCACAATTTAGAATGTTTGTCTAAATCCTGTTGAGCATTGGGCAACAAAATGTAAGTGTGCGATACATTTTGCAAAACAGTGTACTGCAGAACAACAGCAAGTTATACAAGAAAAAAAAATCCCAATCAAGTGAGCAGAATTTCGCATACCACTACACAAGTGCAATAAGCACAATGTCAGATGATACAATCTTCCTTCAGACGTGAAACAAAAAATATAATAATCAACAATAAGCAGTGTGTCCAGTGCGATTTATACAAATCAAGTGAGCATAATTTCGCATACCACTATACAAGAGCTACCTGACACTTTAATTAATCCACTCCATGAATTAACCTCCAATACATACATCTCATATAATACAATAAACAACAATAAGCACAATAAATAGTGTGTCCAGTGCGATTTATACAAATACAATAAACAAAAAGATGTTGTAAATCAGCTTCCTTCAGATGTGAAACAAAAAGTACAATAAGCAGTATGTCAGATAATACAATCTTCCTTCAGACGTGAAACAAAAAATATAATAATCAACAATAAGCAGTGTGTCCAGTGCGATTTATACAAATGCAATAAACAAAAAGATATTGTAAACCAACTTCCTCAGAATATGATGGAGCCAAGACATCAAACACTGCACAAGAAGTCACTGAGTTAGAAGAAGATTCATATATTGCAACATTAAGAATAAAAATAGTGATGATACAATGGATGATAAAACATGTCAATGCCACATTAAGTTAGAAGAAGCAGAAACGTTACCATGCAACTTTGAATGAGATATTGCTGCAACTTTTTAAACTTTAAAGAAAAATGCTTTGCATAATCTTGAAGTTGAAGAACCAAGAAAATGACAATATGACATTAATGTCATTAGTAATGTGGGCTGGGTTACTGATTTCAGATTCATGAGGAAGACATCAATAAAAATAAAAGCAGAAAACATAGCCTATGTATACTAAATTAGCAATTAGAAATTGAAGCACATGCAATAAAAATTCATAGGCATCAACACTTGTCTACAAGAAGTCATTTGGGGAGAAGATTCAAATCGTAGCCCAAGCTGTGATACTCAACATCAAGGATATGGTACCAGGCCAAATCAGAGGGAAGAACAAGTTGTAAAAGGCATAATAAAAACATCTGCAACATACCAAAATTATCAAACCGATAAAAATCTTAGTCAAACTAATAAACATATGCAATTACAGGCATGTCCTCTACTAAAAGATTCTTCTATGATATCTCCTAATATGCAATCAAAACCCCATAATGCTAAGCAAGCACAATTACAAGTGACCAAGTCCAACCCCTCACCCAATGCAACATGGCACGCGGTTGAGCCATGTGGATTTAATTAAATTAAAAAAATAATAATCAAAGAATGTTGAATAATAGTCTTACAAATTCCAAACCAACTTGACTTAAACCATGATGGTGTTATTCATGCAAAGATTTGATCAAATATATTCTCTTCGTTCACTAACTTTATGGTTTAGTTATGCCATATTTAACCAAACTTGTATTATTTTTATCTGACTGCAAACTAAATTTCCTTTGTTATAGATGGAACGATCATTCATAACAACTAAAAGTTCCTGCAATTTTGGATCTGCTGCTTCCACTAAAAGATTAATATAACAGAATCTTATATTTATACATAAACTCAATAAATTTGTCCTCAGAAAACATTATTGAATCAATAATTACTAGTTATTGCTAGTGTAAATTGGATTGTTTCTCAAGTAGCCAAAAATATGATACAGGCCAATTTTATATATCTACTTGCAGTTTGCTTTCAATGAGCTACATGCAGTTTCTCAAGTCAATGTGTAGTAGCTGACCTACATGATTCTTCATTAAACTTGAGTAGAATAGAGTAGTAAATTAGCCATGTTAGTAAAATAACGAGCTAATTGGCATAACTACATAAAGACTCATGACAATGGTAGAACTTCATGCGTTATATGTCAATGTTGGCTACTATAATACTCCCTCCACTAAAGATTCATTATGCCAAGATATTTATCCACCCACAAAAATGTGACAGCAAGATTGATCAATCAATTGATTAGAGATTAGGCCAAATATGTATCACAATTGTGAAAACACCAATATTCTGAATTCATATGCAATGGTGTTAAGAGCCAAACTAAAATATGTTATGCAAGATTCTTTCTTTTTTTCACGTAGAAAAAAAAACAACTGTTTAATGATGCAAGAGCACTACTTGCTCATGAGATTGTCCAATTAAAAGGTGGTACACCACTGCCTAAGCCGACACATTGCAAACAACAAATGGACAAGTCACTTTCATGCTTAATTATAAAAAGAGTGCGACTATCCATACCCCAACTTTCACAAAATACACCCCATTTCACTAAACACACCCCATTTGCTAAATACAAAGTATACACCGGAAATCTGCGACCAAAATTGGACTTCCAAATCAGAATAGAATCCCAACAGATTATTCCTCTAGAACAGATTATGAAGAACAAGAATTAATTCTAAAAATTATAACAGGGAAATATTACAGTATGGTTATGTAGTGCCATCAACATAAATAAACTGCAGTGTCATCGACAGAAATAAACCTAGCGCATATTGGTAGAACCTACAACAATAAAAATAATTATTAGCACCAATTTCTAAATTAATCAACCAACCACTATAATTTAATACAATGAAACTTTTATAGTACCAGTTATAGACGTCAAATTTTCCTCATATATGTGTATCATTCTTTATTGAATGAATCTCCAATCAACACATCGTCATATGTACAAAATTTAATTAAATTATTTGAATTGTAAATAAAATAATCATACAAATATAAAATTTATCAACACATACCCTTGTTGTAAAAGTAGACAGTTGCGCTTGTCATGTGACACACCTCGATGCCCGCATCCATGACATAACCTGGACTTCGAGGTTGACTTTTCCTTTGATGATTTCAATCTCTTCCCACATCCCTTTGTTCTTACATAAGAAGGATCAATAATACCAAGGTGACCATCCATAGATTGCTTCCTTTGACTTTCACTGTTACATGTTCTACTAATGTTCATCTCTTGAATTTTGCTATAGATACTATCGAATTGTTCATCCAAGAAGTTTGTCCCCTCGTCAGTCAAAGATACATCATCAACTAATAATGAAGCTTTATAAGATAACCTCGAGTGTCTTGACATCAAAAATCTTTTTGGATCATCGGTGAGATTTTGCTCCCCCAAAGCATATATCGCTCCAACTTTTGCATCTCGTGTCCATCGTTTGAGTATATTCTTATCAGGCAAATAAAACACTTGGTTGATACGGAAAAAAGCTAACATATGACTGCACGGAATGCCCTAGAACTCAAATTTCCTACAACTATAAGATATGTAGTCATTCTGTTTGTCTTGCATGAGTACCCTTGGTTTGGAGGAAGAATAACTTTGAAAATTCATCACATGATAAACCACTAGCTCAACTCCTATAGATGTTGTTTGCACATAATAACCATGACTCTTACTCATTTCACTTTCAAACTCCATCTATTTCTTTTTTGTATACAACTTAACCATTTGAGTTTCTATTGTCCAGTTTGTATGAATCCTAGGATGCTTATTCACATCAATATGATCAACAACTAACTCATTGTGTCTTTGACATCTCAATGCTCTATTGAAACGATCGATCAAATCCATTAATGAATTATTATTTGAGACATACTTCTTGAAAAATGAATGTAAGCCTTCAGATCTCTGACTACTTGACATTCTTGCACAAAATACATGACTAAAATATGTTGGCACCCACTTGTGTCGCAATTCATACATTAATGACAACCAATCATTGTCCTCTAAATTAGCACCCTTGATAACTTCTTCTCATGACTTCTCAAACTCATCGGGTGTTGTAGAATTTTCAATGACATTCTTTATGTTGTGGTAGTAGGCACGAAAAGTCAAAGGATCTAATTTTTCTGGAAATTTGTTCAGTTTGTGCCACAAACAATATCGATGCATTGTCTGAGGGAAAACTTGTGCAATGACTTTTGTCATAGCAGGATCCTGATCAGTGATGATCAAGTTTGGTGCACCTTTAGGCATGACTTCTATAAACTTGTTAAGCAACCAAACAAAAGAGTCAGTTTTCTCATAACTTAAAAAGTCACAACCAAAAATAATTGTTTGATGATGATGATTAACTCCTACAAATGGTGCAAAAATCAACTCATATTTGTTGGTGTTATATGTCGTATCAAATACAACTACATCATCAAATACAATGGTTGCCATCCTTGATACATGATCTGCCCAAAAATACTTACTAAATTTGTTATCTAAATCAGTCTCATAATCGAAGAAAAAATCTAAATTCTTTTCTTTCTCAGATGCAAAAAAATCAATAAATGTTTCGGCATCAGTACCCTTTTGTTCATCCCTTAAATCTCTCTTAAAATTTCTAATATCTCTTTCTGTACAACCTACATGCTCAGGCCCTCCATAGTCTATCTTAAATAATCGCATTTGTTGCCAAGTTGACACATTGGCTTCTGAAAATTATTGATTCAATGCTTTCTTTGCTGCCAAAACATGACGATGTGAGCGTAGCAAATGCACATTTGAAGGAGTTGAAAGTGGATATGATTATGACTTTCCACGATGTTTTTGACAACCCAATTAGGTCCAGTTTGTGTTTTGACAAGTGATATAATTGACTTACAACTAGTTCTAACCTCGCCCGTGTCTTTGTCTTGTATGTTCATCACCTTTTCCATCTTTATTCCATCGTATTTTATCTGTATGTCCTTCTTTAAAGCATACAATTTTTTTCCAAATAACTTCATTTGTTATCTTATTTTTCTTGCTATTGCTTATCCTTGCACTAAATCTGACTTCTCGTGCATATTGGTTATAAAACATAAATGCCTCTTCTAATGATGAAAATTCCATACCAATTTTTGGCTTTCGATCATCTGTAACTTCCGGAATGTATAGTTGATCATCATTGTCATTTCTTTCCATTGATGGTGAGAGAAGGGTGACGAGAGTGGTGTGTGCAAACCTATCATAGAAATAAATAATGATAAGTTATAACAAATTTTAATTGGATACAATCAAACAAATTTAATGAAATAAAAAATGATAAATAGGCCAAAACATTTGAGCAAATAAATAATAATCTGTGATGAACAATCTGAAAGTTCTGACTATAATAACTAATTGTGTTCAAACAAATATTCAGTTGTAAAAAAAAATTGTTTAATCTGTCCATAATAAAATCCAGAGTTCTAGATTAGATTGATTGATTCTGTTGAGTTGTTTAGAGCTTCTACGAGCATGACAGCTGACTAATTACAGAATCCTAAAACTCATTTTCCATCATTTTCCTTGTTTCATATATCAGTCCACAAAAAAAAAAAAAAAACCTACCCATGCAATCTTCAATCTTCATGGTTTATCTTAGAAAAACAATCTTCGATCATCTGGAAAACAAAAGGATTGGGAGAAGAATTTGGATCTATAGAGGAAGGACTGACCGAGATCGATGAGATCAGTCAATCTCTTGAGCGACGAGGGGCTAGCTCGCGGAGGGTCGTCGGTGAGGGTAGATGGCGATCAGCGAAGGCTCCAAGGGGCTGGATCGCACAGAGTCGTCGGCAAGGGTGGATCGCGAGTAGCGAGCAATGAGGGGTTGCAGCGATGAGGTGCAGACGAGGGCCAGCAAGGGTCAAGTTGCGACGAGGATGAGGGTCACCACGACGGCGAGGCGAGAAAACGTGGAGGAGAAGATGCGGCTGAGGAGTAGCGTGCGAAGAAGGAGAGGCGCTGTGGGCTGCGCTGAGGAGTAGCGACGATTCGCGGCTAAGGAGTAGCGACGATTTAGGGCTAGCGTCACGGAGAGGGAGAGGAGCTGTGTTTCTGCACTGAAGAAGAAATAACTGAGGGGAAATGAGACGTGCGGCGAGGATAAAATGACGAAGCTTTCCACGCTAACAGTCGCGTAGTGTCGTACAACAGAAGGAACGCAGCAAAATAAGTCTCTCTCTATATATATATTAAAAGTAACTTTTTATTTTAAATCGAACTCTGCTCGCGGGCCACTCAGAATGTGTTCCCGGGCCCGAACGGGCCATGGGCCTTTTTAGACCTTTAGGCACGCGGAGAAGGGGGAAGCGACGTGGTTAAGGAAAGAAATGAATTTCCCGAATTAAATTTCAGGCTCATTTGCCATCATTTTTGTAATTTCGTATCTATTATTGTTTCATTTTCAATATAGTTTACAAGGTTACAGATCTCACTTCTCCTTTCTTCGCCTCTCCCGGCTGCGCTCCTCCGACCCAAATTCCAAAACCAGCAGCACGATGCCTCCCAAGAGGCGCGTCGTCAAAACCGTACGCAAAACCACCCCAAAATCCCAAACCAAACCCACCGCCGCCGCCGCCGCCGCCGCCGCCGCCACTCCCGCTGCCGAGCCCTCTTGTCCCGCCGCCGATAGCCCCGCAATCGTCGCCCCGCCCCCCTCCGCCATCGCCTCCGAGACACCCGTCTCCGAGCTCATCGAGCCTACCCCGGACCCTCCTGCGCCTGATGCCTCCGTCCTCCAGCCTACCGAAACCCCCGCTGCCGCTGTCGACCCCGCAGCGGAACCTTCGGAAGCTCCCGCCGACGCGAACCCTTCGATCGCTGTCGTGGAACCTCAGGCGTCGGTGGTGGAGGTTCCCGTTGCGGCACCTCAGACGGCAACTGTGGAGCCTTCTGGAGCTGGCAAGAAGACTGCCGTCCGGGTGAGAAAGGTGATCAAGAAGAAGATAGTCAAGAAAATCATCCCTAGGGCGGTTCATTTATCGAAGAAAATTTCGGTTTCGTTGCCACAGCCGGCAGAGACGGCCGACCAAGAAACCCTAGTCGCTGAATCCGGGCCTGATAACCCTAGTTCCGATGCTGCGGCTGGAGATGCTGTACTGGCTGAGAATAATGATGTAGAGGATAAGGGTATTCTTAAGGAATGGGATGACGGGAAAAAGGATACATATATGGATCAGAACGAGAAGGATGATTTCGAGGAGCAGCAGGATAAGGAGAATGATGCTCAAAGGAAGCAGGATAAGGAAGAAGGTCGCAATGAGACGGTGGCTACTGGGGATGAGATGGTTGGGTTACCCAAGCAGCAGGATAAGTGCAATGATGCTAAAAAAAAGCAGGATAAAGGGGAAGGTCACAATGAGGGAGTTGTTGCTGCCGGCGATGAGATGGATGGGATGTCTGAGCAGCAGGATAAGGAAAATAATGCTAAAAGGGACCAGGATAAGGAGGAAGGTCACAATGAGGCAATGGTGGGTGCCAGCGATGAGATGGCTGGGATGTCCAAGCGAAAGAATAGGCGAAAAACTGAGATTTTTATTGGTGGGTTGAGTAGGGATGCAAAGGAGGAGGATCTAAGGAAGGTCTTTGGAAAGGTGGGAGAAATTGTGGAAGTAAGAATGATGATGGATGGTCAGACAGGGAAGAACAAGGGGTATGCTTTCTTGAGGTATGAGGATCCAGCGCATGCTAAAAAGGCCGTCTCTGAATTTCCTAAAGTTGAGGTAATTACATTTTTTGTTCTTTGCCTCTGAAGTTTAGTTCATGGAACTTTGTAGCTGTTGTACAATAAAATCCGTGTTCAATTTTGTTTAATTTGACTTCCTGAGTATGGGAAAATTTTTATGAAGTGGCATTCTGATCCCATCTTTAGGATGGATAACTTGTAATGCGTATCTCAGAAATAACAATATAATTTCACAGAGTAATTTTTCTGCATGTATTGTTGCCTGAACTTTTTGACCACCTTAAATTTTAGGCTGTTTTGAAAATATTTGATGCCACATTTGCTTCATAACTTGAAGAATGAGAAAACCATTTTTCTTTTCTTAAAGAAGCATTGTGCTTAAAATATTTGGTGACTTCTGAGTCCTGACATCATAATTGTCTGCTATAGTACTTATGAATAGATGGACACAAATATTATTCCTAAAGCACATACTAGATTAAGGAAGATATTTTTGTTCATGAGAATAAAAGAAATATGTTAGCAGTTCAATCGATATATTCCATAAATCACAGGACAGAATATTGCTTGAGCAATGAAAGGTTGATCCTCGTTGCTATTTATGTTACTCTCATGCTCCTTAGAATAGTGCAAATCTAGTACATGAGGGGAATCCTAGGAACTCATTGTTTACAACTTTTTCTGAGATTTGAAAACAGCTTTGAATTGATATTTCTGCAGGATAAAAGATAGAATTAGCAAAACCACTTAAGTTGGCAAGAACGTGTCTTTTGTGTAGTTATTATGTGAATATATTACAATTGGCAATCATAAGTTCTTTTTTTCACATTGAATGGACCGTGTGCTTAGGATACATTGTTTGGTTTGATAGTTACAAGTCTTTTTTGGTTTATTTAAACAACACTCTAAACACTAAGGTTCACCGTCAACCTTATAAAAATTGAGGGTTTCTACCTCTAGCCAATTTGAGATAAAAGTTTCCCTCATCAAGTTGTTGGGCACTTGAAAGCTTACATATTTTATATAGCTGCTATCTCTAGCCAATATGCAGATTAAAGTTTCCTTCAACAAAGTGCTTAGGACTCAAAAATTTATATCTTTGGAATGCCTATTTGCAATTGTGGAAATATATATACACAAAAAAAAAAAAACTAAAACATTATTACAATGTTGTTGCTTTAACTACTTTCATCAACAATATTACACGAACATAACTCACTATAGAATTCACAAAACAACCGATACAAATGGAAAAATCCTGCAAACAATGCTAAAATACACATGCTTAAAATGCAACAACATCATTAAACCTAAAACTGAAACAGAAGAAACTTTTATTATTGCAACACAAACTTCAGAAATCTCAGTATATGCATGAGTGTTTTTCTCCCAATTACCTAATCATCACTTTACTTGATTGATCCACTACCGACGAATCTACATTCGTGTGCGCGCGCATGCCACCCAAGCATTGCACGATAAAAGTTGACACAAGCCGAATAATAATCCATAACCCACATAGAGCAAACCTCAGTAATTTCAACATAATGCATGAATCTGCTAAGGTTAACATGACAACCAACATGAAAGATATTCCACTGACATCTCATAATTTATTGTAATGATATAGACAATAGTCATTATTCAAAAAATTTAAGATGCCGTGATGGTCCAAAATGAATCAATTTTGTAATTATGACTGTTAGCAGCTAGTAAAGTTAATTAATTCAACCAACTTGTTATCAGTTGTTCTCAAAAGTCCAAGATAAATTTGTTTGAAGAAGCAACAATACTGAATAGATCAATCAATGCTGATCGATAGAACATGCAATCAAAAGCAATCATAATATACCAACCCAAGTAAACCGTGCAGACATAATGCAAATGGAAATGAGTGATAAAAATAAAAATAAAGATAAAGATAGAAAAAACCAACAAAACACACAATCTCTTTTGATATATTCTCTTAGTTTAAGTTAAAAAATATTTATATTTTTTTCCTCTATACCCTTTCACAAATTTTCTCCATATTTGTGAACCTTAATGCTTTGTAGTATCTTGAGTTTGAGAGTAATTAAAGATGAAAATTATATAAGGGCAGTCCTGTGCACAAAGCTCCCGCTAATGCAGGATCTCGGAGAAGGGTCTATTGTATACAATGTTATTCTATTTTGCAAGAGGCTATTTACATGACTCAAATCCGTGATCTCTATGTAACACGACAATAATTTTATTGTTGTACTAAGGCTTCCCTTCAAAGATGAAAATTATATATTGAAGATTGTATTCTTTTGAAGCTCATATCAACTTGTTTAGCACATATCGTTACATCATCAAAGTCTCAATGACTGTGCTAACATTGGGTCTTCATTATTTTTATTGATCATCTTATCAATTTTTTTTTTTATTTGTGAGACTTTTTATTTTTGTAACAAAATATACCAATATCTATGCTCCATCTTGATAGGAGTGTTATAGTTAATAGTTACATGGTGTTTGAATGTATAGGCTGCTTAGACGATGATAATGAGTCTCATATGTGGTATATCTAGATAACTCTAGATAACGTGTATTATTGGTGACTTGGTGTTCTCTATATATATGGTTCAGTTTACCCTTTTTATCTAAATATTCCATTTTATCCCTTCCAACATGTGCCTATTTATGTCTTGACTTTGCTATACTTGTCCACATGTTCTGTTAACTTATTCTTGTTTATCTTCCTTTATGCTAATCTTTTGTATGTAAACTTGAGCTGCCACATTTTTTATGCTTCTATTTTAGCTATTGTGGAAGATAGTTTTAGATGTTCTTTGTTCTGAGTTATGGAGTTTGGTTAGTAGTAAATCTAATTTTTGTACTAATGTAAACTGAAGATCTGTGGAAAGCTTTGTGGAGCAGCTGCTCTTGAGGGTAATGATACTATATATTTGGGAAACATTGATAAGGACTGGAAGAAAGAAGATGTAAGTTTTAGAATTTCTTTATATCAACTGGAGAATCCTTTGCCCTTCATGGTGACAATTTTCTTCCTCTATCTATATCATGTGAATTATGAGCAGGTGATGAAGGTTTTGCAAGATACTGGAATTGAAAAGATTGACACTGTCACTGTCATGCCTGATCCTCGAAATGCAGATGCAAATCGTGGATTTGCTTTCCTTGAGCTTGAAACTAACAGAGATGCACATATTGCTTACAGAAAACTTCAGAAAAAGGATGTGTTTGGAAAAGGTCGGAATATTACTGTTTCTTGGGCTGAACCATTAAATGACCCTGATGATGAGGAGTTGCAGAAGGTCTCTCTTTCTTTTCTTGTATTTCATTTTCTTAGGCTCTGATCATTACATGAAAAACTGTAACTATTATCTAAAATATATGGTTGGGGGGGGGGGGGGTTTATAAGGTAAGATATCTTGAACTAGATATCTTACCCTCTTTTTGACCTAGTCCTCTGGCATTTCTGAAAGTTTTGAAAGTAGTTTGGTCTTGGAGTATTAACAAGGCTTTGCAATGTAAATATGTATATGTGGTTATTATTGCAAATAAGCAACTATGCTTGTGGAGGTATTGGGTAGACTCGTGCAATTTTGCTTTCAAAATTGCTTCAGGTTCGAAATCATTGTGTACTTTCTAATTGTCCATAAACAGTGATAGCCATGTTTAATTGTTTCTTTAGTCAGGTTAGAATCATCACTAGGGATTGATGACAAAATTTTGTCGCATAATGTGATTTTTTTTTTTTTTTGACTAATTCCTTTACACTTATTATTTTTTTGATCTAATCATGTTGTCAAATTAGTTTGAGTTTTTTGAAATCCATCTGTTCCAAGTTATTTGTGGACATTTATTTTTTGGATGTCACTCACCTTATTAAATGGCTAAGAAATGTTTTAATGCGAAGCTCAATATCTGTTTATTGTATCTTGCATATATGCTGGTGCGGAAGCATGCCCATAAAACATTTCTAAAGTAAACTAATTGGTTCTTGAAAATCTGTTTTCAATTGTCATAGAATAAGTGCTTGCATGTGCGTGCCACACACATTGTTTTTAACATATAATGGATGGGGTATTCAAAAAATTTATCCTCATCAACAAATTCTTGGTTAAGCTTACTTTATGATTCTTAAGATTCCTTATGACATCTTTGTCATGTTACTGATATATTATTATTTTAATCTAGGTGAAATCTGTTTATGTTGAGGGCATACCGTCTTCGTGGAATGAGTCCAAGTTAAGGGAGTTCTTTGGGAAGTTTGGTGAGATTGAACGGATTGTCCATTCACGCGATATTCACTCTGCTAAGAGAAAAGATTTTGCTTTTGTCAACTTCTCTGCTCGAGAGGCAGCTCTTTCATGCGTGGAATCATTCAAGGAGGACGTAACTGAGAATGGCTCCAAGGTAGAATTCTTAGTATATTATGTTTGTATCTTGTTGCTTGATTTGTATGGATTTTTTTTTTTTTTGGTTTGTAGGTGCCTATTAAAGTATCATTTGCTAAGCCTGTGCAAAAGAACAAGCAGAATAAAGGGTCTTCAAAGTATCCTAGTACAGAAAAGGAAAAGACCAAGCCTATTCAACGTAAGTTTTAATATCTTCAGTTAAAATACTTAAAGCATCTATCTATATATATATATATAGATCTCCTGTGTGCCTGTGCGCACTTTTCTCACAGCACAGTGATTTCACTGTGCTGTGCACAATGAAATCACTGTGCACATGCAGGCTCAGTGCACACAGGCGCGGCGCGCAGGAGAAAAGTTTCTTATATATATATATATATAGGTGATGGGATTTTTTAAGTTTTTGTTTCTATCTATATTGTGATTATCTCAATGTATATGATCGTCTAATCATTGTTGGGCTGTTTACCTCAATTATCAAAATTGATAGTTTCAGTGTTTTGAGGTATAAATCTATATCAAAGTTTCATTTTTCTCTGTTTATATTTTTTTGATACATTTTTTTGTTCTAAGTAGGTAAGAATATTTTCATATGCCTTATGTTTGTGTTTGAGCATGAGACAAGTTAATTAAAATTATGCAATGCGCATACAAAATTTTGTGATGGTGTGTTGGATATATATGGCATAATTAAAGAGTGTCTCTTAAAATCTCTGTTGCAGTGACATATTTGTGGCTAGAATCTTCACCAAATATCATTCTGGTAGTCAATTTTCATGCTTTATTTTTGAACTAAAAACTTCTTGAAATTATAATTGAATAAATACGAGTTCAATTAATTCTAATCAAACTACAATCATTCAAAATGGTAATAAAAAACTGCTATCAGATAATGATGAGTCGACCTTATCATGATCTGAGCTGCACAACTGCTCTTATTATTATTCTTTTTTGAGTAAATACTGAGACAAGTGTTTCTCATTTGTTAACCATGAGCTAATCGGCCAATTCTTTGACTCTTTGGTCTGAAGAAAAAAGACACATGCAATATCTGCTTCATCTGTGCTATGTTTTTTGAGAACTTTTTTCATATGCAACATTGCCATGCATTCCATTTTTTTTTTACTTCATCATGGAAGGAATTAGTGCCCAGCTCAAAGGATATGTATGGTTTTATTTTTTGCTGTTTTATTAGACAATCACATTCCTTTAATATCCTGGCTTAGCATAGGTATTAGGTAATATTTCATTTTTGAAGGATTATTTTGTTCCTTGGTAGGAAAATTCATCTGAATGTCCTTAGTGGCACTTATCCATATGTTGGCTTTTCTTCCCTACTAATGATTTTTATTTATTAATCAAATTAAGTTATCTATGATTTTTTCTTTTTTTGTGTGTTTGTTACTATCTTGAGATGCAATATTTGCATCTCGATTGATGTTGTGTACGATCTGGTCCCTACCTTTGTTAATCACAGTGTTCTAAAAAGCGCTAGACGGTAGGCGGGCGGTCACTCGCCGCCTAGCGGCTAGGCGGCCGCCTAGGCGGTTTCTAGGCGGTCGATTTTTTTAATATTTTAAATATAATAATATATAAAAAAATTAATATATTAGGGGCACTCAAAAGTCAAAACTCACGTTATAGCCTCCACATGCATGTGACAAATAACAACTAACAAGTAACAATAACTCAACAAGTAACAAGAATATTAAAAACGTTTAAAATTGTAAACAATAAAAATTGCAAAATATAAGAATTAAAAACATAATTGCAAACAATATTAAAAATCCATTGCAATAATAATAAGAATTGGAAATGTGCGACACGCCCATGCCAAATGTGCGACACGCCTGTGCCCTCATTTGGCATGGGCGTGTCGCACATTTCTCGCCGGCGCGACACGCCTGTGCCCTCATTTGGCATGGGCGTGTCGCACATTTCTCACCGGCGCGACACGCCTGTGCCCTCATTTGGCATGGGCGTGTCGGTTGTTGTTGAGCGCTGGAACTCCTGATTAATCGGTCGGTCGCCCCGATTATTGTCGATTAATCGCTCTGGGCGCCGATTAATGCGGCGACGCCTAGCGGCGTCGCCTCTGCAAATGTCGGGGCGGTGGACGAGCGTCCACCGCCTACGCGCCGCCTAATCGGATAAAATCGGCGATTTTTAGAACACTGGTTAATCAATATAGGATTAGTTGGATTGCAAGAGCTGAATACTTGGATTACGAAAAATAAAAATATAAAAAAAAACAAAATTCATGTGGTTCTCTTATGGTTTTTTTATTGATCCATAATCGTTATTGTCAATGTTTGTCTCAACTATTTGAGGTCTATTACATGTATTTATTCACTCCTTTAAGATTTATTCACTCCTTTAGATTAGTTTCCGTTACATTTACTAGAGTTTTCTTTGTTGTTCCTCTATCCCTTGTACTTTTCACTCTGGCTGATTCAACTTGTTTAATTCAAGAACTGGTTGGACTTTTGAATAATGTTTATATTACCTCAATATATTTTTTCTCATTATATTTTACCTATTGGAGCTCACTAGTAGTTTGTAATGGTTGTCAAGCTGTAGAGATAACCATGGAATCCTTCCATAGACTGTCTGTAGATGCTTTACTTGAGTAGGCATTATCTAACATGTTATCTTAATTATCAAATTTTTGTTGAATAATCTAGTTAACTAAATATTAGACTCCATCTAGTGGGATAAAGCTTGGTTGTTGTAAACTAATTAACTAAAATACCCCATGGCCCCATAAACTATTTCAAATTTTAATATAACCTTTTATTTCTTATAAAGTTGTCGGAACCTCATTTGCTCCATGTTTTAAATCACTATATGATTCCTAAAAAAATTATCATTTCAATCTCCAAAGTTGAATTTTGTATACAATGTTCACTGAATAGTTTTTAATAATGTTTTCTTTCAGAAGGCGCCTTCTACCAAGTTGGTAAAAACCTTGAAGTTGTTGTTATGGTCTTGGTTCAAAACTGGCCTTCACCATATGGGGACTTGCCTGTATATGTGTTACATAGAATATGTTGTAATGTAGGCTGTTTCCTTTCCCTCTTAAGATGACGTTATGTTTCAACCTTTCTCTGATTTTTTTTTGATACTAAAAACCTTTGGATATTATGTTATGCAGATAATGCTTCCTAAATATTCACATTTTTTTATTTTTGCACCAAGAATATAATAAATTTCCTCTTCTCAGAATTTGTTGGTAACTTGATTTATTCTTCTTCTTAATTTGTGCAATATACATTATTTTGAATTTTTCCAATACGTAGGCATTAGAATGGAAAATGACTGTGTCTGTTTCCAAGCAAAATTTTGTTAGTGAGCTTTGACTAAAGAGGAGATTGTAAATTTGCCTGCCCCATACTCTTGGTGCAAGATTTGTCGGCGACTGTAATTTAAATATACTGTTGAAGTTCTTAAAGATTTATTTAACTCTAATCCAATGATATATGACATTTCATTTTGAATCATTCTTCTAGGTGATGACAAGACAATTGTTTCTTCATACAAGAGAAAATCTTTAAGAGGAGATATTAATATTTCTGGTGGGGACAGGAAGACTTCTACTACAAATGAACTCCTTCAAGTTTTGAGAGAGCAATCTCATATGGAACATGGACAAGGTGGTTATGGCAGAGGTATCTCGTTGGATGAAATTGTGATAACTTTGAAGTCCTAGCTTTAGTGGATGTTTCTGATTGTTACGATTCATGATTTTTCTTAGAAAAAAATTTGGCAGCTAAGAATATGAAAAGTAATATACTAAATGATTATTTACTGACCATCTGAATAATTGTGCCTTTTGATGATAAATACGAAAATTTACTAACCATTATGATATATGTGTGCATGTTCGTTTTATGACTGTTGAATTTCATTTTGTATTGGTTTTAAACGATATGTTAAATGATTCAAAATGATGAAGATTGATGAAAAAAAGGACAGCAATGAACTGCCTAATATGATTAAAGAATTTGCTGTTATGTTTAAATGTGGAACATATTAGTGATATTCAGTCAATTATGCCTTATTAGAAGAGAAGTCATGTCGCTTGGACCAATTGTGTCCAGTGTGTTTCTCAGACACGCCTTATCACTGTACCACTAACATGCCATTCTTGATGATATTCTTATATGCTGAACTAGAGGCCAGAGGCCTAGAATTATATTTTTAGTTATGAAGTAAAATTTACTACCTAGTAAATCTCATTCCTAGAGAAGTTTTCATGAATTTGTTTAATATTTAGTTATTTTGCAAATGTTGAGGTTCAGAGGTAGTTATAAAAATTAGACGAGACTGCCAATTGCACCGGAGAAGTTGGCAATTGGATACTTCTGCTGGTGCTGTTTGTTCATAGAAAAAAAAAATAAATCAAATTTGCCAGTTAGATCAAATAGTCAATTGGTCATGACTTGAAATATCAAGAATACTAGCTTATAATTTCAAATGATTAAATTTGGGAAAATAACATAATTTCTTTTCATTTTTTGACATACTCTATAAATAAATATATCCATTTTTTTTTTAATTCTTCATTTAAAATACAATTGCAAATTGAATATTCTAATTTTATATCATTACCTATTTGTATGTTCTTTTTTTCTATATTTGTTTACATCTGAGTATGTTCTTGTATTTTTTATGTCAATATTGAGCATGTGTTTCTTTGAGATGTGAAATTTATTCATGTGATATAACTTTTTTAATTCTTTTTGACTAGATTTATGTTCAGCAATAAAATTAATAAATTGGTTGTTTAACTAGTGGATCTAAGTTGATCTTGTGAATGGACTCGGCTGAATAAATATTCGTGTTCAAGTGAGTGCAACCATTGCTCTGTAGCTCTATGGTTGAATTTCCATTTTGGTTTTTAAATAATTGTTGCGCAATCGACAGTCACGATCACTGCGACTGAGTTTGACTCGAATGATGTTTTGATGTTCGACAAAAATATATGACAATGAAATTGTCAAGGTAAGGTCCAAGTCATGGGTACTTGACATGGAAAGTCCAAGTTGAACACTTGACATTTGGTAAAGTCCAAGTGGGACACTTGACACATGAAAAGTCCAAGCATGGGTCTTGGCAATGTAAAAGTCCAACATGGGTTGGCAAGGGAAAGTCCAAGCTTGAGTCTTGGCATGAGAAGTTCAAGGGGTTTGATTTTGGCTGCGTAAAGTCCAAGCGGGAGTCTTGGCAGCATAAGTCCAATGGTTGTGCGAAAGTCAGCGAGTCTTGGCGATAAGTCCAATGGTCATACAGAAAGTCCAAGCGAGTCGGCGGCGTAAGTCCAACGCGTGCTCAAGGTAGACACCGTTAGCATGCGATATAGCCGATGGAAGCACCAAGGCTAACGCGTGATAGATTTAACAAGTCATGGATGACTTGGAGGGATCCAAAGGCGTGAGGTGATGGAGGTGGCTGGCTTAGTGCAGGCTAAGGGCTAGCAAGTACGGGGCACCATACTGCTAAAACCTCACGCTTGAGGTGTGTCGACCGTGCCATGTGGCAATGACCGACCAAGTCAATTAGGGTTCGATGCGGAAGTGGTCAGCAATGATCGCGAGGTGGGCAATGATCGATGGCTCGAGCAACCGATCGCGTGTGATCACCGAATGGTGCTGGATTTTCGGCCAGAGATCGGAGTCTCACTCGGCCGCGACGAGCCGAGTGATGGCTCATCAGTCGACTGATGGTCATGATCAGTCGACTGATGTCCTAGCCGTGGGATTTTTCCAGCGTGGATTACACCGTTGTCTCACAACAACGGTGATCGGGCCGATCGACGGTCCCGGCAATGATCGATCGACCTTTTCTAGCACAAGTTGAAGCTATAAAAGGAGCTCGTGATGGAGGAAAAGATAGTGATTTTCTTGAGCGAAATTGGAGGGGGAAGTTGGTGCTTTCCAGTCCTTCAAAGCTAGTTCAAGGCAATCAAAGATCAAGCAATCCAAAGCTCTTGTAAAGTGTTTTTCCTTTACTTGCATTTGTATTTCATTGTATTTGCTTGTATTCATTTGATTATTGTTGTAATCATTATTGTACGAGGTTTCTCCGCCTCCGGATTGTTCCGAGAAGGAGTGTTTATTAGTGGTTGCGTGGGCATCACTAGAGCTCGTAGAGCTCGATCCGTGGAGTAGGAACCGTGTGGTTTCGAACCACGTTATATCTTTGTGTTAGCGTGTTGTGCATTTCGTTATCGTTATTACTTTTCTATTTCCGCTGCGCTAACGAAACTTATAGACACGAACACGCGATCGAATTCCATCTACGAATGATCAAACGCTATTCACTCCCCTCTAGCCGTTACAAAGATCTTAACAAGTGGTATCAGAGCCCGGGGCTCTTCTACGGATTAACAACTCGGAGTCAAGAAGCTAGAGGGAAGAATATGGATTTCCAAGAAAAATTGGGTGATGACGTCAACATTCTACCTTCCTTCAACCGTGAACATTTCGCATATTGGAAAGGTAGGATAGAATATTTTCTAATGACAAATATCGAAAATTGGTTTGCTGTGACTATAGGTTTTGATGCTTCGAGAAAGGAGCTTCACAAGTAGGGGGAGCCTAAGGCAAACCCTAAGGTATATCGTTTAAATAATGCACCTTCTTTAGTTAATGTGCAAGAGCATGCTAAGGATGAAGCATGCTAGAAGTAATAGACATATTTGTTTAGGTGCTAAAAATGTCCCCTTAGGAAATAAGGAGAAATTTGGGACTAATGTCCTTAGAAAAACTCTTCCTAAGGAAAGCATTAGGAAAATAAAAAATCACTTAGGCATTAACCTTAAGAAGGATAGACATATGCCTAGAGAAAATGGTAATGCCCAAAAACTTAATCAAAAATCAATTGGGCAATTAGAGGTTGAAAATCAAGCCTTGAGGTCAAGGCTTGAAAAACTAGAAAAGACCCTTAGGAATATACAAAATCAATTTCAAGGGTCAAATGATCAAACTCCTAGGTCAAAAACTCAAAGTCAACACTTAAGACCTAAGGAACAAAAGTCAACCAAGGGCAAGAAAATTTTGGGTCACAGACCTAAGCCTAAGGTAGCTTATCATTGTGTTCCATTTGACTATGGAACACAAACTAGGTCTAGGAAGGCCAAGGTTGCAAAGGGAGTTACCTCTAGAGTCAACTTAGGTAAGACTACAATGACCAAGGCTAACAAGCCTAGCAGGGTCATTAGGAAGGTATCTAGGGATGTTATCCCTAAGGAATACCTAATTAATTCAATGAGCTCAAATAGATTTTGGGTTCCAAAGAGCGTGATTGATTCACATTAAATGGATTAGAATGTGTCAACCATGATTGGATGAGTAGTTAACTCAACCATGGTAAAGGTGACACTTTAGGTTATTTTCAAGGTTATGGTTACCTTGGAAATACATTTGAGCCTTAATCCTAAAGGATTTTAGGATGTGTCAATATATTTCTTGAAAACATGAAAATCAATAAAATTGACACAATCTAGATTTAGAGGTCATAGTGTGTAACTTTGATTGTTGGCACACTTTAGAAGTTCATGTATCAAGAAAAGTGTGTTTAAGATGTAAAAGTAACATCTAGAGTGATACTCAAGTGTCACACAACTTGATGTCTTATACTTACCGTGCTTCATATATTTCACCATGTGGTACATGGAAGGAATGTCTAGGATGGATCAGATCTCACAAGCCTTTTACCTTGATTGTGTATTTCAACACTTAGAAAGGGTGAGATGTTAGGATTTGGAAATCATTGGATGTTAATGTTTGTCAAAATGGAATAAAACATTAAAATACATTAACGAATACATGAATATAAGTGTAACATCAATACGATATACAAGATTAAACATGATAAAATGGAATAATTTAGATGAAGAAATCGAGATTTTCCGAATTTGAAAGAAATCGAGATATCACCGATCATATCAGTAGTGATACTATGCGTCCGGGCCCATCAATGAGCGCGCGCCAGACTCGATCGGAACATCGATCGATGGGATACATCACCGATCGATGGTATCGTTCACCGAGGCCGAGGCATCGCGAGTGCTCGCGCGATCAGTGGTACAACCACATCGGCCGATCACGATTAGTCGATGATATTCGTAGCAGCGTCACGAGAAGGTTCAAGAATCGATTCGAGCGAGCCGATCACGCCGGTAAACCGCTAATAAACCGCGATCGATCTGCGATCGCGATTTTATAACGCAACCGCTAGGGTTCTGCCTTCACGCGACGCCAGTTTTCCTCTCCTCTCCGATCGCCGTCTCCTTCTCCGACTCCGACCCTTCCGACGTGCACCGCCTGCTTTTAGGTTGATAGATAAGCCTTTTCTTACGCTTTTCACTTATTTCAAGCCTTAGTTCACTCGTTAGGTTTGTTTCCTATTTAGGATTAGGTCTCCAGTCCTCCACGTTAAACGCTCCGACCCCCAAATGATATCCGAGCATCCTATCGTCACACCTCAAATGGCACCTAAGTAACACTCTTCTTACCCAAGCCCTAATTTGCCTTTCCGTAATTTGGTTTTATCTAATCATGTATTATTGTCCTTGCATGTCATATCATTACATTACATTCATAATAGAGAGCTCAGTAGGAATGATCCACCCGAGGGTGAATCTCGATTATACCCGACCTATGTTGGTTAGGTACATCGATAGGGACTTTTCAATCGCCATCAGAGTGATATCATGGACTTATTTACATACTATCATCTCAATGAAAATTGTTTTATGCACCCATCCTATTAACGCGATGACCTTCTTAAGGAATTTTATCGTAACCTAAAGAAGGTGAGCGATGGCTACCTCATTTACTCGCGTTGCAAACGCGATTTAGAGTTCACTCGCGATCTTTCAGAGTTTCTCGTGTAAGCCTGACGACACCTTCATCTTTTACCCCACCTTTGATGCTCCTTTACCCGAGCCATTTGACCGTATTTCTTTAGAATCCATGCGTGAGCATATTTTGGTCATCCTCGTCCGCCTGTAACTTATTCCCTATTAGTGAGTTGTCACTGACGATGTACTCTGGTCGTTGTTGGGTGTTTTCTTCCTATCGTCACTCACGGTCCGCCAAGATTCGCCTCCCATCTCTTTCTATCTATACGCGTAATAGGTTAGAGCATAAACTTTGCATTAAATATGTTTTATTCAGATAAGTGCATTTCATTTCTCAGACAAGGAAAGTGCATATGCTACGGTCACCTTATCACGCACGTGGCTAGAGTCCGTAGCATTAACATTCACGGTTCTCCGAGCGCTCTCGAGGTGTATGCATGTCGATTCGCAACTTCTTCGCGAAGGCTGCGGATGACGTGGGCAGATGGAGTCAGCGTCGACCACCACCGTGACGCAGAGAGCCTCCTCCCGAGATCGCAGAGGACTATGAGGATGTACGCCGGCGATAAGGAGGATCACCGCCACGACGATGCATCGGCCGGAGTCCATCGATCGTCGTGGCGTACCGAGTCCGCATTCCACGACTATTAGCAGACGATTCGACTCTAGGTCGAGATCTTAGCGAGCCAAGCGTCTTTGACGCGTCTTGATCGGATGGAGGAGTCCCAGAGCCGATCGAGCAAAGGCGCTCGATATGTTGAGATGATCGCGGGCACGCGTTGAGTCAATGACCTCCTCGCCACCTCCGCAGCATTTAGATATAGGATGTTAGATTTTCTTTGGTTTTAGTTTTTGTAGTGAGATCGAGCATATCCAATCTCCATTTCAATGTAAAAGATCAAATCTTTTAGATTAAATGAAATTTCTTGTGAAAATCTTGTGTGTTTGGATGTGTATGTATTATTGTCGCTTATGAAAGTTGCTATATCATCACGACGAAATTTATCATCTTATCATATAACATGTCATGTCATCGCTTAGGATTATTTTAGATGTCATGTGTTCTTAAATTTCATACGCCATGACATCATCGTTGTGTTAGTCGTATAAGATCCACATATCTCCACATGGTATGATATTGTCCACTTTGGGCCCCAAACCTCATGGTTTTGTTTTACCCAAAAGGCCCTACGCCCGATGGAGATATCTTTTTCTTATAAAGCCGCGATCTTTCACGTATACCGCTGACTTTGATTGTATTCCCCATACTCACAATCCCTCGACGAAGGTCATTATCGCCTATCATCCTCCTCAAGGATTTTCTCTCACGATGTCCGATCTTCAACCCACGGACTTCCCCGCTTGTTCATCCCATAACTTCCTTCCTAATGTTCTCTTGATCCTGACGTGAGCTCAACTTCCTTCGCTCGAGGTTATGGCGGATACGTACTCTCGATATCATTGTTGCATATAAGATCCACATATCTCCACAATGGTATGATATTGTCCACTTTCCCAAGCTCATGGTTTTGTTTTGGGCTTTACCAAAAATCGCGATGGAGATATCTTTTCTTATAAGCATAATGATCTTTTCCATGCCTTACCATGTAGACTTTGATTGTATTCCATACTCCCAACACATATGTTATTATTTTTATCATCACTACGCCACGATCATTTCATGCACGTTAATTTGATCAACATCGATTTAAAGAAAATGGCATGACTTGAAGTCTCCATTGTAAGGAATCAGTAGGGTTGCAGGAAATGCATGAAACTCTAGATAAAATGAATCAAAACCCATCTCATCACATCACGATATGTGTATTTATACACCCTAGACATGTGAGATGCTAGGATAATAAGTTAGGTTGAGTCATAGGTAGTGCATCTAGATGAGCTCAAACTTATTTTAATTATCACCAAGAATCATAGGAAAGCTAATATACAAGTTATGTATATTTAGTCAATAAATTATGGTTCAAAATAGGTGTTCAAAAACATTTTAAAATCAATTTAGAAAACCTCGTGAAATCTATCTTTTGATAGCCATCATCATCATTGTAGAAGTTGATCTGAAGTGGATCAAAACTTTAAAGTTTTTAATAGTTTTGAACTTTGTACTAATCTCCTATTTCAATGGTAAAAATATTTTCTAAAATTTTTCACCGATTGTATGTGTTATAAGTAATATTGGTATAAAGTTTCGTGATTTTTTGTTTTACGTAGAATTACTTATGTTTTTCCAAAAGTCGAGTCCGATTTAAAATCGTTTTGATTATCGATCAGCCTGATCACGATCGAAGATGATGATTGGACTCATATTGCTCGATCGCTCATTGTTGCTTGCCCGATCGGATTGACACATCATCGTAGTCGGATGACAGTCGATCGATAGTCCGATTTGGGTAACAAAGTTGCTTAACCCGATTTGGCGGCAGAGGTCCCTAACCACTCAACCTAGGATATGCTTTGGGAAGCATGATGAAAGTGAAAATCCACCGATATGGATTAGGAGAGGTGTTTAGGTTTAATCAATTTTAAGGTGTTAGAAAGTTCAATGTTGAATTTCTAACCTTAACTGATGATTTAGGTTTATCGCTTGGACTTCCTAAGGATATTGTCAAGAATTCAAGCGAGATTAGGAGAAGTATCCAAGGAGGAAAATGTTATCAATTTGGAAAATCATGGATTTTTAGAAACCATGAAATTGGGAGAGTGTATAAGATTGCCTCTCTTGAGTGATGAGACTTATCACTAAGATAGTAAGCATCCTGGTATTTTTTGACAAAGGGGAGATCAGAAGATCTCGTTGGGCCGTGAGACATTTTGATCCTTGGAGATAACCTTTTGATGTACAAAAAGGGAGAATTTGTTTGATATTTGGGATCACCAATTTGGAATAATTGGTAAGAGACTTGAGTTAGCGGTCCTAACTCAATGGTTTGGTTTTGTCAAACATCAAAAAGGGAGATTGTTGGTCGATCGATCCAGTCGACGATTGACTCGAGTTTGACTCGAATGATGTTTTGATGTTCGACAAATATACATGAAATTGTCAGTAAAGTCCGTCATGGTACTTGGCATGGAAAGTCCAAGTTGAACACTTGGCATTTGGTAAAGTCGAGTGGGACGCGCATGAAAAGTCTAAGCATGGGTCTTGTAATGTAAAAGTCCAACATGGGTTTTGCGAGGAAAGTCCAAGCTTGAGTCTTGGTAGAAGTTCAAGGTTTGATTTTGGTGCGTAAAGTCCAAGCGAGTCTTGGTCCAATCGATGGTTTGCGTAAAGTCTGTCTTGGCATAAGTTCAAGTTGGCGTAAAGTCCAGTCTTGGCGGCGTAAGTCCAACCGGTGTAGACACCATTAGCATAAAGCACCAAGGCTAACGCGATGGATGAGCAAGTCATGGATGACTCAAGGGATCCGGCGTGAGGTGATGGAGGTGGCTAGAAGGCTTAGGTCTGGGCTGGGGCACCCGTACGCTAAAACCTCGTGCTTGAGGTGTGTCTCGGCCAGTGCCATGTGGCGGTCGGTGGACCAATCAACTAGGTTTGATCTGCGGGAAGTGGTCTGTGATCGGCAGAGGTGGGCAATCGGTGATGGCTCGCGGCGATCGGGATCGGTGATCGATCGGTGATCGATCGGCCAGTGCGCTGATTTTCTGATGGAGTCTCACTGGCCGCGACGAGCCGATGCTCATGATCGGCTCGTGATGGAGGAAAAGATAGCGATTTTCTTGAGCGAAATTGCAGGGGGAAGTTGGTGTTTTCCAGTCCTTCAAAGCTAGTTCAAGGCAATCAAAGATCAAGCAATCCAAAACTCTTGTAAAGTGTTTTTCCTTTACTTGCATTTGTATTTCATTGTATTTGCTTGTATTCATTTGATTATTGTTGTAATCATTATTGTACGAGGTTTCTCCGCCTCCAGATTGTTCCGAGAAGGAGTGTTTATTAGTGGTTGCGTGTGCATCACTAGAGCTCGATCCGTGGAGTAGGAACCGTACGGTTCCGAACCACGTTATATCTTTGTGTTAGCGTGTTGTGCATTTCGTTATCGTTATTACTTTTCTATTTCCGCTGCGCTAACGAAACTTGTAGACACGAACACGCGATCGAATTCCATCTACGAACGATCAAACGCTATTCACCCCCCTCTAGCCGTTACAAAGATCTTAACAATAATTACCAAATTTTTCATCATTCGGAGTGTTATTTTAGCTTTTGGGCTATTATACTCCCCTTTTGATTTTACTCTTATGTTTTCTTTCCTAGTCTTCATTTTCTGTCGTCCTTGCCTGGTGGCCTGTCTAGTCCTTATTAGCTCCAACCATACCTTCCCACTGGTTGCCACTGCTAGGATGAGAGTGTTATTACTTTACTACTCATATAGACAGCCTTGTGATGCTGCTTTGTTTTCCTATTTTCTCACTCGAGTTTAACATTTAGTTTTATGAACAATTTTTTTCATTACTACTAATGATTTTATGAGTTACTTTTCATTTGTATTTTTGCATAACCAGGTCCTACGGTACAAGATTATCCACATGTGGCTGGAGCAAAACGTTCCTTCTCTCATCTGGTAATTACTGTTTTATAGTGCAGTTCCACCTCGATCTTTTCTGATCATATCCTTGGCATGCTACTATTCCTGCAGGGAGAAAATGCTTTATACTTTGACACCAGAGGATACCCTCATCCCCGTCTTGACAGATCTTTTCCAGTTTCCAGCTCAAGGTTTGGTCATCTAACCTTAGTAACTTCATCAATCTGAGCTACCTATACTTTCTTTTAAATGTTGATGTTTTGGTTAGCTATGGCGCATACCCTTCTGGAGGCGCATACCCTTCTGGAGCTGGGTCTTCTCTGCCATACTATCAGCACTCAAATACTGGTTATTTAAGTGGTACTTTCCGATTTCTTTCACAATGCAGTTGAGCTTTTTACACATGATTTGATACGTTGAACTTGGCAGGTTCTCGTACTGTACCAGAGTATTATGGCAATTTTCAGGTAAGTTTCAATCTCTCTCTCTCTCTCTCTCTCTCTCTCTCTCTCTTTCATTGGAAAGTAATTAAAGAAGTTACTCTGCTTTAGATTCTTGTTTGTTGTTTTATTACTTTCATATTGACAAGAATGGGTATTGCTTCAAAAACTATATTTATTTAATTACATCTGATGCCTATGCCTATACATTCTTCTTCTTCCACAGAATCAAGGAGCTCCACCTAATAGAAGCAGTCTGTATTCTAGATGTAAGCTTGATTACCAAATTGTAATAGAAGCAGTGTGTATACTTCTTCCCTTGTTTATGATTGTAAATTTACTTCCTGCAGATAGACATGGTTGATCGTCGCCTAGCGTCCCAAGATTTCAGTTTCAGCCACCGCAGCACCTCTAGAGCTTCCCATCTTTGCTGATAAATTTGGAAGCTTCCTAGCAACTCATGATCTGTTGTTCATACAAAGCTATTGAAAGCCTCTTGCGCCAGTTTTACTTGAATTGATCCGTCTCACTTGCCAATGATTCTAGCACATTAAACTAATCTGTGTAATCAATGATACTTGTGGTATCAGAGTACTGTCAACTAGTGTACTTTCCATGTCCCAAAGAAGCCATAGTTGTCAATGTAAGAACTGAGTTTAATTAGAGTAGCTATTTAATGAAATATGCACGAGCAATGCAATCTTTCAATTGGGGGTTAATTTTTCAATGTTAAATTAATATATAAGGCGGGTAATGGTTATTACAACATCTGATAAAGTAATCACAGCTTAATTGATCTCATAGGGTTCATAGATTTATCGTACCCTAAGAAAAAATTTTGATGATCATATTTTTGTTGCATTAAATATTTATTTATTTTTTTAAAAAATCTCTCTTTGTGAAACAATAGAGAATATTATTTAATTGCTAAAAGCAAAATAACATTGGAAAGCTATAGAAATATTAAAAAAAAAAAATTCCAAAACAAAACGGAGCCTAGATATCATTCACCGGACAAAGCACACTCAATCAAGATCCACAACAATTTTTTGCTTGTAATGAAGAGGAATTTGTGCAGCTTCATTTGAGCAAATTATGTTCTTATATGAGATAATGACACAAATGTTGACATGTATACATCAGAGACAAGATTAGATGAGAAGGAGAAGAGAAAAAGATAGTACAAAACAATATTCTTTTATTAGCATCTTTAGATGCAATGAAATTGATATCATTTGTTGTCTGAAACCTTGCTCCAACTGTAGACTAACACCATCACAAATTCCTTGGCTGAGGTTCCTACTGTTGCCCGAAGCCTTTGCGAAGACATCTCTCTTAACCAATGTTCTACTAGCTTGTTAACGGATGTTGCAGGGCTTACTGGCTGTCCAAGGCAAGTGATTTGCACCTACAAACAAGGGTTTTAACTTGCAAGTAAAGCACAATTCAAGGATTATAGGTGATCATTTATCATAGTCAGCAGAAAAATGTTTAACTACAAAAATGTAGGAAGATATTGTGCATGAGTTGTTAGATTGACATGTCGAGTTGAGATACTTCTATTTGCTTACAAAAGTACGCTGAAAAAGTACATGGTTGACAAATTCTGTTATTAATACAACAATGCAGGTTTCGGTTGTCAATGCATCTTTGTTGCCTTCCTATAATCTGAGATCTAAAAAGAACATAAGACCATAAAACTCGTTGCCTCAGCCAACAAGATTCTTAGGAAATTAATGATGTAACTGCAAGAGCTAGTCATGATAGGTAATATACCATTATACAAGATAAATTAGTGAGTGAAATCAACCTCCACTAGGTAATAAGTGTCCCAAATAAACTGATTTTTCTTTGAGCAATAGATTTTTTCTATAGAATTTAAAATACCATGTTATTTAGACAACATAATGACAGAGAAATGATTTCATCCTTTTGTGAACTTTGGAGTGCATTTTACAAAAAAAAAAGAATGAAAGAAAAGGAGAATGGTTCGTTTACAAGATATGTACTGAAACAAAAGGGCAAAAAACTCACTGCAGCATCATTCTCGAGATTGAGCTTCTTTACAAGGTACTTGTGAATGAACAACACAGGCATGCAACCATCTCTAATAACGAACCATAAAGTGGATATTAATACCATCAAACAGGGACGTGAATAAAACAGTTGAAATGAAAACAGCAATATAATGTTCATATTGACGAGAATTTATCTCCACTAAATCGGGAGGAAGAACCTAATAACAATGCTTATTTGTTTCTTCCACACTGTACAAACCATACAAATTATTTGTTGACTCGTGCATTCTGAGCAAAGTGAAAGAGATTTTTTTTTTTTTTAATACTACCCAAGTATACAACGTAAGTTACTTCAATGGCTAATTTTCTTCTTCTAACAATCTTTGCAATTACAGAAACATTGAGGATCCAACTATCACAACATATTGCTATCAATTCATAAATCATTTTGTACTATCTGAATTTGCTCTACTGATTCAAGTGAGAAATATTGCAACCACTTTCATACTTTAACTATTGTGACATCGCGCCCAGTTTCCTGCTGTGTCTGCAGCACAGCCAGCTGATATACTAAATAAAGAAGAAAAATGTCAAAAGGTAGAAAGCCTAATACTCTGACATCCTTGCACAGTTGGTTTTGAAACCGTTCTTTGGTTCGTAATTATTCTTTGTACTTCGGCGCCACTCGTGCCCATTGTAACTTTTTGGTTACATATTATGGTAATTAAGGGCCTCACCAACACGACAATGAAGGCTCATAATGGGTGTAAAAAATTTGTATTAACCATCTGGCTATTTTGATACGACATGGGATATAAAATCATTAAGTATAAACCATGTTTGTGCAACAATGCATAAGACAAAAGTATAACAAAATTGATTAGTAATCCAATTTATATCTGTACCTTATCACGGTATCTGATTTCAATAAATATAAAATTCTGCTATGCTGATTGCTGAAGAAGATATGTCAAAAGGACTTTACAGTAGGGGTAACTCAACCGAAACTAACCAGACTGCCCAATTCATGGATCAGAAAAATTGGAATGTCAAGGCCAGTCTTCGAGTTTGTTATTAAGATGGCTGAGTTTCAATCATGATATGAAAAAAAAACCCTAGAAAATTCAAAATGATAAAAACATTATCCAAATGTATTCTAGAAACCAATGCATTTTGATTTTTTTTTTAAATTCAACCCACATCCTACTCATTTGATCAGATATGTTCTAAATTAATTTAAAAAAATGAAAAAGTGTTACAAATACGGATCATTAAATAAAAGGAAAGTTTCTAATTTAATATGACAAAAATGAAACAGGACTTTCTAAAAAGGGTTCTGGTTTTCATGACTTTTTCAAGTAATGTTTTCCCCCAAATCCAACACAACCTTGACCCATGCTCACCCCTACTTTCCAGGACATTGCATTTTTCTTTCACTCAAAAAACTGAAAGAGGTGCATCTAAATTTAGAATGATCAATATGGCAGTAGGAAAAGTAGGTGAAAGTGGGGACATTTGAATAGAGAATTTATTGATTAAAAATGCATGATATGCGTAAAATTAAAACTTACTTGATCCTCAGATAGTTTGAAGATAGATGTGGAAATTGTGGATCGATTGTCCTGTACAGTTGACACCAGATAAAGCTAATCAGGAACAATAAGCATTTGTGAAGATAACATAATCAATATAAATTCAACAAGTACATAACTGTTCAGCAGAAGGAACTAAGGAGAACCATATTGGATTAATCTTTCTAGAAAATTGAGAATCTTGAGCATCGAGAGATGATGCGGTAAGATCCTTGCTTCTCCTCTTGACTCTCTGCAGCCTGCTTTCTTTCAGTGTTACTGGTTGCAATAGCATGCTATCAGTCTGCTCCAGAGTTTTAGACTTATGCTGATGCACTTTAACCCTTTCATTCTTAATATTTACTTCACCGTCGCAGTCATTAAATTTTTCATCCTTAACAACATGTCTCTGAGTAACAGAGCTAAAAGCCTTTGTCCTGTTTGCAGCTTCCACCAGACAGTTTAAAGGGTTCCAGATATCAGAATTATCCTGAAACATGTGGTTGGATGGCTCAACGTTTGAATGAGGCTGGAGAACATGCAGAAATAATTGTACAATTAAAACTCAAGATGACAAATGCAACATTTTGTTGCCAAACAAACAAGTTAGTTTACTAGGAAACTGAAAAAAATCACTTCTTTTACCTGTTTTCTCTTTAGGGCCTTGCTCATTTTCTCATTTGAGCTTGACTTTTCTACATAATTATTAACAGCATTGTCATCCTTTTCAGATGATGCATCAGTGGATGAACTCCGACCTCGTGCAGTGACGACCCTTTTAGTAGCTGTTTTTGTTTGCCTTCCTGTTGAACATGTCCGTGTCGCTACGTGAGAAGTGCTGACAACCAATGAAGAAAGTGATTTTTCTTTTCTTTTAACAGGTAATGTCGGGGTGGGTGTTTCCTCAGGAGCTTCAACTTTGCTCTGTTTAGAAGGAAAAATCTTTGCCCTAATATCTTGTAAATTGTGGTCCGGCCTGTACAATAGCTAAGCAAGAATTCTTGAACAAGATCATCTCATGTAATAGCAGATAGAATAATAAGACAAAAAATGTGATTCTTGGGTAAAAATTTCTCACATTATATAAAATAAGATTCAAGGAAAAAATGTGTCAAAACAAGGTCACTTATTTTTTATTTATAATGTTACACAGTCAGGGCAAAAATCATAACGATGCCCCCTATTTTATGCTATCATAAAAGGGGTGCCAATTTTCAAAGGAGTGCTTCTAAAATTTCAAAGGAATGCTTCAAAACTTGTCAAAGGGCAGGCTGATTTTCCAAATTTTCAAAAAAAAATAAAAATCCAATGATTCAATAGGAGTAGAAAAAGAAGTTGGGAACAAATGGGGATCCCCATTGAAAATTTTGAAGAAGTGCTCCTTTGAAGGTAAATCAGAGATGCCGTTATTTTTATTTTTGCTCAAACAATTATTCTTCTCCTATTTCAGTGTAGGATAACTTGAGAGTTCCTACTCCCTTCAATTTTTCTGTCGAACTAATCTCTGCAACTTACTCTAAGGTGAAACTAAGATAATTAAAAAAATGCACTTTTCCAAAAGACTGTAAGCCATTACTTTAATAATAAAGAAAAGTTACAAAAGAATCACATGCCTTTACGAGGAAAGGACGAAATGTTACTGATTCTCCAAATTTAAGGAAGAATTTCTGGGATATCCATTAGAAATCCCACTAGAAATGCAAGGGAGTCCAATGAATCATACACTCGTTAAGGCTTCATTTATTTCATACAAAATGTTTTCTACAGGAAGACATTTTGATACAAGTACAGAACATGGTCCAATGATGATCTGACATGCGGCCAATCTCAGGGCAATCTCAAACTATTAAAATGTTTTTTATAATCTAATATATTTTGGATACTTATGTTTCTCTATATTTTATACATTATCTTCAATATCAAATTTTCACCAGATCATTTTCATTTAAAATATTCCATAAACATATTTTTCTTTTATTTTATTTACATAAGTTTATCTTTTGTTTTTCTCCTAGCATGGCTTAATATCCTTGTATATGATTACATATTTTTATTAATTTCAGTTTCTAAAAATATATTTATGAGATCATGATTGTGCTATCATACCATGATTGACAAAAGTGGTCAGGCTAGTTCAACAGCATTGAATGAAAAAACAAATAGCCCAATGGATTAAATTTAAATTTAAAAAAAAAAAGACGAAGAATGGAGTTCTTTTAGTTCATGAAAATCACTTCCTCTTACAACTTGGAAGCAGTTTCAACGAAACAAAATAAGCAAAAACTAAATATATTGGCTTAAACACAGGGTAGCAAATTACTTTAGTTTGAACTATTAGCTGAATATCCTTGGAAATACCTAGGGGTGACCACGGTTTGGTTCGAACCGTGAACCGAACCAGAACCGATGGCCTAAAAACTGAACTGAAATCACTTTTTCGGTTCCGGTCTCGAAACCGGAACTAGAACCGGAGGCATATGGTTCGGTTCCAGTTCTTAAATTTTTGGAATTGGAACCGAACCGAAACCGGACCGGAACCGAAATCGAAACTGAGTATTTTTTTTTGTTAAAATCGGAATTGAATTTTTAAAAATAATTTGATATTTAAATGGTAAGTGAACTATGAGGATTTTGATTCCTTTAGACCTCAAAAGGATACGTAGATAACTTAATTTATATAAATTAAGTTCAAGTTCTTTCCTTTTTTTTTAAGTGTTAAATCAAAGAAAGAGAGATATAACATATTATAATAATAATAATAATAATATATATTCTTTCTTTTTAATTTATTAATGTGAATTTATTATTTAAATATGTTTCAATGATAATTTTTTATGATAAATATTTGATTTAAAGAGTTATATAAATAAATAAATCGACATAAGTTAAATCTCTATGTATAAAATTTAAATTTAAATATAATTTAAATTAAAATAAATTGACCAAGTTAATGAATTGAAAAATAATATACTTATATCGTCTATTAAAAAAATGAGAGACTTAAAATTAAATAATTTAAATTTCGGTTCTAAACGGTTTTAATCGAAATCGAATTGTAAGGAATTGAAACCGTCGGTTAACGGTTCGGTTCCGGTTCTGGTGGATGATGAATCGGAACCAGTGGTTCCAAAATCAAAATCGAACCGTAAGGAATCGGAACCGGCGGTTTCGAAATCGGAGCCGAAACCGTTGATGAGCGGTTCGGTTCTGGTTCCATTGGATGATAAACTGGAACTGGCAGTTCCAAAACCGAAACTGACGGTTTTGGAACCGTGGTCACCCCTAGAAATACCTTCATCTTTCATACCATTTAGGGTGCAAGACGATATGCTTGAAGAAAATCTAACAGTAAATGGCAGGAAAAATTCAACCTTAAGACTAACCATGAGGCATTAGACTTTCCAAACCCAAATCAACTCAAATGCAAATGCAAAACCATCTATATGAACAAGTAGGATGAAGGATAATGTTAACTGAAAATAGAAATCCAACTGTATCCGGAACAAAATGATCTTTCGAATGCAAGGAGCATCACTGGGAAGTCAAATGCAATGTTAGTTCCAGAAGGTAGCATCTCTTTTCATATTTCATGGACAATTTTTAAGACAAACAAAAGTTAGTTATGGTATTTTGTTTGTAATAACCCACCCCTTTCAAACTTAAACACTAGCCCATGAAAATTAAACGCAAGTTACTAGCAATCTAACCAACCAAGCTAAATTAGCACAATGTAGAACTAAACTAGAGTATCACAATATTAAGACTTGAAATCCCTACCAAGACTAAAATCAACTCGTAGCATGATATCATCTGTGAGGTCCAATGGCGATTCCACCGTCTCCAATATGGTACCCTCCATGTTTATGATTACATCCACTCTATCAATAATTGTCACATCTCATCCATATTAGAGAATTGAAAATTCTCAAATCCAAATGTATGATAACTCATCCATCTAAATTTATAAACCCCTCCATTTGTTACAACTTATCATGGGAGACTAAATTAGAAAATCATATTGCTAGACAATATATAAGCACATTTGTTTTTAAAAAAGAAAACCACTCAAACATCACCTACAATCAGGTATAACATAAAGATGGGATCATTTGTTCTTGTATTTAATTAAAGGAAGTTTGTTTTATTGACAGTAATTTAAATATATGGCTTTATATCTTCCATTACTAATAAATTTTGATCTAATATTTGATCTTCTACATTAAAGTCCACACATCACAAACATTTATGTCATACAATTGAGCTAAATAACCTTACAGCAATCATAATTTTATTAATGGATTGTCTTAGGATAAATCGAAGTTTTTTTGTGGATCCAAAAGACAAAAAGATTAATCTTCACATGGCCCCATCTCAGAGTTGATTTTCAAGTGAATGGTGATACTATATAGTTTCATGTGATGAGCCAGAGCCTCAAAGGACAGTGTCACGTGGTTCCTAATGAATGGGTGCAAAGAACTCAGCTCATTGTAGTTTCTCCAAAACCATGTGTTTCACAAGGGTGCAATCAACTTATGTTAGAAATTACTAAAAAAGTAGCAAAATTTTAGACCATTTTTATATGGCATGAGCAATGATGCCAAAATTGTAATGATGATTCCATAGACATAAATCACTGTCATGATAATACACGCATTTCCAAAGATCTTCAAGGATGTACCAATTTCCTTAAAATAAAAGAGATGGTCATAAATGTAAAAACTAAATACCGTAAAAGGACTAAAATGAACCTTAGAATATCACCAAAAGATCAAAAATAGTCAACCTGAAATTATAAAGAACAGACTATTGTCGGGAATCCTGTTCTTGATAGGAAAGTTCAATTATTCCCAGTTTGAATTGTTCCCTTTTCTTTATTGTATTGGCATGTGGATTACTTTCGTAGTTAGCAGAACCATTTGGAGGGATGCACCTACTTTTCTTCTTATCCTAATTTCAATCATGGTATTACTTTGCCTTGGAATTTTTAAGATTTGTTGAAAGTACTAATTTTGAACTACATAAAGACAAAATTTTGAACTAAAATGGTATTACACAGAAGTAAGAAACGCAATACAATAGAAAAGAAATTAACCTGAGCTTCTCCATTGGAACAACACCCAAACCAATATTACATACAGGACAATGATCTATCTCCTCATCATTGAGTTTTTCAGTAATGCATTTCCTGCAAACTGACAAAGTGCACAAACATCAAGAAGCTGTATGTCTCATATAAAAACATACAACATGATTGGGTAGTACTAAATCTAAATCATTTGCATAACCTAAATAATTTTAAACTGCACAGAAATGTCAAAGAAAGAAATATCAAAGTATTTAAGGAAGGATCATAGAATGTGTTTTATGCTATAATTTATGAACAAAAGTATCAACTGGCATATTTCAATTAAAAGCGAAGAGTTATTGCAGCACTTTAACTGATGAGGTATGAAGAGTGAAGGTTGAGAAAGAGTGAACACCAACCTCAAGTCAAATCTAAGATTTCAGATTACAATTTTCCTTATGGGAACTTTATCTAGGATTAAGACCTAAGGGATTTACTAAAGGATGAAGGAACGGTGAACTATGAATAAAAATAAACCCAAAACAGAAGTCTAATGTAAGCTATTAGATGACAATCTAAGAAAGAAACACAAAGCAGAAGTCTAATGTAACCTGACAGATGCAATCTAAGAAAGAATGTACATAGGTTCTGAAAAGATTAAACATCTGTCTGTTTACATATCACTACTTATCAAGTTAAGATACTTGATGGGTGAAGCAAATGGAGCAGTACATATTAAGGATAAACAATTAGTCATACCAACTAGTGCCAATTCTTGACCAAATAAAACACAAAAGCATGCCATGGTTGAGTTCAATGAAGTACAGAAGACTCCATTGTAGAAAAAGGATATGATGATTGTTCCCATCAGATAAATTATAAAAGATAAAGGGAAAAAGAGGGACCATTTTATAATCAATCCTGGACAATGAATGCCTATTTAAATCTAGACAAACAATAGACCAGGTCCGAAACCTAAATCCAATACATTTCCCTGAAAAAGAAGGCACGCCAGGATAGAAAAACACTTTAACGACTGAAATGTCAAATCTTCACGTAGACATAGAAGCACGGTTTAACATTGGAGGTCATGCAAAAATTCAAATTTGATTCCAGTTACTCTATCAATGTATGCACGGATTCTAGAATCTAAAATGATTCTATCTTTTATTATTACATTCACCGTAAATAAAGAACAAAGTTAGCGGAAGACGATCTTAGATCGTAAAAGCAGGGCAGAAGAAACAGCACGTAGTCGAAAGCAACACATGCGGTCGCATACCCTTGCACTGAGGATTTGAACGTCGTAAAAAAACTATAATTTTTCGATCTTTTAATCACTGCATAAGTTTGCGATCTCACAAGTACCGAGAAAAAGAAATAACTAAATCGAGAGAAAAGAATGACTTTTTCTAGAGCGCGCATCATGACAAATACAAAGAAATTTTACGTAAGCAGCGGGAATCCTACATTCAATCACGCAATAGAATTTGGTAGCCGAATCCCACTACGAGGAAAACGAGAGCTATGGACCGAAAAGGAGGGGGGCGGTGGATGGAAGAAGGAGCTCACACGTGTGAAGGCACTCGGGGATGGTGGTGGCGTCCCGGAGGAGCTTGCGGCAGAGAGGACAGGTCATGTAATCAGCCAGAACCTCCCTCCTCACCTTCACCACCTTCGACGGCCCCGCCGCCGCTGCGCCTGCATCCGCCATGGGTCACGCCACTGGTTCCAGCTCACCGAAAGCACTCCGGCGAATCCAGCGCATGCAATCCCTCAAATCCGCAGGTTCCATTCACAGGTGGCCATGGTTCACATTTTATCGACGAATCACGTAGGGTTGGTCTGTCAGGCGGCGGGGATCGGGCGGCGGGGGACACGAAAGATGGAATTTTGACGGTAGCTGAGAACGGAGGAGGAATTGAAATCCAGGATTGAGAGAAAAGGAGGAGGGCTCGCAGGAAGGATTCCAGGGGCGGAGAGATTACAGGGCGACGAGCAGAGGCCAAGCGAGCACCAGAAGGGGACGAGGAGGGTGGAGCGGAGAGCAAAATATATGGTAATATATAAATAAATAGAGAGGATAAAATAGAGAAAATAAAATTAAGGGAAATTCATTGCAAAAAAAAAAAAAAGAATAATAGCATGCATAAATTAAAGAAGTTAATAATTAAGCCGTAAAAAATATTAAAAATTCTAAAAGCATTTTATAATTAAATTCGTATTTTTTTTATGGTAAGTTAGAGTAAAATTCCTCTGCTCTTGTTTATATTTGGATTCAGTCTCTATGTAATTTTTTTTAGGATTTGATACCTGACAACCACCCAATCTTAGTTTTAACTCCCTATAAGGCTGAATTTCCATTTTTACTCTTATTATTTACATAGATTGATTAATTTTTTCATTCATCTTCTCCCACCGATTCATCTTGCAACAACCCATCTTCTTCCCTTCCCCTTAACAGAAACTCTCGGTTGATCCCGACCAAATCATTTGCTTGCGCCCTTGAAAATCATCGACTCTCCTACCTTGACCACTAGCGACTTGAGGCAGCAAATGTGATAGCAGCAATTTTCTTCCCAACAAGTCATCGTCTTCCCTCCCCCAACGGTAACCCTAAACACCTGATTCATCCCTCACTTGACCAAACTGTTTGCTCGCCCCCCTTGAAAACCATTTTGTCTCCCTTATACTAGCGACCCACGACATCAAGCAAATGCGATAGGAGTGAGCAAGGAGACTAACGAGCAAGTGCGTAAAAAAGATTAAACAAGGTAAATATGCTTAATTACATACAATTTTGGATAATTTTTTTATGATAATTATATAATTTTTTTATCGATACAAAGAGTATATAATTTGAGTCAATAGGTATTTGATTTTGTGCTTGAAATATTCTGATTTGATTTTCGAGGATGATAGACGAACATGCAAAGAACCAGTGTCATAATTGTTGGTGCAATCGGCCCAGGTCACGATTGACCAGGACTCGAGTTTGACTCGAGTGATGTTTTGATGTTTGACAAAGTATGTTTGACAAAGTATGTTAGACATAGGATTGACATTGATGTTTGACATTAATGTCGGTTAATATGTTGGGGAGATTGTTTATACAATCGACCCAGGTTATAATTGACCAGACTCGAGTTTGACTCGAGGGAGACTTTGGTGGTTGACTAGGGTTGACCATGTGTTTATGGGAAAGTCCAAGTCATGGGTACTTGGCATGGAAAGTCCAAGTGGGACACTTGGCATTTGGGAAAGTCCAAGTCTTGAGTACTTGGCATGGGAAGTCCAAGCATGGGTCTTGGCAAATGAGAAGTCCAAGCATGGGTCTTGGCAAATGGAAAGTCCAAGCATGGGTCTTGGCATGGAAAGTCCAACATGGGTTGGCAAGGGAAAGTCCAAGTTTGAGTCTTGGCATTTGAGAAGTCCAAGGGGATTGATATCATGGCGAAAGTCTAAGCGAGTCTCTTGGCGGCGAAGTCCAATGTGCTCAAGTGTAGACACCATTAGCACGACATAGCCGATGGAAGCACCTCAAGGCTAGCTGATGGGATGAACAAGTCATGGATGACTGGAGGATCCGAGAGGCGTGAGGTCGATGGAGGTGGCTGTAAGGCCAGTCTAGGCTAAGGGTGGTCTAGCAAGTACGGGGACACCATACTTGGGTTAAAACCTCATTCGAGGTCGGCAATGACCGACATTATGGCCGGTTCGATCACGAGTCGACTCGAGTTCGATCACGGCTGAGAGCTTTATGAGCCACAATGACCGCTCATGGGAGCAGCCGATCGAGCGACGGCAATGATCGCTAAGGGATGGCAATGATCACGGCCGAAGTTGCGATGAAGTATTGATCGCCCGTAGTCGACCGGGCGCCGACTACGGCGTGCGAATGACCGCCAATGTTGGCACGATCGGTGAGAGTCCCGCTGAACTTGTCCAACGTGGATTGAGCCGTTGTCTCACACACAGCGGTCGGGCAATGATCCGGTGATTTATGGCAATGATCACAAAGGAATCCACCGACACGAGATAAAAGGAAGTCGCTCGTGGAGATTGCGGCATCGCTTCTGGGGAGCTGAGGCGATTCAAGGCGATTTGCAGTGCATTTCAGTGGTCTCTTCAACCTCATCCAAGCAACCAACAAGCAAAGCGCTCAAACCCTAGTTTTGTAAAGTGTTCTTTACATTTCCTCAGATTTGCTTGTATTTCCTTAGATTATTATTGTAATCTTGTGTACGAGGTTTCTCCGCCTCCGACTTGTTGAGAAGGAGTTTATTGATTAGTGATCGTGATCAAGGCCCGTTAGAGCTCGATCCGCGGAGTAGGAACCGCTACGGTTCAACCACGCTATATGCTTGTGTTGTGGATCAGATTGTGATTGTGTGTCTTGTTATATCTATTTGTTATTACTTATTCCGTAAGCTAACAAGATTGTAGACGATCGAACGCGAAAGAATTCCATCTACGACGGTATCACGCTATTCACCCCCTCTAGCGCGCCAAATATCTAACAGTGGTATCGTGAGCCCGTGGCTCTTCAACGGATTAACAACCGGAGCAATACGCTAGAGGGTAAGATGGAATTCCAAGACAAGCTTGATGGGACATCAACACACCGTCCCAGACTCATTATATGGACAAGAAGGCTTCGATTCTGGAAGAGAAGAATCAAGATCTTTGATGATGAAGGACTTGAGGAATGGTCTCTATTAATGGAAGGATTTGAGTATCCTAGAGGACCAAAGGTGGCTTCCTCAAGAAGAGATGGAGTGAAGATCAACTCCAAAGATTCGAGAAAAACAAGAAGGTAATCAAATTCATTTTTGATTTAATTCCAAATGAATTCTTGTGTAGCCTAGGTGAATGCATGGATGCTAAGGAGCTATGGGCGATTTGGCAAAGCTCCATGAAAGCCCATCAATGGTCCAAGAAGAAGAAGAAGAAGAGTGCTCACCCTCTCAAGCTCAAGAAAGTTCACCATCAATTCAAGAAGATAAGGAGGGTGAAGAAGAGATCATCCTCACAGGAAGTAAGGATTCGGAGGTTGATAGGGAATCAACATCCGGATCGGAAGATGTGAAGGAAGTGAAGAAGCATCCACTTCAAGGATTGAGGAGGAGAGAACTTCCATAGGAACATCAAGAAGAAGCTTCGACATCCGGTAAAGATGAAGAAGCCCAAAGTCCAATTCCGGTCTCCCTTAACCTCGGTAACTCACACATATGTGTTAATAATAAAATGCAGATAATCTGTTTTGAGTGTAGGAAACCGGGCACTATAAGAGCAAGTGCCCAAAGAAGATTAGGAAAGCTCCACCGGCTCCAAAAGTCAAGGATGCGGTTCCCCCAAATATCAAGAGCAAGGAGCATATCATATGCTTCAAGTGCAACTCAAGGGACATTATAGGAATCAATGTCCTAGGGAAGGAAAAGACCAAAGAGGGAGCTACACATGTAGGGGGAGCCTCTAGGGCAAACCCTAAGGTATATTTCAATAATGCACCTTCTTTAGTTAATAGGCAAAGGCATGCTAGGAATTTAAATTCTCTTGCAATTTATGAAAAGCATGCTAATAGAAATAAATATTTTTGCTTAGGAGCTAAAAGTGTCCATTTTAGTAATAAGGAGAAATTTGGGACTAATGTCCTAGAAAAACCATACCTAGTGAATCTATTAAGAAAATACAAGAACATCTAGGTTTCAATCCCAAGTGGACTAGGCATATGCCTAGAAAGTCTCATGCCCATGATTTAAATCAAAATTCAAAAATTGGGCAATTAGAGTTAGAGAATCAAGTCTTGAGGTCAAGGCTTGAAAAACTTGAGAAGACCCTTAAAATTATACAAAATCAATTTAAAGGGTCAAAAGATCAAAAGTCAAGGTCCAAAAGTCAAAGTCAACACCAAGGACCTAAGAGTCAAAAGTCAACCAAGGGCAAACAAGGTTTGGGTCACAAACCTAAGCCTAAGGTGGCTTACCATAGTGTTCCATTTGATTATGGAACACTAACTGGGTCTAGAAAGACCAAGGTCAATAGGAAGTCATCCCTAGAGTTGACCAAAGGGTGTGCCTAGTGTCTAGGGTCTCTAGGAAACCTAGGGTGGCCACTAAGAAGGTTGCAAGGGGAGTTACCCCTAGAGTCAACCTAGGTAAGACCCAAAGGACCAAGGCTAATAAGCCTAGGAGGGTCATTAGGAAGGTATCTAGGGAGGTTATCCCTAAGGAATACCTAATTAACCCTAGGAGCTCAAATCGGTTTTGGGTTCCTAAGAGCGTGATTGATTCACGCTAGATGGGTTTAGAGTGTGCCAACCTTGATTGGATGGGTAGTTAACTCAACCATGATAAAGGTGGCACTTTAGGATATTTTCAAGGTTATGGTCACCTTGGAAATACATTTGAGCTATAATCCTAAAAGTTTTTAGGATGTGCCAATATTACTTGAAGTTTGATAAAATGATCAAAATTGGCACAATTTAGGTTTAGAGGTTAGTGTGCCATTTTGGGTTTTTGGCACACTTGGGAGAAAACTAGAAATATGGCAAAATATAATTAATTATATGAAATGGCAATTAATATTAAAATTTAGGTATTACTATACCTATATATTTTATATGTCATGCTTTGTTTGCCATATAACATGACACTTGACATCATGCTTATTTTTTAATCATCTACATATGTCATGTTACGTATGGTTTAGGATTTGAGGTAAATGTCATGTGGTTTTAGATCTTATTTTTATGCCATGACATAAGTGATTATATGAGCATATGTTTATTTATATCATCGTTAATGCCATGTCGTTCATGCATTTAAGAAAATTTGATTAAAATTGATTTAAGGACTATGGCATGACTTGGAGTCCCATTTATAAGGAATCAGTAGGTGTTCCTTAGAAAATGCATGAAACCCTAGTTTAGGAGAACAAAACCCCGCGTCTCACATCCGATTGACATGTATGTGTATTTATACACCCTAGAATACATGTGAGATGCTAGGATATGAGTTGAGTTAGGGTCATGGTTTTTGCATCTAGTTAGAACGAAACTACGTCTAATTTTATTGGTGGATCATTGGGAAAGCTTGTGTACAAGTCATTATCTTAGAGCTAGAAGGAATATGATCCAAAAATAAAGGTTTTAAATCATTTTAAAATCAATTTAGAAAACCTTTGGTGATACAATCTTTTGATAGCAATCACCATTGATGAAGTTGATACAAATAGGGCCGAAAACATTGAAAATTTCAATGGTTTTGTTATATTTATCAGGCTAAACCATTTATTATGGGTAGAGAACATTTGGTGAGTGTTTACCAATTTGGGATAATTGGTAAAGTTTTGAGTTAGTGTTCTAACTCATGGTTTTATTGGTTTTTGTCAAACATCAAAAGGGGAGATTGTTGGTGCAATCGGCCCGGTCACGATTGACCGGGACTCGAGTTTGACTCAGTGATGTTTTGATGTTTGACAAAGTATGTTTGACAAAGTATGTTAGACATAGGATTGACATTGATGTTTGACATTGATGTCGGTTAATATGTTGGGAGATTGTTTATACAATCGACCCAGTTATAATTGACTTGACTGAGTTTGACTCGAGGAGACTTTGGTGGTTGACTAGGGTTGACCATGTGTTTATGGGAAAGTCCAAGTCATAGGTACTAGCATGGAAAAGTCCAAGCATGGGACACTTGGCAAATTTGGGAAAGTCCAAGTCTTGGGTCTGGTAAATGAGAAGTCCAAGCATGGGTCTCTGCAAATGACGGAAAGTCCAAGCATGAGTCTTGGTAATGGAAAGTCAGCATGGGTCTTGGCATGGAAAGTCAGGTTGGCGAAAGTCCAATTGGCGTAAAGTCCAAGCGAGTCTTGGCGGCGTAAGTCCAATGTGCCTTGGCGGTGTAGACACCATTAGCATGACATAGCCGATGGAAGCACCAAGGCTAGCGCGATGGATGAACAAGTCATGGATGACTTGGAGGGATCCGAGAGGCGTGAGGTGATGGAGGTGGCTGAAGGCTTAGGTCTAGGCTAAGGGTGGTCTAGCAAGTATGGGGCACCATACTTGGGTTAAAACCTCATTCTTGAGGTTGGCAATGACCGCATTATGGCTTCGATCGAGACTGAGTCGATCGAGTCGACTGAGTTCGACCGGTTGAGAGCTTTATAGCCAATGATCGCTCATGGAGAGCGATCGGCCGACGGCAATGACCGCGGATGACACGATCACGGCCGAGTCATGAGCATTAGAACGCTCCGTAGCCGATCGGGCAATGACCACAGGCGTTAGCGATCGCCAATGTTGGCGATCGGTGAGAGTCCCGTTGGAACTTGTCCAACGTGGATTGAGCCGTTGTCTCACAATACGATGTTGGCAATGATCGGTGATTTATGGCGATGATCGCCAGTGAAATCCAGCCCGACGCGAGATAAAAGGAAGCTGTTCGTGGAGATTGCGGCATCAGTTCTTGGGGAGCTTTCTTGAGGCGATTTGAAGGCGATTTGCAGGTGCATTTCAGGGCCCTTCAACCTCATCCAAGCAACCAACAAGCAAAGCGCTCAAACCCTAGTTTTGTAAAGTGTTCTTTACATTTCCTTTGTATTTGCTTGTATTTCCTTAGATTATTGTTGTAATCTTGTGTACGAGGTTTCTCCGCCTCCGACTTGTTGTCGAGAAGGAGTTTATTGATTAGTGATTGCATTGGCGTCGTTAGAGCTCGATCCGTGGAGTAGGAACCGTTACGGTTCCGAACCACGTTATATGCTTGTGTTGTGATCGTATTGTGATTGTGTGTCTTGTTATATCTATTTGTTATTACTATTCCGCTGTGCTAACAAGATTGTAGACGATCGAACGCGAAAGAATTCCATCTACGTACGGTATCACGCTATTCACCCCCCCTCTAGCGGCGTCAAATATCTAACAATAATTGGTATGAGTCACATAGACCTTAATACTATATCGTTTCATATAATTAAACTAATTATGTCGTGTTGTTTGTTATTTATTTTCAAAATGTCAAACTAACATCTTATTTTTTTTTGTTTTAATTTCTTGCAGGCATAAGCAATTGCTAAACTGAGGAAGCAATTTTGAAGGTTTTTAAAAAATATCTACAAGATCTAGTGATATTTTGTGATTTGTATTAAACAAAACTAGTGTTGGTATAAAACTTTGTTACTTATATATAAGACTTTAATGATCCATTTATGTGGTTAAAAGTTGGATGTTGGTTATGTAATTGCAACTAAGAGATATTTTATGAAGTGATTTATACATTAATCATTAAAATATTGTGTTTAATGGTAGTTTTATATATGTTGTTATATATTGTGGTTTCATACAACTACAAATGCACCTTGACAAATTTTTCCCAGAAATATTTGAAAAAGTACTCAATTTTAGGCTCTCGGAACTTAATTTACCTCAAGTGATACCCAATTTTATGATTATTTGAAAAAGTACTAAATTATTTAATTTTTAAAAGAAATATATTCTCCACTCATCATAAAATATAAGTACTTATTTGACATTCATAAAATAAACAATAGAATACCTAAAGTGATACAACAAATATCTAATTTTTATCAAGTGATGTTTATTATGGCCCTTTAACTACTTGAATTCGGTTAAAAAATTACATTTGAAATAAGTCGTTCATCAAATAAAACATAGGATATCTAAAGTCATACAATGAGTATATAATTTTTATCAAGTATTACTTGACGTGACCCCTTAAAAACTTAAATACCAATAACATACCAAAAGTGATAAAATAAATACCTAATTTTCATCAAGTAATACTTATTGTGACCTTTTAACTACTCGAATTCGGTTAAAAAACTATACTTGAAATTTAATCTTGAATGACTTATTTGACATTCATCAAATAAATTATAGGATATCTAAAGTAATACAGCGAGTATCTAATTTTTATCAAGTGCTACTTGACGTGACCCCTTAAACACTAAATAATAATAGAATACCTAAAGTGATATAACAAGTATCTAATTATTATCAAGTGATACTTATTATGACCCTTTAACTACTTGATTCGGTTAAAAAATTACACTTAGAATTTAATCTTGAATGACTATTTGACATTCATCAAATAAACTATAGGATATCTAAAGTGATACAACGAATATCTAATTTTATCAAGTGGTACTTGATGTGACCCCTTAAACAATTAAATAACAATAGAATACTTAAAGTGATACAAAAATGCCTAATTTTTATCAAGTGATACTTGTTATATCCCTTTAACTACTCGAATTCGGTTAAAAAACTACACTTAGAATTGTTTCTTGAATGACTTATTTGACATTCATCAAATAAACCATAGGATATATAAAGTGATACAACGAGTATCTAATTTTTATCAAGTGTTACTTAACGTGACCCTTTAAATACTAAATAATAATAGAATACCTAAAGTGATACAACGAGTACCTAATTTTTATCAAGTGATACTTGTTATGACCCTTTAATTAGCTACTCGATTCGGTTAAAAAACTACACTTAGAATTTAATCTTGAATGACTTATTTGACATTCATCAAATAAACTATAGTATATCTAAAGTGATACAACGAGTATGTAATTTTTATCAAGTGCTACTTGGCGTGACACCCCTTAAACACTTAAATAACAATAGCATATCTAAAGTGATACAACAAATACCTAATTTTCATCAAGTAATACTTGTTATGGGCCTTTAACTACTCGAATTCAGTTAAAAAACTACACTTGAAATTTAATCTTGAATGACTTATTTGACATTCATAAAATAAATTATAGGATGTTTAAAGTGATACAACGAGTATTTAATTTTTATCAAGTGTTACTTGACGTGACCGCTTAAACACTAAATAATAATAGAATACCTAAAGTGATACAAAGAGTACCTAATTTTTATCAAGTGATACTTGTTATGACCCTTTAACTATTCGATTCGGTTAAAAAACTACACTTAGAATTTATTCGTGAATGACTATTTGACATTCATCAAATAAACTATATGATATCTAAAGTGATACAACGTATTGGAGTATTGAGAATACAATCAAAGTTATATATTGGTAAGACATGGAAAAGATCATGTGCTTATAAGATGAAAAGATATCTCCATTGGTATGAGACCTTTTGGGTAAAGTCCAAAAAGAAAACCATAAAGGCTTAGGCACAAAGTGGACATTATCATGGCATTGTGGAGATATGTGAATCTTATAGACACTAACAATTGGTATCAGAGTCATGGTCCATGTCAAGTCATGAACCTCGAACGAAGGAAGTTGAGCAGACATGTCTGGATCAAGAGAACTAGACACCAGACAGGAAGTCTAGTTGGATCGGGAGAACCGAACAACTAGCAGGAAGTCCAGTTGTGCCAAAAGGGCTGGACAACTGGCAGAAAGTTCAGCTGAGTCAGGATGACCAGACAGTTGGCAGGAAGTCCTGATTGGTTGAGGATCGGACATCAAACAGAGGATGTCCTTCGAGGACGGATAAGCTTGAAGGAGGGGGGGGGTTAATGTGGTTCTTCATTTGAGGGGGGATTGTTGGAGTATTGGGAGTACAATCAAAGTCCCACATTGGTAAGACATGGAAAAGATCATGTGCTTAGAAGATGAAAAGATATCTTCATTAGTATGAGACCTTTTGGGTAAAACCTAAAAAGAAAACCATGAGGGCTTAGGCCCAAAGTGGACAATATCATGTCATTGTGGAGATATGTGAATCTTATAGACACTGACACAACGAATATCTAATTTTATTATGTGGTACTTGACGTGACCCCTTAAATACTTAAATAATAATATAATACCTAAAGTGATGCAATGAATACCTAATTTTTATCAAGTGATACTTGTTATGACCCTTTAGCTACTCGATTCGGTTAAAAAATTACACTTAGAATTTAATCTTGAATGACTTATTTGACATTCATCAAATAAACCATGGGATATCTAAAGTGATACAACGAGTATGTAATTTTTATCAAGTGTCACTTGGCGTGACCCCTTAAACACTTAAATAACACTAGCATACCTAAAGTGATACAACAAATACCTAATTTTTATCAAATAATACTTATTATGACCCTTTAACTACTCGAATTCAGTTAAAAAACTAAATTTGAAATTTAATCTTGAATGACTTATTTGACATTCATCAAATAAATTATAGGATATCTAAAGTGATACAACGAGTATCTAATTTTTATCAAGTGCTACTTGACGTGACCCCTTAAACACTAAATAATAATAGAATACCTAAAGTGATACAAGGAGTACCTAATTTTTATCAAGTGATACTTGTTATAACCCTTTAACTACTCGATTCGGTTAAAAAACTACACTTAGAATTTAATCTTGAATGACTATTTGGCATTCATCAAATAAATTATAAGATATCTAAAGTGATACAACATGTTGGAGTATTGGGAATACAATCAAAGTTTCACATTGTTAAGACATGAAAAAGATCATGTGCTTATAAGATGAAAAGATATCTCCATTGGTATGAGACATTTTGGGTAAAGCCCAAAAATAAAACCATGAGGGCTTAGACCCAAAGTGGAGACTATCATGTCATTGTAGAGATATGTGAATCTTATAGGCACTAACAATTGGTATCAGAGTCATGGTCCATGTCAAGTCATGAACCTCGAACGAAGAAAGTTGAGCTCCCATGTCCGGATCAAGAGAACCAGACACTGCAAGAAGTCCAGTTGGGCCGGAGGACCGAACAACCGGCAGAAGTCCAATTGGGCGGATAATAACAACTAGCGTAAAATTCAGTGAGTCAGATTACTGCATGCTTGGTAGGAAGTCTTGATGGGTTGAGGATCGGACATCAAACATAGGATGTCCTTCGAGGATGAATAGGCTTGAAGCATACACTTTGGTCAATGTGGTCCTTCGTTTGAGGGGGGATTGTTGGAGTATTGAGAATACAATCAAAGTCCCACATTAGTAAGACATGGAAAAGATCATGTGCTTATAAGATGAAAAGATATCTTCATTGGTATGAGACCTTTTGGGTAAAGCCTAAAAACAAAACCATGAGGGCTTAGGCCCAAAGTGGACAATATCATGTCATTGTGGAGATATGTGAATCTTATAGGCACTGACACAATAAATATCTATTTTTATTAAGTGGTACTTGATGTGAACCCTTAAACAATTAAATAACAATAGAATACTTAAAGTGATACAAAAAATGTCTAATTTTTGTTAAGTGATACTCGTTATATCTCTTTAACTACTCGAATTCGGTTAAAAAACTACACTTAGAATTTAATCTTGAATGACTTATTTGGCATTCATCAAATAAATCATAGAATATCTAAAGTGATATAACGAGTATGTAATTTTTATCAAGTGCTACTTGGCATGACCCCTTAAACACTTAAATAACAATAGCATACCTAAAGGGATACAATAAATATCTAATTTTCATCAAGTAATACTTGTTATGACCCTTTAAAAGCTCAAGGGATCATCGGAGAAGATCCTCTAAAACACTGGACTAAAAATCAGGTACTCTGCAAACTAGAAAGAGAAGGCTCAAGTATTCATTCTCGGGAAAGAGTATGAGAAGGCTCATGCTCAAGTATTGTGTGTGTGATTCGTGAAATAAAAATATAATACCTAAATAGGTATAAGAAGTACTTAATATTAATCAATTGGTACTTATTTTGACCCCTTAAATATTAAAAAATTCGGCATGATCTTAACGCACGAATAACATACCATCACTACAAAAGTAGAAGAAGAAAAGGGCGAGACTAATACCATAAATCTAACACTCAAAGGTCAATTCATACATCAAACATGAAATTATCATCCCACCAAAATATTGTTCTACAAATTCATAATATCAGGACACCAATTTAAAACATAATTATATCTCCATCATCACCAATACATAACAACTATCAGACAAGATCATCGAAACACTGACAACGCACTGATAAGTCATTTCAATCCTTTGAACAAGACTCGTTTATCAGACAAAATGGCCGAAGCAATCCGAGCTCTATACCCTTCGATTGATGTGTCCCATTCTTCTTTCCAAAATGTTGGATTATCTCGGGCAAAGCATTCACCCCATAGATAAATATAAACACCACAATTCAAATCATTTCCTTGTTGTCGACTCTTTACAGCAATTACTTCACCTATGTCAATATCACATTGTTCCACATTCCAAAGATATCTCGCCAAAAATTTTGCCTACACAACCAATTCAAACAAACATATTTATCAAATCAATCATAAAAGATGTGTAACAATTTTTAAAAAATAAAAGTAACTTATTTTTTTATCCAACTTACAAATTTCTTCGCTGCACATTTGTAAATAGGGCTGCTAATAGAATTTTTCAGCGCGAAAGATTTTTTGCTTGGAGTATACACGAGCAAGAACCAATGTGCTTTATAATGCATAGGGAAAAGTATGTGTTTACAGTATTCTAGGAGCTCTTTCTTTAGCTCTGACAGTTTGACCAATGAACTCTTGGTCAACTTTGATAAAAATACTGAAAAATTGTTATCAGTAATCCTCTTCCGCTTGGTATTTTCGAGCATAGTAATCACATCATTCTATAAAAAATTTAAAAATAATCATTAACTATCACTATGATGATAATATAAATCAAATACTATTAAGAGTATGTACCGGGACATTAGGAGACATGCAATATATTTCATGCTCATAGTTATTTTCTTTGTTGTTCAAAACATTGAAATAGGCATGAATGAGGTCAGATCGTAGTTAGGTGTCAAACAAACACTGCAATAACTCATACTCATACAATAATACATCATCATCTTGCCAGACTACACCACTACAAAGCCAAAATACCAAACTTAGCAACTAAAAAAATAAAATAGCAAAATAAGATTTCAGAAACATTAAAGTAATATAAGATATTTTTACCCCAAAATATCCCCGCAGATGTACTTCTCAATAATATTTTTTCTTCCGTTGATATTTTATCATGCCCATGAAAGTCTAATCTTCCTAACTCAGAGATTCCTCTACAGCACTATCAACAATATTTTGAATATCTATACTCATATCATCCTATATAGAAACAACACGATATAGAAATACAAAATTCAATCAAAAAATTAAACACTACAATACTCATCAAATATATAAAATATATACAGGCATTGTAAAAAATATTTACTGAAACTACCTCATCCACGACTTGGGTCAAATGTCGTTTACTCTTTCGCTTTGGGACAGTACTAGGGGGTGTCATGTAGTCCGGATGTTTCTTTTTTTCAATCTATCTGTTCTTCTCTAAACAGTCTTCACAATAGATGATTTTGGATTATAAACAATCATCTCTTTTCCTTTTTCGCTATTGCTACCTACATTATCATTATCTCTAGCATTTGTGTTCATTTGCATTTCATCTATAACCACTTTGAAAAAACTCTCCGACTTACCTTTGTCGTCTATGTTCATTGGCACTTTGTCGTCAACAACTTTGTTCAAACTTTCAACACTAGGATCAGTATCCACAGCTACATCTTTCTCGGTATGACCTTCATCATGCATATGTGGGGAATCCTTAAAGCCATATTGGGTTGTATCCTCTTCAACCACTTTATTTTTTTCCTTCAACACTTTAATCTCATTTTCAAGCATTTTTATGTGATCCAACAATTCTGAATCACCGAGTCGAGAATCAACCTGGAAAGAGATATGTTAATTTAGCCTGCTAATTGGTTGAATAATAGACTCTTAATAAATTTGTTATCTTGGATTAAAAATTATTACCTCACCAAACCTTTCTATATCATCAACAAGTACTTTTCCTCTTGGAATGGCTTGATCGACACAATCTAAAAGTAAAAAGATAAATTTTTAGTTCAATAACACATTTAAACCAAATTATACAATGATAAAGAATAAATTGCACCAACCTTATTCGACCACCGCCATTAATGCACCTCTGCACCTTTAGGATTAACAGTGAATTTTGCTCTCTCCCACTTGAATAATCGAGGAAAGCAATGTAAAACACAAGGTTGACAAGCATAGGAACTCTTTCATAAACCCAACCCTATACAAATACAATGATTAGCATTTACTCACTCAACAAATAATACATATATGTCAAAATAATACCATCAGTCCAACTATGCAACCTCCCATATATGTTTTCTCTTTTTTGTCCACTTTGGAGTATCCAAGATGGTCTTCAATTTCAGCACGCAAAAATCTAAAAGCTGCATCTCCCCAACCATACTCAAAAAATGTTTCCAAATTGTCTAAGTATGGGAAAATAAAACTAGGCGTACCAAAATTGCTAATAGGAAATATAACACAATTAAAAAGTAGCAAAATAAAAAACCTAAAAAAATCATCAATTTCTAATTCTTTATCTGCCAACACAAATAACTTCTCTATGATGACATTTCTCTTAACACATTTCATCCCCTTGAAATGTCGCTCAAGGAAGTTAGAACCCAATTTCAAATCGATATTAACCGGTTGACCAACGCTAGGTAAACCAATAACGATTGAGAATTCCTTAGAAGTGAATGACACCATAATATTATTTCCAAAACAAAAGCTGCATGTCTCTACTTCAAAGCGTTTAAGCATTGCATAAACTCTTAAGGTGCTTATAGAAAGCTTTTGAATCTTCAACCAATGTGCAAGAGGTGAAGCCTTGATCTTCTTTAATTGTAGTTCGCCTAGTTTGGGAACCAATTGTTCCATGACTGACATAAATTTTGTTGGAGAACACCTTGAATAACCTTCTTTTCCACTTGGTTCAACATCTCCATCATTATCATCCGTGTGTTTTTTAGTCCTTGTCATTTCTAATTCACAAAAAGCTTAATTAGCAATAATTTCAATAAATATTTCTATAAAATAAGTCAATAAGAAACATAACATGACATATTAATCTAGATAATGCATTAAGCAATATAGGACAAAATCAGTATCACAATAAGTATCGATTGACGAAAGCCACAAATACATGCCACTTAATATTAACTTTTAAATAATTTTGTTGACATCCTCAAATAATCGAATTTTGGTATTTGAATGGTCAAAACAAATATCGATTGACTAACATTAAGTACTTTTTCTACCAATTTAGGTATCATTGTTTTATTTCATGATTAACACAAAAAATAATCGAATCAGGGTATTTAATGAGCCAAAATAAGTACCTATTGACTCACATTAGATATAAAATCTTTTGTAGCAATTTAGGTATCATATTTTTATATCATGAACATCAAACAAAAGTCAATATTATTAACTTCAAAGTATAATTTATATTTATAACACCAAAAATTGATTCAGAATATTTCAGGCACAAAATCAAATATTTATTTACTCAATTTAGATGCTCTTTGTACCAATAAAAAAAAATTATGTAATTATCACAAAAAATTTACCCAAAATTGTATGTAAAATCAATACCACAATAAGAACCGATTGACGAAGGCTACAAACATAAGTCACTTAATATTAACTTTTAAATAATTTTTTTGACATTCTCAAATAATCAAATTTTGGTATTTAAATAGTCAAAACAAGTATCGATTGACTAACATTAAGTACATTTTCTACAAATTTCGGTATCATTATTTTATTTCATGAATAACACAACTAATAATCGAATCAGGGTATTTAATGAGCTAAAATAAGTATCTATTGACTCACATTAGGTACAAAATCTTTTATAACAATTTATATATCATATTTTTACTTCATGAACATCAAATAAAAATCATTATTATTAACTTCAAAGTATACTTTTTTTACATCCCCAAAAATCAAATCAGAATATTTCAAGCACAAAATCAAATACCTATTGACTTAAATTATATACTCTTTGTATCGATAAAAAATAAAATAATTATCATAAAAAAAATTATCCAAAATTGTATGTAATTAAGCATATTTACCTTGTTTAATCTTTTTTACGCACTTGCTCGTTAGTCTCCTTGCTCACTCCTATCGCATTTGCTTGATGTCGTGGGTCGCTAGTATAAGGGAGACAAAATAGTTTTCAAAGGGGCGAGCAAACAGTTTGGTTAAGTGAGGGATGAATCAAGTATTTAGGGTTACCGTTGGGGGAGGGAAGACGATGACTTGTTGGGAAGAAAATTGCTGCTATCACATTTGCTGCCTCAAGTCGCTAGTGGTCAAGGTAGGAGAGTCGATGATTTTCAAGGGCGCAAGCAAATGATTTGGTCGGGATCAACCGAGAGTTTCTGTTAAGGGGAAGGGAAGAAGATGGGTTATTGCAAGATGAATCGGTAGGAGAAGATGAATGAAAAAATTAATCAATCTATGTAAATAATAAGGGTAAAAATGGAAATTCAGCCTTATAGAAAATTAAAACTAAGATTGGGTGGTTGTCAGGTATCAAATCTTAAAAAAAATTATATAGGGACTGAATCCAAATATAAACAAGAGCAGAGAGATTTTACTCTAATTTACCCTAATAATAATAACAACAACAACAACAACAACAACAACGTATTCGATAATAATAAAAAAAACTAATTTTCAAACTGATCCGTCGACATCTGCGGAACTTTTTAAAACGCCCTTAAAATTTTGTAAAATGTCAAAACACTCCAAATTAACATTCCCTTAAATCCTCCCAACCCTAATCTCACTTCTCGTGTAGCCTCTCTGGTTCTCGTTCTCGTTCTCGTGTCTGTCTCGCCGTCGCCACACGGCGGCATTTGGCCTTCCCAAACTTCCAAAGGTTTCGACGGTGGACTGCTTTCCTCTGGCGCTGGCGATCTCGTCTTAGTTCTCCCGATCTCCGCCGTCCACACGGCGCATAGCAGCGCAAGTTCCTTTCTCGCCGCCCATCGTGGGGCGTGGCTCGATGGATGTTTTAGCTTCGCGTTTGACTTGACTTCTCCTCATTCTTTTCTTCTCCGTGAGAACAGCCGCCGAGGAAAACTGCTGTGAGCCCGTCACTGTTTTCTCCCTTCCAATCCGGTATAATACTTTGTGATCTCTATTTGTAATCGGCCATCGATTCAATGGATTGAAAGTATTTTTTTTCTTCAACAAAAAAGAGAAAATTAAACTGTTTTGTGTTTTAATTTGTTAATGGATGTCAATTTGACTTTAGAATTTGTCGAGTTCATGTTGCTTTGGATATTGAGACTTTCCTTCATTTGGTCCGAATTTTTGGAGAAGTAATCCGTTTTGTGTTGTTAATGAAATGAAAGCTTGTCAATAAATGAATTAATAGCGAAACATGCTAGGTAAAATGAATTAGTTGGACCTTATATCTTTTCCTGAGTGCATTTCCTTTGGCGTAGGTTTTCATAATTGATAGCTAGTTACTAGTATATTCATAACAACATATCTTTGAATGCATGGTTATGAATGATTTTGATGGTTAGATTTGATGGAAGTTATAAACTGTTGATACTTGATTTTTTTTTTGTGCTAGATTATTTTATTCGTGTTGCTTTCTAATTATCCAACATTCTAATTCACAAAGTATTAAAGGTCATTCTGCAACTTTATGAATTTGTTTTAGCTTAGGGGGGAGGGAGCACATGACAATCACAAAAACTGCAAAATCTCCTCTCTCTCTCTCTTCATTTGAACTACTTGTTATTTATCTTATTAATGAGATCATCATTTCTACATTATATCTCTTGACATTTTCATGTGGAGTTAATTATTGAATCATATTCCATATATTCAATTTTAGTTCTATTTGTATCCTTTCCAATATTATCTTTCTGCACATCAAGTTTCTTTAAATTTAATCCATTTATACTCCCATCAATTAACATAATATCTTCTCTAAGTAATATACACAATGGATGTGATGATAGGAAATTGCAACCGTACTCTTGTAATTATCTTGTTAAATTACAAAAGACATGGTATCCAGGCCATGAAAAGAAAATAGGAAAATAACTTTAAAACTGCAAAGCTCCTTTGAGTTTACCATAATTTCTTCTTTCTATATACGAAGATAAATTTAGTAGCCATATAATCTTCGAAGAGTGGGCTTGACTATAAAAAATTCTAAGCATTTATTACCATTGGAAGCAAAATGGTTCCCCACTGTGAAATAAATCCTGAAGGAGCTCAGTCATTTCTAAAAAAGGAGAGCATATACTTTCATAACCTTTGTACTTCTTAGGATGAGCACTTTTGGTCTAGACCCCAAAATTTAGGAGCCTACTAAACTGTTAGAGCCTAGAGGCTTGAAAGAGTAACTGGCCTGGAGGAATTCGACATGACATGCTGACCTTATAAATGTGGGATGAACATGAACCTTAACCCGATTTGTTGTAAGGCTAGGATGGCACAGCTTTGCATAGAGTTCAATGAGGAGATGCAGTTCATGTTGTTAGCCATAAATAGTTGGGCCATACATGAATACATAATGATGATGACAGGGACAACGAAGATGACAACGACTTCATGAGTTCTAAGGAGGTAGAGTTTGAAGTATGCATCCCCATAGCTCCACCTAAACAACATTTCATTGCTGCAGAATGTACATGCTTGTTATAAATGGTTAATCCTCTTACTGTGAGAGACAAAATTGTGGGAGTACCACTTCCATTTGTGTTAATGATGTATTTTCCACGAGCAATTGCTTTTGGTTACAGTGTTCTTTTTATTTGGCTTGGTAAAATGGGGCATTGCGTGGTGAAAATTGTAGAACACAACAACAACAACAACAACAAAGTCTTATCCCACTAGGTGGGGTCGGCTATATGGATCCTTCTACGCCATTGGACTCTATCCCCTACTATATCATCATTTATATTTAAATAAATTTTATCTTGTTTTATTGTTGCTAACCAAGTCTTTTTTGGTCTTCCTCTTCCTCGCTTCACGCAGATATTCGTATCGCTTCACATCGCCTAATCAGAGCATTTATCGTCGCCTAAGTACACGTCCGCATCACCTAAACGCGGTCTCCTGAGCTTTCCTTTAATAGATGCAACACCAACTTTTTCTCTAATGCTCTCATTTCTTATTCCTCATTCCATCCTCGTATGTCTCACACATCCACCTTTAACATCCTCATCTCTCGCAACTCTCATCTTTTGCTCATACGCCGAGTCAGTCGTACAACATTCCCATATAACATAGCAGTCTAATCGCTGCTTTTGTAGAACTTCCTTTAAGTTTTAGAGGCACTTTACGATCACATAAAATACCCGATGCTTTCCTCCATTTCAACCATCCCATAAGACATCTCTCTCAATCCTCCATCATCTTGCAAAATGATCCTAAATATTTAAAGCTCTCAATTTCTGCATAACTCATCATCTCCTATTTTAACACTTGTCTCATTACGCCTAATATTCAAGTAAATTTAAATTCCATATATTTCTCTTTACTCTACTAAGCTTAAAACCTTTCACTTCTAGTGTTTCCCACAAGATTCTAGTTTAGCATTTACTCCTTCACGTGTCTCATCTATTAAAACAATATCATCCGCAAACAACACGCACTACTGTAATGTCAATGTGTTGATGAGTTCGTCCATGATTAGTGTAAAAAGATAGGGACTTAAAGCGATCCTTGATGTAACCCTATTTTTATCGAAATGCTTGATTAATCCACCTAAAGTCTCTCTCTTGTCACTTTCTTATACATATCCTTAATTAGTTGATATATATTTACACTAACACCTCTTTTTCTAAAATTTTCATATTATTTCTCTTGGAACTCTATCATGTTTTTTCTAAATCAATGAATACCATGTGTAGATCCCGCTTTTGCTCTCTATACTTTTCAATTAGTGTATGCGAGAAGATGTATAGCTTCTATCATTTAATCTTCCCGCATGAATCCAAATTGATTTTCGAGAACCATGGTCTCCTTCCTTAATCTTTTTTATTACTTTTCCCAAAGTTTACAATGGTATGACTCGTTAGTTTAATACCTATAGTTTTCACAAGTTTGTATGCCTTCCTTATTCTTATATAAGGAATTAGGATACTTACCCTCCATCGATCGTACATCCTTTTGTTTTCAATATCATGTTAAATAATTTTGTAAGTCATTCAATACCTTGTTTCCCTAGACACTTTCATCCCTCTATCGGAATATCATCCTGTCAACGACTTTTCCATTTTCAGATTCCATTTAAAGCTTGTTCTTACGAAATTTGAATTCTACGATAAAAATTTAAATTTCTATACTCATTCGACCTACTTAAATTATCTAAATTAAGTTGGTCTCCTAAACCTTCATTAAAAAGTTGATAAAAATATCTCTTCCACCGCTCTTTTATTTCTTCATCATTTACTGGTACCCTATCGATTCATCTTTAATATATCTTATTTGATTAAGATCTTTCTGTCTTCCTCTCTCTCACTTTAGCTATTCTATAAATGTCTCTTTCCCTTCTTTTGTCAGATCTAATTTTCGATATAACTGCTCAAAAGTTTCAAATTTTTAGCTTCATTCAACGCTTTCTTAGCTTCTTTTATTTTTTCAAATTTTTCTCATTTTTACAAATATTTAATTTCTTATATGCTATCGCTTTTCCTTCGATTTTCTCTTGCACTTTTTCATTCCACCACCAAGATTCTTTACTTGGTGGTGCATGTCCTTCGACTCACCGAGTACACTCTTAACTACTATTTTCAATTTTGATACCATCTTATCCCACGTCAGACAGGTCAGTATACGCCATCTAATACTGTACTCTACCTTCTCTTTCAATATATTTAGTTTCATCCTTTAACTTCCACCACTTAATTCTAGGGTGTATATTTTTCTTCTATTAATACTATATTTGGCGTATATCCAATACTACTAACCTATGTTGAGTAGTTAAACTTTCTCCGAATAACCTTACAATCTTTACAAATCTTTCTATCTCTCTTCCTAACCATAAGAAAGTCAATTGATTTATTATTTCCACTTTCAACGTGTCTAAGCTCTTTCTTTAAAAATGTATTAGCTAGTATAAGATCATATGCTATTCGCAAAATCCAATATAGTTTTATCTTCTTCATTTCTTGTTCCAAACCCATAACCCCATGCACCTATCGTATTTGTCATTTTTCACTCCGATACCCATTTAAATCACCTCCTATTAAAATCATTTTCATTTTTGAATATTTTGTAATATTTCATCCAAGTCCTTCCAAAACCTTAATTTGGTATTTTCATCTAATTCTATTTGAGGTGCATATACACTAATTACGTTTATAGTTTCTTTCTCCACTACTATTTTGAGAGCTATAATTTTATCCCCCTTTCTAATTACTCCTACAACTTCATCCTTTAACGAACTATCAACAATAATACCCACTCCATTTCTTGTTTTACTCTTGCCTATATACCATAACTTAAAACCCGAGTTCTCTATCATCTTTGCCTTCTCACCAACCCATTTTGTCTCTTGTACACATACAATATTAATTTTTCTTCTAATCATCGTATCTACTATCTCCATTGTTTTACCAGTGAGGGTTCCTATGTTCCATGTACCAAATCTTAGACTACTAGTTTTTCTATATTATTTGTTCTTACCCAACCTATGGTGTGAGAACTCTTGCTTATTTAACACTACACCCAAGTTCTCATGGAGATGTAGCGGTCCTTGCCGATACGTTGCAGTTGGACCCTGCAACGTGAACTCTAGCATATTTTTCACTGTACCCGAGTTCTGAAAATGTAGCGGTCCTTGCCGAGACATTACAATCGGACCCTGTAACGCGTTCCTTTCGGGGAACAACCTAGCATTAGCACAATAGTTTGATTGATCCATTCATTGAACATTTGTTTTAGTTTAATGTTGACTGACAACCTAACGCAACCCTCCTCCTTTATCCGGGCTTGGGACCGGCCACGATAAGGTTGCCTTTTTCTATAATCATTGAAAATTGTAGAACAAAGATAACTATAGAATTTCGCATTGCTCCAATATCTTATTTTGTTTCCTAAAGAAGGCAGCCATTTTATTGCTGTTAAAAGGAGTGTCATTTGTAGGTTTATACTGGAAAGGACAAGTTTGTTTTCTTATGCATTCCTTATTTGCTTTATTCTTTTTGTAGACTATATTTGATCTCATTACCATGGCAAGTGAAGAATCTAAAGATTTGGCGGATAATATGGATTGGAAGAAAGTGGGCAATGCTGCTGCTAGTGAGTCAAGTATGCCAATTACTAAGAAGCGACTTCCAAAGAAATTTAGACAGGTGCCCGACTACTACTTTCTTCCGCGAAGGTCCTTATCTTCTGCATTTGCAATTTATGGTGCGTGTTGTGTTGCTGGAGTTGGAGCAGGAATGATACTTGAAGTTTGGATTAAGAAAAAGGTCAAAGGTATTAATTTCCCAGCAGTCGAGTATAGTTTGTATAAATGTTGCAATTTTTAAGTGCATTTAGATAATATTTTAAAAACTATATTGATCGTTCTGTTTGACCTGCTAGCTGTGTTTGTCTATACTCTGGTCCGTTAATGTAGAAAACCAGTGAAATGGAAACTATTCAACCACTGCGAAAACTAGTGTAGTGAATTTGATTTTGTCATTCACTGATTCATCTCACTGGCTGAACTGATCTGAAACCATTAGTTAAACAAACTTCACTTCCTGGTGTAACTGGAATGAAGTTGCTTGTAGTAAGCTGAACTAATCTCTCACTCTAAATTCTAATCTTCTGATCTAATAATGTTTGATCGTCAAATTAGGAAAATCCTCTATGCATAAAATATTGCATCTTGAATTTTCTGCCTCATATTTTGTCTCTAAGAATCTGTAATTATTATATTTAACGTTGCACTATCACGCAGTACACATTGTCTAGTTCTTTGTTCTCCATCTTTAACTCCCACTGTACATCTTTAGATGCTCAGGCATTTGTAAGTCTCTTGTAATTTTTTATTTTTAAACTAATTATTCTCATATACTCTCGAAATCTGTAGACTGAGTTTAGTTATTTGCGTTGTAATTCATTTGAGGTCAGGTATAACAACCATATAGCTATTTATATATGGCCATGGAAGACTAATGAAATATATGAAACGAAAACTAGTAAAAAAGACAGTATTATTTGATTATTGTACCATTAGCTAACTCAACTAATTCTCAATCACAGAGGATGGAGGTGTCGTTTGGGAGTTTGACTGACACCGAAAGCCATTGTTCGACGAATATGGATGCAGCAATTTCCAAGTCGTAAATTGCCTCTCTTTCTTGGCCATTCATCCGTATTTGTAGGCATTCATTTTCTGGGCTCTTATTGCATTGCTTCAACAAATATTTTTGTTTTTGACACCAACCTCCAGTTTTTATTTCAGATGCACTGAACAATTCGGCGTTCAGTTTAATGATCGACTTTTATCTCCATACATGCAAAAAAAAATCCTGATTAATAAATCTTGATTTATTGCCTATTAATTTACTTTTATTTTTCCTAAAAGAAATGTCCTTGCAGAATTGTACTTATAGATACAAGCAAGCTTCGGGTCGGATGGTTTTGTGGATCTAAACAATTTAGCCAAATTGGACAGGGGAAACTTAAAGAAAGGAATGATTTTTATTTTAATGCACATCTGGAATTTTTATTTTTATTTTAACTGATTTGAATAGAAACTCTAGACAGCTTAAAATAATTTACAACAATAATAATAACAATTAAATTTTAATAGATCGATTATATAGAGGTTTATTATTTTTTATTATATTATTATTTATATTTAAATAAATTTTATTATTATTAATTAAGTATTTTTTTTAATCTGTTTTTTTGTTTAATGTATATTTATCATCATTTCTTCTTGAAGTATCTTATTTACATCTCTCTGAATTTCCTTTGGATAGATATAATTTTGATTTTCTTTTTAATATTTTGATTTTTTATTTTATTTATTTTTGTATCTTCATGTATTCATTTTAACATTTTCATTTTTACAATTTTCATTTTTTGTTAATGTATTTGAATCGTAATTTAATATTTTATACAATTTTTCTTTAAATTTTAATAAAATAGAAAATATTTTCGGGAATCATATATTTTATGGAATTCTAGCCATTTTGTTTGGCCATCCATTCTCAATTGTTGTTCTAGTGGTTTAAAACCACTAGAGGATTGATCGCCAAGAGCTGTTCGATCGAAAGGCGGAATCAGATTGCCTCTTGTCTTTTCGCGAAGAGGTACGATGGTGTTTACGAGTAAAATATGGATCGATTTTGAAAGAGATTTAAATTTTTTTTTTGAATTTAAATGATTTTTATGTGTGTCAAATTTCATAAGATCTTTGAATTTAACTTTCTCATCGTGATCGGAGAATAGACATACTGTTAAATTGACTTTTTTTTTTATTATTATTCCGGAGAGGCCAAGCTTTTCCCCCGCTCGGCGTCGCTCGGCAAATAATTCAATTTGCTCACCAAAAGACCCCGAAAATGGCTCGCCGTGCGCTCCGCTGTAGCCTCGACGGCGCGGCTTCGCGGCGATCCACCAGAGCGCGACTTCCCCTTGGCCTCGGCCTAAAATGGTCGTCCGTCGAGCCGTAGAGATCCCCTGCAACTGCAATTTTAATTAGAGACGCGTGTCGGGACGTTCGTAGCCGTACGCAGTTCGCGTTTTACTCGGTCGACGGCTAGTTCAGCTTAACGAAGAGGATTCGAGTTCATATAATATGCCATCTCTTTCAATGGAAAAAAGCAAGCAGCTCGATAGTCTTATTATAATTTTTTTTTTTTTTTTCAATATTTAGATTTCACCGAATTAATTCTGGCATAAAGGACATATACAGCTGATCTCCATAATATTCATCTAATTTAAAATCAAATACTTATTGCACCGTACACCAGGACATCCTCATAATTTAATTTGGCACGAGGAGGAAGGAAACCTCAGTTTGTTCTTATTCACCGAGTGCAGTATTCTTTGCCCACTTACAAATCCAACGCGTTCGTTCCTTCTTACTGGAACGCCATGAGATGGAGGACGATGGAGACGGCCAAACTCATGCCCGCTGCTAATTTCAAGCATCCCTTCGTTTCGCTGCCACTCGCATCCGTCGAGCTCCTGCTGCCGACCGCATTGTTTCTCAAGCTCGAGTTCGCCGACGTACGATTGCCTTCATTCATAGTGTCGATCGAATAAAAGTCGATGAATATTTTCATCTTTTTCCGTGTAAAAACAGTCATCGACGGTGTGTAAACTGATTCTTTCAGGACTCTGATAAGAATCACTTTCTTTTTTTCTATTTTTTATTAATTTTTATTTGCTTTTTTTTTTTTATTCTAAGATAAGATGGTATTATTTTATATAAAGTAGCTCAAAGATGTTTTTTTTTTAATAAAATAGGTTTAAGATGATGAAGTTTTTTTTAAAAAAATGTAAAATAAAATAAGAAGTATTTTGATATGATTTAATTTTCTGCCGGTAATTAATTACCTGAGGCGCCGGCAACCGCGCGTGCTTCGAGATCCTTTTCGAATTGTAGGAAAACTTGTGCATCAGTCGAATTATACGGCAGGTTAAGTAATCCTGCAAATCATATATGATTTATTTCGTAAGTACAATTAATTAGAAAGAAAAAGGATCATTAATTCATTCGCTTTTTAATTAGGCCATAACAGTGTTTTCACGTGACCATAAATCGATAATTCTCCTTCTAAGTAAATAATAATAATAATAATAATGTTAATTATCATTATACGATCAAGTTAATTAAGCCTGATCTACTCACTGGGGCAGTCGGAGACGTTGGCGGGGGAGTTGCAGCGCGCCGGCATGTCGAGCGCGAGGGAGACGTTGACCCGGATGCCGAGCTGCGGCTCGTTGCGGTCCTTGACGAGCATGCAGAGGCACTTCAGGCTCTTCTTCGTCACCTGCTGAAGCCCGGAGCAGCAGTTTGGCGTCGGCGCCGCCGCCTCCCCCTGCACGTACTGTATGCACGTCGCCAGCCCCAACAGCTGGCTCGCGCACTCCGCCCGGTCGCTCTCGAAGTCCGACCGCGCCGCCGGCGGCAACACCGCCACCGCAATTACCACCACCACCACCACCCACTTGTAATTCCAGCCCTCAATCAATGGAGCCATAGCTAAACTACAGATGGCCGACCGGTGATGGTGGTGGCGACTGGAATGCATATATAAATAGGATTTTTCCCCCTCTTTTTTTTTCCCCTAGAGATAAAATAAATGAGTTTTTTCATGAAATCTTTGGGACAATTAATACTCGAGCAAGGTGGTTGCATTTAAGAGGGAGATATGTAGGATGCGGATGCCTGCCTCTAAAGGTTTATTGAAGGGCTATGAACAGTCAATTATCTAAACTTATCATTTTTCAGATAATCGAGTTGTTTTTTCTTTCTCTTTACCAGAAGAAAAATAAAAATAAAAATATAAAACACTCATTCTAAAGCGATATGATGGGACAAAACTTGAAGGAAGACGTGACACCTATTCTCGCATTAATTTTAAAGTATGTTAATTAATTATATGTCATTTTTTCACTCTTTTGCGCAGCCATCGATTAGAAAACTTAAGTAAAAAAAAAGAAAGAAAAAAGAAAAAGAAAGAATAGTTTAATAGATAAAGTGTACTTGTTCTGTATAGTAGTATATGATTATTGACTGATAGAACTTAGAAGAGAATTTTTCAGTTTATCCTTTATATTTTTATTATTATTTTAATTTATCTTTTGCAGTTAAAATAAAATGGAAATAAATTGTGCTCTCACTTAAATTATCGTTTCTTCGTCACTTTGACAAGTCAAATTTAAGCTATTATATTAATAAAGTAGAATTAATCTTCGATTAGCATTTATTTCCCAAGAACAATACTGTTCTAAAGTCTTGATAAAAGAAAAGAGGCATCTTATTTTTATTTTGCAAAGTGTATAGGGTAAAATCTTATCTATTAAAATTGTTATAGAGCTTAAGCTAATTAAGCTGATCAAGAAATTATTGTACTTCAAATTTAGTTATAATAATTCAATAAATAAAATTTATTAATTTTTCACTTTTAATATATTTTGAATAATAGAAAATTATATAAAAAACAACTTTATATTTGAAGTTTAGATAATACATAAATTAATTCATAAATTGTTTATGAGCTTTATCAATGGATATTAATTATCTAGTTAAATTCATTATTCTTCATTTTTTTTTATTTCCTTTGATATTTAAGCGAATATAGATAAACTTTTATTAAGCTTATTGTTTAAGAGTATTATATTCATTTACAACTTTATTTCTAGAAAAAAGGATGAAACCTATTAGAAATATGATAAAGAGCTCCAAGAAGATGATGATTATATTCATTTACAACTTTATTTCTAGAAAAAAGATGAAACCTACTAGAAATATGATAAAGAGCTCCAAGAAGATGATGATCAAACACAACTTAGGATAATAATTTCTAAAGAAGAATCATAATGCTTCCTTCAACAATGGAGAAACTCTGCGATAATAATGGTTTTTGGAAAGAAAATTTGCTAAACCTATTTGAAGAACTAGCTTTTATTTTGGCATTGTAGAAACCTAAAGGAAGATTCGAGTTCGTCGACATTGAACATGAATGTTTCATCGTAAAATCAACTAGTATGATCGATGACCGAAATCAAATACTACCGAACGTCCCGATGTTTATTCACGACCAAATTGAACACCAAACTTTATAACAAGAAAAGTAAATGATATTGTCACTTGGACTATAGTGCGGTGATATGATGTTTATATAGTCTTTCAAATATTTATCATTCGATTCTTGATTACGAGGTACTGCAAGTTATTTTTTTCTTGATATAATAAAAAAGTTAAGATATTGAACTGCTAAGCCGTCCATTTTATATATATTATTACTGTACGTAATGCATTTGTTTATGTTATATTGATTCGAATCTGATTAAATCATCTAATTATGATTTTGATTGTAGATTTATGTTATTAGATGTGGATTAATGGATGTAGATCCATATATATAGAACCCTTTAATTCGTATATCATTAGTACTAATGGGTTGTCAAGAGCTTAGAGTTTGTTCTATATATAGGATGTGATCTCTGTAGGAGAGAAGAATGATCGACGACGATCTCTTTTTCCCAATCAGACAAAATATTTAAAATTGTCTATCTAGCTCGCACATGAGGTAATCAAGTCCTATAACTCTTTGACTTCAATTCTTCTTTTGACTATTATATTTCCATTGTATTTTATTTTATTTTCGTATATTATTATAGATCAATTGATAAAATTCTATATTTCGAATTACTTTATTTATTATTACGTAATAAATCATATACAGATACACAATCTATCGATGGATTGAGAGATGCATCGCCCGCTCGATCAATTTTAGAGATTGTGACAGGCAATTTGATCGATCGTTCAGTATTTGAGCAAGTAGGGGGAGGGGGCCCACAGTATATATAAAGAGAGTTGCAATGCAAAGAATGGCAAAATGTGTGTGATAATGAAGAGGCGATGGGAATACGAGAGAGAAAGGGTAATGAGCAATTAATAGTCGTTGCAATGGAACAGAAACAACGAGCAATGATTAATTGTTGCAGCTAGCGGAAAGGAAGTAACTGATAGGCTGCTACGTACGCTCTCCTTTAATTCGAGGATAATAATCTAATTAGTTAATCTTTTTAATTAATTAATAGCAACAACAAATTAAAAGAGCTCAACGTAACTTCTCTCTAGCTAGATGATGCATGATTTAGAGCATCGCGCGTTAGAGATCTCTTCTCGATACCCTCTAACACGTACATACGTATGTTATATCTTTGACAAGAATAGTGGGACGACAATGGAAGATCAGTTAATTGTTTAGCAAGAGATGAAGATTTTTAATTTGGATTGAATCAGTGATTATATATATATATGTGTGGAGAATAATAATCTCATCATTCATCAAAGTACATTACCGGTTGGTTTAGCTAGCTATCGATCGATCGAAATAGACCACTTCATTGAGTTCGATGACATGAGAAAAATGTGCTTTGAATTTCGTAGAATTAATTAAGTGGATATATCTTACTTAACCTTTCCAACAGTACTCTAAGATGACTTTAATTTTATTTATTTATTTTAAAAAAATATCAATTAGTTCGATTTCGAATTTAAAATTAAAAAAAAAAATCAATTTAATGATGCTGATGACGATGAAAAAATTGATCATTTTAATTATCAAATAGAATTGATCGATCAAAATTATTCGATTTTTATTGTATCAAATAAAAATTTGATGGGTCTATTAGATTATTAATGAATTGATTGCTCACCGCTATATCTTTACATTAATTGAAAAAAAAAAAAAATTGCATGCACGTCGAGCGTACCATCATTAAATAACTGCCATAAAGCCTCGATAGCCAAGTCTATGGCAGCGCATCGCGATACGTTGACACAGTCGATATTCATACAGCGACGCTCAACCGCAACGACTGTCTCCGACACTGAATTAAATGCATCTCAAATTAAATTCGCGTTGGCGACCACTTTAATTAACTCGTATACATCCATTTTTCCAATTTAATTATTCGGTGCGTTCTCCTCGTGTGTACTCCCCCACTTCAAAAATGTGCACCGGCTCATGCATCTACCTATAACTCAATGCAAACATAATTAATTGGCTAGCTGAACATTATTATTATTATATATATATATATATATTTAAATTTATTAATATCGTATATTTAAGTTTTAAACTCGATTAATTCTAAGAATCATCATCGGTCTCACCCCGTGAAAGTTTTTCATTAATCATCAAAATATTTGCAATAGAAAGTGTTCATATGGATATTTTATCGTTCAATTTGAAAAAAAAAAAATCTTATAAATATACTATAATTGAAGATCAAATCGTAAATATTTGAAAGCCGAATTAAATATTTTACCGTTGCACCGTAGTCATGGGGACATGTGCTATGACTCTCTTTAAAAGATGATGTACGTTCAGCTTAGATATTCTTCATCGTCGGTCCCATAGTTTGATGAAGAGAAATAAATTATGAGAAATATTTTTACTCGACTTAACAAACTTTACAACTCCCTGAACAATAGTAACTAATATATATTATTATTATTATTATTTTAATTAAAAAGAATATATAAGGAAATACTAATTGATTAAATTAAATGCGTATTCAACAAATGAGTGGCTGATATATATCGTGGCAGATATGATTGCTTTCAATGCTGCAGCTAGCATGGAGCGTTGCAATGTTTCACAAGAGTTTTTTTTTTTAATTATTATTATCATCCCATTTTCAATCCGATTAGCAATTGATTCAATCTCATAAATCTCTTCCAAAAAGCATTTATGGTCCGACGATCCATAAAATTTAATCTTTCACAGTCGCACGGCCGTCTCTATAAAACCGTCTAATATTGAAATCGTATTCTTTCTGTAATTAAAGATAAACTCTGGAGTCCAATTCATTCGAGATCATCCAGCTAGCATAAATTATATTTACATATATTCAATATCAAACATATCTCAATATATATAGAACTTAACTGTGTTTAGGTATGAAATGTCTCAATTACTTTGCTGTGTTGCACCGAGAGTTATTTGGAAATGTTCTTTGAAAAAATTGAATCTGTCATGAGGCCGTGGCAGTGTTTGATTGCGATCGATCACTCAGATATTCCAAAAATATTGCATCCATGTTTTGTTTGATACTTCAATAGGTGTATATGTCACTTCAAAGCATGTCACATGAAGCTTTAATTAGCTTCACTGCCTTTAATTTCGTCGAGAATAATTAAGAATTAAATCTTCCTTCTTTTTTTTTTGTCCTTTGGTGTCAATTAGTTGTATCTATATCTATATCTATTTTTAGGTTTTTAAACCATGTATTCTAAAGGATTCTCAAATAATGAAAAGATTGGATGAAGGGCTAGCTAGCTCCTTTGTAATAAAATAGTTTAGTTGTAATTATCTATGAGTTAAGCTTAATAATACTGTTCAAATTTCATAATTCTCATCGTGCTAGTGCAAATTAAGTATATATATACGCTAGCTAACAAATATATTTCATTTATGATTGTCGAGGATATATTTATCTGTCAAAATTTCAGGGACGATTCCGAATTGCAATCATCTTCTTCTTCAAACTTTTATGATAATTAAGAATCTTATTTATATTCGTGAGAAATCAAGGTGTAATTAATGAAAATTAATACACAAGTAAAAAACTTATTCTGCACTCCTTTATCAATAGAGTGTTGTTCTCTATCTTCTCCTCTATCAATTTGTTCTTGATACGTTGTTTATTTTCTATCTCCTCCTCTATCAAGATAGTACATTATGTATTTATATTGCCTTTTGATTCACATTAACAAGAATAGTATCATCTTCCTATTGATAATATATAATATGAATTTGAAACATTCATGATCTCCTTCGATTTATTACAAAATTATCTTTCCAGAGATTATAAAAGATATTCCACTGCAAATATTCTTCTTTATATAATCAATGGCTCAGGATCGAATAAATTAAATACATACATTAAAATACAAAAATCTTGCAAGTATTAATTACAAAGATGAACCTTAGGGTACGTAATATTTAAAAAAAAATCACTACTCCATTAATACAACACTTGTACAAACAAGATTTAAATGCAAATGGATTTAAATTGAATCGAAATTGAGCTCGAGATATCAAAGCTCAAATTGCAATCGAAATTTCATCGAAGAAGAAGCTAAAACAAATTGAGAGCTAATTTATAAAACTCGCTCTACTTGCTACTTAATTACTACAAAGGAGAAGAGACTTTACTCGAAGAAAATAATAATAATAATAATAATTCGATAATTATTGAGTTGGGGGAAATAAATTATATTAATTAGTGGTGGATTATTTTTTTTTTTTTTAAAAAATATGAGGATAATTTTGACGCATTAAGCAACGTATGATATATGGAAATATCAATAGCGACCCACAACCACCAGCCTCATATGCAATTAAACCCATCAGGGAGGTTCACTAAATATGATAGATTTGCTTGAACCACCACCACAGTTAATTCCACTGTTTATAGAATTTAACCCTCAAATTAATTTTAGACTTTTCTTTTTTGTTATTTTTTTTATAAATTAAATATAAAAAAAAATGCATAGGCATTGATGATCCAATCTGTTCGAAGCTAGCTAGCTGCGACAACGTCACGATGAAGACATCGTCGAATTTATTTTTCTCTGAATTTTTGCACAGCGTTAGAATTTTTTCTGATGATTCTCGTTCCGAAGGTCTCTAACAATATAATGTACTAGGTTTTTTTTTTTTTTTTAATTTGTGAATTTATAAGATATCATTATCATCGACGTAGAATGGAGCCTTGACACAATGATAAAATTATATTGTTGTCTTGTGATCAAGAGATTACGGATTTAAATCTTAGAAACAACCTCTTGTAAAAAAGCAAGATCAAACTGCGTACATTAAATTCCTTCCCCAGTATCCTGCGTAGCAAGAGTTTCGTGCACTGAGTTATAATTTTTTTATCATTATCATCGACGTGCCAGTTACATAATTTAGACCGAAAAAAATTAAATTTATATAATACGAAAATATAAGTCAAACAATATTCAAATCTATAAATCTCGTTTTAAGCTTTTTTATTTAAAAAAATGTTTAATATTCTTTATATCTTCAATGTAGATGTTTAGACAACATCCTCTGGTATATTTGTCTTTCTTTTTCTTTCCCTTTCTAATATATTTCTTTTTTTTTTTCCAAATGTTTTATTTTATTTTTAATACACACGTACGGTGCAGCCCTAGATTTAAAGATTGTGTTGCTCGAGAAAAGTATTTTGGTGAATTATTCGATGATGCATGAAATTATGTGATATGATATGACCAATTACTAAATTAAATAGACCACAGTTATATTTATGGTTTTGACCCTTTTAATTTGAACTAAATTAACACAATAGAACTAATTAAGTCCCAACTCGACCTCGCATAAATAGAATGAAAATGAGACTAAAATAAAGTAAAAAATAATAATAGCTTTTCTAAACTTATTGTTTATTTTATATTTTATTAAGGCAAAGATTTTTTTATTTATTATTATTTGAATCCACTCCACCTTTAAACATAGGCGAAGCCATCCATGGGCTAGGGTGGGCTCCGGCCCCACTCAAATTTTGAATTTGTTTCTTTCCAAATTTAATTATAAAATTTATTTTTTATAAATTTAAAATAATAAATTAAAAATAATTAATTTTAAAAATAAAAATATTAAATTAGAATGATAAATTTTATAAATATCAATATATTTATAAATTAATAAATATATTTGATATCGATAAAGTCTCATACCATATACTTGAATGATCAAATTAAAAAATTAAGTTATAAATTAAAGAAACAAGAGTCTTGAAAGTTGAGGAGCTCGAGAGGTCAGGGACTCAGAAAGTTAAAAATTTGAGTGATCAAATTAAAGAATTAGGTCATAGAGGGGACGAAAGCCCAGAAAATCGATGGTGCAAGAGATCAAGAGTCTAATAGGTTGAGAACTAGGAAGTCAGAATCTCAAAGAATCGAAAGCTTAAGAGTCGAGAATCTAAGGAGGCGAAAGTATATAGAAGTGGGACCATGAAGAGTTAAAAGTCGAGGTTGACATAATTTCATCCTTAATATTCCTTAAAGAATACTTGTCTATAAGGGAGGGTTACAATAAAGACATGTGATAGTTGCGAACATGGAAACATGCTAAAATAATATTTGCAAGGTTGGCTATATGAATGAGGGGGTTCATGCAGACGTTATTACATGATAAGGACGTAGAGTAGATTAGTTTAAAGTAGTCGAAAAAGTGTGTACACTACAAGAATATTAGGTTTTAGCGACGGAAATTTCGGTCGCTAATATCATTTAGTGACCGATTTTAATTCCGCTAATCGCTATGTCGCTAATTAATTAGCTCAAATTAAATTCATCGTTAAATTTAGAAACGATAATGGTCCGCTAATTTAGCTTAATTTTAACGATAATTCGGTCACTAATTTAGCGACGAAATGATAATTCGGTCACTAATTTAATGACGGAACGATATTTCTGTCGCTAAAATTAATGACGGAATGATAATTCCATCGCTAATTTAGCGACGGAATGATAAATCGGTCGCTAATTTTAACGACCGAAATCATCTTTCGGTCGCTAAATTAGCGACCGAAATTTAATTCGGTCGCTAAACACAATTTTACAAAAAAAAAATTTGTTTAGCGACGGAATTTTAATTCAGTCGCTATTTTAATAGGGTTTTAATAAAATAAAATTTAATATTTAAAAAACCTGTTAACATTAATTACATATTATAATAATATCTATCAACACTAATTATTTTAATACACGATTAAAATATTATACAGTAACAATTTTCATTCAAATTTTAGTATTTACATCTCAAACAACTCAACATTTTATATTTTGTAAATGACATCACAAACTAAAAACTAAAATAAAATACAATCAAATTTCAAATGCGTTCCATGTCTTGTGCAGAAGTTATTAGCTTGCTCGAGAAGTGGATCAGGAAGATTTTTTGTTTGGCCTTGGATTCTTTTATAATTTTCAGAATTCTTTAAGGAAAATAATATCTACCTCCTGAAAAAAAAAACAAATCAAATATATATAAGACAAAAAACATATAATTGTGAATTATCAATAAATTTCAAATTAGACAAGAAAAATAGATTAAAGATGAAGGAAAAGTTATTCCAGTACCGTGCAAGTGTGGCCCTAGCAATAAACCATCAAAGAAAAACTTGTCTTAACCTAATTTTTTAAAGAAACAAAGCACAGAGCATGCAAAAACTAATATAGAAATATCTACAAACCTAGAGAAGTAAAGATATACAAGTTTCCTCTGTCAAAATATAGCTCTGCAAGAATACAAGAATAATAAGAAAGTAAAACCGACAGTGAAACCAAGGAAATATAGAAAAAGTTATGAGAATGTTATCTCATCAAGCGATGAACAATCTAAATTGTTTATTTTTTGTTTAATATAAAAAATTTCGTTATTCAAAGATCGATCATTCAAAAAATGATGAACGACGATCACTCGTGAGACGGATACTATTTCATTAGATAATGAACAATTATTTTACATACAGTAGTTTTGCCAATGACTCCAAATAATTACTGATCAACCTCAGATAATTTTAAATCCCGACTATGCCCTGCCTTTAAACAACCCTAAACCCCGAATCACATACTCTAAAAAGCTCCATCTCATTCCGATCCACTCGTCTTAAAGAAAAAGGCAAAAGATTGGAGACTAAGTTTTAATCCTTCTATAGTGGCCGCATCGAATTCTTGTTCTCGGTGACTAAGGAATCAGCATCAGCCTTTGGCAGAAACAAAATTGCTCATTAATTTTAAAATCATCCAATAGCTGTATTCTTAATTTTGATCATTGTCAAAAGAATATGTTCGTTATTCACTTAATTTCACTAATTTGAATATAAAAAAAAACTGTTTAGTTTCTTCTAATAATAATAATAAAATCATTTTCCAATAAACATGCTAATTTCTCCCTTCTTTGTAGTATAAACTGCACTATATAAGCCAATGCTGCATCCTTCATTCTTTAATCATCATCGATCTCAACTCTCAACGGAGAAACACAATTCATAAAACAACACTGGCGCCGCCCGCAGCGAGGCCGACGGCGGCGCCGACTCCTCCTCCGCCGTCGCCGTCATCCACTCCACGGCTGAGTGGTCCCAGAACTGGGAGTCGCACAGCCAATCCGACAAGCTCGTAACTACGTTAATATATCTATCGATTATTAGTATATACCGGCCTCATCGCCTGGGCGCCTGCCCTCATGCGCGCATGGACAGGCGCCCAGGCAATCACTATATATATATATAAAATAAAATCAAGGGTGGAGGTAGATTACCCGAGTATTAGCTCGGGGTAAAAAAAAAATATTGTAGCATATTGTATCATTTTTTTTTTTTTTTACTGTTAAATTGCGGGAAAAATTTGAACTGTTTGTTGATTAACCTAGGAAATAGCCCGGAGTTGGCTCCGCCCGTGTATATAATATAGTGATATCTTGGGCGATGCTCTATGGGCGTTTGTGCGTGCCTATGTACATGGTGGTGCCAACTTATATCGCTCACGCCACACTCGTAAAGGAAAATGAGATTCCATTCGTTTCTGAAATTCAATTTTCCCCGTATTTTCTTCTTTGCCAGCGCAATCCAACCCTTCACTCCTTTTGATTTTCTTCCCCGGTAGGATTTCCAATTAAGTTCCGCCGGGGTCCAATCCTCGTTAATTGCCACGCCTTCGCTCCTGCCCCTCGCCATCGACCATCGCCGCGCTCCTCGCCGCATCAGTCTGACCCATGTCATGCACCCTTCCCCCTCGGTGCGTGGGTGGACGCGTAGGCCGCCATCCCTCTCGGTGCATGGGCGGAGGCGCAAGCCTCCATCACTTCGCTGTGCAGTCGGAAGCAACTCCTTGATAGTCAATGTCATCGTAGGGTAACATCCCTCTCACCGCACGCCATCTGTGAGTTTGAAACTTCACATGATTGTTAGAGACTTTCGAAATGATCAAAATCTATTGATGGACTTAGAGAGCTCCGATTGGACTCATTCCAAGTGATATAATTAAGTTTTTGAAGTGACCCAAAGTTTATATGTATCAAAAAATATAAACTCGAAATCATTAACAGTAGTGATAAGAAGATTTTCAAAGTTTATAACTTTAAAACAATTGACACACACACAAAACTTATTATAAGGATGTCAAAACTAGACATAAACACCATAAACATCATCATTATACTATCTTCTTACATTGCATGTTAATTTTCCAAAAATTCAAATCCCCTAGACTCATTAATGAATTTTGATTAAAACTCATTGATGGATCTAGAGAGCTCCGATTAGACTCATTCCAAGTGCTACAGATTTCTGAAGTACCCAGAGTTTATATGTGCAAAAAAATATTAGTTCAGAATCATCAATAGTAGTAATAAGAAGATTTTCAAAGTTTATGACTTTAAGACAATTGATACATACGCATAACTTATCGTAGGGGTATCAAAACTAGACATAAATACCATAAACACTTTCATTGTACTATCCTCTTTCATTACATGTCAATTTTTTAAACCAAATCCCTTAGATTCATCAATGGGTTTTGATTAAATCTCATTGATAGACTTAGCGAGCTCCAATTGGATTCATTCGAAGTGCTCTGAAATTTATATGTATCCAAAAATATCATGTCAAAATCATTAAAAATATTGTGGTATTGATTGTGTAAAATCAGCACTATATGTGGTGCTGGTATTACAAGATCAGCACCATGGTGGTGCTGATTTTGCAAGACCAACACTACCATGGTGCTGATTTTGCAATACCAACACCACCATGGTATTGATTTTGCAAGACCAACACCATATATAAGGCTGATTTTGTAAAATCAATACCACAATATTGTTAATGATTTCGAACTGATATTTTTGGATACATATAAACTTTAATGAGTTCAATCTGAGCTCTCTAGGTTCATCAATGAGTTTTGGTTGAAACGAGGTGAACACACCAGAAACACCTTCACCTCAATGCCCTCTTCCAGTTCATGACAATTTTTCGAAAATCTAAGTCCCATAAGCCCATCAATGAGTTTCGATCGAACTCATTGATGGACCTAGAGAACTCAAATTGAGTTGATTCCAAGTGTTACAGAGTCATGAAGTTCCTCACACTTCATCTGTGGAAAAAAAAAATTAGTTTCACTTCTTTAGCAGCAGTGATACGAAGATATTCAAACTTTCTTACTATAAGATGGCACATGCGCATCCCTTATCGTAGGGATATCGAAACTAGGCGAACACTTCAGAAACACCTTCACCGCATTGCCCTCTTCCAGTGCATGCCAATTTTACAAAAATCCAAGTCCCATAGGCCCATCAATGGATTACGACCGAAACTCATTAATCGACTTAGAAAGCTTAGATTGAGCTGATTCCAAGTGTTATAGAGTTATAAAGTGTCCCACACTTCATCTGTGGGAAAAAATATTAGATGGAAATCACTTACAATATTTTGGTGTTTATTTGGCACCACCAATATATGGGGTGCTACGAGTGTAGTCTACACGAATAAAAGTATATCATAATTTGTTCGCGGATAATTTGTTCGTCTGGTATCGGCTCAATAAAAGGGAAGTAACGCAAAGTAACTTGGGAATGAAGTTGTCTGACATGTGATTGGTTAATCACGCGAAGTCTTGATAAGTGGCGTTGAGTCACTGCTAGTTCTTGACATAGAGAATAATTGCGGGTGGATGTGGAACGCAATCGAGAACGTAAATTTTCCACTAGCGCCTCCAATTCCGCTATTCGTTGCTGGTCTGGGTTAGGCAATTCGGTCGGAGATAAGCTCCTCTTTGGGGGAAGGAAGGTTGGCCATGGAAGTAAGAATACTGGAGAAAGAAAGAGGAAATCCTAAAGGAATGCTTAGGGGGAAAGTGATGTGTAATACCTGTAAGAATATGATCTCAATTTATAGAGGAAAAAGAAGTATAGAAATCGAAGGGTTTTACATATTAAAGAGGGAATGTGGGGAGTCAGAGTTTCTAATGAAGTATGCGTCCCGAGGAGGAGGTTAGAGAAGAGGCAGGCACAAGGGAAAGACATAGAAGGAGATATAGGGTCGACATCTATCACAACTACAACTCCTGATCAAAAGTCAGCATGATAGATATCCATACGATCACGGGAGTTTAATATTTCCCAAACGGTGCACCAAACTCCCATAATTTCAACATATTTTATTGTTTTTGTTTTGCATGTATCCTAGCCACACTAAAAAAACCCCGAGCAACCCATATTTAATGTCGACCCACGTGCGTAGTAAAACACATCATTGAGCTATGTGCTTCTCTTACAGTGACTTATTGCAACGGAAGTATTCTTGCGCAACATCAGAGGAAAAATATTCGAAGAAATTTCTGAATAACCTCTCGGAGTATGTTTCTCATTAAAATTGGCCAATAGAATTTGCATAACTTGAATTGTCATCTTCTCCTCAAAGTATTCTCATGATAGACAAGTTTTTGTACATCCTGAGGTTTCGATAAAAGTTATTATTTATAAGTTTAGTTATTGTTTTAAGATGAATATATTAAATTTAAAAATAGACAACACCCAAATACCTTCCACAATATCATCTTTTACATAATAACCGTCTTGGTTGTTGGTATTATTTTCATAATTCTGACAGCATAAAGTGTATGGGAAGGATTAATTGTACTGTCAATTAACTTAGACTTTTAGTTTAGGGTTGCAATTTAATAATTGCGATGTGCAAATAAAGTTCGACCCGTAAAATTTAAATCCGATTCTGTACACCCTACTAGTACATTTTAAAAGACCATCTCTTATGTAGGTATCGACCACACTTGGTTGTCGATTTTCTGACCTGTCTCTCAACGCTCCGTTAAGTGATCGTTGTGGCGCTCGGATTTCGTGTCGATTGTAAGTCCTGAATATTACATAGCTTCATTGGTGTAGCTCATATTGTTACTGACCTAATTTTCAATGGTAGTAGAATGTGAAATAATTAAGGGTTTTGCATTTGTCGTCGGGATATTATAGGGTTACGGTTAGGGTTTAGGGTTTTATTCGTCAGGTGACAGAAGCATGTTTCCGATGCATGTTGGGTATGTTTGGATGAAAACCAATAATGGTTCAGATTTTACTACATCACAAGCAGTGATCCTGTTTTTTTTTTTTCACTTGCAACACCATACTATGGTCACCACATTAGGCCTCTAAGACCAACAATACAACATTATGATTCATTGCATTTCTCTAATGGATTGAAAAAAAATGATTCATACCATTAATTTATATTAAAGAATATTAACTCCTTTAATTTTAAGTGCTACTCTTTTATAGAGAGTCGGTTTCACTCGTCGACAATGGAAGAAAATGAGTCCGGTGCTAAGTTATACATTCTTGAACTTGTAGATGATCGAAAGCCAAAAGTTGGTATGCAATTCTCATCACTAGAGGAGGTATTTTCATTCTATAACCAATATACACGTGAAGCAAGATTTAGTGCAAAGATAAACAATAGCAAGAAAAATAAGATCACACAGGAAGTTGTGTAGAAAAAAATTGTATACTTTAAAGAAGGTCAAACAGATAATAAACTTGAAAAAAGTAATGAAGAACAAGGAAAAGAGCATGTGGAGAAGTTAGAACTGATTGTAAGTCATACATATCACTTGTTAAAGAGTAAACTGGACCTCATTCGGTTGTCAGTAACTTCATGGAAAGTCATAATCATTCACTCTCGACTCCTTCAAAGGTGCATTTGTTACGATCACATCGTAATGTTTCTACAACAAAAAAAAAAACATTGACTCAATAGTTTTTAGAGGTCAATGTATCAACTTATCAACAAATGAGATTATTCGATATAGAGTATGAAGGTCTCTAAACAGATATGTTGAATAGAAAGAGATATTAGAAACTTTGAAAAAAAAAATTAACAGACGAATAAAAATGTCTCTATGCTAAAATATTGATTGAGTTTTTGGGAGAATTTGTATGAATTTGTATGAAATTAACAATATAATTTCACAGAGTAATTTTTCTGCATGTGTTGTTGTCTGAACTTTTTGGCCACCTTAAATTTTCGGCTGTTTTGAAAATATTTGATGCCACATTTGCTTCATAACTTGAAGAATGAGAAAGACATTTTTTCTTTTTCTTAAAGAAGCATTGTGTTTAAAATATTTGGTGACTTCTGAGTGCTGACATTATAATTGTCTGCTATAGTACTTTAAACAACCCTAAACCCCGAATCACATACTCTAAAAAGCTCCATCTCATTCCGATCCACTCGTCTTAAAGAAAAGGCAAAAGATTGAACACTAAGTTTTAATCCTTCTATAGTGGCCGCATCGAATTCTTGTTCTTGGTGACTGTGGAATCAGCATCTGCCTTTGGCAGAAACAAAATTGTTCATTAATTTTAAAATCATACAATAGCTGTATTCTTAATTTTGATCATTGTCAAAAGAATATGTCCGTACGTTATTTACCTTAAAAAAAACTGTTTAGTTTCTTAATTCTAATAATAATAATAAAATCATTTTCCAATAAACATGCTAATTTCTCCCTTCTTTATAGCATAAACTGCACTATATAAGCGTATGCTGCATCCTTCCTTCTTTCATCATCATCGATCTCAACTCTCTCAACGGAGAAACACAGTCCATAAAACACGGGTCACCTCTTCTCCCGCCTCTTCTCCCGCCTCTTCGGCAACGCCAACCGCAGCGATGGCGACTCCGCCGTCGTCGTCATCCACTCCACGGCGGAGTGGTCCCAGAACTGGGAGTCGCACAGCCAATCCGACAAGCTCGTAACTACGTTAATATATCTACTAATAATCGATATATATATATACAATTTGTTTTTGATTTGTTAACTATTGGTCGTGATCGATCAAGATGGTGATCGACTTCTTTGCGACGTGGTGCGGACCATGCCGAGTAATCGAGCCGGAGTTCAAGGCGATGTCCGCCCAATTCCCGGCCGCCGTCTTCCTCAAGGTCGACGTCGATAAGCTTCAGGTCAATAACTATCCATGAACAATAAAATGACGACGATGATGAAAAACGATGAGTTCTAACTTCCTCGCTCGTTTTGGCCCTTACAAATTAATGATCGTTCTGGTGGATGCAGAATGTGGTGCAGCAATGGAGAGTGGAGGCGATACCGACGTTTGTGCTGGCGAAGAGAGGGGAAGAGGTGGACAGGGTGGTGGGTAGCAAAACGGAAGAGCTCAAGGAGAAGATCCGACTCCATCTCAGCAAGTGAAGTTAATTGGTTACTACTCGCGTTCAAGGGTTCTTATGGAAATCGAACTCATGTTAATTACACGAATCGAATGAGAGAATGGTGTGAATTTATGCATGGTATATATTCCTGATCTAAGAATAAATGAAGAACGGATCAAAAAGTGAAAAAGAAAACATCAATCGTTAATTATTTTTCTCTTCATTACATTAACATTTACTAAGAAAGAATCTATACTTGAAGTTTCATTCTTCTTCTTCTTCTTCTTCTTTTTTTCTGGTTCTTCTTTCTATTTTCCTTTTCAAAAAAATGTGATTGTAGCAGGCTCGATTCTATTCCTTATCTACAAGCATATATATGCAACATGCGTGAAAGATGGGACAATAGAATGAGATTTATATTTCCTGATAAATTATCAAAACTCAGTGCCAATCAATACCAGTAATTTTCGTATCATGTTCATGAAGAATCGAGGGGATGCCAAAGGAACAATTATCTTTTCAAGGTCTAATTGATCATACTATGCAAGTGTATGGCAATATAATCTGTTCCAGAAAAAAAAAAAAAAACAGAATAAATTGAATCATAAGTTCGCTTGTTTAAAATTACCTTGCACATGTATCAAGTGATGATAAGAAGGTTATTCTCATTTCCATTGTGGCGAGTAACGGGCCGAAGTGGGTCGACCTTCCATACCCCATCGACAATGAACTTAATCTGCAAACAAGAAGTTCTATGTTGATCTGCAAAAGAAAAGGTGGAGCTAATCTAGCAAATGCAGCTGCTTCTGACCTCATAACTACCGGGATATAATTTCAGATACAAAGAAAAGATGCCAGAACTTGATGATTCCATCCTTCTCTGCATGATATTACAATGATTCTTAGTTTCTACCGAACATTCATGTTATAATTGTACAACAGCCAAATTCATAGATACGTAAGATATATAGCATTTCCAAGGCTACATGAAGAAATCTACTGCAGAGAATGATTTTGTATTCATGTTAGTCGATTGATGATCTCGTCCTGATTTCCAAGAGAGTGATGCAAACAAAACGGAGCAATTTTAAATAAAATAGTCCATAAAAACAAACTGATTAGGGGGTCTAAAATATATCTACTAATCTATTTTGGCTGAAACCTAATGATGTAAGATTTTTGAAAAGAAAATCTATATAAAAGGTCCACTGAATTGTTCAAGGCATTCAATTAATAATAGACTTACAAATTAATATGCATCCCGTGATCAATGTTCTAGTGTGTCAAGGCAGTGATCTCCTCTACTTACCATATCCATGATATGGAGTTAGCATCACAAATTAGATTGCATACCATGATTAAACAACAGATGATGCATTACAAATTAAATCGCATCTCATGATCCATGTTCTTTTGCGTCAAGCCAATGATCTACTTGCCATTATCCATGATATGGAGCTAGCATCACAAATTAGATTGTACACCATGGATAAACAACAGATATTGCCCATCACAAATTAAATCATGTCTCATGATCAATGTTCTAGTGCGTTTAGGAAGTGATACCTCTATTTACCATTATCCATGATATGGAGCTAGCATCACAAATTAGATTGCATACCATGGATAAACAGAAGATATTGCATCACAAATTAAATCGCATCTCATGATCAAATGAAGGTGTATAGGCTAACGACACAACTAAACAACATACATAGCAATGTGCATGCCAGTTATACGAGTACTCCATTGTATGTAGATGCACAAACAATTGAAGGCGTCAAAATGAAATTTCAGCATTTCTTCATTGTTTATTGTTTAAATGGATAGATTTCAATAGCGACAAGGCAAGTGTAATACATGCAAAGCTACTGAATAATTGTGTAATACATGTAAAGTTTCCAATTGATTGAGAAACATAATTGTTCAACAAAGGAATTGAATAATGGAAGTAAGTGCAGAAAGAAAAAAAATTGTACAAAAACAATCTGCCAAAAAAGTATAGCTAGTGACAAAACTATTAATAGGGATTTTAGATAACAAAATGTCATAGAAGAAAAAAAAACCTGATTAGTCCATCCATCAAATGAGCCAGCTAGTGAAACCTCTGAAGCGGAATTTGACCAAACTATGCAGACAGAACGAAGTAAGCTTAGAGTAATTTGAGCTGAATCAAATTTTTTCCGTTTCTCATCCACCAATTTCTTTGCTTCTCTGTAAAATGTTGATCTGATCATTGCCGAGCACTACGATGTTAGAATAAGATAAAAACAAAAGATCCAGATGAGAACATTAGATACATAATCTCAAGTGTCATCTTTCCTTCAAGTATTGCCATCCTTGCCCTAATGGACCTCAGCTTATCTCGTGCGTTAATAATATCTGTCTCTTGATATTCCAAAGCATCAGAGAGCTTATGCATTTCATCCATTGAAATTTGTTGGCCCTGAATTAATCATATACTGAATGCTAGTTGCAACGGGGAAAATATGCTGGAAGAAATCCTTTAACCAGATTAATAGAAGGGGCACAAACTTTCATGAAAAATTTATTCACTGCACTAACATTAAACCTTAGTACTTGTTCTTTTGGTAACAGAGCAAAATGGCAGCAGTATTGCATCAAATATTAAATTAAAATAATAGAAACCTCAACATAAAAAACTAAAAGAGCTTAGCCCTGAATTAGATCTTTGTGCAATCAGACCTCAATGAAACTACTAAAAATTCATGAAAACAAAAGAAATAAAGAGATCGAGTAAGGGTCTATTACAATTCATCAATGCAAAGCTTATGGATAGGAAATATTATATTGATTAATGAGATAACCATTGTATGGGTGTATATGCATAGGATTCTAGACATAACCTTACATGAGACTAAACCACAATAGAATATCTTATTGACCCTGGTATCTCAATACTCCCCTCAACCTGGAGTTTAATATTGTCTATGCCCAGATTGTTACATGAACTCCTGTAAATAAAACATAGAGTAGACAAAACAGTCATGAAAAGAAAACATATCTACCCGCAGAAGCAAAACTTATATAGCTAAGGAGCGTGAAGTCAATAATCCCTTTGGCCTTGATTAGCAAAGTTGATGGAGCACACACGCAACAACCCTTGTGTCCTAGGACCAACGCAGCAAAAAATGTATTCAGCCTCAAATCGACACATTGTTAAAGAGAGGCAAAAGAGAAAAAGGATGAAGAGAAGTCAAAGGAACTAATCTCTCGAGGGAACCTCTCCTTAGAGTGGTAGTTACATTAGCATGGAATAACTAAGGAAGAAGGAAAACACTCAAATCTCCTAAAAGAAAGATGGATGGATACAGATTGCAAGATAGATAGATAGATAGATCATAGATAGAAACCACAATATGAGCTTTTGCTAAACTTTAGCAACATAAGTTCAAAAAGTAGTTTAAAAAATCATTCTATTCTAATCAGCATGAATAAAACATCCCATTTTGCTTGCCAACCAACATGTAAAACTAGGTTGAACAACTGAAACAGGCGAAGCAACTTCCAATTCTGAGGCAACCTCTTCAATAGTCGCACTACAATGTGACACGACTCCTTCGATCATGACAGGAAGGCAAGGCAAGGCAAAGAGAGAGGCAACATGAGATTAGAGCCAAGGGAGACAAAAAGCAATCGAGCAACACAACATGGGCGAGGTGATGCGCGGTGAGGCACAAGTGAGGCAATGAGCAATCAAGCAACCCAACACTAGTGCGGCAATGAACAATTGAGCAACACAGCATAGTGAACTGTTGCTTTTTCCTCTTGGGTATTTCCCCCTCCTCTTCAGCAGTTAGGTTTAGCACTTGGCACAACCACTAACACTGGATCCCACAAGACCGGCACATCTTAGTTGGGTTTTAGGTGGTGCATATGCAACACACAAATAGAATGAACACTAGCTGACATTTTTGAACAGACTTCTCCTTGCAGTGCATCAGCATCACATGAAAAGCTGAAGAAAGAAGGAAATCGCCTGATGAGGACCCTAGGGTCAATAAAGACAACCTGTCAGCAGCATAGAAATATAAGAGTGGGGTATGAGATATGCTGAAACAAGGAAAAACAAAAAGTTGGCTGTAATTTCAAGTAAAAAAAGAACAAATGTGCACAGAGTCCCCTTTGTCAACAAAACTAAAAAGGAAGAGTGATCAGACTGTACTGCTGAAAATAGTATGCTTGATGAATTTAGAGAGGAAGAACAAAGAATAAAGGTTACAAAGAATTATGTGCTACTTGAAATCTGATAATCAGCAAAAACTGGGGGAAAATTCAACAATTAGAAACCAACAGATTGAAGATAGTCAGAAAAGGAACCTGGATCTATGAATTCCGCACAGACCCAGGAGAAAGCATATTCATTGATATCAGCAGGAAGTGAGAAAGTGCAGCAAAAATTTCAGTAAACAAGAAATTCCAGCATAAAGATATGTAAATCAAAATTTGTTGCAAAGCAATACCTTAGTTGAAGGTGCCGCTAGGCCTACAGGAATATTAATTATAGATTGATCCTCGTCAAATGGAATTCGTGGAATGGCATGACACTTTAAGGATCAAAATGTAAGGCAATCATGATTAGGGAACCATGAAGGATGTAAAAGAAAGGATAAGAACTTAGATGAGAAACAGGAAGGTGTGTGCTCATACAGCATGGAGTTGTTTAGAACTCTAGATACTAAGCAATCATAACTACACTGGTAAAAAGTGCAACCTACCAACAATTTTTCAAACCTATGGACTGCGGTATTAGGAGGTACTCCAATTTTGTTTCCATAATACAACTGTTGCTTTCTTGTTTCTAAGGCGAGAAGTCAATTCCCTTCTATAGAAGCTTGCTTTATATCTGGCTGCAACAAAAAGGTTTTAACTCTTTCCTTGTCTCAGTTTCAAAAAGGCAAATATACAATAGGTAATAAAAGTCTCCTGAGACAGCATTAAAAAAAGAGCTATTACCTTTTTTCTCCTTTTTCTTCCAATCTATTTCTTTTTCTCGGGATGACACATAAATGCCACTATGGTGTCAGGATAAACCTTGTCTCCAGCATAAGTTTTTGTTCTCCAATTGTCATTACTCAAATTTATTAATTTTATGTGTAAAAAAGTGTGGTTACGCAGCACACAAATGAAAACTGAAAGGTTTCGGTTTCAACAAGTGGGGAACAGCAAGCAACACTGTTAGGATGCTAGGAAACGATCTGAAACTAGGACATTTACACTCTTGCAGTCTTTGCGGTGTAGTTCATAATTGTGGTTCACATGATGCTCAGATTCCCTAGTTTTGAATAGTTTTTTTTTAATAAGGAAATTTTTAGAAGCAGGGTCTATACAAGACAAGAAATTTCAAAATATTGGGAAGGAGCGCCCTAAATAAGGCAGGGAATCTCCATTTCAACAAGTAGTAAGAAACTACAATTTACTCAAAAATAAAAGTGGAGTCAATTACATACCTCCTGCAAAGAAACATTAATTCTGGACCTAAGTAACTTCAGTATTGAGGCCAGATCTGATTCCAACTGCTCAAGGCGTACACCTATCTCACTTTTGCCAAATACTGAGTCAATTTTGAGTTTACTAATTTCTGCTGAATTTTGAGAACGCTTATACTCCTGATTCTTTATATCCTTAAAGACGTTGCAATCTAGTGCCTTGTTATACACAGAATCAGAAGGAACAATATCCCCAGCTGTTAAGCACAAGTAAGGTCATAAATTAGAATATATGATTGTCGTACAAACTTGAACCATAGTATATACAGTGGTAAGTTATCGTTAAATTGTAATATGTGTTTGACGGAGTTGAACATCATAACAATGAAAACTGGTTTAACTTGACGATATCAAGGGATTAATTTCTAGCATTGCTACCAAATCATTTACCACTATAACTAAAGTAAATGTTGATATCATGAAGGTTCATCTCCTTGGCATTTGTGTAGCATACGAAGAAATAATAGATCAGGCAAGAAAAGCTATCCCATCTCTTTCGAACAAAAGAAATTCACCTGTGTCTAAGACATGTTTGTCATCCATGGATGATGCCCTTCCAATCTCAATGAAATCTGCTAAAGACAAATTCCTTTGTGATTCCATCCTCCTCAACATTCCTCCGCCAGTCGCAGCACTCTCTATTTCCCTTTCAATAGACCAAAACAGCAAACCAGTTAAATCAAAAGCGTGAAGGGAAAAAAAAAACAATATGTCATAAAACAGTTCTTCTCACGTCAATCTTCCTGAAGAAGAAGACACCGAAAGATCCTCTTCAGACTCAAGAACACTATCGCCGATGGCATCATTCTCCCATGAACCATCAAAAAATACTTCTTGGAACCCTGCACTATCTTCTGGAGCCTCCCTGGAAACGGACTTCGTCTCGGTGGGCACATCCTCGCTGTAACCCCACCCAAAGGCAAGCCAACCGCCGTGGAAGGAGATCGCTTCCACGAGATCAGACCTTCCCGCTGCAATCAGCTCCTCTCTAGTGGGGAAATCGCTGAGATTCCCAGCCTTGCGCATGAACTCGTAAATCTGGGCCTCCAATTCCACCGTTCCCCGCATCATCCCGGACGCACCATTTTCGTCCCGAGTCGTGCACCTCTTTGACCATCGTAACGTATCAGAGAGCCATAAAAATGGAAACTTGGAGCCAAATGGATGCAGGGGAAGAAACTCTAGATATCTCCAGGGCGAGGGCAACGACGAGAAGGAGAAGGGGGAGTGCAGGAGAACAGATGGGAGCCCGCAGGGGCGGCTACGGCGCAAGGAGGCGGAGGACAGGACGAAGACGACGGAGGGAATGGAGGATGCGAGGAAACTCATCCTGTGCAGCATTCCGCCGAAGCCTTTGGGAGTGCCCCAGCGAACTGCTCGAACTGAAGGGAGGGACCATGCTTTCTTCCATTCCTTGTGGTGGAAAAAAGGCGCGGTCATATAATTTAGTTAAATTAAATTATAATAAAAAGTAACAAATAAGTAATTTTTTTAAAACTGATTTCTTTTCTTTTTTTTTAAAAAAAAACACAACAGGTCTACCATTTTCTTTCTTAATTTGTGGATAAATTATTATAAAATCTAATCGTGCCTTTCCAAACCATTTCAAATTTTGATATTTTTTTATCCAAAATTCATTGATAAATTACTGACAGAATTAATATTTTTGTAAACGCGAAGGATTGCTTTTTACTTTTTTTAATAAATTTTATATAAATTTTAATACGGTGATTTATTTAACAGCGCATGTGAATTTTAGAAATGTTCAAACAATACTTTATATTTTCATATTTATCAAATAGTGCATTTAATTCTCTTTTTACTCCTCTCGTCAAAAAGATCTGCACCACTGTGATGCTAGAATTACAAATCTTAACACCACTGTAGTGTTGAGATTGTAAATTTCAGCACCACGGTGGTGGTGCTGGAATTGCAATACAACTGTGATGTTAGAATTTGAATTCACAGTATTACGTTTGGGAATTTCACTGTGTTGCAGATCTATTTAGCAGGAGGGGTAAAAAGGAAATTAAGTGTGATAAATTACCGATTTTAATACATTCGAATTCTATCAAGATGGACTATAAATTTCTTTGAAATCGAAAAGATCCATTCACATCGTGAAAAAAATCTGATTTCGAACGTAATTCGAATTCATTAGTTATAGATTTGAAATATTAATTTCCATTTTAATTTTCTTTAATTCGTTCAAATAACGAGGAGTCTGCAAGCAAAGAAACTAGTATATAATGCTTTGTCTTTCCTACCAATACCAAATCTAATTATGAAATAATCTAATTAACCTAGCTAGTAATTATCATCGTATGGTAGGTCAATACTCCTCATAACTTTTTACTCAATACATAATATTGATAATTAAAACTTAAACTTACTAATTACAAAAAGAAAGAAATAAAGATCGCCTTCATTTTAAAAATGGTAAATCAATTAAGAGTTTCATCAGTAGGTGTCACATTATAGATATTCTTAACTCTAAAATTGTTAGTCAAGAGGTTGTTTTTTTTTTGTCTACTATTAATTTTCATCTTAAAATTTATATAAGTCGATATGAGAAACACATTCTGAATTTAAGAAATGAATCACTTTAAATAATAATTATTGGAAAGTATTCGACAACAATAAATTATTTATCAGAAAGCATTTATACTCTCACTTTACTTTTTGTCTAGCAATATTGTAATTTATGAATTTTGATATTTTGAGTAACGCAGCATCTGTCCAGGCTCGCATGCACTTGGGAGCTCAATATTATTGAATTTAATTGAATTTTGATCGCAATTTGATTGTGATTCGTGATTGTAGTTACAATTAAATTAAATTTCAATCAAATTGTGTTCGAAATTTGATCATAATAGAACGATGCATGTGCCCCTCTGGATTCAACCATTGGTTATAATGTCATTCACTATCGATACGGAAGGAATCAAATGTTGATAATCGTCGGAACGCGATGTCGCACACGAGCACGCACAGGAGAATCGTGTAGGATAAAAGTTCTCATGACTTATAATGGAAGTTAGGATAAAATTTTTCCTTATAGATATATCTTCAATTTTATCATTTTTTTTATTAGCACTATGTTTTTAAACTTTCGAATGATCGGTTCGACTCCGTGAATCTCTTGTAAAATTTCCATCGATCACTGAGAATAAATCCGAAAGTGCTCGTGATTGGACGATAAAATCTGATAATATTGTTCAATATTAAAATCGTACTCGACTTGCGAAGACAAACTTTCGAGTCCAATCTATCGGAGATTAACTAGCACAATTTTTTTTATATATATATTCAAAGATGTCATTTTCATACCCTTTGGATCAGTGTCGTATTCATATCCATAATTTTGCAAAGATGTGGATGTCATTCCTGGCCTCATTATCTTCAATTGAACATTTTTCTTATTCGTTAGAAGGAGCAATAACAAAAAAAAAAGAGGATAAAATTAAAACTCAATTTCTCTTGCAGAGGATGACCATGACTAAAATAAAAATATTATGCTCTTAAATATGAAGATTTAGGTGGCGTTAGTTATTATGTTTTGTTTGGTGGGAAAACTCATTGTGCAATTAGAAGTTTATTAAAATTAGTGTAATAGCATCCTTCATCCATTTTATTCATGCCCTTTTAGTATAAAAACGAAAGGACATTTCCAAAACAAATAAGAATGACATATCAATTGTCTAGGCAGATATGATACATTAATAAAACACTTAAAGGTAATAATAAAAGAACTAAAATTTATATATATATATATATATATATATATACTACACAACTCATCCGTAACATCTGAGCTTCTTGATTATCCACCGTCTAATCCCTTAGGGCTCAAGGATTGAGATATAATACACAAGCGATCAACAGTACATAATGAAAATGCTCACGGATAAATTATATAAAATAACATTTGTATGTAAATATATACACACACTGCTTGACTATTTGTGTGTGCAACATGCATGATGAGGAATACCTATTGCAGTTCCTCATCAATTCTTTCATCATATATATATACGAATTTAATATGTTGGGTGATGAGTTGTTGTGCTTGTGAGCGACTGTAATCCGTCATCTATTCCGTCATGCACGATACCCAATCTATCGTCCGATCGCGCAGAATGTGAAAATGCATAGTAATTCTTCTCCTCTGCGCCTGAGCACCCCCTCCGCACGCCCAAGCACTCATCACTTAGCATCGTTGGAATCCAATCGAATCACAACCAAACCGGACACATCCTGGCGTCGTGGCCGCAATCAAGTCGAATTCTAATCCAATTACAATCGAAATCCAACTCCAGTCATATCGCGGTCCGATTCTGGCCCAATCGCGATTGAAATCTGATCAGATTCTGACCCAAAATCCAAGGCAATTGGACAACACAGACAAATCCATGGGGTTCGAGCGTTGAACTATAGTGCGCACAACAACTCGACAGTGAAAGAATCGTACAACACAAGGATGAAGCAATGATGGGATCGGATAGTCGCATATGCTCATGCACGAATCAGTCATCAATCTCCTCCCTTCTCTCTATATACAATATATAAGAATATTGTTTTACTCAATTTTCCGTGAGCACCTCCATTATCAATCGTCCAATTCTCTAGAGTTCAAGGATTGAACTATAGTGTTCATCCGATAGGACGATAAATAATAAAGATGTCCAAGAATATTCATGAAAGAGTTGTATAGATGATCATTCCTCTATATAGTAAAGAAAGAAAGAGATGGAGTGTAGAATAAAAGAGAATGAGCAGTATCTTATAGCAATCCACAAAAGGTTGAAATCTCTAATCTAGCGGCCCCCTTCGGTCCGTCCTATGACTATTGTGAGGGAGGTAAATCACGAAAAATCCTGTGAACTATGACGTAGTGACCAAGACATGTAGGGATCACCTGAATCCAACAAAAAAAATTTAGATCTTTTTCGAAATCGATCTATATCTTATCCGCAAATACCACCATGTTGTAGCCACTACACCCTATAGCAATGCCTACGAGTATGGAAGTCCTACCAACTCAATTTAGCACGCTTACTGAAGGAAAGCCCTATAATTAACAATTAACAAATCCCAAAGCCACCAATGATTTTGCTCGCTCAACTGCAGCTACTCAGCTACCTGCCTTCTGCTTCATGATCTCCCTTAAAGACGAACCAACGACATCAGCATGGCGGGTACTAATTTTTTCTGCACTAGGACACCATCATTGATACATTGCCAAAGCAGTAGTACTCCTCCCACACCAACCAATCCTTGCCACTATAATATAATCGAAAGCGGAACTATATTATCACTTTCCAACTGTAGAATTCTCCATCATATGGACAGCTCTGGCCAAAAGCATCAATTAGGGATGAAGAGTTTGATAGGGAATGGAAGGCACAAGGAGCAGCAGCAGCAGCTAGCCAAGAGGAGCAGACATGGCTGCGCCGGGTGCTTTTGCTGCAGCTCCAGGCCCAGCGTCTCCTCCTGTGACAGCAGCACCAAGAGCTCTGATGACTCTGACCAGCTTGACGCACTGTCTAGCCTTGCACATGGCATGGTGCAGGCGCGGCTGGAGCAGATGGTCAGCCAACATGGGGATCCAGGTGTTCACCACCGGCGAAGAATGAGCTCTGCCGCAGGCGAAACAAGCAGCAGTAGGTGCATTCTGTTGATCGCCATGGACAGGAGGTCTTATGACCCCAAGGGGGACTTCAAGATGTCAATTCTGGAGGTTATCACGTCCAGAAGGATAAAGGAGCCAAACGAACTCCGGAGTCTCTTGAATTGCTACTTGTCGATGAACTCCTCGGAACAAAGGCCTGTGATCCTTGAAGCCTTCTATGAAGTGTGCTCCAGTCTTTTCCATTGTAGAGATTAGTAGAAAGCTACAACAGAGGCTTGTGATCCTTGAAGCCTTCTATGAAGTGTGCTCCAGTCTTCTCCATTGTAGAGATCGGTAGAAGCTAGAACAGGAGTGTAGAGAAAGATGCAATCATCTGTGAAATAAATCCTGTCCAAGTAACTGTAATGAATGCTATGTTTAAGGTTGTCGATACTCTTACCCTTCACTATTTAGCAGCATTATTGTTCACGCAGGAATTACAAAGGCGTCAGCTAGGAAAACATACTAAATAGATGCCTGAAGCAATAGAAAAATATTGAAGATACAAAGATTCTGCGCAATGTAGCTTGCATCTTCCTTCATCACACCTGGAGCATAATCTTAATGTAGATCTGCCAATAAATAATGTAATCAGAAAATAAACAGTTCCAACCACAAAAAGTTAAAAACAATACCAAGAAATAATGAAGCCAACTTCATTCTTCCGACAAACAACTATTAGAACAATGTAGCTTGTAGCAGCTTCAAATGCTTCTGCTATCTGTAAACACTGCAAATATCATACTCGTAGCCTGAATCTTAATGATAACAAACATGCAGCACCAAGAGAGTGAAAAAATATTCAAGATCACAAAGTAAAAACAAACAAACAAACAAACAAACAAAAGGAAAAGGCATTCACCAGTATACATGAAAATTTCACCAATCTTTAAAGCCGCATATGCTACAACAAGCACAAAAAAGAAGAAATTGGGAAAGACTACTATGTGGGAGCCAATCTTAGACAACAAAAGTAATAAAACACAATTTGATTTTGATAGAGCAAAAAAGTAGCTTCCGCAAAAGATTAGAATTCACCAACCTAACGGCTCCCACTGACCTGCCCCTTGATGTGGTAGCCAAGACACGTAAAAATCATCTGAATCCAAGAAAAAACTTTAGACCTTCGAAATAGCTTGAAATGTCAGAAGAAGCGCTCCGTACATAAAGGAAAGAAAATGCACCAAAACTTTGTTTTAGTATCACAACCAAAACTACAAGAAACAAGAGGTCCACATCCAGTAGGCACAACAATTATACTTGAAAAAAAAAATCCAGACCAACACCAGTCTATTATGGCCTCTAACTGATATTCACATTCATCTTTGAATAAAAACAAAGTTTGAAAGAACTCGACACCAGCAGCATCCTCAGATTGCATTCGATCACAGGAAAAAGAGATAGAGAGCAAGGACCCTTAGCTATTCTAAGGTCTTGAATTACATATATGAGGCAATTGCATTTGTAAAACTGGTGCCCCTACTCCTCCCATGTTCACCTCCACTATTCCACCGGGAATGGAGTTGTATTGCTGCCTGCATCCAGGACAACGACCATCTTCCTCGAGAATTCTCTTGTGGCAGAATAGGCAAAGGCGAAAGCCACATGAACAAGGAAGAAAGTTTGAATCTGTCAGATCTAGATCCTCATAGCAGATAGGACAGGGAATTGGCAGGGGAAGGATGCCTTTTTGTTGGGAGACCCGATGGTCCCGGCCTGCATTCGCTGGAAAAATCCACTGTTTTGAGATAGTAGGGAGGCTTGGAGGACGAGATGCGTCGTCTGGCCTCCATGCTCTTTTGGTGTTATGGATGGGCTCCGGCTTTGTGGCACTCCCTCCTAAAGGGGCCTCAACTGGGATACCAAGTGTGGAAGCTGCCTCAAAGGGAGTAAATTCTCGAGCAGAACGATGAGTATGATTGACAGAATCAACATCCTCAGTCAAGGCGTCGGCAACCGCCTCCCAATCGTCAAAGACTACGTTTTCTTCTTCTCTATTTTCCATGTACTCTTCCTCTTCGCCATCGCTGGTGATACTCGACGTGGAACCCATGCTGCTACTTCTGCTGCTTCTACTAACGCCGGAAGAGATATTCCTTCTATGATGATCGCCTACAGTTGGCTTACGGAATGGGGAATCCTTATCCCTGCATTCATGCAAGGAGGTAATGCCATCTCGGCATTCTTCTCTCACCGTCCCTTTTGTAGTCAGGGGAGGAACTTGTAAATGAAGAGCGGTGGTCAAATTGAAATCATCATCCTTATCCTTACCTGATCCAGCATAGAAAAGAAAAAAAAAACGACATTTTTCAGGAAAAAAGAGAGAGAGAGGAAGATTCAATGTTAAAGATCGCTCATGTCTCAATTCCAGAACACACAAAGGGGGGAAATCGGATCCGAACCATGAGAGAGCCATTGCTCACGTCGCGCATCGAGTTTGCATTGCTTCAGCTTCGCAGATCGATTTGTCTAATGAACAAAGTTTTCAATCACTCACAATATGGATCATTTCAATGGCATAACATTAAAAAAAAACACAACTTTAAAGTACCCGCTTCTTCCTGCCGGCCACCATCAAGGGAAGCGAAGAAACGTTAGCCATCGCGTCGTAACCCATCGATCGGTTCACCTCCCGAGTCCTCCTTTCCTCTTCTATTAGAAAACCCTAAAAACGGCCAAGAGCGAGTAACGGTAGCGGTTTCGCTATCTTCCTGAGAATATAATATGAATGCCTTGTTATCTTATATAGATCTTCTGCCCTAATATAAATGGACGAGATTGATGTTAAAAAACTGTCCCTTAATAGATCTAAATTTGCCGACTAATGCTGAGCGAAATGCAATGAGCAAGGCTAATTCTGGAAAGGTTGTTTAAATTGGTAACGTCTTGTGGACTACCTTTCCCGCCCATGTGGAGCCCGAGGACACGAAGCAGTCATCGCACGAATAAGTGATACGAGTACTTTTTTACTGTGCATCCCATTAATATATATATATATATATATAATGGTTTGATCCAGATCGATGTAAAACAAATCCTTAGTTAATAATATTGTTATAAAAATTTAAAATTTTAATCTTTGTTTTAGTTTTCAGTTTAGCACGAGACTAAACAAGTTTTTTTTATTAATAAATAACACGTTCTTTTGGGCCATTTTTTTGGCCTTTTGCCTTTTTCCGTGTGATTTTTTTTTTTGCAATTCCAAATGTATAGTAAATCTTAGAGAATAGAATTTTTTTTTTAATGAGAAAATGAATGTTTTTCATTTTCGTTTTTCAAAAAATAAAAAAAATACTTTTTAGAAAATTCGAAAACATAAAAAAAATCATTTTCTATTTTCATTTTCTAAAAAAATAAAAAAGTATTTTCTGAAAAACTGAAAAAAACATAAAAAAAATATTTTTTATTTTTTAAAAAAATGAAAACGAAAAATAAAAAAATTTCTACGAATCACAAATGCTCCCTTAATATTTTATTTGAGAAACTCACTACTTAAAACTCAACAAAACCTCTATTTTCTGTGGAATAAGTGAAATAAATGATTTTTTAATCAATAAAAATTTTCTTTCTTTCTTTTCTATGGGTTTTTCTGAGGAAAAAGAAAATATATTATTATTATTATTATTATTATTCTATTTCATATTTTAATTTAGTACACAAAAAAATAAAAATTTATTCATTTCCAAATACTTTTTTGAAACACAATTTATACCTGCTCAAAAAACAACCTCTAAAATATTCAACATATTTACATTTCAAAGATAAAATGACATGAGTTATTTTAAAAAGTAAAACTACTAGAGTTTGATTTATTTTATTTTTTTACAAATACTTCAATAATTTTTAAAATTAAGACGGTAATCTAAAAAATTGATTAATAAGCTTCAAATGTGATATTGTTAACTGTGCAATTTAGGAACAAAGCTATTTTAGAACTAATTTAATTTCTTCCATCTAAATTCAAGTTGACAAGTGTGAAATAGCTTTGTCTATAAATATTTGTACGGTTTAAAAGATTAACATTTATAATAAGTTGATCGATTGAGCGATTCCTTACATTGCTCCTTCCTTAAATTTGTTTCCTTTTTCTTTAAATTTATGCAAAACTTTATTTTATTTTATTTATTGATTTTACCATCACTTTTCATCAGCTATCAAAATAAGCCAAGTTAAATATCCTACCGTTGCACTGTAGTCGCATGGACTTTATCTTCATTTCCTCGATCTTAGTATTGTTTCTAATTCCCCATCAGCATGGCTGATTAGAGAATGGATATGATTATATAATTATTTAACACAGTTATAGAATGAATACGAACTAAAATATACCAAACATAGTGAACAGTTTGCAGCATACAACAGGTGAGTCGGGAAGAGAAGTGATCTCCAACTCCTGATACGTTACTCATAATAATCTCTCTCTTAGAATAATTGTAGATTGAATATTTCATAGAAATTACTCAAGCAAGTGACCTTTCAGCACTATATATGCATGAGTCATGTGTCCTAATCGAGGCTAAATGGGAGCAGACCAAAATCATTTTAATTAATGCACTTTTCATTTCATAGCGACGACAATGTTTATATCTGCATGTCATATTTATTTACCAACGGTGCAGAAAGAATGCTATCATTAATTACATAAAGCAAGTAGCAACATTTAACTTACTTTTTCAGTTAAAGAGCTGCAATAAGCTGAGCTCTAGCCTTCTCCAATGCATCCGGTAGATTCTCAGGCTTCCTTCCTCCAGCTTGCGCAAAATTAGGCTTGCCACCGCCGCGGCCGCACAGCTTAGCTACGCCTCCAATGAACTTCCCTGCCTGGATCCCCATTTTGACGACCGAAGGAGTGAATGCGGCGACTAAACTTGCCTTCCCGTCTCCTGGGCATGAACCTAAAACGATCGCTGCAGGATTCTTTCAGAGAATCCACAAGGAATTCGGCAGCATTTTTGAGGGCATCAGCATCGGTTTCGTCCATAGACTCAACTACCACTCTAGATATCCAGGCTTCTCCGCGGTATCAGATAAAGCACAAATTAACATAAATTAAGCGATGAATATCAAGTTGGTACCTTTTGTTAGAGCTTCCTATGACAAAGGCTTTATTCAGAAAAGACGAAGCTTTGAGTACTGCCACTGTATTTTTTAGAGTAGAAACTTCATTCCTTGCCATTCTCAGCTCCTCTAGTAAATTATCCACTCGACCAGTTGCATCCTCTGCTTTTGCCTAGTTAAAGAGAACAAGGCAGCATGTCAAAAAAAAAAAAAAAAAAAAAAAAAATTAGCCAAAGATGATATAAAGAAGCCTCACTAAACAATGTTAAAGTGATATTTTCTCCATCAAAATAGTGATAGTTCCAATATGATTAAGAGAAGATACTAGTTATATACAATTATATCCACACTGAGTTTATGCAGCGGAAAATGTAGCGGTGTTAGGATCAAATAACGGGGGAAAAAAATTCCAGATTAGCATAAATATAATCATTCACATCCCAACATTCCATAATCAAACTGTGTTATTTGAATTATCATTGGAAGCCAATATTGTTTTAAAAAATAGAAAACATCCATCAATTATTGCTTTTTTTTTTGTATCTATGAATTTTCACTTGGATTGCGTTTATGATTTTATCGTTTCAATTAAGTAAATCCGTCAACAAATTTTTTTTACAGGGACATACCAGAAGCTGAATATGACCCATTTAACATCTTTTAATCAAAAAACCATTTGTTTTTCTATCTACTTTGAATGTTTTTTTCTCTACCCTCTTGCTCTTTCTGTCTTAGTTGTCACTTACTCCTTTCTCTCTCGAGTCTCGTCTCCCTCCTCCCTAGGGTGTCACCATTGGCGGCAACAATACACTCACTTCTTTCCTTGACCACTGCCTCCTCTCTCCCTCTTTCTGCTCCTCTTTCTTGCTCCTCTCCCTCTTCTCCCCCACTTTCTTTCAACCTTTCTCTTTTTATCTACCTGACACCCTTCCTCTTCTCATTAGATCATCATTGCTGCCAACATCAAGTTACTCAAGATGGTGAACCTCTTAATATTTAAGTCTACTTAAGAAGCCTCTATCAATGGACTGACTTGACTTAATCCCACATGTATTGGGAAATAAAATCCGACGGCGTTTTGTCATTTTCTTTCATATTCCCTCCTTCAATCCCTTTTTCAAGTAGACAAAGAAAAGGAACCTCCTCTTCTCCCTTGCTTTCCTGTCTCCCTTCCACGCCATGTTTCCTTTCTTCCCCATCTTCCTCGCTCAAGTTGGCACGTCCTTGTTTCCTTTCTTCCCCATCTTCCTCGCTCAAGATGGCACGTCCTGAAGGGGTGGAGTTTCTACCCTCGATCCCTTGCTCTTTACCTCCTTTGACATGTGTTCTCTCATCCTCTCTTGCCCCCCTCTCATCAACTTCCTCCTTTTGTCTTCTCACTATTCTTCCTGTTGTCTTTCTACCTCCTCCCTCATTCCCTCCCTCTTTTTTCCAATGATAACACCACTTATGTCAGCTCCTCTCCCTCTCCTTTCTTTCTCTTTCTCTAATCTCTTCCATAGTAGAATCATTGGTGGCAGCCACAAAGACAGAACATTTGAAGAGAAGGAGAAAAAGAAGTTAAAAGGGAGAAAGAAACAAGGAACAAGAAGGAAGAAAATAGAGAAAAAAATAAAATCTAAGTTAATTCATTGCAAAAATAAAAATTCTTATTAATATTGCTTAAACATATTTTTTTATAATTTTCAATATTAATATTAATTTGAAATTTTATTCCATTCTATTATTAAATCCGTACATTATTATTAAAAAGACCTTAATTTTATTGAAAACCAATGATTTTAAAGACTGATTCTTTACAATAATATGAAACTATTACTAATTATAAAATTTACATAGATGAAAAAGTATATTTCAATTTAAATTTATAATTAAAAGAAATTGAAAAATACAATATATTATCCTACCTGTGAAACATAAAAATAGGAAAAATATATTGAACAATATAATCCGAATAACCAAAAATAAAAAAATAATATAATTTTCAAAAAGCAAAATTTTTGACAATTTTTAAAATGAACGTTTCATTTGAATAAGTATGAAAAAATGAAGATCTTCATATATAAAAGGAAAAATAATGTGTTTTTTTTTCAATTTGGTAACTTATTTTTTAAAAGGTAAACAATAAAAGTAATCCAATACAAGTTATGATAAATATCAAAAGTTGATGCTAATTTTTATTTATAAATATAAATATAAATACGTTTCAATACTATTGGGTATTAAATCAATTTTTCAGAACCATAAACTATTTTATAAGAATAATATACGAGATAAATTTTAGTTAAAAGTTTAAAATAAATATGATATAGTTCTATATAATAAAAAAATATAAATTATATCAGAGTGAAAATACCAAGAGGATTAATCGAAGTATTTCTCATAAAGATAAGGTTGCATCAAAGATCAACTTTAAATTTCTATCTTTTTATATTAATTATGGATGAACTCACTAGACATATTAAGTCATAATATCATAGCGGTTATTATTTGCATATGATATTATTTTAGTAGATGAAACACATGAAAAAGTAAATGTTAAATTTGAATCTTGGAGGGAAACACTAAAAGCAAAATGTCACTTAGTAGAGTCAAGAAAGAATATATAAAATTAAAATTTAACAATGTTAGATACGATGAAATAATTGTTAAATTAAGAGATAATGAATTGTATGTAACTGAAAGTTTTAAATATTTAAGATCATTTTTGCAAAAGAATAGAAGGGTTGAGAGAAATGTCTTACATAAAATACAAACAGTATGATTGAAATGGAAGAGAGCATCCGATATTTTTTTGTGATCGTAAAATACTTTTAAAATTTAAAAGAAAATTTTACAAAACGACAATTAGACCTCCTATGTTATATGGAGATAAATGTTAAGCTATTATTTGAGAACACGAGTAAAAGATGACAATTGCAGAGATGAGGATGTTAAAATGGATGTGTGGACATACGAGGATGAATAAAATAAAAAATGAAAACATTAGAGCAAAAGTTAAGATTATGCATATTGAGAGAAAACTTCGAAAGAAACGTTTAAAATAATACAAATATATACATAGACAATCGGTAGATGTTCTAATTAGGCGATATAAAATTATTACAAATATACGAATCAAATGAGAAATATAAAAATCAAAGAAAGCTTAATTAGAAACGATAAAACAAGATAAATTTTATTTAAATATAGATAATTATATAGTAAGAGATAGAGCCCAATGACATAGGAGGATCCAAATAGCCGACCTCATCCAATAGGATAAGACTTGATTGTTATTGTTATTATAAATTATAAAATTAAGAGAAAATTAAACTATTAGTTCAAACATAAAACTATTTTCTTTTTTTGTAAAAAAGATGAAATTTAATTTCATACCAAAGATTAAAATTAATACTGTCTAAATATTTGCATAAACTAAATACTATAATATATTACATACTTCTTTTAAACATATAAACATATAAATAAGATTTAATTATTCTTCTATTATTATCAGCTGTTATAATTAATGTTACTTGTATTAAAATGTTATATTTTTTTTGTAGTTACACCAGGTCTATATAGCAGGTAGTGAGCTCAACTAATGTGCAGTCACTACAAAGTAGAATTTCTCTCCTGCATTCTCTCTCTACTACTTAAATGTATATAATGTAGATAACCTCACACAAATCAAGAAAAGAGCAGAGATCATAGATGGAATAAACATGAGTGCTGCATGCCTTAAGCAGTGAGCATAGACGTCTCATGTTGTTGTCTCGAGCAGTGACATATTCAATAAAAGCTTCACCAGCAACAGCTTCAATACGCCTGATTCCAGATGCAATCCCTTGTTCTGAGATTATTTTGAAGCCACGAATCTCTGAAGTATTAGAAATATGTGTCCCACCACAGAGCTCCATTGATACACCAGGCACCTCAACTACTCTGACCTGCAAAAAAAGACAACAATCAAGGAACTTTATCAGATGTATATCAAAAAACTAAAAGCAGGATAGTGATATACAAAGAACAGATGCAGCACACAGTCAATCATGTAAAGCCAATGGTTTTGACCTCCATAATGCAAGGGAAACAAGAAAAAGTGAAGGTCAGTAAAGCAACGAAATAGTTGTACAATAGGAGTAATGTCTCTATACAGAATTATCTGCCTCTACATCGCATGCTAGACCAAGATATAATAACAGTGGAAAACATTGAAAAGCTCCAACAGTGGCACAACATTTTATTATGACAATTTCTTCAACTGGCACACATAAATATTCTAGAGAACCTCTTCAATTAGATGCATAGAAGGCAATTTATGTGCAGCCTTTTTCATCAAGTAAATTTTGCTTTGGGTATTTATAAACAGCATGGAGAATCTATTATTTTTTGCACAACATAATACTGAAACTTCTCAAGAATCATACCAGGTCTCCATACTTTTCCCCAAACATGGCAATTGCACCTGCTTCCTTTGCATCTGACAAAGGCATTACTTTTGTTTGAAGTAGAGTTGAATCATTGATCCATTGATTTATTAGTTCTTCAATTTTCAATAACTCCTCGGACAGCGGTCGATGGAAGTTGAAGTCAAATCGAAGCCGATCAAAAGCTACCAGAGAACCAGCTTGTGATGTTTCCTGAACAATTACAGTTTTGAGTGCAGCTTGTTAGATGTTGCAGTGTGATGGACCTGGACATATTAGGAACTGAAATTACAACTTGCAACCTTTTACTAAACAACATAACACTCAACAAACACACTTGAATGTAATTCTAGAGCTGCCTGTCTCACTCTTGAATGGGATCTGCTTTCTGCAATGCTTTATAGAATCGAGCATGTTATTCCTGAATGGGTTTTAACTCAATTTGTAACCTTGTAGGATCACAGCCTCACTATGTTTGGTATATTAGTTATGCCAATAGACGAATTAGTTTGGAATCAATATGTACACGACAACCAAATAACACAAGAATAGACTAAGAACAGGAATACTGAGGAATGATGGATAAGAAATAATTGGAGCAAAAATAAAGAAAGAAAATAGTGATGATTTGAAGGAAAGGGAAAAGGTGCTTTCGTATAATTAAGAATGTAGAGACATTTGGAAGAGTTTTATATACTTAATAATTTAATAAATATCAACACAATATAATTAATATAAAACAATAAATACTTAAATTTTGAAAATTATAATAATAAAGTATACAATTTATGCAAAATTAAAGTGTGCTTAATAATAAAAGGACATTCTTTCTTATCTACCAGATTTGGAAATTCACTTGCAAAATAATAATATTTTGACTGCTGACTCCAAATAGTTTCGATAAGTTGACTAACATAGACAATAAACCTATCGATCAGTTGAGGCAATTTTTGGCATTTATTGATCCTGCTTGTAGAAAAAAAAATCAAGAATGACATGGTATTTTTCCCAGGCAAAGGAGCCCTAGATGTTCAGTCCCTTTTTGGCTAGTTCTATTAGTTTTAATAATTCTTTTAACCTGATTCCATATTAAAAGCCCACAAACCAACCCACTGATCTCCAACTTACTAAACTTCTTCAAAGTACATCATAAACTTCGACACTACCAATCCACCCTCTTAGAGCTACTTTGCAGCCACGTATATTGGATTATTTAACAATTGGTGGTCAAGGATGATTGAGATTTTTGCCAACATAGGTCAGATATCAAATATTTCTGTGTTGGTAGTAACAGATAGTTCAATCTGCATAATACTTCTAGTAGAACTAATCAGATGTGTTTCCTATATGCAATAACAATACATCAATTCGAGAAACAGCGATCTAATTGTTTTTTCTATTGAAATGAATTACATACAAAGTAACATAAAGTTCTTATTCATGTTGATGAACATAAGAACAAAATCTCAAGGTAACTGTTGTGCAGTACATCTTTCTGAATTTTTGTAGCATTGAAATTATTTTTATGTGATTTTATTTGATTTATTTCAATTCATTCAATCATAATGGATTCAACTAAGTCATAAGATGTGGGTTTTCACAAAGCTTAGGAGTACATTTGTGATCGTTTCAAAACTTTGATTGAGAGTAATGGGCTTGGTTTGGCTTGAACCAAATTAAACTAAATTAGAGGTTAGGATGGGTTAAAATATAACTGCCTCAAGAAGTTTAGGGTAGCTGTTTGTGGTGTCTACACTCAAGAGATGGCATCATTAGAGTGAGTTATCGCATGAAGAGATAAAGATTCATGGCTCTTTACTATTCTTGACATTCTTCAGTTCCCTTTGATTTAGACTTAGTTATTGTGATTCATTGTTGTAATCCACTTTGTAACACTATTTCTACTAGAGGATTTGGTGTGAGGGGATGATCAGAGGTGAAGTCCTAAGAGATTAGAGGGAGGAAACAAAGATTTCGGTGAAACATAGGGCTTATAGATGGGTTTGACGAATGTGTAGGTTCAATAGATTGCACTATGTCAATAGGAATCGACTGGATGGTTGATGGGCTCTGAACAGAGAGGCTAATTAGGAGAGAGAAGGGCAAACATGAGACTAGCCACATTTCGGATCAGTTTCTAGAGAGATCACAGATATCTGAGCAACCATGATTAGACTTAGAATAGATTAAGAGAGCAGTTTAACCTTGGAAAGGCAAGTGTAGAGTAGCAGTCCTTAAAACAATGAATTGCCTTCTTGCTTTTGATAAATGGATTGCATTATTCTGTGGTTTATTGTGTCATTCATTTGGAAAACAAAAGGGCATGTCACTAAATTAGGTAAACATTTATAGCCAGAGTAGGTTGTAGCATGCAACAACAGTGATCTGTCATTATGCACCTGAAAGCATGTGTACCACTCTACTTGGAGTGTGGGGGTAAATCGTGGCCTCATGCTCATGATCACAGAAAGCATGATTTGTTGTTGTCCTTGAGCTTTCATCCTTTTCCTCGGTTTTTAGCTAGTATAACAGGGGGTTTCCTCAGAGCTTCCCATAAAGCTAGAAAGGTTCATATGTTATTTTATTGGCCTAGCTCCTGATCTTGTGCATATGTACTGGGGATAGTTCCCAATCCTTGTGTTGCTTTACTAGGTACAGGCAGGGAATGGAGGTGAATCGGAACTTCAACGGGTTAGATTGACACTGTAAGATGTGACATGATTATAGTAGAGACATTGTATACGTGAAACATAAATGATATAGACATGAGATAGGATGATAGATGTGAGCATGTTTTCCCTATTCCAACCAGTGTTCCTAAAATGTTGAACTTGCCTGTATACTTGCTTCCAATGCAAGCAAGGACAATTTTTTATCTAGTTAGGTTGTTCTTTCTCATCCTATTATATGAGAAATGAGAGTATTTGGGTGTTATTTCTGCAGTACATCCTTTGATGAAATACTATTTACTCTGAGATCTTGACTCGCTGAAGTGTAACATAATTACTAAACACACTCGTAATTACTATAAATCAGATAAAAACTAAATCTACTATTCATAAGTAACCAAAAAATAAAAAATTCTTGCCTTAGTTCTCTGTCTTAATCTTGGATCAACTGCAGCACTCACTTCTAAGTCAACTTCTATTTTTCCTTCCATAATTGTACCTTTGTGAACAAAGATGTTTCCAAGTGATTTCTGAACATCTTTGATCTCCACTATAGCTGAACGTTTACCATCTTGATTTCCTTCATAGTACAGAAAACCATTATCTCCAATCTGACCCCCTGATTCAGCATAGAAAGGGGTTCTGTCCAATATTATTCTATATCACTGCCTTCATAGCCTTCAGTTACTGGTTCACCATCTAATAATAGCCCTTTGATTGTCGCATGAGAAGAAAGTATGTCATAACCCACAAATTCAGTATCAGGCACACATTCAACAAGCTCTACTTCATTTCCTGCTATAAGTTTAACTGCAACATGGGCAGCTTGTGATTGGCACCTTTGGTTTTCCATTTCAATATCGAAACTATTCATATCTAAACTAACACCTCGTTCTTCAGCAACTTCAGCTGTTATCTCCACTGGAAATCCATATGTGTCGTACAAGAGAAACACATCATTTCCATCCAGATATGGTGTCTCACCATTTGTGCTAGAACTTAACAAAGCATTAGAAAGAAACTGATCCAATAGCTTCTCTCCTCTCTCTAGAGTCTGCACAAACTGCAATTCTTCCCTCTTCAGCTCTTCAAGAATCTGATATGTCCTTCCTTTAACATCTGGGTCAATTTGATCACTAAGTCCTATCACTGTCTTTGCAAGTTCACGCAAAAAAGCACCTTCAAGGATCCCCTCATCATGGCCCTTTAGGCCTAGCAGTCTACCTATACGAACAACTCTTCTAATTAGCCTCCGGACTACATAGCCTCTCCTAATATTTGATGGTAGAACTCCATCTTTTATGAGATAAACAACCGCACGCATATGATCGGCAATGACCTGGTAGGAAATTTAGACAAGGTATAATAATGGAATATTACTGCCAAGAAGTGGCATAATTATATTAATTTGAATAAACACAAGCATACTTTAAGATTGGTCTTTGTAGAATCATCCGCTTTAACATATGAAACCTTTGCCAAACTTCTGCTTTCTGCATGATGGGGAAAATGAGATCTGTTTCATAGTTGTTTGGAACCTGCAAGAATTATGCCAAATTCAAATGTCAAACTATCAAATGTTCTATTATCAATCATGTAGTGTCACCTGCTGCAGTATTCGTGCCATACGTTCAAGTCCCACACCCGTGTCTATATTCTTCTGCTTTAAGGGCTCAAGGGAACCCTTATCCTTCTTATTATATTGCATAAAAACCAGATTATAGAACTCCATAAATCTGCTATCATCACCCAAATCCTGGAAATAACTATATTTGATAAATATGACCTAGAATTCTAAGGAATAAGAAAGGAAAACAAAAATAAATTAGAAAAATCCTTCACTGTCATTCAGAATTTTGCATACAGCATTTGCATGACCTCTGTCAGGATGAAAATCATAGTAAATCTCAGAACAAGGGCAACAAGGTCCTGTAATGGCACTGGTCCAAAAGTTATCTTCCTCACCCATCCTCTTAATCCGTTCTTTAGGTACACCAACCTAGAAGGTAAAACAATACATAAATAATAACTGAAGTATTTTACTGAAAAAACAAATATACTCAGACTACATCTAGTGACTATATGAGATTTGTAGAAATCAAACTCAGGACAACCTCCTATTATCACACCATATTTGATTAGATGATCCATTATGCCAAAAACTTTGGTTACTAGAAAAGAGAACAAACTTTGTTGTTTATTTAGCAGAGAACATATCATTAGTATATTAGATCTGTGCTAAAAAAGTAAAGTGAAACAAACAAAACTAGCACCTATCTAAATTCATGAAGCATGCCATTGCTAAAAACAAAACTAATAATTGACATATAATTAGAATTTAGAACATTTGTAAACTACTTAATCATGCCAGATTGAGAAAGCTTCATCATCAACCTCAAAAATACTAATCCACAATCTCTCCGGAGGCAATTTATACCTATAATAAAGGAAATAGACAATGATAACCCACCTTAAAGAAAAGTTGCACAATTGTGGTCAAAGCTTATTAAGTGCTACTAAAAGCAAGAATATTTATAGTAGCAATATTAGGTAAAAACACTTTTATTATACTAGCTGTTAAAGTTATTAAGTGCTAGGTGTAGTGAGTTTAGTCCACATTAGCACTTCTAGGTTTAGGATTTTATGGTGAGTGATGAATTTATATATATCCAGGTAATTGGTTATATTTCTTTATAATGTAATAGAATATTTTCTATTCTCAAATTCTACATGGTATTAGAAACGCATCTCTGAAGCTGAAAGTTCATTTGTCGTTGTCTTCCACACACTATCAACTACTAGTGGGAGGCACGTGAGTGGGCCCTTGCCAACAAATACACAGTGATGCTGCTATGCAAGGCATACGGGTCTTTGCTTCCACCACCTATGAGTCCATTGTTGCCGCTCTTTTGGCCACCCATGCAGCCCACACCATCTCTGGTAGCTACTGCATGCAACATAGTAGATCTTTTCAGAGCCAGATCCATCATCTCAGATGCAGAAATTGATGTTGGCCAATCAAATTTACTGATCACTGTAACATATTCTCCAAGTTTTCTCTAGATATCTTCTCATTTTTGTATTCTCTTTTGTTGTCCAATTTTTTCAGGCTTCCACCGATTTTCCTCAATTTCTGCTTCATCCTATTCAATCAGGAAAGGTGGCTACTTGCATCATTTTTCTTACCCTCTCCAAGCTCTCTTTAGCTTAGAATTACCTTCTATCATCCTTTCTTGGGTATCAATTCATTCCTGGAAACAACTGTTTTGCTTTTCTTCCTCTTCCCCTCATGGTTCCTCTTCATCTTTTGGAAATCAAGCTCTCATCTTCTTTGCAAAACCCTCTTTCTTCACAAGCCATATTTTATATCTTCTGGAGATCAGTCACATAGCAAGCAGTAGCCGCTAGGTATTTGTCTTCTTTAAGTTGCTACTAATGATTCTGTACTTCAACCTCTTCTGTCTCAACATCCTCAGCATTGCTTTCTGTTCCCTTTCTTGTGGATCTCTAGATCATCTAGCCAATGAAGACCCAATAAAGAAAACACCGTGTTCTCATTTTGCTACTTCTAGCAAAAGGTCAGGCTATGTTTTTTTATCTCTAGTGAAAATCTGAAGAGAGAAAACACCCAATTTTCATTTTTCTATGACCAACAAAGATTCAAATTATGCTATTCATTTCCAAAAGTAAATCTAAAAAGAGAAAGTGTCTTGTTCTATAACAAAAGGTCAACTTACGGTATCCATCTTTCGTCCAAGCCACTCGGGTACTTTCATTTTCCCTCAATCTAATATATGTTGTAGAATGCACTGGCACAGTTTAAAATCTCAACTGGTTTAAGAGTTTAAAATCTCAACTAATTCTTGACCACATTGATCCAGTTTTGGTATAGTATCATTCCATTACAACAAGTGTCAGTCGCTTTGAGAAGGAAGAGGATTCGAAAGAAGAAGATGAGTAGAAGGAAGATTACTCAAAGGTTTTGGGTCATTGAAGAAGCTCAGGGCTCAAAAGTAGTTGCCGAAGGAGCACGTGGCTTATTGCTTGGATGGAGCCATGATAAAGGCACAAGACACTTGCAATAAAATGAAAGATTCCAGATGAAGGTGGAAGGCTTGCGACAAAGGAGAAAGGCTCGAGATGTGATGAAGGCAAAAGGCTCAGGGAATCACAGCGAAGGCTTAAGGATCAAGTGAAGCTCACAATCAAGGTGAAAGGCTCATGACGAAGGCAGAACTACAGGAAGGGCCTATCTGCTTGTGTACATGCATCAAAGCTTCTCACATGTTAGTTGGCGGATGGAATGAAAATTTTTGTTATGTGCTAATTGATATAACTTGAGATTTAAAGTCATGGATATTAGTTCCTTAGATCTCTCTTCTTTCTCATTTCACTTCTTGTTTTCTCTTTATCTTCTCTTAGTTGACGTGTTGATTTTAGGTTAAAGACATCCTTCATTGTATGTGAATTTGAGATCAAAGAGATGTTGATCAAGGTTTCCATTAATTCAAGTTTTGATTCACGTGTGTGAAAGCAGTATAGTTTTTGTCATTATTGTTGTATCTAACTTATATAATATTCATGGTGATTCTCTAGTTAATGTAAGGAGCTAGACATAGACAGTATCAAATACTCGTGTAATGGTTATTTCATAAATATCTTCTATCACCAAATTCTACAACAATGTTGAAGTTGATATACTTCAACCACGTTTGTTGTCCCATTAAGCTTTTTACAATGTGTTCAAACAATTTTTATAAGCTAAAAATAAGAACAAAGCAACATGCCAAAACAAGTTACTCAGTAATCTACAGTGTGCCATGAAAATGGCTATCAAAACAATTATGATTAAGACATGAAGCAAGTTATGGGATGAGCAAATTGTTTCTTTTTACCAGCCAACAGTTTTTATTAACAGCCATAGCAGCCCACAGATTTAACAAAAACAAGGAGACAGCTGGCCTTTGAAGGCCACCAGCAACCTTAAATGAAGGCCAGTGGTAGCTCCCCAAATAGGATAGCCAACAACTAAGAAAAAGGAGCTCTACCTTTAAGAAATAAAAGAGGAGTGGCCATAGACGAATAAAAACTAGTTACTGATACTGTTTGGAAAAGAGCAGAACAAGAATAGGAGAGAAAAAGAAAGGAAGAGAAGAAGAGAAGAAAAGAAAGAAAAAAGAGGATGAAAGAAAGGAAGAAGAAAAGAGAAGAAGACATTAACCCTTTGGATTTTGAAGAAACAAAGATTTGGAACAATAGAAGTTATCCTTTTAGTTCTTGAGAGGGAATAAAAAATTATTTATCAATATAGTGATATCCTTTCTTACCTTGGAATCATGAGTATACCACGGTGCTTATATTGCTATCCTTTAATTAGTTTTTGTATTTACAGGTAGGACAGATTGAATAAAGTTGCAGCCTTAAGGAGGAGAGTTAGAAGACTTCCATTAGCAGACTTCTTTTATAAGGTAGAGTTTTTCTACCATAATATCATGCTTTAAATGGTTTATATAAGCATGTCTTGTATTTAAATAAATAGACTATCAGATGATATAGTATGGAAAAAGTAGTGTATGATTAATATTGTTGTACTGAAAACAAGTTTAAAAGCATAAATGATTGATTAATTAGTTATGAAGTGAAAGGGATGATCTATGCCCACAAACGGGATTATACATTAGCCATGTTGAAATAGTTTTGTTATATGAAACTAATTTTAATTGAGCTATATGCTCTTTCGGGACCTGAGTCTCAAGGGTCGTGTGACATTTCTGGACCTATACCGCCAAGGTTAATAAGATAATATACATCTTATGTCATGAATATAATTCTAAAATTGTTTCCATTGTGATTAAGTCACTGTACATAATTAATTCTGTTCAGACACTTGAATGTCCATTGTCTTGCATAGTTGCTAACTTCAGATAAATGGTTTTTGTGGCATATCATAGTAGGGGCATGACAAAATTTATGGTATCAGAGCCAAGATTATGTGTGCAAAGTTAGGATTAGAGGTAGGGTGACATAAATAGAGAAGACTCATGCTATCCTCATTTTGTCGATCATGGTCTACCAAGTGATATCTAGAGTCAGAACTTCCAATAATTTTTATGATCCAAAACTGGACTATGATAAAATAGCTGGAATCTGAAGTCCAAAAGAAGATATTCCCATCACAATGATATGAGATTAACATGTTTATGATTCAAGTCCACCAAGTCATCAAATAGTTGTATCTTCTATTCATATATTATTGTTAATTCATCAATCTGTTGATGTCACATGCATTATTTTAGTATTAGAAATCATTTCCAAATATGGATTTTTCCATAGCTAGTTTTAATACATTACTTATGAAGTAGCCCATCATGAATAGGGCTAATGCAACAAGGAACAGAGACAATTGGAAAATGAGTTGTCTAGATTGATTATAGTTATGAATTTGAAGAATAATACGTAGTTATCAGTACTGATTTATCTATGATCAAAGTTTGCCAGGGACACCATGTGAGAAGGTACATCATTGAATGAGATTGAAATGAGAAAAGATTCACCAGAATTCACATCATCTAGGTCTTATGTTAATGGCTTGCGAGTAAGGTAAAATCATAAATTCATAAGAGATTATATTCTTATTAATTTCAATAGTGTAAGTCCTACGTCTTTAGGTCACTATGTAATGTCATCAATGAATTTAGCTCCAAAAAACATGTCGAAATGCTATATAACATCTTGAAACACCAATATAGATAAATTTTTTATATTGCATATAGAATTGTAAACAACACATGAGAGTATCAACTTATGCAAAATGTAAGGGTAATAAACTAATCCCCAAATGCCAATTCTTAACATTAGTATTTCAATCATCACTAATAGATTTGGTCTAGAAGCATTACACAAGGTAACAAAATGACATTAATCTAATAATTCTTCAGTTTAATCACTCTTTTGTGAGAACTTAACAGCTGCTTGCCTGCCTAATTATGCAGGACAAAGACCTCGTAATACTTAACTTCTCTAAGACTGGTTAATACTTCCCAGTGTATGCTTCCCCACAAACTAAGACATGGTAGAAATATGCTAGTTATTATGAACGTATTTTTAGGTGTAGGCACCTGATCTATGTATAGTAGGATACCATCTACAAAAAAGCTTCGCATACCGATCAATATTTGCAAGTTAATTAGGACTCAATTTGATTAAAGGGTCCCGGTACACGAAGCTTCCGCCAATGTGAGGTCTCGAGGAAAAATTTATTATACGCAACCTTACCTTACTTTACAAGAGATTGTTTTCATGACTCGAACACATGATCTCTAAATCACAGGCTCCCCTTCCTAGGACTCACTTTGATTGTATACAAAAAATGATTTGGATGCAAATATACATTTTATTAGCTATGTCATACTTATAGCAAGTAAAATATGAGGATTCAAGTTGCCTCTAGCTAGTACAGGTTCAATGTAACAGCTTAAATTTACCAATATAGAGTTCATGGCCCTTTGGGAAAAGAGATTATCCATACTCCTTGGTAGTAAGTTCCCATGACCATAGAATTGCTTCCTTCTTGAAGTAATCACCAAAGTTGAAATTTCCAAGCAACCCAAAGAATGTATGGTGTCAGGTTGTTCTACCCACATTTTCAACGTCATTTGTTCTAATGCACCACTGAGATGTTGTAGCACAAGGTACACTTCTCGGTTCCTACACAATATCCTTTAGAATCTACATCACTTACTTAGTACAATATTATCCAAATTATAGGGAACAAACCAGATCTAACAGATAGAAAACCACCGATATATAATATAAGTTGCCTCTCGTGTATTTTGCTTCTACAAGTTATAGCAAACATACTCCAATCTCATTGACTACGGAGGTATATCCATTTTATTGGGCATTTAACAATCAATAAGAAACAAGTGAATATCCAATTGCGTGTAACACCCTAGTTTAGTCCCACATACAAAACGGTATGTTGATTGAAAGGATTGATAAGATTAGATGAGTGAGTTACTAATAACTTGAGCATAAGCATTTTGAGGTAATAGTTGAGTTGCAAATTAATGGGTTTCACATCTATTTGGGTCATGACATTTGGACTCACTCTCAACTAAATACTAATAATAATAGGTATCATGTGTATTTCCTCTGCCAATCTCTGAATAGTATAAACATCATATGTGTGGATTATGTAATGATTTGCTAAGACAAATACCTTTAGAACTAACATTGAGCTAAATAGAGTAATCCTAACCAATGCTAATAATCCAGTTTAAGTTTTACACAGTAAAAAACAACAAAATAAAAATAAAGCATTTTAGAATTTGTTTCTCAAAATTTATATTCACCTGCAAAAGAAACCAGGGAAAGGGAATCACGTAGGAAGCAGTACCTTGCCAAGAAATATGGGCTTAAATTACAGCATTCCAGCAATTGTAAGCAACACTGTAGGATCATCCGGCGCAAGAGATGCACTTGGGAGTATCTTGTGACCCCTTGAAGCATAAAAGTTAAGGAAACATGGCCTCATGTCATCCCTGGGTACTTGTTGTCTCTATTTTCTACCATGTCTTGAGTCATAGGTTCGGCTAAAATTGAAGAAAAAAGGTGAGTAAAAGTGTGCAAATAAGGCCAAATAAGAAATTTAATTATTAAAAAGGAAAAGGAAAAACATAAAGAATAAAGTTTACTTATACCTGGCGCACTTCTTGTTGTAAAATTTATTTTCTGTGGTGATGCCAGATTCTGTAGGTAACTTAAAGATACCTTGACATGAGTTTGCCCGACAAAGCTGAGATATATCGTGCAGTTGCAACCTAAAGCAATTGCATTGCCTCATCAACAGTTTAGAGACTATGAATATTTATCGGGTGTGCTTTTCTGAAGTAAACTAGCATATTGGTAAAGCTTATTCAGTATGCATATCTAAGGTTCGAAAAACCAGAGATTTAACAATACTCAATCTTCAAGAAAAGAAAAGGTCCAAAATACCACTTCAGAGCGTGCAAAAGAGTTAGTTTAGAGAACTAACTTAACACACAGAATTTTCTCGATAAAAATGGAAAACAATTTGTTTTGTTAGACAGTCATAACCAATGTTCGATGGTTGTGGCGCTAAAGATGCAAGTTATTCGTGTACTTAAATCAAGCCCACTTTTCCAGTACATCGCATTTCCAGACTCGAGTCGATGGTCAGAATTTAACAGATTCACAAGAACAAACAATCAAGACTACGCTTCGATGCCGAGGCAGTGAAACTAGCAGCGAGAAGAGAGGCGCATGGCTTTACCGCGAAAAGCGCGGTGGCCACGAGGGAAGCCTGCCGAAGGGAAGAGGTGGCGCGGCCTGAGAGCGGCGGAAAGGAGAGGGAGGGGCATCGGAGCGTTCGCCAGCTTCAGCCCCACCATTTTTTTTTTCCAGCTTCAGTTTGATTTTCGCTTTTCCGATTTGGGCCGTTTTGGATTCGGGGTTTATCTTCCTCCGCATCGCCAGTGATAAGCAGATAGTGCGGAACCGTGAGGACTGTGGCGTGCAACAACAGCAATTGGAGCCGTTGGATGGTTCTCAAGGTGCCTGAAAGCAAACGTGGCCCGTTGGATGGTCCGCAAAGTTCCTTTTCATTTCAGGGTGAATATAAAATGGAAAAGGAATTAAAGGTGAAAATAAATCAGCACCGAAAAGGAAAATGATTAATATTGGAAAAAAGAAAGAGAAAAAAAAGTATAATGGAAAAACAAAGTTATAATTTGAAAGAGAACAAAAAAAGTTCCTTATTCCACTTTCTTAGGAATAAATCAGATATAGAACTATAAATAAGTTTTTTACGCGGTGAAAAATTAAAAAAAAATATATGATTTCTAAAAAACACTCCTCGAATTAATGAATTCAATTCATCGAGTGTGACATCACATCAGACAAGTGCACATACCAACGGTGACCGTTTTCTTTCGTCATTTAAATCAATTTTTCATCCACTGTGCTCTTGTTTTTTTATTCATTTAAGACATCTATCATTTTTATCATCCCACTCATCCCTCGTTCGAGTATTATATTCTTAGTCTTTGTGGTGATTAAGATATATTAATTTTTACAAATAAAATATGAATTGATTTCGAAAAGAATCTAAAGTCTTTTTTTTTTTTTTAATTTAGACGATCTCTATGTATTTTGATCACCACGTCAAAATTCATAGTGTCCTTTCATGATTTATCTCCCTTACAATAACCATGAGATAAATCGATAGAGACCGCTAAATTTACGGTTTCAATTTTTTTTGAAATATTATATTCTTATCTTTAAAGATAAAATCGAATAATTATGACCGTATGAATTTATATTAAATAAATAAAAATCAATTTTTAATATTTATGAAGTCTATCTTTTATTATATCATTATAATAATTTATCTTCCTTATAATATTTTTTTATCAATTATTATATATATATATATATATAATAAAAATCGATCATGATTTATTTTTTTAATTTAATTATGATACCCAATAAAAAAAATATCTAATATAATATATCATTTTTGCACCAAAAATATTATATTCGTTTTTTTTTATTATTCTGCGTCTCAAAATTTAGACCTAATTTCAGTGCATTAATGACTCATGGGACCTCAATGATAAAAAAGAATAATAGAAAATTTACCTGTCCGGCTGTTCCATGGGAGGATCTCGTAATCAGTACAGTAATCAAACTGTACTAATAAAAAAAATTAATCATCGAGGATTATAAATCCAACCATTCATATTGCGACCGACCACGTATAATGTCAGAAATCACTCGAACCTTTCGTATAAGAGTAATTTAGAAAATTTCTAATAGTTAAGAGAGTACGAATAACAAAGTAATGGACAGTATTAATCGTCTAAATCTTGACTTTGAATAGATGATAAAAAATTTCATTCAAATATAGTAAAAAATGAATGTTGAATTTTAACGGTGACATTTACAGATAAATACTAGAAGAATTAAAATTATCTGTGAATAAGCTCACTAGTTGACAAAAGACGTTAGATATTCAGATAGTACAGATTGTCAATCAATTTGCCAGAACACCGGATCGATTATCAGGAAAATATGAAGATAATTCAGTGGAGCAATATAAGACGGTGACATTACGGAATGAGAGGATTATGAAAGAATTATCAAGCCAACTAATTACCTAGCCGGAACAAAGCTCAAAGGTAAAAGGACCTCCTGAAAAGATCATAAGAGGAGTGGAAAATATGGAGCATAAATCTACCATAAGGATTCAACCAACCGTGACAGTATCATTTCCACAATGGTTAACCAACGCAAAGAGAGATATTAAATTTGGAAAATTCTTCCAAAAAATTCTCGCCATCCGTCTCAGAGTCGGCGAGGGAGAGGTAAATCACGGGAGAGAATTTGTCGACAGACGGTGAGAAAATAGAGAGTCATCCGACGCGAGGAGATTTTAGATCCTCATCCTAATCGATCGATTTTAAAGTATCATTCTATCTTACCATCGTGTCATCCCGTGGGGATAAATTTAAAAAATTCTTGAACATATTGAGCGAAGATACCGGTACTCAATGCTTTCTATCAAATATTTCAATTTGCAAAGTTTATAAAAAATATTTTAATACATCTTATAAAGATCGAGTGGTCAAACACAATAATTATGAGAAAAACGAATCGTCTGCACCGTGGAAAACAAAAACAAAATTAAATCGTAAAAAGGAAAACGGAATGAAACTGTGCTTTTGGAAGCGTGCTCGTCTGCTCGTGCCAAATGTGACCGCAAACGTGGCAGAATCCACGTGGTCGGTCTTTATTGGCCGATACACGTGTATTTTTGTTCCAGGAACCATCTAGCCGGAGCCCCAAAAGCTCCATCGAAGCCTTCGAGGATTATATGTGCTCGGCGATTCAGTGAACGCGTTCCCCTTCGCAATCAGCAAAACAGTAGCAAACAAGCAAATATCAATCGCCGCGATTGTGAGAAATGTTGGATGCTTTCCTCCTCCTCCTCTTCTCGTCTCTCGCCTGCATCGGCGCGCCGGCGAACGCTCTCTATTCGCCTTCCTCTCCTGTCGTTCAGCTCAGTCCCTCCAACTTCAAATCTAAGGTTTATCATTCATCTCTCTTTTTTTTTTATTCATGTGATAACGAATTTTCGTGTTTCGATCGCCGCCTTTAGTTCCAATTTATTAGCTGATTTTTTTTTTCGGGGTGACGAATCGGACGCAGGTTTTGAATTCGAATGGGATCGTGTTGGTGGAGTTCTTTGCCCCATGGTGCGGCCACTGCAAAGCTCTGGCCCCTACATGGGAGAAAGCTGCCTCCGTTCTCAAAGGTGTAGCCACAGTGGCTGCTCTCGATGCGGATGCTCATAGTTCCCTGGCTCAGGTAAATATCATCGTGCCCAATTTCTGCGTTCGAGATCGCTTTCGCTGATGATTTTCTCCTATAATTTTGGTAATAAGTTGGTGGATCTTGTCGGGTCGAACATGGTATTGTTCAACCCTTTTAGTTGCACCATCAATCTATTTATTGCATATAACTCATTTGTTAGTGGCAATACATAAAGCTCATTTGAAAATGATTGAAACCTGGTCTCTCCTGCTGTATGATCATTTTTTTGAAATTATTATAGGCGGCAGAATAAGATATCAGATCTAATCTACACTTTAGATATGAAAGCAAATGCTAGAGAGAATTTGGTGTCTCTAAGAACACTTTGTTTTTCCTCACATGTGGTCCCAATCTCTAGACTTCCTTCAAAATCACATTAAAGCAAGCAGTGAGCGAAACATACATTCAAAGATTCAAAGCGTCCATGGGAAATATGAGAAGGATTGACTGGACTCACCCACAAGCCTCAATTTAGACCTACTGATTTGTTATTTGGAGATGTCTCACGTCTTTTCCAAACCATGAAATGTCTCAAGCCACTACAAGTTTTGTTACAAGCCAATCATCACATAACAAAACATATTTTCCCACTAAAACATTATTTTTTTTCACCTACCCCCCAATATTGAAAACCGAAAACACTCTTTTGTTCTCTCTTCTTACAACACGCTCATGTCTGACTCCTTACATACTAACCAGTACCAATTAACTCAAAAGAAATTTGCAATTCCCTTCCCTCATCTCTATTTTGACAATTTTCTCAAAATAAGAATAAAGTCTATTGCCAAAAAATCACTCCAAGACACGAAAAGCTTTTGCCACACCAGCCCGATTGTTTTCCCACCCATTGTAAATAAGGCATCAATGTTATAGTCACGGTTGTGATATCCAGTCTAGGAAAGACAAGGGGATGGATTATCCTCATCTAGATTGTTTGTGGTGCTGGAAGGAAGGCTCGTGGTTAGTCCTTGTTTTGGCTGCTGTGTTGCAACAATGCAGGCAAGAGGTGGGCGGACAAATATGCAGAGAGAGAGAGAGAGAGAAACGTGGTAAAGAGAGAATTTGAGAGGAATTCTGATGTACAAGAACTAGAGATAGAGAGATGTACAAATTGGTAAAGAAGAGGACACAAATTAGAGGAAAACAAATTGTTTTATCTCGTGTCTTCTAATACTACATCACAATCATTTTATTGATAAACTACATTTCAGTTTTATTGAATTTGTCATTGTGTTTGTCTCATTCACATTAATGAGTTATCCAAATTTGTTTGTTTTGCCAAATTTGTCTTGTCAAGTATGTAGTTTATTGGTGTTGATTTGGTTGTGCCATTGGTAACTACTAGGATCGTAACAATCATATCAATAAATGCATCAAATTGGCAATCCATTCATACAAGGGCATACATTATTTCTCTTCTATCTAAGAAAAAAGGCAGAAAAAAAAAGGAGCTCTTGAACAACCACACCTAACCCTCTCTATTTTCCCTCATCTTGCATGCCATTAAGAACTTGTCTCTATTCTGTGATTTGTCCCCTAGACTAATGACTATTCCCTCCTTTTTTCCCCATCTTCCATAGGTGAACTAGTCTACCTCTCTTGTTTGGTACGATCACACTTTTCTTGGCTCTTCACCAAACTTAACTCCCTCTATTTTCCCTGCTCTTGCATTTTTGTGAGTATTCCCTCCTCTTTTCCCTTTCTTTATCTTCCATAGATGAATTGCTCTATTCTTTATCTTCCATAGATGAATTAGTCTATCTCCATCATTCTAAATGATCATACTTCTCTTCCTCCTTCCCTACATAAGTCTCTCACTTGCTTCTTTTCTTCTGCAACAGTTCTCTACCATCTCTCTATGTCATTAGCAACTCAGTTGAGATGCATCAGCAACCCATAAATCATATCCTCCTCCCTTCTCTCTATTTTCATCTCCTCTTCCAAGCTTCATACTTCCTCTCCTGTTATAGTGTTGTCACTGTATGTGACAACTACAGCCTAAAGAGTATCTAAAACGGTAAATATTTTATAGCCATGATGAAAGCCTGCACTTCACTCCTAGGTCACACATTTGTTTTGGACATATTTATATTCATTTGCAATAAACTTATGCACCTAACATATATTACTTAATATTCCCATTGAGTTTGTAATCTAGGCAGAATGTATTTTTTTTGTCATTTTAATATGCTTCAAATGCAATAGTCATCGATGAAGTATTTGTGCATTAATAGTTTGCTGCAATACATAATTGTATGTTTCGTTTCACTATCTTCTTTTTTCACTTTGTTTGATATCTGTTGGTTGCACTTTTTTAGGAATATGGAATTCAAGGATTTCCTACAATCAAGGTGTTCTTACCTGGCAAACCACCAGTAGATTATCAAGGAGCAAGGGATGTAAAACCCATTGCAGAATTTGCTCTCCAGCAGGTCTTATATTTTGTTCAGAAATTCATCCTGATTTTTTTATCTGAACTTTCAAAGGGATTATATATACTCTGTAAATCATGCATTATATCAATGTTTTTACCATGAAGGGACAGACACAGCTTCAAATTTATTTATGCGATGTATTCTTAAAGAACAATGCCACTGCTTAGTCCTTCCTTGACCTTTTTCCATTCTATCATTCATGAAAACATAAATTTAACTATTGCAGTAGTTTTCCACAATTGCCTGAATGCTATCATTCATTCAAGTAAACTAAGTTTATTTTGAACAAAAATATATTTGGGAGATTTACAAACAGTTAATAAAGTCAATTTTTTTAATCCATGTTGTTCAATGAATGCTATTTATTTATTCAATTATGTCATAAATGGCCAGTAAATCCTGAAGGGAATAAGGTGCTATTAGAACCATATATTCTTTAGCATAAATGGTAAACTAAATGGTAGGTAAGGAAGAAATAATTGACATCATTTGCCTTGTAATTTGTATATTTGCATAAGAGCAACTACTTGCTTGTATAACTCATGAAGGAAAAATGATAGAAGTGTAATAGTGATATATTATATAAAACTTAAGAAAATCAATTTTGTTAATGAGGAATACTATCAAATGGATGATATTTATTTCTCTAATGAACTCATAATGAGGAGCTGTGATATAAAAATTAAAAGGTCCTAATGATATACTAAGTAAGAAATAACTGATGTCTTGCATGCTGTGTTTTGCCAAGTTTGAATAAGTAATGTTTGCAACAAAATGAATGGCACATTCAATTGGCAGCCATTCTGTACAATGAAACATCAATCACTACCTGCACTCTCTCATCACTTCATCCATGAAAATAGGGCATTTTCAATAATTAGTTGTTTTATCTTGATCCATTTAATGGGATGAGTCCATATTTTCTTTCCCTAGATAAATTTCATGGTTTATGTTAATACAGAGTTATTTGTATTAACAGCTGAGCAAAAGAAAAATCTAATTATTGTAAGTTATAATCTTTATACACTAGAGAACCTCCAGAGAACATCTCTTAACTTCATCGACAGTAGTAGTTATTTATTTGTTTGCTAACAAATTCCTTAGTTTTGTTCAAGGTGACATATCCAAAAGCAAACCACTTCCTTTATTAACTACTAGTAATTAACTTGATAGGTGTTTAATAGATTTATGTTTGTAGCTTCCAAATACTTCTCCTTATTTCATTTACATTCTTAAAAATCATCCAATTTCTGCATATATTGCGAATATAATGGTATGATGATTGCAACAATATGTATTTGTTGAGACCTCCAATTCAACCAAACTAGTAGGTGGTAATCTCTGATCACGTTAAGTAACCTCAACCCACCTGTCATGTGACATGTTATGCCCCCGTACAGCCAAGCATGCCTACACCTGTTAAGACACACAATCGTAGGCATTTATTAAGATCCTAGAATACTAAATTTGAATTGCTACCAAGTTAAATTTCGAGAACGACTCAATCCAACCCAGTTTTGACAATGCAGAATTAAGTCATATTTCTTATTTTGTTTGATGAGGATTACTTTATTTTGAAGTGGAAATTCCATGACTCAAACTCATGATTCTATGACTTTCTATTCAACCAATGACTAAAAATTTCTGAATTGTAAATATCTTTAAAACTCATGATTTTAGGTTCTTTATTTGAAATTTGGTGTGTTAATAATAAGTTTTTCTTATCACATAAAAGTGATTATACAATTATATGTGATTATCTTGGGTTCTAGATCCGCCACTGCTTCCCCACTAACCATTGGGTCCTAGATCTGCCATGATTAGTAACAGTGTTTTCTTACTTTACATAATAAAAAGCTCCTAGCATATAATGTTCATGAGTCAGAGTTAGTTGATTTGGAATTTATTTTCATGTAATCATTATAAATATACCTACTTTCCTTTTCTAGGAATAATTGGTTATGCTTACATGTCAACCTTATGGTAGGTTAAAGCACTTCTTAAAGAGCGTCTGAATGGAAAGCCATCAGGTGGTTCAAGTGAGAAATCTGAAACAAGTGCTTCAATTGCACTGAATTCTCAGAACTTTGATGAACTTGTCCTGAAAAGCAATGAATTGTGGATTGTGGAATTCTTTGCACCGTGGTATGTTTGTGCATGTGCTTACCCTAGTTTAACTAGATACTTATATTCTATAACTTCCTATCTTTTCACTTATATGGTTCAAAATTTAGTATATCTGTGCCTCTGTATCTAAGAGAGGATTCTTGGACAAGGATGGGTGTGCTCAAGAAAACTATCAGGAAAAGAGAATTCTTGAACATTCAAAATGCCTTTTTTTGAACCGACTCTTTTTTGTGGCCGGTTTTTAGAAAGGTCAACCTAATGGTGGTGTTTCTTTAAAAAGACTGCAAGAAGTTTCCCTCAATCATGAGGTTCTCCTTAACTAATTATGGATTTGACAAGATAAATTCATAATCTGTTCATCTTTGATGCATTTAATTAAAATTAATCAGAAATACGAAGTGTAAAAATTGCAACTATCATTCTAGAATTTTCAGCCATGATAATTGCATTCATTCATCACTTTGTACTGAAGAAAGATAGGTAATCTAGTAGGCAAATCATGACCAACCAGCTCAAATAAGCATTTGAATTATTGTAGTTTACCAAAGTGAAATTACTGTAAAAAATTTGTCACATGTTTATATAGTATAACACTAGAGGTATTGCCAGTCTATGCATGGATAACATGCTGTAACAACTTGAATTTAGATATAGATGTTATCTAATTGTGAAAACACAGTGATTTTACAAAGAAGTGAACATTGACATGGTTAAGAAGTGAACTGTTGCCATTGATTCTCAAAATGTTTTTTGTATTTTTCGAAGCCAAGTTAGAGGTGAAAAGGAATATTAGGAAGAACAAAGCTCAAATTTCTATGCACTCAAGATCAACTAGAAACTCCTAGATTCTGTATTCTATTATGGGATTTAAAATTAAATCGTGGCATTCGATCTTAAATTATGTACTATTTTTTTGATCATAGAAGAATGTTCTTAAAATCTATTGATAGAGAAGACCGTTGTCTTGCACCTAAAATTTCCACATCAATGCAACCGAACTGTTGGAATTTGTACTCATTGTCTTTTCGTATGTAGGTGTGGACATTGCAAGAAACTAGCACCCGAGTGGAAAAAAGCTTCAAATAACCTCAAGGGGAAGGTCAAATTGGGTCACGTGGACTGTGATGCTGAAAAGGTCCGTATATCACATCAAACTGCTTCCTGTTAACTTTTCTTATGTAATCCTTTCTTTGTATTATCAGTGTCCATAGTTTTGGCTTTTCGGGAGATTCATTGTTTTTTTCTATGCCTATGCCATGAGGACATGAGGGTCAGTTACGTATGAGTGTGCTGTCCTACTATGCATACTTCCCCAATGGCACAAATCCATATGTTTTGTTTGTTTTGTTTGTTTTGTTGGCTGGTCCATATGATGTTAGTACATTATTTGTAAATGGAACAATGGTTAACTCTTTGGCAGAATTCATTAGGTTATTTTAAATGCTTGTTGTGTTTATAAAGACATCAAAGTTTACTGCCTTTTTAGCTAAAACATGAGCTGGACTATCAGTCAATATTAACTATAGCAGTAAAATTAGCTAACTACAATCACATCGATGATAAATTAGAGTAGGTGTACTTTGAAGTACAAATAGATGCTATCAGACTAGTATGTTCATTTATGGTCATATTGCCACTGGAATCCTTATTGTACTTCTGCCATGCACAAGATGTTACAAGTACGAGTTTGAACAAGCAAATGGTCAATGTTTTGTATTATGAATCGATGAAAGTGATAAATTATAAATTTTATCTCCTATGATAATTAAACCTGAATTACGTGGACTGCTCTAAAATGCAATCCTGGCAGTCATTGATGAGCAGATTCGGTGTACAAGGCTTCCCGACCATCTTGGTATTTGGTCTTGATAAGAGCAACCCCTATCCTTATGAGGGTCCTAGAACTGCTTCTGCAATTGAGGCATTTGGGTTGGAACAACTTGAATCCAATCTTGGTCCTGCTGAGGTGTTTGAATTGACTGGTCCGGTGAGTGCAATTGTAGTTAATTTGTCATCATGCTCACAGTTTAGTATTCTGGTAAGTATTCAACCTGTTTTATATTGTAGGAGGTGATGGAAGATAAATGTGCTTCGGCTGCTATATGCTTTGTATCTTTCCTTCCTGATATCTTGGATTCAAAGGCAGAGGGAAGGAACAAGTACTTAGATCTTCTGCTGTCAGTTGCTGAGAAATTCAAAAGGAGTCCATACAGGTACTCGAGCAACTTTCTTTGGAGAGAATCATGTTGCTCTATTTTATAAATATTTTAAGAGCTTCTCTACACGTTTACTTAGTGGTAATTTCAAATACCAAACAGAGAATGAAGCAAATACATAGTTCATTTTAAATCATTGAAGACTAACATAATTCAGATTGATTTTCTGATATGAAGACCTATTAAAAGGTTTGTCGATCAGTTTGATTGCCCTGTATTAAGATCTACTCAACTATTTGTTAATCTGGTGATCAACAACATTAGTTGGAGTATTTACAAGGATTATTTTTTATAATCCATGGTGCAATGACAATTCAAGTTTTTGAAACCATCATGAGTAATTTTATAGTGAAAAAGAAAGCTCTTTTAGAAGATATAGTAAGATTTTACACAGCTAATGCCTTCAGAGCAAAAAACTTTTTTCTTTATACTCAAATGGGAAATGTATATCAGGAAGAAAAAATGATCAGGAAAAAATGATGCCGCTGGGTTTCGAGTTGTTTTTACCTAGGAGGCAAATGATACTGTCACAATGATTCTGTTTTGAATGATGGCAAATGCATTTTGTCACATTCTATTCTTTGGTATTCTTACTAGTAATTTGTTATCTGGTCTAAGCGGTTACAGTAGAATGTCAGAGCAAACAATCAAGCTTCAAAGGTTTATTATATTAACATAAAATAGGATGATGACTGGGTTATTGCTGACTCGTGGACAGCAAAAGCTCTGCTGCTTCCACAATAGTTGCTTTGCAGTAACCTTGGTCCAATGTAAGTGGTAGCTACAAAATCCAATGCTTGATACGCTCTGGCCAAAGCCAACTCACAAGTTAACATTTAACTTGTAAGCATACAGTACAGGCGAACATTTAACTCGCAGAGGTTGGGAAATTGAACTTTGGTGGTGTCGAGGAAAAAGGAGATGGAAGTATATGGAAAAGGTTTCAGCAGGTTGGATAACCAGTCAGTGTTTCATGGTTAGGTGGACTTAAAACTGTAATTTTGTTAATTTGGTTTTTTCATACTAGTATGAGCTCTTGAATAAGTGGCTATCCAACTGAGCCTTGGATTATTTAGAATAGTTTTCTTAGCTAGGCAGACTACTTTTTATAACTGCTAATTTACCAGCATTACCAATGTTTCAGCATTATTCGACATCGGTTGTTTTTACCAACTAATAGTCTGAAGTTTCAACAAAGAACCTATATTTTTTTCTGAGATACAACAAACAAAAATACTGCATGTGATAGGTGTATCTTTTGAGAAGTAATCCTACATCCATGAGGTTAAAATTGTTCTCCTTGCAGCTTTGTTTGGTCAGCTTCTGGCAAGCAGGCTGATCTTGAGAACCAAGTTGGAGTTGGTGGTTACGGTTACCCAGCTATGGTAGCTTTGAACGTAAAGAAGGGTGCTTATGCTCCACTCAAAAGTTCTTTTCAGCATGACCAAATCATGTAAGTCCATCTTCGACGGTTCTAAAATCGATCCTCATATTCTTCCTATTAATTTACAGTAGAAAGTTCCCCTACTAGACAAATATTTCACCTTTTCAAGAAACTAATGAATTGTTCTCGCAGAGAATTTGTCAAAGAAGCTGGTCGTGGTGGAAAAGGCAACCTACCCCTTCAAAACGCTCCGACTATTGTTAAAGCAGAGCCATGGGACGGTAAAGATGGAGAAATTATCGAGGAGGATGAGTTCTCTCTCGATGAGCTTATGGGCGAAGAGAACAGAGATAAAGATGAATTGTAACAGTGAAGCGTGGTTTAAATGATTTTTGAATGATTTGCGAAGTTTAGTTGAGTTTCTTTCGTAATCCCTGTGTCCAATTATGTGAACTAATCTCTCGAGATTTGCATGGGGCTTAGCGGTTTGTGATTTGTGTAGTCAGGAAGAGAATTGTGTCACCCTTGGCTGAGTGATCGACTCTTATTCAGGATTTGGAGTTAATTTTATAATTCATTGTTAATGCAAGGTAAATTCGGTACTTTTAAGTTTAACACTAAGATATTCGAAAGTTTTCATGAATATATATAGTATTATAAATTCTTGCTCTCACTGGAGTATACCCTTCATGGATCAGCAGACGGCGAAAGTGATCAACCGGAATCTGACCGGCAACTTAGATAATGGTTACGGGCCGCTGACGGCCGGAGCTAATTTCGAAGGTGAAACTTCGATGCCCTAGGGCAACGGCGTGGTGGTTACAAGTGAAGGACTCCTCTGAAACGGTCTGGGGTCGATTCCGTTCTGACAGCGCACGTTGGGCGGGTGGAGGTGCTTGATACCTCCGGTCCAGTGTGGTCGGCCCATCAAGCGTCCATGAGTCCTCATGCGATGGGTCACTCGTTATCCTGATTTATCCTCGTCGACCGGTGGGGACTCTCGTTGAAGGCCTTGGGACGGAGTCAGAGAATTAGTGGGAGTAAGTTCGGCACCTCAGATTAATAAAAAAAAGTTGAAACTTCAAATGTCATCAACTTTTATCCTTACAATTCTTTAATTGTACTTGTGACCACAACTTTTCTATTCATAAATTATTGTTTTTTTATGTGTTAATTATTAGTCTTAAAAATTAAAAATTTATTATGATTCATCTTCTTTGATGAATTTTAATCTTTTATATCATAAATAATTAAAATTAAAAATTTCTTATTGTCAAGAAATTTGTAAGCGTTTATAATAATTTTTTCTAGAAGTATTTCTACAATCTTTTTAATTTTTAATTTTTCTTTAATCGATATCAGCATTTCTAATGAAATATTTTACGATATTTTTATTAATAATAATGCTACGTGGTCTTGGTCCTCTCAATAACGACACTTTTAAAATTCATCGAACATTAATGAAAATTAAGGTTGCATTGTCTGCCCTAATTTAAGCAGTTGCAATCGATTAAAATAGTATTGACCGAATCGATTAAATTAAAATTGAATAAATTAATTTTTTTTTATAAAATTAATCGAAATTTTTAATAAAATTGAATCGATCAAATTAATAATAAATCAATTAATTGAGTTAAAAATCGAAAAAAAAATTAAATTTTCAATATTAATCGACTAATATTACAGTAACAATCGACTGATGCTAACACCGAAAAAAATAATTTTTAATCTCTATTATTACAGTAACACTGTTACTATAATACAATCAATTGGTATTATAATATCAATTGATTGTTAGCTACAGTACTCATCGTTCAATATAAGAAAATCTTATTTTATTATATTAATTTTATAGTACAGTCTTATCTTTAATTCAGATTTATCGATCAAATCGATTTTTTTTAATTCAAAATTGAAACCAAATTGAATTAATCGGAAAAAACGATATTTTTAGAAATAACAATAGAATTTCCGAATAAATCGAATCGAATTTTTAATTTTGATCGATTTAACTGAACTTTTGCACACCCTACCTTAATTCGCAAGCCGCTTTTCCTTTTCTCCGCTTCTCGTCGTCTGGCAATGATTTGAACTCCATCTCGATTCTGGAAGAAGGCAGAGGAAGCACGCTTCTTTTGTTTTTTCCCCGTCTTTCCGCTATCGATAGATGGCGGTTGATTCGCCAACGGCTGACCGAAAAGGTACGACGATTCGCAAGGTGAAATTGGATAAAATTGTTCCACTCCTTGTGTATCGTTTCTCTTCTGCTTTCTAATTCCTCTCCTTCCGTACTTGATTGCAGTGGTTGTTCATCTGAGGGCGACTGGCGACGCTCCTATTCTTAAACAAGCCAAATTCAAGGTACCTGTTTTGACCTTCTCGCTTTTCCTTTGTATGCAGTCACCGTGCGGAGATCCTTTCAATTGAAAGATTTTCTTCTTTGATTATCGGAATATAGCCCAGACTAGAGAAGCAAAGTTACAGTGTGCTATTTTTGGGTACAATATCCAGATCCTTGTCTCCTTCTCCAGGGTTTCCTTTTCAAACATTTTCATTATCCCAGCAATCTTAACTCTTCATTGAACTTTGTTTGTTTTCGTATGTGCACGCACGAGCTTAGTTTTCACACAGCTGATGTTCTTCTTATGCTAATTGGCTCAGATATTTTTATTAGGGGCGTGCAAACTCGATTTAGGAAGATGCCTAATAAGGCTTTCAGTTGGCAAGAATAGGAATAGAAATCTGAAATGGAATAGATAATAAAGCCCTTTTGGGTTGATTCATCATGATTTTTGTTTCTCGAAGCTTGCCAAATTTTGTTTTTCTTAGATAAAATGATGATACTATGGAGCCATAAATTTAAGTGGTTTTGTTTTTCTGTTCATGATGAGCTGGGATAGCTTTTTGTATGGACTTAGTTACAATTATATTTTAGCTCATCTCAACTATGAATTTCATATAATTCTTAAGTCACCAGTAGCCCAAAATAATTTGCATATCTCTCAACTTTGTTGAGGCAATCTGAAATGTGATAGAACACAAATCTGAGTGCCATATTTATGATCCAAATTGTAGACAATTTATACTAATTGAAATTCTTTGAGCTCATTTACAAATAGTATTTCATAGTAATTTGTACATACATTGGAGAATCAATTGGTTTGAAGTGTGAATTAGGTTCCAAGTTCCTAGAAAACGTTGAAATAATGTTTTTGCTGATTTTTTTCTCCCTTCATATATACTAATTGTCTTGCTGTATGATAGACTATAGCACTATTCTTTCTCTTCGCTGAACAACTTCTGAAGGCAAAGAAACCTCTTACAATACTTGTTCTTATATGCATTACAAAAAGAATACAAAAGATACAAATGCAAATGAATACAATACAAATGAAACAACTTTACAAGTGAATTTTGTTTCGTTCGCTTTCTTGTTGCTTTGGATTGGTTCTTGAAAATTTGGAATGTAGTAACACTTATCCACGAACCTCTCAAGAATCGGCCAAGACCAAATACTCGAAATCCTCCACAAAATCCATGTGACCTAAAGGTCTCGGGTTCAAGTCTTGAAAATAGCCTTTTACAATACAGAATAAGACTGCGTACAATAGACCTTTCTCCGGAACCCCGCATTGACCGGAGTTTTGTGCACCAGGCTACCCTTTATTGTTATCGTGATGACATTTCGCCCAATGGTTGACTGCTTGCTCCTAGCAACTATTCAACTGCAATTCGACTGTTTGCTCTGACTCTGGTTGTAGAATGACTCCTTCCATCTCAGCTTCAGGGTCATCAGTTGATTGCTATGCACCATCAATCGATTGTCGTAATTGACTTTGAAACATTCTGTGATATTTCATAGTTGGATAGTGGAGTTCACCAGTCAATCGTGAAAACAATCGATTGATAGTTTCATAGCAGTCGATTGCCAACACCATAAACCCCTCAAAACCAAATTCGTAGTTTTAGGTTCATCAATCGACTAGTACTCCTATACTAGTCAACTGTAAAATATTCTGTTTAATTTCAGGCTGAAAACATACTATTGTTAAAAAATTTCCACAACAATTGAGTCCTGTAGTCGATTCCTGCCGTAGTCGAGCATTGTAATCGATTGTTGTTATTCACAATGCTGAAAAACTATCTATAGTAGTTGAATTCTGTAGTCGACTGCTATAGTAGTCGAGTATTGTAGTTGACCGATATTATTCACAGTGCTAAAAATATTATTTACACAAAGTTCCCTTATGCTAAGAGATTCTCATGTCACTAGGACTTTCTCCTATGATTAGTATAGGTCAACCTTGACTTACTGAGTCATCATTCTGGCCTAGTACCAAGTTGATCTCAACCAACTTGGACTTTCCTTCTTTAAAGACTCTTTGTTTCTAAGACTTTATTTGTCTAGCATCTGACCAATTTTGATCTACTAGGACTTTACCATTGTTAAGCATCTGATCTTCCTTGATCTATTTGAACTTTTCTTTTTTATGTTGAACATCCAATCCTTCATGACTTGTCAATACTTCACTTCTTGAATCTAACTTTTGGTCCTTTATGACCTGTGAGGACTTCACATGATCGCTAAGTGTCCAACCAATCGTGACCCACTTGGATTTCATCCTTGTCAACTTCTACCAACTCACTGTTGAACTTCTAACTACCAAGTGTCCGATCAATTATGATCCACTTAGACTTCGCTCTTGTCAACTCCTAATGGATTTCCGATTGCTAAGTGGGCCATGATCCACTTGAACTTTTCCACTTGCTAAGTATTTGATTAATGTTGATCTATTTGACATCTCGCTCAACAAACAAAATCCAAAACAAACTTGGTCAACCTTGACCTATTTGACATCTTGCTCAACCAACAAAATCCAAAACAAACTTGGTCAATCTTGACTTGAGTTTAGTTGCACTAACAATCACCCTTTTTACTTGATGTCACGCTCAATCATCAAACTTATTGATCAAATATCGAAACCCAACTTGAGTTCAATTAACCTTAACCAGAGGTCGATTGCACTAACACTAAGGTCCTAGAAAAAGTTGAAATAATGTTTTTGCTGTTTTTTTCTCCCTTCATATATACTAATTGTCTTGATGCATGATAGACTACCTTGAAGAGTTGAACTGTTCTCCTAAGAAACGGTGCAAATATAGCGTTAGTTTGCTTCAGTACATTTTGGCAAGATTGGACATCATATAGCAAGTTGAGTACACAAACTTGGTGCTTTGCAGATACCATTATGTTCGACAACCATAAGTTTTAAGGATTTGCTTATCATAAAACATCAGCGAGTTCTACCTTGGACAGTCACACTGGAACCTAGCATTTCTCACACAACACATGATCAAGGCTAAGTTTTGTGCTTGTCAATCCAATTGTGACATGCATATACTATCCAGCTGCATCCTAGCCTTGCCTGGAAATCATTGTTCTTCTCATGTCTCTTCATTTTCACATTGTTTTCAAAACCAGCTGATCAAGACTAGAATCATCCAATTTGAGTTAGGATACATTAAACCTGCTCTGATTTTGTTCAAGCAAGATCTCAATCCGAAAAGCATTGCAAACTTCTTGGCTTTGTCCAATCATAAACAGAAGTACAAATCAGAGCAATTTTTTCAAGACTCACTGTAAGAAAATCTATAATTGGATGGTGCTTGTAAGGATTGACCTATCAAACCATTTGTCTCCAATCCCAAGTGGATGGAGCAAATCGTATGGGTAGAATACTGGAGAATATGTGAGATGGTCGAAGATTGGAAATGAGACCTGTTGCTACCAGACTTTTGCAATTTCCATTATTTGATGCTTGCCAGCTTGAATAGGAAGTCAACATAAAAGGAAGATGAGCTGTGGGCATGTTTTGAGGAGGAATATTTCTCCTTTCTACTAATGGATTAAATTTCTGATAAATGCAAAGGAAGTAAATAAGCTAAAATATGCAATAGGTAAGATTTAGTGCATATCAGGCAAAATTAGTATATAACAAATAAAGATTCAATCAAACAATTTAATTTCAATATTACTAATGATATGTCCTGCATAAAGCTTAATGGAGGATAAGGTCTGCCCCAAATGGTTGAGGCAAACACCACTTTATGATAAATCATAAAATTTTGACTAATTAATCCTGGTGACAAGTTTGACTAATTTAAAATCTCAAATTTTCAAAAAATTCATGCAATACCACTCCTATATTTTCTTGATGTGAAAACCTAGAAATAGTTTTTGTTTGCATATGAGGACCCATTTCACAGCTAGCAATTTTTTGTTGTTCTCAATTTACAATACAATTCTTACAATGTAGAATAAGATTGCGTGCAATAAACTTTTCTCCGGGACTTTATATTAGCGGAAGCTTTATGCATCGGGCTGTTTTTTTTTCTCAATTTACAACACAACAACATAGCAAATAAACCGATAAAGCAAAACATACGTATAATAGAAGCACAAAAGAAGATTCATACAACACAAATACCAAATATGATAAATCACAAAGCAACATAGTGGAACTATTTAACCAATTACAACACCATGAATAAAACCTTGAAACCTCTGAAGTCACCCGTTTATCATCAAGTGACCATATAGAATTTACAAAACCAACTTCTAATCCTTTACTCAATTACCTACATCGAATCTGGAGGCAAATAGAAGAGAGTCAAAATAAAGAGCACCATGTGGGAATGCTACAAGCATGCAACCACTGTTAAACCTAAACATTATGTTTAATTATTAAGCAGTGCAGATAAAAACTTAAGCTCATGCCACAACTAAGTTATATGCAGTATCAATATGATGATCAATGTGTTCGAGAACACTACTATAACCGTGATGCAAGAAACAAATCATGGTTTCAACATGCATTCACCTGAAATAGCACTCTATGCTTGCTCAATAAGGGTATGCCCATATTCATTTCACCGTTGTTGTGTTCAACATTGCCACCCAAACGAGAGTGTACAAAACCAGTATGTCTTCCTTGAGAAGACACCAATGACTTTGAAAGTTTCAAGGTTTTATCAATGAGTCATGAGTGTTGTAATTTATTTAAACCTTCTGTTGTGTTGCTTTGGGATGTATTGTATTTTTAGTATCTATGTTGTATGAATCATCCACTGTGCTACTGTATGTAAGTTTTTCCTTGTTTGTTATTGAATATGAAGTTTATAAATTGCGGCCAAAAAATATCATTAATTATTTAAGGTCAATACAAAAACTTGATTTGCAGTTAGTAGCCATAGCATACAAGCAATGGTTGCAACATATGTTCTTCATTGGTTCTCAACATAAAGTGGAGAGGTAGGGAATTGGATGATAGACAGTTATATGTAATCTATCAGGAATGAAATTTCTGTTGAGAATGGAAATGCCTAAGAAACCAAATTAGCCCAGGGTTATATATATTCTCATTCTACACAATTGTTGTTCCAATAAATACTCTGGTTCAGCCAATTTAATCTATTCTAATTTTCTTTTTGTTTGAAACTTGTCAAATGTGAATCAGAAAGCTAACAAGTAATAAATGATGACAATTAGTAATTATATGTAAAAAATCTAGAGCAAATTTCTTTCTCTTTGTAGATTTCCGGAAGTGACAAATTCTCAAAGGTCATTGAATTTCTCCGCCGACAACTTCACCGTGATACTTTGGTACCATTATTCTCGTTTCATACACTTGGCAGCTTATAATGTTGTTTATGTTGCTCTTTCTGAGGGTTTTCTCATCTGTAACAGTTTGTATATATCAACAGTTCCTTTTCACCTAACCCAGATGAATTGGTGATTGATCTCTATAATGTAAGCATATTCTTCTATTGTATTGTGTTGCTGATTTAGTTCTGAATTAGATTTTCTCAGGTTTTAACAAATAAAGACCTGCACCGGGTTGCCCTTTCTATTCCCATTAACCATTGAATCCGCATAGTGAAAATTCTAATTTAATTTTGATTTTTAAAAAGATTTCTTGGATTATTCTTTGGGAGATGACATTACTGTTCTTTTACTTGTCTGTTGAACATAAAATTCATCCATACCTTTGTCAAACCTTAACAATGAGGACTGTGAACTGATTCTCCGCCAATTTCGCATACATTTCAGTTTCAGACCACCTAACACTTGTTTTAGAAATAGAATGACTTCGAGCTAACAGGCCTGTGAAAGATTAGGCTGGCTAATTCCAAGTATGAATACCTTGGCAATATTTGTGATGACCTGTAGGAATCTTTATATTTTAGTTAATTGCTTTATTTAAAAGGATTTTCTGTCCCATGTCTTAGTCATAACAATGTGTTTCATTTCCAGTAATATGCTTTTAGAAACACAAGGTCGAAATAGATATACATACAACAACCCATTATTTGGTGTGAGCTACATGGATGGTATCCCCTCTTTAAATTTTGTAATATCTTAGATATTTTAGATCTCGTGTATACCTTAAACAAAGTGTTCTTATTTTTTTTTATTCTTTCATCTTTGATTCTAATCTATTCAACTTGTCTAACTTGCCAGTAGTTTCTTACATAAAGTTTGATTGATTGTACCATAATCTAGGAAAAATTCTACCTTTGTATAATGTCACGCCCCGAGAGTATGCCGTGCTGAAAAACAAACGGACGGCATTTCCCCTGTACGTGGCAACATATCGGGTTAATACAGGGCCCGTAGGCCCACAACAACAATATGATATACGCAGATATCATCATATCAAACATAATAAACACAGCGGAAACAATACAAACAGATCAACAAGATACAATGACCCAACTGTGCACTCCGGAGTGACTTGACACAACAAGAAACATAATAGAAGCAACAGCGAAAGCCAAATACATACAATACGTCCGTATATCACAGATACGGAAACAATACAGGTTAAAACCACAAAACGACAATCCATAGTAATACAACAATACGGAAAACAGGTTCATTCGTCCGGTGTGAGATGGGATCACCAAGTGAGTCTCGACGTCAAGAAATCTTCTACTGCATTATCCGGGCGGAAGCCGAGTCAGGGGTGGTGAGTATAAACTCGGGGTAATATATAGAAAGTGCATGAACAACATATAAGGATAGATCTACAAGTATACATGTGAAGATCTACAGTATACAAAGATGAGTCCAATGTATATACAGTCTATCCAACTCTAATAACAAGTAACTACAAGAAAGTCATACTCGATGTATATACTAAATCGATCAATCGAACATGAAGTAATATACCAAGCGTGCACGGCGATGCATAGCGTCGTATGCTAGATCATCACGAGCGGTATACAATAACATAACCATATAACGTCTGAGCCAATCCATACACGACTAATACTTGACGTATGAGCGATATATGATCACCGTATAATAACCCGGTCCGTACACAACGACATGATCTAGCGAATGCGTATAACGTCAATCAACGCATGTATCATTACTCAACCCATAAGATAAATAAAATGCAAATGGCATGTATCGTGATGTCTGGCAATGCACGACAATCATAGCTCAATCAAAGCGATCTCACGCGTATGTAAAACATATATCAAATACATGCATACATATATATCGGTGATGCATACGTGGTCATCTGTCTGCGGACATCGACCCACGACCCCAGTGGCGTGGTGGCACGACCATGACAATGCGACTCGGTGCCACCACTCTCGAGTGGTAGGGTTGGGTAGTATGGTGAGTAGCGTGTAGCGTAAAAGCTAACTACTCTAGGGGCCCTCTGCGAGCCACGTTGTCCTACCCTACGAGTAGACAAACGCCGCTGCGGACAATAGCACCTCACCGCGTCATAGTGGGCGAGTCTTAACACCACTCTGCCGCGGTGGCGGTGCGCGTCTCCACTACCACCATCCATAGTGGTAGGCGTGGCACGTCGATGCTCACGCCTCGACCACTACACCGAGTGGCGGGACGGGATGACCGACGACTTATCTCAATCCACAAGGAGACTGGTCAGTCGTAGCTCCATACATGTATCCTCGCGACACTCCCTCCCATCCAGAGTCTGGTCAACTAAAGTCAACTATGTAAGGACTACAATCCATAAGACTCTCTACTATCGCATAAAGAGTCATACTCATCGACGATCCACCATGCTAAGACCTTTAGTCGATAGCGATATCTGATCGGCCGTCCATATAACCATACACGGACCACAAAATCCATAATGGATATACCATGGCCTAGGACCTCAGTACATCGTCACATCGACAACCATACACTTATCTATTGCACAGACAACTAGATCCACCATAAATGCACCACTAACACGGTTATGATATCACGATCGACTCCATAATCCAATCCATCACCTAATTCTAGTTAGGTAACACAAGAACCTCTATCCGAGGTCACAAAGATAACCCTAACCACATGTACTTCGAACATCTATCAAATACATAATAGGGTTTATAGTTCCTATCTATGCTAGATAATCGATGAGTAGCAGTATATATCTCGAAGGTCAATACAAGCGTATGATTAAATAAGAGTGGATCTAAGGTAAGCGGTATATACATATATCCAAGATCATGCGAATTGATCGAAACTCTAGGACGGGTAGATATTACCCACGATCTGAGCTCGAAATAATCCGTCTTTATCCATCTCGCGTTCATGTATCCATCACCATAATCGTCACCTGTAACAATAAGATACGATTAAAGTACCATCACATATCTAATGATCGAATCGGCTCCCACATCAACCTATATCTCGATCCATTAATCGAACAATCTAATATTACAGATGAATGAATTCGTAATAACCAATCAATCTACCCATTCATCTATATCGATTCGCAATATTAACTATAAATATACAAATCGAATATACCTTGCATTTCCGAATTAGATCCACAAGGAAATCTCTACTTCCACACAATCGCGTGCTAATTCCTATAACTGAGCTCACATCTCATCAACACCACCTAAAACAGAGGAAACAAGGTGAAAGAAATTCTGCCACAGCTTCCTCTTGATACCAAAGACAATTGATTTGCACATCTAGCATCGATCGTGACCACTATAAACACATAGAAATCTGAATGAAACAATAGACATACCCCAGACTTACCGTCAAATCATCTCAATGACCTTTCTCATCTCCTATTCACCGAGCAATCGATCTCCGAACACCGCCTAACACGAAAATCGCGGACTCTGACCACTGCGGTAAGTTCCATACCATTACCCCCATCACAATCATTGCCCATTATAACACAATCGATCGATCAGTATTCCGGCGAAGACTGAGCTCGTCGTGGCGACTGAGCTCGTCTGCGGCGACGACTGAGCTCGGCGCACGATTGCAGAAGAAGAGAACACCACAGAGAAAAATTAGATCCCATCCAAGATCAGAAAATCGATTCAATAACCTACCTTGCTCCGATGGCGACGGCAGGTTGCTCCCAAATCCAACAGCGTCGGCAGCTCCAGCTCGCGATAGCAACGGTGGCAGCTCTTCGGAAAAGATGAGATCCAGCTCGAGAAGCCGCGGCGGTTACAGCGGCGAGGAGGACTAGCAGCGGCGGCGATCGGCCATTGCTCGATAAAGATCTCCGACGCCGGAAGAGGAAGAAACGATCGGCGTTGTCGGCAGGCTCTAGCAAATCCTTGGCCGGGAGCGGCGAGCGTGAGTGAGCTCCGGCGACAACACGGCGGCGATGATGACTTTGCCGAGCTCTCTCGCGTGAAGCAGCCGGCGAATGGAGAAGAAATCGCGCGGTGAAGAAGGGGATCGCGCCGAACAGAGGAAGAGAAGGAATGCGATCGAGAAATGGGTTCTTAAAGCTAATCGGTTCGATTGGGTTAGCTCGTGCTTGACCCAAATCTAACCTAGGTTAAGTCTGAGTTAACTCAAGTCGACCCAACTCCCCATTTACACTTAAATCTTCCTCGTATGGACTCCTTTTTAATCCGGAAAAATTTCTAAAAATTTTTAAAAATTCCACGAGTTAATTCTCAATTAACAAGGGCTATTATTTTATTTTATTTATTTATTTATTTATTTATTTTTCCGTATTTTACATTCTCCCCCACTTATAAAAATTTGGTCTCCAAATTTCCGACTAAATGTCTGATGCGAGATGTCACAATAATCATCTCAGTATCAGACAGTCGCACCTCAGTGACTAAGTGGGTCTTGAGCTCGAATATTACATCCGACTCTTATACACTCTCGTGACCTATTAAAATTCGATAAGCGTACCCGTAGTGGAGCTCATACGTAATGTCGATGGGAGACTTTGCCAGAATCGTAAGGTGAATCATGAATCACCATCAGAAATGATACCCAAGGATACGCTATGGATATAATTCCATCAAACGATCCAACGGAGTCCATCTTACGGCTCGAAAGAAAATGAGCAAACCTAGCTAATCGATCATCGACTATCCAATCCGATCAAGTCCTTTCCGAATTCTAGATAATCTCCCAATACTCTAACGTTAGGCTCTCACTTCATCACGATGCGTAACCCTACCGATCACAATATTCCACCTTGCTTGTTGGCATACCCAACATCAAACTAAAATCATCCATGTTCCACGGCGTTCCACCATAAAGGCGTCTCAATACTACTATTTTCGAATACACTCCGAATAAATCATTACTCTCGAATGAAGAGTCTCCTATAACAACTCTTCCTAAAGCGAATCTGACTCATGTGAACCATTATCGTATGAGCGTTATATGATCACCGTATAATAACCCGGTCCGTACCACAACGATACGATGCTTAAGCAAATCGTATAATGATCAATCAACGCATGTATCACGCTTCAACCCATTAAATAAAATGCAAAATGGCATGTATCATGCATGTACAAGCACGGCAACAATCATAGCTCAATCAAATGCAAAAGATCTCACAGGTGCATACGTAAAATATATATACACACGATACATATATATCAAGAATGCATACGCATTGGTCATCGTGCTCATGACCAGCCCAACCACGACTCCCAGAGTGGGCTGTGGTGGCACGACATACACGCATAACTAGCCCGACTCACCGCCACCACTCTCGAGCGGCCGAGTCAGTAGTACGACCGAAAGTACAGAAGCGCGTAAAAGCTTAACTACCTTGGGGCCCTCACGAGCCACGTCATTCCTACCCACGGAAAGTGAACAACGCCGCACAGACAACCGCACTCACACAACCACCGCTATAGTGTGGCGAGTGCTAACACCACTCAGACAGCCGCCAAAAGATCTCCAGCTACCACCATCCATACATGGGCCGAAAGGCACATCCAACGCTCGCCTCAACCTCGCTACCACTACCCCGAGTGGCCGGGGAGGCAGGATGACTGACGACTTATCTCAATCCACAAGGGAGACCTAGTCAACAGCATGCATGCAATGTGATGATGCATAGCTCCATACATGTATCCTCGCGACACTCCCATCCCACTGGAGTCCCGTCAACTAAAAGTCACTATGTAAGGACTACAATCCATAAGACTCTCTATCGCATAAAGAGTCATACTCATCCGATACCACCATGCTAAGACCTTTAGTCAAGAATGATATACAATCGACCATCCATATAACCATACACGTACACATAAATCCATAATGGATATACCATCGCGGCTAGGACTCTAGTACATGGTCACACATCGACAACCATACACTTATCTATCGCATGCATAACTAGATCCACCATAAACGCACCACTAACACTAAGCATGATATCACGATCGACTCCATAATCCAATCCATCACCTAATTCTAGTTAGGTAACACAGTAACCCTATCTGAGGTCACAAAGATAACCCTAACCACATGTACTTACTGAACATCTATCAGCTAATACATAATAGGGTTTATAGTTCCTATCTATGCTAGATAATCAATGAGTAACAGAGTATATATCTCAAAGGTCAAGGCAATACAAGCATATGATTAAATAAGAGTGGATCTAAGGTAAACAGGTATATACATATATCCAAGATCATGCACTGGAATTGATCAAAACTACCGGACCAGGTAGATATTACCCACCGACACGGCTAAATAATCCGTGCTATCCATCTCCACGCTCATGTATCCATCACCATAATCGCCCCAGAATAATAAGATACAATTAAGTACCATCACATATCTAATGATCGAATCAACTCCCACATCAACCATATATCTCGATCCATTAATCGAACAATCTAATATTACAGGATGAATGAATTCATAATAACCAATCAATCTACCCCATTCATCTATATCAATTCGCAATATTAACTATAAATATACAAATCGAATATACCTTGCATTTCCGAATTAGATCCACAAGGAAATCTCTACTTCCACACAATCGCTAATTCCTATAATCGAGCTCACATCTCATCAACACACCTAAAACAGAGGAAACAAGGTGAAAGAAATTACCTTCCTTCGATACTAAAGACAATTGATTGCACATCTAGCATCAATCGACAACCACTATAAACACATAGAAATACAAATGAAACAATAGACATACCAAACTTACCGATCAAATCATCTCCGATACCCTTTCTCATCTCCTATTCACCGAGCAATCCAATCTCCAAACACCGCTTAACACCAAAAATCGCACTCACCAACCACTGCAGTAAGTTCCATACCATTACCCCATCACAATGCCCATTATAACACAACCAAATCGATCCGAGTCAGATTCGGCCAAGACCGAGCTCAGAAGGGCGACTGAGCCATGCATGGCGGCGACGACCGAGCTCGAGCGACAACAGATCGCACACGAAGAAGAGAACACCACAGAAAAATTAGATCCCATCCAAGATCGAAAATCGATTCAATAACCTACTTCACGGCGGCTCCAACTCGCGATAGCAACGGTGGCAGCTCTTCGGAAAAGATGAGATCCAGCTCGAGGAAACCGACGGCAGCTGGTTCTGGCGGCGAGGAGGACTAAGCAGAGGCAGCAGCGATCGACCGACTGCTCCAATAAAGATCTCCGACAACGCCGGAAGAGGAAGAACGATCGGCGTTGTCGGCTTGAGCTCCTAGCAAATCTCGACGGGAGCGACGAGCAAAAGAGTGAGAGCTCCGGCGACAACACGGCGCGATGATGACTTACGAGCTCTCTCGCGTGAAGACCGGCGAACGGAGAAGAAATCGCATGGTGAAGAAGGGGATCGCACCAACAGAGGAAGAGAAGGAACGCGATCGAGAAATGGGTTCCGGTTCGATTGGGTTAGCTCGTGCTTGACCCAAATCTAACCTAGGTTAAGTCTGAGTTAACTCAAGTCGACCCAACTCCCCATTTACACTTAAATCTTCCTCGTATGGACTCCTTTTTAATCCGGAAAAATTTCTAAAAATTTTTAAAAATTCCACGAGTTAATTCTCAATTAACAAGGGCTATTATTTTATTTTATTTATTTATTTATTTATTTATTTTTCCGTATTTTACATTCTCCCCCACTTATAAAAATTTGGTCTCCAAATTTCCGACTCATGTACGAGTACGAGATGTCACAATAATCATCTCAAGTATCCGGAGCAAGGTCACACCTCAAGTGACTAAGTGGGGTACTGAGCTCGAATATTACATCCCAACTCTTATACACTCTCAGCCAACCTATTAAGAGGTCAATAACTGTACCATAGTGGAGCTCTATACCCGTAATCGATGGGAGACTTTGCCAGAATCGTAAGGTGAATCATGAATCACCATCAGAAATGATACCCAAGGATACGCTATGGATATAATTCCATCAAACGATCCAACGGAGTCCATCTTACGGCTCGAAAGAAAATGAGCAAACCTAGCTAATCGATCATCGACTATCCAAATCCGATCAAGTCCTTTCCGAATTCTAGATAATCTCCCAATACGCCTAACGCATTAGGCTCTCACTTCATCACGGTACGTAACCCTACCGATCACAATATTCCACCTTGCTTGTTGGCATACCCAACATCAAACTACAAAATCATCCATGTTCCACCTGACGTTCCACCATAAAGGACGTCTCAATACTCACTATTTTCGAATACACTCCGAATAAATCATTACTCTCGAATGAAGAGTCTCCTATAACAACTCTTCCTAAAGCGAATGCAACTCTGTGAACCATTATCCTTCCTCGAGACAGAGATTTATTCTCGCAAGAGAAATTAATATAATGTCCAAAATTTCATTCTGTCACACAACACTATAAGTGACTGGAAGACAGCAATGACCCATCTCCCCAGTTGTATTTATCCGTGCTCTAACAACCCTATAGCAGCTACCCAGTAGCTAGCCAAAACTCCCTGAGCACTCCTGCTCTATACATCTACTACTCAAGATAATAACTGCTAAGCTCCACGTCATATATATGACAGCTTATCTCGCAGTTCCTCAACTGACGTAGGCATAAGACACGTCTCATACAACTGCATCGGAATCGCTCCTAATCCCTGAAATGATGCATCTGCGTACAATACTCTTCCATCCATATCGGACGGATTAATTAACACTGACACAAAAGTCAGCCACCTTCTAGGCCCTGCAACCTAGCTTTCCAATCTTCCAACCAGGTGATTTCCATCACCTTCATAGTCCAACAAGTCGGCGATATAGTATCGCTAGAACATTCTATTCTCATCTATGGTAAATACCAAAACAATCTAAGGACCACAACTTCCTTAAGATTGTGAATATATCCCCAATCATATATCCTCTACAGATATGACGACAATCGATCCCAAATACTCCAAGAGTACTTGATTCCTCAAATTCATGAACGACTAAATCGTCGATAAATCTAACAACATTATCAACATCTCTTAAAATTCATACCAAGTATGAAATGTCGTCTTCTACACACCTGCATCCTTTTACTCTAAGCTACAGATAGCTCAATCATCACACCGACAATGATAATTGTATGACACTAAGTCACTACCATATCAAACCTCCAGTCGTAGGCCAACCCTAGGATATATACAGGTGTCATTTAGCTGATCTAACAGATCCTCTATCCACAACGAAGGATACTCATTCTCAACTATTGCGTTCAAATCATCGATAATCGATGCATAACCTCAAAGGTCTGTCTCTCTTTTAAATTTTGTAATATCTTAGATATTTTAGATCTCGTGTATACCTTAAACAAAGTGTTCTTATTTTTTTTTATTCTTTCATCTTTGATTCTAATCTATTCAACTTGTCTAACTTGCCAGTAGTTTCTTACATAAAGTTTGATTGATTGTACCATAATCTAGGAAAAATTCTACCTTTGTATAACCTGACAGTCACGCAAGACTCTAGTTTTTTTTTTTTTTCAAAATATTGTAAGTTGAATAGCTGGAGGTGAAAGAGTAATCTCTAATGAAAATGACTAATGATGTTAGATATTATTAGTGACAACTTTATATAGTATTTAATCACTGAATATGATCCATATAGCTAATCTCAAATAATTGGACTTAAAATTGATTGTTGTACGGTTGAACAGGAACTATAGGCTGAATAAATTGGAGATCTGATTATATCAAAATTTACATATGTGTGTGCGTATGTACGCTAGGCTGATAACGTTTTAAAGTGTGTGTGTATATACATATGTGTGTGCGTATGTACGCTAGGCTGATAACGTTTTAAAGTGGGTGTGTATATATACATATATGTGTGTGCGTATGTACGTATTTCATGGTTGCCTTTGGGTTTGCAGAACTTTGGATTCGACGGTAAGCTAGTTGTCAACTATGCTTCTTCCATGGCATGGGGCTGAGCAAGATCGGCTGCTATATTGAGACAAGTAAATGTTAGTTTTTTAGTATCCCCTCAAACTTGATGAAAAGATTGTTGGCAAATATTATTTTAGAAGTTTGGTATTGTTGTAGTCTTATTTGAGCCTAATTTGTTTTGGTTGGAAATTTGGTCAGCGTTGTCGATAAAATATGATAACGCTCATGTCAAGTGCTCCTTTTGGCCAGTCTTTTGAATTAATAAAGATGATAAATTGTGAGAAATCTTGACCCGGTGCAATTGTCTTTTTGTATCGAGAAGGTAACTCAACCAAGTATGTTGTACCTATTGAAAATTGATCTCATGTAGTTATCAATTACGTCAAAATATTAAATATTATCATAGTTGTATAGGAAAGGTTCGTGATTAATTTTAATGGATAAAAATCTAGAATTTGAAACGTGTAATATATTGTGCATTCTGAATCATTTATTTTCAAAATTAATTTAGCAAAATCTAAATATTTAAATCATTAAAAAAAAATTGATGAGAATAACTAAAAGATCGGAGGGTCACAAATAAAATTCTTAAATTAGAATTTACAATGTCAAATTTATTCAATTAAATTAAAAACTTAATAGCATTAAAACAAATAAAGCTCGAGCTATAATTAAACAGTTTAAGTAGCTTCGGCCGGACTAAATAGTCCTAATCGACAAAAACCTATTTACAGTCCTAGTCGTCCTCAGCGCGGGTCCCACTTCCAACTAGACGGAAGTGGGACCCGCGCTGAGGACTAGGACTGTAAATAGGTTTTTGTCGATTAGGACTATTTTTTCAAATAAAAAAATCGTTTTCATTAGCTATTGATATGAAAACACTTCAGATTATGTTTTTGTACTAGTTGCTGCAATTCTACAAAATCATCAGAGAAGATATTATTTCTCGCTGACATTTATGAATTCTTCGCGAGTGATTTTTTTTTTTTTTTTTTATGTGAACGAGTTCAAATTATGGTTCTTTTATACCTGTTATAGGAAAACTAGCTAGGCGGATATCTATGCAACGAAAATTTATATACCCAGGTCGGCTTTGGAGGTCACCAAGAAGCCGCAAATTGCAAGAGAAGTTTATGACCCATCAAATGACGAGGGAGATGGTGAAAAGCATGATACCCGGGTCCCTTTCAAAACTATGACAGTGATTAATAATTGCTTTCAAACCGCACCCTGTACATATTTTTGGGTCAATGGCTCTACAAAATACGTAGTAAGCTGTATTTATTAATTGCAAGGGATTTGTATAGCAACAGCAGTGCAAGCAACAAAGAAATTGATGCCGAGTTGATGCTGCATGCTTGCAGTGGCAGTACGTGTAGTCTTTAACAAGAGTCTTCTTTGGCTTTTGTTTTATGTGGATGAGGATTAAAAGGATTAATGCTCGAGAGATTAACGGAGGTGTTGTGGAGGGGAAAATGATAAGAGCCGTCGAGTTGGTTGGATTGGATTTGTCTGATTGATCTGATAATTTAAACGAATTGAATTGAAATTTTATCAATTTTATTATTTTGATAGAGCCTAAATTGATCAATCGATTGGGTTATGGGTCTAGGTAAGAAATGTCAAAAAAAAAAAAAAAAATTGAAACTTATAAAAATAAAATTGTATAAGTTTGTTGACTAATATTATAATACTAACAAGGTAAGTTTTCCATAATCATAATTTTTTTCTATCACATATACATTTAAAGTATAGGAGAAGTTAAAAAAAAAAATTGATGTAAGTACTCTAATAATTTTTTTTATATTTTAATTTATCTATATTATTTTGTCACTACTGTTCCAATTAAAATGAAAAATGATGGCATATCAGAGTCAAACAATTATAAGTCTTGAAAATCTCAATTGGACTTCTATTTGAAGGAGTCAAAACTTGAATTTGTATATTATAAAGATTTGGATATTTTAGAACATTGAAAGAATCAAAAACATCGATATCCGATCCAATTTTATCGATCGATAATTAAATCTCAATTATAAAATTTTAGTTGTTTCAAATGTTTATTTTCTTATCATAGTACTCTATTGACTTTGTCAATCATTGTCTCGAGCCTTCAATGTCTTAATAATTTTAAGATTTTTTTAATTATTTTAGCCCGTGGACTGATCATCTAATCCGTCTTGGATTAAATTGGATTAGAGATTTTTTTTAACCCGTCGGGATGATAGATTGATCCATCTCTCTCCAATAAATATTGAATTTAGGACGGATTAATCTATTTCGTCGGTAGTTGACTGATAAAGACTGACCCTTCAATAGAGTTGCCAATGAAAATTATTACGGGCTAGTCAACAAATTGAATCATGTGCAATAAGTAATCAATGCGTTTTCCTAAACATTTTGACCAATTACCTTTTAGTTTTAGTCTTAGGGTTTGTACTCACTGAACATCATAATATTGTCCATTCAATTCATAAAGTGACCCTGTTGCCTTTATTCATGCATATGCGATATGATCATAAATTCTCTGTCTATGAATTCTCCACAGTAATTGGATATATTGTCGTCTATTACTTTAATAATCAAAGATGCTTCTAGGAGAACACCATTAGTACGTTGCTACAATGGTTATCTGCTCTCTACTATTTGTGTGGTCCTTCCTATTCCACATCGAGTTCAATCGCTATTTGGCTAACTTTAACGATCGAGTTTATGTTTTATTTACTTGTGCTTTAACCTATTTTTAAATTCTTTTTGTTTCGAGTAGTTTATATATCAAAAAGGAGATAATCTTATTGGATGAAGCTGTGCAATTTTGAGTCGATGACTTGTAAAGTCCCACTCGCAAATAATTTTGGAGCGATGACATCATTCATTTCCTTCTTCCAAAGAGAAATCCAATCGAAAATTACCGAGCAGCATAAGCAAAGTTAAGTTTCAGAATTATTAATTAGAATCTGTATTCAACTTTTGTAAATTATACTCTTTAATTTACTCCATTGATAATATATTATTTGTCGATTGATTGATGAAGTAACACATATCATTATACAATTCTTAAAATATTTTAAAGTTTTATCCATTTCAAAAATTCACGACTCTTTTTTATGTTATAAAATTCATATATAAAGGTACAATTGTATTTAGAAATATATCAAGGTTAATTTAAAGAATTTTTGATGGATTTATGAATATCAGAATCATTTCAAACTAAAACTATTATATTTTTGGAAGTATCCTGAATGTAATCATACTTTTAAATCTAGATTTTAAATTGAGAAATGTGAATTTTTGAAAATCTTTGAATTTAAATTTTAAAATTATGAAGATTTCAAAAATCCACATTTCTCTAATATAAAATCCATGTCCAAATTAAAAGCATGAGTTGCACTTGGAATGATGCATGTAAAAAATTCACACTTTTGAAAACCTTAACTGTAGTCTCACACTTAAATTTCATAGAGAAATGTAGATTTTTAAGTTAATTTGAAGATTTCAAAAAATCACATTTCTTCATCTAAATTATGAAATATCAATGTGAGAACATGATTATACTTAAGATGCTTCCACAAGTATAATTATCTTAGTTTAAAATGATTTTGATAGTCTTAAAATGATGAGTGAATTTTGATTAAAATTCATAAATAATCTTAAACAATTCAAAAAAATTTTAAACGAACTTCATTGCATTCCTTAATTACAACATTCAGCGTGCTATCATACATACCCTTAGATATGAATTTTATAACTGAAAAAAAAATCATAGATTTTAAAAATTGACACGATTTCAAAAATATTTTGAGAGTTATATAACCATGTTGCAAATAAAAGATAATCGATCAATGAATTATGAATAGTAGACCCATAATCATAAATAAAAACTAATAATATAGTGCAGCGGTAAAAGTGAAGAGGCGTTCATAAGAGAATATAATTTGATCCTCTACTGTGACATTATTCGATAGTAAATTTAAGAAAAATCTATTCAGGCGGAGTACAACTTCGACATTGATCCGTCGTTTAAGAATGACGTGATTGCAGATCGTGAGCAATCAATGAAAAAGCTGCGAACGCTCGATTTATTCTAGCATGGAAAATCACTGACCGATCTTATCTAGTTTAACTGTTAGCGAGACGTTCTGAAAGTTCATAAGACATGACCGATTGATAAGTCAGACCAAATCTGTTGACTATAAAAAAAAAAAATTAGAAATGGACTAATAAATTAGATTGTTATATAAATTAAGATGTATAATTGAAAATTGATATGTATTTTGATAAATACACAAGTCCAGTCTGCAATTCCAATTTGGCTACTATAATATCCACATCCTAGAAATTTAATTTGAACCTGACCGATTTTCCGGCCAGATTAAATGAAGAAATCAAGCGGCGCACACCTGCGATACCATGCAAATGTCGCTCTCAACTGCGACTCCTGTTTCAGCGCCGAACACGACTAGTGGCCATTGATCCATAATAATCTTAATAATAATTATTATTATCAATCTTTTTTCCCCCCTCGTTTAATAAGAATATCACTCGAATTAATCGATCTAATTCGACTTGTGAAAAAAACTAAAACAAAAGAAATTCAAACATATTTTTGAAGTCCTTTTTAATTTAAAAAAAAAAAAAAGGAATCTAACGATTCCACTGCGGCTGCCGCATTCCGTGATTCCGTCTAAATACTGATCCTGTTTTATTTGCAGATGAAGGAGCGAGGATGTTGCAGCGCAGCACCAGCGCCGCCTCTTTTGCTGCTCGCCCTCTGCTTCCGCGATGGAAGGCCGGCCGGAGGCAGCATGGTGGAGGCGCAAGCAGCTATCTTTATGCATTGCCAGGCTTCCTCTCTTCTTCGGAAGAGCCGTCGCCTTCTCTCTCATGGATCTGCACGCCCTCGCCTCGGCCTGTCCTCCCCAAGCCCCCGCTGGTTCCCACCACCGTGGCTAGGGCCGCCGAAGATGCCGCTCTGGCCGGCGGGGGCGAGGAGAGCCTGCCGAGGCCACCGACGAAGAAGGTCTCGAGTTCAACGAGCGGGCTGGTGCACAAGTTGCAGTTGGGATTTCTATTCGGCCTCTGGTATCTCTTCAATATCTACTTCAACATCTACGACAAACAGGTCTGATTGTTTACTCTTCATCGATCGAGACTATTATATTGGAATCTTTGGTTTTCTGATTAAAATAAAAAAATTGATCCATGAATCCTATGCGAGATACCAAATTAACGTATCTTTAGATGAATAGGGAAATAGACAGTTAGAGGTAGATTCTTCTTCGAAACGGAGAGAAAAATAATATGTATCTATTCGAGCAAAAATTCTAGAGTATCTTTTGTAGAGGATGTATGAAATTATTTGTTCTTATTTTGTCGTTGCCGAGAACAATCTGACCTTTTTCTTCTGAAATCTTACTTATTCATGACAAGGCGCTATTTAACTTTTATGTTTGATCTTCTCCCCTCTATTGGAGTTACGGTTACTATATATGATAAAAAAAATTTCCCCTACACGAACTAAACCTGTTCGTATACAGAAACAAGGACAATCTCTAAAACTTGTCCTTTTTGTGAACAATCCAGGATGCTCGGAGTAAAAGCAATCTCTTTGCAGGATTTTTTATTATTACTCTGTAATTCTTATGTTGTCTTAGATAGAAGGGATTGGTGAAACTCTGTTATCGTTTGAAATAGATTTTGTCTAAATGTAATTTACCTTGTTGAATATGGCATTTTTAGAATCTCAAAGAGAGATTGGTCGTTGCAGGTTCTGAAGGTGTATCCGTTCCCAATGACCATCACTGCGTTTCACTTTGGCATAGGGACTGTTCTTATATTGTTGATGTGGTTCACTAATATATATGAGAAGCCTAAGATCTCTTCCAAACAGGTGCTGAACATTAGCATTGTAGATCTTTCATTATTATGGCCTATATGTCCTTTACACCCACAACTATCCATTGGCAGATTGTTGCAATTCTTCCTTTGGCTATTGCTCACACTTTGGCAACTGTTTTTACTAATATGAGTCTGGGAAAGGTAGCTGTTTCATTCACTCATACAATAAAGGCGAGTGAGCCTTTCTTCACAGTAATTCTTTCTGCCTTGTTCCTTCGGGAGGTAATTTTCTCATCCAATCACTCTCAGTTTTGCCAACATGAAGTCTTGTATCTTTTCTGTTCTTGTATTTTTCCTGGTGACCTTCTAATGACTTTTCTTCTGACCTCCCTTGTCACCTTGTGAGCTTGATGAAGTTCCTGTTACCTTTTTCTGCATGTTAATTAGTGTGGATTGTTTATTTACTAATTCCGCTTTGTGCTCGGCAAAGTATCCAAAGAGTTAATAAAGCATTTCAATCTTCTTTTTTTTTGCTTCTGCAGTTTCCTTCCTTTTCAGTTCTGATTTCTCTTGTGCCAATTGTCGGTGGTGTTGCTTTGGCATCTCTGACTGAAGTTTCCTTCAACTGGTAAGCATCTCAAAAAACAAATAGTTCATGAAGTGATCGATTATGTCTTTGTTGATTTCATATCCCTCCTTTATTTTCTTCCTACTATTTGACCATTCCAAATCCAGTGTACCCTTATTTATCGAGAATGTACCTATTAAGCTCACATTTAATCTTAAATAGGGCTGGATTTTGGAGCGCCATGGCTTCAAATCTTACCAACCAATCTCGCAATGTGCTCAGCAAAAAGATAATGACCAAAAGTGAGGTACTCTGATAGAACTTCTAGTTCTCATTTGTGTATTTAATGCTGAATGATTTGTGTTGGAGTTTGGAATTGTACAACATGAAAATAAAATGGTTGAACTCAGATATTTTGCTTAATGTACAAGCCTGAAACACGAATCTATCTGATTTTGTGATGCTACTAAGTTAACTTAGATCTGTTATTTTTTTTTTTTTTTCAGAATAGTAATTGCAAAAAAACTTTCGCGGTTGTTAACTGGTCAGTTAAAGTTTAACTAAAACTTAAAACTTCTTTTTGTTGAGAAAACTCTAATGAGTCAAACAAAAGGATGAACACTTGAGTCACTTGAAATCTGTATGATATAAATTCTATCAATGAAATTTTGTTGTTGACTAATAGTTTATCATCTAGCAGGAATCTCTGGACGACATAAATCTCTTCTCGATGACTACAATCATGTCATTTTTCTTGCTAGCACCTATAACTATACTTATTGAAGGGATTAAATTTACTCCAGCATATATGCACTTTGCTGTAAGTGAACTCGATCAACTTGTTCTTTTTCTTTTTTTTATTTAGTTGGCATATTCTTAATTATTTATGATTTTAACTCTGCTAACTGTAGGGACTGAATATTAGAGAGGTGCTCGTGAGGTCGTTTCTTGCTGGTGTTTGTTTTCATGCTTATCAACAGGTCAGATATTGTTGAGCACATACAAATGTTTGCTAGTTCTACCTACTAATTCCTGCTCGATATGTTAACTCATTTATAAAAGACGAGTGCATTCATGCAAAGGAGGACTACACAAATGCAAAAGAAAGGGAAAAAGGGTCTAACCTAGAGGAAAAAAATCAATACAACTACAACCAAGTCTTATCCCACTAGGTGGGGTCGGCAATATGGATCATTCTATGCTATTGGACTCTATCCCCTACTATATCATCATTTATAAGAAAAGAAAAAGAAAAAGCAACCTGGTGCACGAAGCTCCCTCCACGCGGGGTCCCGGAGAATGATCCATTATACGCAGTCTTACCTTGTTTTTTGCAAGAGGCTGTTTCTAGGATTCGAACCCGTGACCTCTTGGTCACAAGGCAATAACCTTACCATTGCGCCAAAGCTCGCCTACTATATCATGATCTATACTTAAATAAATTTTATTTTGTGTTATTGTTGCTAACTAAGTCTTTTTTTTGTTTTCCTCTTCCTCGTTTGATGTGTATATTTGTCATTGTTTTACATCACCTAACCGGAGCATTTATTGGTCGTCCAAGTATATGTTCTTACCATCTTAAACATATCTCTCGGAGCTTTCATTCAATAGAAGCAACTCCGACTTTCTCTCTAATACTCTCATTTCTTATTCTGTCCATCTTTGTATGTCCACACATCCATCCATAGGGAACTAAAAACAGTTAGAAATAAGGATAAGAGCTTAGAGATTGAATGCTTGCTATTCAAAGAGTGTGCCAATTTGTGATAGCTTAATCATATTTGATAGCAATTTAGTTCTTGATGGAGTTGTGCCCAATATATCCAACTATGCACAACTGGTAACCAATGTGTAAAGCAAACACTTTATGAATTATGACTAAGCACAAGAAACGGTTAATTTTCAGATGCAAGATTTTAGGAGAATCTATCTGAATCGAGCGTGGGATATATCAGTTGTTGATAATATATGTAGTAATTAGTATTGCAGTTAGACCAGTAGTATGTCCTTTCTTTTCTAACTTCCTGCTGTGTGATACAGACAGTAACCTAACATTTTGCATTTGGTTAGTTCCACAAACTATACTACTATTCTGTTGCAATGTTGCTCTTTAACTGTTTCGAGTGGTGTTAATACCCCGGTAAGAAGGCTAGTCATGTTGCTTTGCAAAGTGACAGTGGTCAAAACAGCTACTGAGACATGAAAATAGAAGCCAGTTGCAAGGATTTGTAGGATGGTAAAAGAGAAATGTACTAATCAATCCATTTTGAAATTAACCAAGATTAACATGCTAAGTTTTTTCTATTTGGAGGCTTAAACATATTAGCAAAGCATACAAATCCATTAATCCAACATCATGGATGCTTTGGAAGATGAATAAACGTGGTCTATATGGCATATCGATACTATATGTTATCGAAGAAGTTTTGATAAAGATCCTTAAACGAGTATAAATGAGTCTTCCATTTCTGTTTAAACATCAGTACTGAATATTATTTATTCCTTTCCCTCTGTATCATTTCGGATTCCATGTCTGATTGCTTGTTCAAAACTGGCAGGCTGCATACATGATACTCTCCAGAGTATCTCCTATCACACATTCTGTCGGCAACTGCGTGAAGCGAGTGGTTGTCATAATATCTTCAGTTCTCTTTTTCAGAACACCAGTTTCACCTATTAATTCCATTGGTAATCCTCGCTCTTCCTTGACTATTGAAAACTTGGTATATTTCTATCAGTTTTCGAATCCTTTATTGGATTTTGATTGCAGGGACTGGAGTAGCACTTGTTGGAGTCTTCCTATATTCAAGAGTGAAGAGAGCCAAACCCAAGTCTGCTTGAGATTCTCAGTTTTTTTTTTCTTCTTTTTTTTCCCCCATCCAACTCTCTTTTACCACAGCACAGTGGATTAACAGCTCATTTTAGGAGTTTGAAGCTCCTTGGAGATTCAATAGTTTGGAAACTGGTTAGGATTTACTCCTTTGTGATACAATCATTGTTATAGGCAGGTTTTCTTGTGTAACTTCGTTGCTAATTGTGGGAGTAGACGATCATTCTCTGATTTACTTGCTGAATAATTTCAAAGCATATAGTTTATGTATATTTAAAAGTTTATTTTCAGAATATTAGTTCTCTTATTTGTTTTCCTAGATTGCTTAGTTGTTCGTGAATAGTTACAATTGTAAGAGTATTTTTTTATGTCGTCAGATTTGATCTCTTTCTTCATTAATTGCTCACAAAGTTGATAATCACATGCATTATATATTATAAATTGTTTTTTAATGATTTTAATTTTGTCCTTGTGAGACACGTACAGAAGCTGTGAGTCAATTTATATTCTATTGCATATCAGAGGTAAAATATGTTATATTTAAAAAGGAGTAAGTGGGCTTTTTTTTTTTTTTAAAAAAAAAAAAGTAAACTCTGATGCGCTAAAATAAAGTTTTCTGGGAAAGACCATTTGTTTTTTTTTTAAATAAAATAACATTTTATCATATCTTTCATTTCGAAAATACCTTTATTTTAATATTATTATATTACATGAAAAATAAATTATTTTTTTTAAATTTAAATTTAATCACATCAAATAACTATACAATAATTTAAAATAATTTTAAATTTACGTCAAAGTGATTTTAATAAATTTAAATGATTTTGATCAAATTAATAAATTATTAATTTTATCAAATTTATTTAACACCATATATAGAAGTGAATAAGAATTAATCTTCACTGTGGAAATATTTATCTTTTATTGTGTTCAAATATCGCTCGGAATTTCACCTTTAGAGGAAGGAATAATAATATTTTTTTTTAAAATAAGAAAAATGATGAATGCTATTTTAAATTTTTGTTAAAAGCATGATACCCACTTTTGATTTTTGCCCGTAATCTCTTATTATTATGTCATTCTACTGCTGCACTGACTTCGACCGAACGCGACGGTGGCTTCTCACCAGATAGAGGTTTGACGGCGAACTCAACTCTCTTCTGCACATGCAGCCACGAGCCACCGCCCTTCTCTTCGCCCTCGCCGCATCTTCTTCTCTGTTTACCCTCTAGATCATGCACTAGCAGCTGATTCTGCCCTTTCCTAAATTTACGATCCATGGAATGCAGCTGAAGCAGTTCCGACCCTTCTCAAATCTCCTGCCCAGATCAGATCTCGTCTCCAAGGGCCAAGCAAGAACATGTGTTCTCTGATTTCTAATGGAAGTCATCTGGAAAGGAAGATAGAGAGATCGAAGAAGGGGCCGCAGAGGAACAGATGAAGCGGAGGAGCTTTTTGCCGCAGCATCGGAGCGGAAGATGGAGAATCAAGATGCTGCTGATGGTGTTCCTCTTGTTCTCCTGCTTCTGCTTGCTGATGCTTAACCATTACTCCTTCTCCCGAGTATTCGAGCATAGTGCGGCGGGAGTCCCACCTGTCGTCGTTGCGCAGAAGCCCAAGATCGCCTTTCTCTTCATAGCGCGCAATCGGCTTCCCTTGGAGTTCGTCTGGGATGCGTTTTTTCAAGTATTTTTTTTTTGTTCTATTTTTCTAATTTCGTTCGGCTCCCTGTCCCTTCCATTTTATTTCTGCCGCACACTTTTTTTCTCAGATTCTGTCATTGCAGGGTGAGAAAGAGGGCAAATTTTCGATCTTTGTTCACTCCAGGCCCGGGTTTATACTCAACGAGGTCACCACACGATCTGCCTATTTTTATAATCGTCAAGTCAACAACAGCATACAGGTTAATTTTCGTCCTTTTTTTTTGTTTTGAGAATCTAGGTGTCTGGGTAATCTGGAGTAGGACGCCTACTGGGTAATCTGGTTCGTGTACAACTTAAACACCATGCACCACACATGTGGAGACAATTTTCGTCCTCTTTACTTCTACAGTTGTACTCACCATTTTTTGTTGTTTTGTAAGGAAAAATGCTCTTTCATGTTATCCTCCTGTGCACATTTAAAGATTATACTGATATCATCAACCTCGATTGGAAATTCTGCTTATGTACCATATTCTTTATACCAAAACTCAAAACTGGAATGAAAGTTGCAGGTATCGGGAAAACATGAATCATGAAAACACTAGAACAATTAGCATATCTTATCATGGATTCATTCTCTACGTGCATAAATTTTTGTCAATATCGATTTTATTGTAACAGAAGTGAATAATACAGAATGTTTCAGCTTCTGGTCATGTCTAAACGAATTTTAACCCTAGTGGTTTTTGATTCTTCATTATTGGAGGTTCCTTCAAAATTATTCAAACTATAAATATTAACAACCATATGGTCATAACTAAGATATGATTGGATGGTTCTATTAGCATTGGCATTAACATGACTGGAAAATGTAGCTCGTTGTTTTTGCTATGCCCACCTGCATGTATGATATTGCTTGTCAAAGCGTGTTTTCTTCTTAGAATGCTGCATATTAATTTAGGATATCATCTGATCACATTCCCGTAGCCTTAAAAAATAATAATATGAACTGTCTTTATTTCACAACGCAGATGGCCTTCATCTTGCACAAAACGCCTTAAAATAATATCAAGTTTCTCCTTCTCTCTAAATTAAAGATCATACTAAAGAAATCAAGGTATATGCTTAGTACACAAAGTATGTTTCACATTTGTTGGAGTGTTGAACACTAAATGTTCATTTAAATCATCTAGCTAACTGACAAAGATTGTAATCGAGTTCAACAACTACTATTATTCCCTAATTAATACTGCTAGAAGCAAGGTCTACATGGTTCAATTTGACAGCTTAACATAAAACATAGGCTGCTGCTCTTTGGAATTTGGAAATAGGCTTCAAAATAAGAGGTCTTTGCACTCCATTTTTATCTATCATAGAATGCCTATTCTACATGAGATTAGATACTTACTTAGCCTTTCCTATATGAAAAGAATGAACCTGAGATTCCTGTTTGTCTCTCAATTTCAATGGATTAAATATTGACATAAGTATGAGGCCAGATTGACTGACCATTAGATTTGATATGACAATGCAACAGATACTGAGAATCCATGAATAAAATTGTCAGTCTGCTGGTTGTATTGGTTCTTGTCTGACCATTACTTTCCATGCAATACTCGGGCAATATTAGTTGGTAAACGGTGGCTTGAAATCGACCACTTCAATACTCAATATTCTTATTCAATATACTTACTTCACATCGTCTAACTGAAGCATTTATTGATCGTCTAAGTACATGTCCGTACCACCTTAAACATGTCTCTCGGAGTTTTCCTTCAGTAGATGCAACTGTAACTTTCTCTCTAATACTCTCATTTCTTATTCTGTCCATCTTCGTACGTCCACACATCCACCTCAACATTCTCATCTTTGCAACTCAATATTCTTATTCATTCCTTCATATTGGGTCAAGAAATATTCTGCCACATTTCTACAATACATGAAACGGCTGACATCATTTTGTGGTTGGCATTAGACTGTTATTGATGGTTTGTTACTATATTACACAATCTTGATTTGGTAAGGTTTTTAGCCAAAGTGCTTATACATTACGATAGTTGTGTCTGTTTAGGAGCCACTCGACTGTATAACCTTTATTATTGGCATTATATCTTGTCAATATGTAAAAATGAACTGCATAAATTATTGCTGTTTCAAAGTAGATTAATCATTGCTCCTTCGTTTGTTTCCAGGTAGAGTGGGGAGAGGCTAGCATGATTGAAGCAGAGCGTATATTGCTTAGAAATGCAATTAAGGATTCTTTTAATGAGCGATTTCTTTTTCTGTCAGACAGGTGCCTTTTTCTTTGATTGATCTTATTATTTGTTGATGATTAAAGTTTAAACAATGAAAACGATTCCTGGTTATGATGCTATGCAAACTATATCAAATCAGATAGGTGGTGGGTCTTGGTCTTTAATCATTATTTATGATTTTGTTACCTTGAGACTGGGTCCATTGACTTGCGTTCCTTTATATTGCAAATAACTAATATTTTATATTATGCTCTTCTAGGTCGTTCATATAAGGATCTTTTCAATGGTGGTCCTAGGCCTTGATATTTTGGTAGCCCTTGACAACCATTGTAAATTCATGTCAAAACTCAAAAATCTTAGTAGTATGGTCTCAACGCTAAAATTCAATAGATGATAACTCATATATCTAACTTTAGATAGATGGAAGTTGGCTTATTGTTGTCGTCGTTGTTAGTATGCATGGAACTCCATTTCTCTATACATTAAGTGATTAATGAGCAAGCATGGCTACTTCTTGGTATTAATATAACTCTTTTTCCCATTATGTTTAACAATAAAGTGTTGGATTAATCTTCAAAGAGTTCTATATTATTGATGCATGAAAGTTGTTTTGTTGATGTAAATAAGTTGAAAAGTTGTCTCTAGATAGATGTTAAAGATTCTGTTGTTATTAATCAATGGTTCATGAGCATGTGTAAGAGCATGCCTTTGCTTACCTCAATTTCTTTTAGCTCGTGCATAGTCTCTAAACTTGCAATAGTCATGAAGTTGTGTTAGTTTCAATTATTTTGAGTTGGGTACATCTATCTTGTGGGAGTCTCAATTATTTTGAGTTGGTTACATCTATCTTATCCTCCATTGTGCGATGCTCGGTCACTAGTACTGGAACTTGCAATAATGCGCTGATAAAAATAGCAACAGTATCTTAAACACGACTGAATTTCCAACTCCCCCAATGTTATGCTCTACTACTATGTTGCACACTCATAATTATGAGCATTCAACATGGGTGTGAATCTGAGTGTGAGACAGATTTTGTGAATCTTTACACATGATCAGCAAGGGTGTGGGTCGGTCATGAGTTCACTTTGAGTATTGGTATCAAAGTGTCCTATTTGAAATGAAGGGGATACATGAAGAGTCTAAATATCAAAGCTCCACTATAAGTACATCTTTGAAATATTCAATTCTTGTATCTATTCTCTAAATGTTGTTAGTGTATTTTCTTCTAAATGAGACATCTGTTGCTTCAGTTTTTAGGAAGATCCTTACGTTTTTGTCATGTCTGGTAGGTTTTCATGATGATTTTGGACTCTTTTTTTCACTGCCATGCACACGCAGACACACACGCACGACACACACAAACAAAAAAAAAAGAAACTTGATGAGATGATATTTTACTGTTCTCACCTGCCATCAACAAGTAGCTGTTTGACCTCTGCAAGTATTAACAATGGCTCATATGAATACTCTTTGTCTTGGCAGTTGCATTCCATTATATAACTTCAGTTACATCTACAAATACATAATGTCTACAACAACTAGCTTCATAGACAGGTAACATTCCTCTGATCCTGCTTGTCACGAACAAGTTTACACACTATTTCTCTCTCTGCAATCTCAATCTTGCATTGATGTTGTCCGCTTTTCTTTAAACAGTTAAAGGGTTTATCAATACAATTATTGCTAAACTAACTTTCTGTATCATGATATACATAATAAATTCATATTTTTCGGTTTGGTTCAGTCCCACATTGACGGTTGGCTAGTTCAGGTTAGTGTTGGTTCACAGGCCTAGGTAAATCTATACTCATTAGCATCATAAGGGGACATAAAGCTCCATACTTGAAATCAAATTGATTTTAAGTGAATCCATCAATTTTGCTTTGGCAGCAGGGGCATTGCTCCTACACCTCCAGAAGAGCAATCTATGCCACCAATTGATTCAACAATTTTTCAACTGCATGAATCAAGATTTAGAATTGATAGCAATGAGATGAGAAGAGCAAATGTAAAGTTAACTGTGTATTTCACTGAATTCTTGGGAACCCTAACATGTTGGTGACTGGTAGAAGAAATGCACCATGGGAGGTGAATCCTTTTGTATGAGTGTCAAGTATTATCTCTACATTCCTTTTGTATGCTTCATCTTCAGTGGTAGTGGCTTAGGAATCTCAGTTGACTCCCCTGGAACTCCAAACCCTAGTGTCATTTCTTGCATGTCCTCAATGTGAGAACTCTTTTGTCTGCAACAGATGTTGCCCTGTGACTACTCTTCCATCTCTAGATCTGTAAGTGCAAGGTCAATGTTTTGGCATAAAGGGTCACATCAGCTTTGCAATATCTTCTTCCTCTTTGGAAGACCACAGCTGGCACCATCACTATGCTTTATAATAAAAGCAACATCAGATCACTGAGGATCAAAGCCCCAGTAAATGTAGGCTGTAAATAATGGTCCTAAGGTAGCAAAATTCCTTATCGGGTAAGTTCCTATCTGCATGATAAGGCATTGTCTTGGCTTCTCTTTCAGTTGACATATGTCCAATTGAAGCACATTCAAATTGCTAGATAAAAGTAATTTGATCAATTACAGAAAATCTTATCCCTAATCAATTTGCATTTATTTTTATTCTTTCCCCACACACATACACGCAACACTTACAAAGAAACATAGATTTCAAATTAGGAGACTTCGCAATTAGAAATTGCAGAATAGATCTTTGTAATGGCCACAAGGTTCTAATAGTACCTGATTATACAATATTGGAAGCAGTTTTGCTGATACCAAGCAGGGTCGTTATAATCCAAGAATGAACCCAGTTATTCCTGTCTACAATTGGAGGAAAGGATCTCAGGTACTGACGGAGATTTCTGAATTTGGTTTATTTTCATGTCTGTACTCTGTATGATACTATCATGATGTCTTGTGGCTTTTTTAGTGGGTTGTGTTAACAAGAAAACATGCTCAAGTTATGATCAATGATGATGCAGTCTTCATAGAATTCGAAAGGCATTGCAGGGTAAGATTGCCTATTCTACTAAGTTCATTCAGCATAATTTAGAGTGTCCCTGTGGTCATAAAAATCTTATTTGGCCCTTTTTTTCCTCCATGCTTTGTATCTTAAAGAATAAGTGACAGGCTTTAGTCATCTAAAGTAGAAAGTACTGATGATTCTTCACTGTTAATAAATTGAGCAACTCTGAATCATAAAACATTCAAACTGATTTTATTGGCTCTGTGATCTTTTGGTCAAGGCGCCATCTTTGAAATCTCCCACATTGTTTAATATTTTGCACCCTAGACCACTAGTGTCTCCTTTTCAGATGAATGTTAGGTCGGCTCCTCCTGCAACAGGTTGGACTGCATTTTAATTTTTAGCTATTGCTTGATTTAAGTACTAGTGGACAGCTCGATAGGTTGACTTTAATACTGAAGATGCAAAAGTCATATTTTTTTCCTTTATTTCATAGTATGTGATCTCGTTATATTTATTTTTTGTATAATGAACATTTTTATTTATCTGATGACTGTCGTTGTAACTGTTTCTAGAGAAGGTCTTTACCAGAGTTTTGGAGGGATCATCCTTTTGTAAGTAGTTGTTCTCACTCAGTTTTAGTTGTTAACATTCTTCTTTGCTTTGTTTGAGTATTTTTGAGAGATCTCATCAAGAAAAGTTGAGGCATGTAGCATATTTCTATACTGCATATTTTTCTGAGGTTTCATCATTTTGTGGTTGCACAGTATAACAGATCAATTGCTGAATCAGTGAGGAATAGATTTACCTCATTATAACTTGCTAATTGCCTACATTTTGGCTTCCCAATTGGTCAAAGGGAGCATGTAATCTGGTCGATCAATGTCACCGACAGAATGTCATATTTTTTAAAGCCTTATACTTTTTAATGAATGAAACCTAAATTCTTCTCTCCTTTTTTTATGTGGAAGCTTGCCAGCTTCTCTTCCTGACATTAAATGAAAGAACAATAGCATAAGTCGCACCTTGTAGTATTTTATGGTATGTCTACATACTTCTGGTATTTACTCTTAAATCACAATGAGACTAAGACTTCTTGGGGATGAATAAACTATAATTCCTTTCCGTAGCTTTGAATATGACTCCTTTCACTTGATGAAAAATATTCTTGGAACCATAGCTTTGACCTGGTTGGTATAGGTTATACTGACTCCTTCCCAGATATATGCCAGCTATGCATCAAGCCTGCTGGAGAAAATCTACTAGCTTCGTCATTTTGCAATGAAACCCTACCACTTTTCAGTCTTTCCAGAGAAAGGTGCATGCCTTTTTTTTTAATGGAATTGATGGCACAAGCTGAATTTTTGAATATATACTCATGCAAATGGCATGGCTTAACAATATTGTTATCAGGACACTGTGAGCAATATTGTCTGCCAAACCTTTGTTATACTCATCAAAATAAAATGGATAGATGAAATCATATTTATCCTTTCTTCATGCTCTGCCAGTCTTAAGGTACCTTTGTATAAAGTTATGTTTCAACAAGTCCCAGAATTGTGATAAAACTCATAAGCAAATTTATTAGGGCCTATAGATTTGTCCTTCCCTATAGAATGACACCAACTTGATCTCCTCGATGGAGAACAAATACTCCAGATGCATGAGAGTTTCTTGGTTAGCCCCTAGGGCTAGCCTAGTTGATAACTATAAAGGGGTAACTCTTAAGTGGGCAAGAGTCAATTCCCGGAGAAGTCATGACTCTGGGCTATCGACCGACCTCCTCCTTTGCACTTGCCACATAGGTTCTTGATTTATCCCCTCCACCAGTAGGGGCAGCCAGAGGGGCTGCTAATGTAGTGGTTCTATATTTTTTATGAGAGTTTCTTGGTTGATTAAGATGACTTTTCCAAGTTTTGATCTAGAATGAAGATGAAAATGTCTTTGTATTAGAGCAAAAATAATTCCTTAAAACTGCTTGCATTCTCATTTGCTCCACTGTAAAACGGACATTCTGTTACCAACTTTGACGGTTTGACCTATTTGATCTTTGCTCTCCGTCTCGAATAGATGTCTTCAATATTTAGGTGGTTATCAAAAGTTTATAGTAAGTCTTTTTTATTCCAGTTCTTTGGTCGTGAAATTACAAAATTTTTAAGAGTTAACAAAGAATTCTTGCATGTGGTTGTGCATCATTTCACTTATTTGGGTCGCTTCCCGAGTATTCATTCCTCAATGGAGTGACAGTTTGCATTGCTTCAAGATCACGAGTCTAACAGCAGCCTGGGGTAAATGTGAAGGGGGCTATCCACCATCTTTAGTCTACCATTTCCAGTAAAGAGTTAGCTATCACCAACTTTGAGATTGATTGTCTATTTTCCTGGCTACCATAATTCAATATACAATAAATCTGCTTCACAAGGGGCTAGGTGGATTTTTAAATATATTTCTAAATGTTATTACACAACTTGTTCAGATAAAGATTTATGAGATATATAACTCAACAGTTTGTACTTGGTAGTTCTCATCACAATTTAGAAATTTTGTACAAATAGTCTTGTCATCATCAAATGGGATTATGATTATTTGATAAACAAGTCTCAGTTTATGCCACTGACAAAATTTGGGAAGTTTGGTTTGACAGTTTGTACTATTTGAAGCAACAGGCTGCACTATAATTAACAACGCCAATCAAGTGAACTAATTAGCTGCGCTAAAGGTTTTAAAGAGCCTTTTTAGATATCATTTGGTTGGGTCACTGGGGAGAGTTAAATTTTATGTCGGTGCATATGGAAAGCATTGATAAACATCTATATGTCAATGTCAAAAAAAGAAATTCATATGCAACAACAATTAAAGTTTCATGATGAATATCAGACAGCCTCATGGTCCACACATTGATGAGCATGATTGTGGTCTTCTTTAAGGAGTTGTCTAACAAAACAACATTATCAGAATTCCTAGTCTCCTTTGTCTTCCATTAAGAGAAGAGGAATAAGAAAGATGAAGGGTTAGCTCAAAAATGGCATTCAAAATATCTCTGATTATGAAGATCTGTTTGTCTAAACTGAGTAATTAATCTCGATTGTTCTGTCCATCAAAAAAATTGATTTGAACTGTTGTGCAAACTTTTGTCTAATCTAAGCACTTAATTTCTATTTTTTGAGTCGGATAGTTGATAAACATGAGCTTGTTTGATGTAGCTAACTTAATCATTCTTTTGCAGCCTGTAGATGCATCCAAGGAGCACAATTGTATACCAGATGAGCATTATGTTCAGACATTGATTGCAGTAAGTCTCGCTGTGTTTGTTTATAGATACTTTTCTTGATGTTCATTTAAGGCTAAATTCTTGGATTTACTGTTAGGAGATTGGCACCCGTGTGCTACTATTTGATTCACTATTGGATGCATTTTCGGTATGTAAAAGTGCAGATATGAAGTTTTAAAAAGAAATAAATTATTTTGTAGCATGTAATTTTATCTGCATTTAATGGTCGCAAAGATATCTGCAATCAACATTATAATTTTCATTGGAGGATGTGGTCTCAAATGTGTTGTTTACTTGAATGGCATAACAACATAGTTCTTATCATAAAAAATTCCTTCAAATTATAATTTTTTATTGCAATATATTATTGTGATTGAATTTAACATAATGTCAACCGGTTAGTTGCCAACATACCAACTTGATCACATAGATGACGAATTTGGATAATCCTAGAACATTTCCACAATATGTTGCACAATCAGGATATATGCTGTATGCTGCTTTTGCACTATGTTAAATGTAAGTATGGAAACACTGGATTATTGCATGTACGATCCTCTATTCTTCTAGTACTAGCATAAAAAACGGGCGACAAGCATTTCTTAGCTCTCTTCAAGCATTTTAGTGAACTTTCCATAGCAGTGGGGTGGCAAGGCCATAAGGCCATACCAAGAAAAGCATGCTTCCTTGCAACAAGATAACAAGCGTCACTTTGATTTGATTGTGGTACTCACGCAAAGGTATTTCCTAGTCTTAGTGTGCTGTTAGCTCACATGCGTCCCTAGGCACTTCAGTTTCTTTCCTACATTTATATGACAATTATTCATAAACAATTCTTATTTGTTTTGTGTTCTGTTTCACTGGCCATGAGATCTTATTAAAGAAAAATAGGCTACTTGGAGTCAATGCCCATACAAACTACTTCGTGTTTGTCTTTGGTATTTCTATTTCTGAGGCTTGTGACCATAGATTAACAGTTCTATAGTGTGTGTTGTATTCTCATGTTTTTCATATCATTGAAGCCATTAATAGTCCAATTTCACTATCCAGCAAAGGGGCCTTGAAGGTGAAATTACGCGGAGAGCATTGACACATACATTATGGGATCTTTCATCATCCAAAGATCGTCAAAGGCGAGGTTGGCATCCTGTCACATACAAGCTTTCAGATGCTACACCCAAGCTTATCAATGACATAAAGGTATGTGATATTCAAGTACTAGTATATTTGTTTTTTTTATTATTGATTCGATCATATATATTCGAGCACAGGGGTTAAGGCCCTTTATAGCAAAGCAAACAATTAGTCTTGTAAGATAAAACGAACTTCACTGCAATAATGAAGTTTAGTGGCTTGAAAATTTGATAATCACACATGAAGGTATGTGATAGGCTTGAACTATAGAAACGTTGGAATTTGATTGTTAGTAAATGATTAAACCAAAACCAAAGGATTTTAGTACAGAAATATTGGGATAATCGGCATGCCTTGATTAGGTATCATATCTCAAATGTCTTCGAAGTGCAGGGCATAGATAATATATACTACGAGACCGAGTACAGAAGGGAGTGGTGCAGAAGCCAGGGAATGCCATCTAAATGCTTTCTCTTCGCCAGGAAATTCACACGAGCTGCTGTCATGGGGCTTCTCAATACGGTAACATCTATCTTGTTCATTCACTTCATATGCACATGTATATGACATGATCGATCAATTCCTGTTCACTAAGCATAAAACTTGTATCTATATTTTCAGTCAGCGCTAGTTATAAATTGAAGAACAGATACATTTATTCAACAGTTCATCTGCAAGTCTGAGGAGCAGGTAAAAATCGTAAAACTCTCTCAGAGAATTCTTCGTATAAAAATGTTGAGCAGGCAACAAATATATCAACTGTGAGCTGAGTTATGGATGTAAATGATAAAGCAATAATTTCACAGCTATAGCTTCTGGAAAGAATATGCATATTTCTTTCTTTTAATTCTTTTCGACGTCTTGTTTTCTGATAATTGTTGACCTTGTCAAGTTGGTTTAACAAGGGCCACGTAGACCAAGGATCTGTTCCAGATTCAGCAAATATTCTTTAGGGGGAATGTTTGTTTATTAATGACGGGGCAAAGTCGGATGGTTAGTACAGTATAAATTTATACCAAATGAGTAAAGATTAATTTTTATATTTGTGGAGATGTTTGTCTTTCACTATGCTAGTGTTGATATGGCTAAAGATTTATCGTGATTTATTTTTCTTCATCTAATTGTGAGATCGACAATGAAAAACATAAAAACATAGATGAATGTATCATCTTTTCCACCTAGACAATAGTTCTTGCCAGGGAATGTATCTTTATCAACTATTGGCCTTCTTACGCGTCCATCGGAGAATTGTTTAATCACTTATTCCTGAGTTGGTACCAGAACAAAATCACGACGACTAAGAGAGCAATTTGTGTGGAGAACGGACAAGCGTTAGATGCACTCCACCTTTGCACGAAATCACATTGAGGGAGCAGGTATATACTTAATCTCCGCCATACAGTATGCCATCAGATGATTTAGAATATCTATTTTATTAAAGCATAAATTATCATTTATTTGGGTATTAGTAATTATGAATTTACTTGTTGCACATGATATAAAAAATATGATAGCATGTCTAGTAAAAGGAAATTAGAGAATAGAACCTAAGGATATAAACTTGTGGGACTGATTGAGGTTAAGTTTGTGACATTGTTATCATTCTCTACTTATGATTAAGCAGAAACCATGTCTGATTGAAGGCACAAGCTTTTAGAGACGCTACCACATAGGGTCATGGAAAAATTTTAGGTTTAATGGTCGAAGTGACCACTATGGTTGAGGGAGATTTTGGTGTGTTATGGTTGAGGCGACTCCCTCTTGGATGTAGATTTCGATATGGGTATTATCCTCAGTTTGATAATTATAATCGAAGTTCCCATGTTGTATCATTTGCTAACTTTACTCACATTGCTTGTTTATATTAAGGGTGCATTTGATTCAGAATAATTGATGATATATTTAGTTATATAATTTAATTAAAATATTGAATGATTCTCAAATAATGAAATATATCCATCACATCAATAAATAGGATATAATAGAACATACAATTTAAAATCATTTTATTTTAAAAGAGTAAAAAAAATTATTTTGGAATTATACATGATAATCATGTAATCAACATTACGTAAAAAAATTTGAATCAAATACACCTTAAAAGTTTTGAGATGTTGAGTGGATTTGGAGTTCACATGTCTTATGAAATTTTCCAATGTATTAACTTACCTCTACGAGTAAATTCTTACATGCTCTTTTATTCTTATTAATACCATGCGCAAATATGTTTCAAGTGATTTCTTGCAATACCCTTCGACTGACATAAGAAACTTACTCGGGGAATTGATAGTAGTTGATATGTGATTGCTATGCCAATTAAATTAAAGGGGGCTCAGAATGGGTTAATGAAAATGGCTTACCATGAAAAGTAGCATCTGACATGCACTGCGAAGCTAGCACCAACGTGTGAGAAGGTATGAGTGGGCAAAACAAATAAATAAACAGTAACAAGTCCGAGAAATGTACCTCAATGTTGGTTGTGATGTCACCTTCCTCCATTGATTCAAGCTCCTCAGGAGCAGCTACAAGTTGGGCCAAATGAAGTGAAAAACAATTTGAAAATAGAATGAATTCATCCAACTCAGTACTTTAGCTTCAGTACCTTGTAGTAAAGGATTCACCAGGTGCTCCTACATCATGACATCCATCAGAATTGATTTAGTGCTTCGGAGACGTACTGATGGCAAATATGACTATGCACTTTCAAGAACTTAGTGAATTTACCTGACCATGAAATCCAACATCAGGTTCACCTATAGGATCTGTTTGATCGATAACTGTTAACCAACGGGAATACAACACCTTCATTAGATAAAGATAGAAGCCAAAAAGATTTCAGAATAGTTAAACCTATACTACCTTTTTCAGTATCCCTCGAGCGATTGGTTAGAAGCTCCTTGAAGCTGTGTGGAAACTCAGACGAAATCGATGGAGCACTGCTAAAGAGCATTGAATGTTGTGATAACTCCGGCTCTTTGTTGTCATCAGAACCTGGAATTCCCCCATCATTCATTGCCATTGGCTCTTCAATACTTAATTCATCATGCAAAGGGATTCATTATCATTTGTAAATCTTCTACACCATTAATAGAGTAAAAGGGGTTAAAAAAAAAAAACACACGGAGGTCCATACCTAGTATGAAGGCCAGCCGAGACGACTATTTCAGATTGGGATGAAATTTCACATTCACGAGGAGCACCATCCACCATCTCCTTTGAGAAAAAAGAATAATATAATATAAATAATCTATATCAATTTACATTGAACAGACATTTCTTAGTCTGTCACCATTATAAATATGCTTCTTGGGCTACTTTCCATGCTTAAAAAAAAAATAAATCAATTTTCTTAATTATAATTTATGCAATGAGTTTTGTTGTCAGAGTCGTACAAATTCCTGAGAAAACAAGAGCTTTGAAAAATGAAGGCATTAGTTCATACAGGCGAAAACCTTAAACAAATCAAGATACGGAGGATTGTGCTTTTACCATAAACTTATTTAATATGAAAAGAAGAATGAGGTTACATGGGCTCTGCACCTTTACAAAATCAAGGAATGATTCTGCATCAGAACATGTTGAGAACCGCATAGCAAACTTCTGAAGCTGCAACACTTGAAAGATTAAAAATATTTTTTTCCTCAACAATGAAAATGCAGACGAAACTTGGGATAAAGCAAGATATTTTGCAACGACATTGAAATGCCATTAAACAATCACAGAGAGCAAGGGACCTAACTTCATAGGAACTTCAAATTATCCAATCAAACTACTTCATTAACGAAAACAGCTTATTCAGGTTGAGTAAAGATCTAAGGCCAGATAATATTGGTCGTACCAAAGTCCAAACCAGTTCAGTCTGGAAAATTGAATATCTACATCTGAATGAAGATATGTAGACGCTCAAAGAAACCCTAACAAAAACAAATTCTATACATTGAGAACAAATTATCTGGGGAGGTGTTGCCAGGGTTCTTAGGTCCCTTCCTCAATTTAATTCTGCTAGCTGATTTCGGACCTTTTTTTGTCATAAAATAATTTATCAGAGAGTGGAAAAAAGGAATGAACTTGCCTGGATGAATGAATCTGTGTAACTTGCAAAGACCACCCTGCTGCCTCTAACTGGGCACTGAGGAACGCATGATACTTGCGGCCATGAGAAGATGAGATTTGAAAGATAGTGTTCCTCCTAAGGAGAAAAATGGCTGTCAGTTACTATTCGATTAAAACATTAGTCTATAGCAGTCCTGATCATGCATAGCAGAGACAAGACTCGAAGCTCTGAGAACAGAGAATTAAGTCAGCTACGATTTTAGACAAAAGGTGCAGTTACTTTGGTAAAGGTGAATAGCAAATAAATGGCAAGAGGAAAAAAAAAAGTTAATGATGAAATCATAACCCTAGACGTCAATGCAAGACGAAGAAAATAGAAGACGAACAAGAGCGCAAGCTAATGCTGGAACGGTGACGGAGAGCACTGGACCGGAATGCAGATTTGGCTTGTGTACAAGGAGAGTGGCTAAGGACTTCGAGGAGATCCATGTTCCATCGAAGCGTATCCTACCCTTCGGGAGGCACCGGAGCCCGGCCGGAGGGGCGGACCGCGGAAGATTGAAGAAGCGAGCTAACTCCACCTCCCATTGCATTCGCCGCGGCGTCGCCGGCTCCTCCGCCTCCGTGGCCACCGAGGCGGATACCAGCAATCCGTCAGAAAAAGCCATTTGCGTCGAGTGTAGAAGCGACCAGAATGAGGGAGACTGTGAGCATCAATGCCAATGGCCGCCTCTCTCTCTCCTCGCCAATCCCGTAAAAAGATCCCTGACGTTTCCGCTGGCACAGTTTGGTATCTGAAGTATTTATCCTATGAAATTTTAAAATTAAATATTTTATTGAATTTCTAATTTTATTTTTTATTATTTATCATCCTTCCTTAAATCAAAAAATTATCGAATTTAAAATATATTTCGAAAAATTTTATAGTCGGGTATTGAGCTTACTCTCTGGGATAATTTTATGGTCCTTATAAAGACTCTACAGATTATATTCTAATTTACTAGATGGATGAATTATGGAAGATCATCTATCTAATAATAATAATAATCAATTATACATCCGACAATTATTAAACTTGAGGGGGTCAATTAGTGCTCGTCGCATGAGCGACACGATCTCAGTCGTCTATTCAAATAAGATTACATAATAAAATGAAAAATACACGGTACTTATCATCCGATGTTTTTTTCCGGATGCACACTATATAGTCAACCCTTAAATCCATCGGAATTGCCACAATCATCACCGTCGCCAATCGAACAACGGTCGGATTTTGATTGGATTGCGATCGAAATCTGGTCAAATTATGTCGCCGACGTCGCGATCAAAATCATGATTGATTCCAGTTGTAATCCGGTCGCAATCTGATCGGACTCAAACTTTGATTGGACTGCGACCAAATTCCCACAAGATTGCAATTCAAATCCAGTTGATTTGTGGCCTCCAGCGGCTGCGACGCTAGTGGCCATAATTTAGCTTAATTTCGATCACAATCCGATTGGAATCCAACCTGACTTTGAGCCTGACTAGATCACACCCGGATTTTGATCGAAATCTGACCGATTTATAGTCGCTAGTGCCACGACCGCTAGCAACTATAATCGCTGCCAATTCGAACCTCAATCTGGCTAGACTCCAACCACAATTCGATCGGACTTTAGACCATGATAGGATTCTGACTGGAACACGGTCACTCGATGATATTCCCGAATGATGTTGAGTGTTTTTTTCTCTGAAGGAAATCACTATGCATTTCTCATTTACTGTGCTTGCTCGAGCGTGGGAAAATGCATGCTCGAGTGCGAGACGGTGCGCAACGGATTTACTGTGCATTTCTCATTTTCGTGCACGAGTAGCGTACAACACATCGATATATGCCCTCGCGGGTACGACGCGTTGGTAAGTCAATGGATAAACTTGCACAATGGACAAGGGGCGATTTCGGAGGCGGTCTAAAACCCTGCCCCGGACTCAGATGACCACTCATAGCCTTGTCAATCACGTCCAAAAGCATAGCCCTCTTGTGATTTACTCCCTCTCGAATCTTGGGGGATTAGGACGAGAGGGCCACTAGGTTATATATATAACACGTAGTTGATACGATGCGTTCCTTATTTTGCACAACTCGTGTGCACACGAGCAAGCACATTAACGGAGAATACATAGTGTTTTTCGTTGGACAAAAAAAGGTGCTCGACATGGTTGGCACCATCGTCGAACGATCAAATTTCAATCACAATCCGATATGAATCCAGTCACGATACAATCGGAATTCATTCGGACCGCGATCGAATTCCGATCGAATCACAATCGGAATCCAACTACGATTTGGTGGACTTCGAGTTTGGTTGGATTACGGTTAGATCATAGTCGGATCATAGCTGAAATCAGCCACAATTGCGACCGCCACTGGTCATGCACTAGCAACCACAATTCGGTCGGATTCCAATTGCAATCCACTTGGAATCCGACCTCGATTTTGTAGGAGGGATGCCGATGGCGATCCCGATGGATTCAGGGGTTGTGCTATAGTGTAGATGACGATTGACGGTGAAGATTTTGATTGGAGTCATGGGAGAGAAATACTATGCATTTCTCATTTACTGTGCATCTCCATGATGAATGATTGTGATTGAAATAATGCACGGGTAACATAGCGTAAGGAATACAACGTATCAGAATATATATATTTCTATATGTATAGAAGTTTTATGTTGCGCAACACACGGTATGTGCGCGATGTGATCTCAGTCGTTCATCCCACGGAGATACATAGTAAAAGAAAAATGTACAGTATTTCTCTCTTAATGAGCTCCAACTAAATTTTTCATCGTCGACCACCATCCACACTATAACCCATCCTTGAACCTGTCGAAGTTGTCGTCGTCGTCATCCAACTAACCGAACTATAGTCGGATTTCGATCGGATTGGATCAGAATCCGATCGAATTATGATCGAATTGAGTCGAAATATGATCGAATTGTGACCGCTAATGCCACAATCATTGGAGCCCATAATTGCAATTGATTCTGTCCATGGTCTGATCATCATTGAAGTTTAACCGAATTGCAGTTGGATTTCGACCGAATCGCATTTGCCAATAGTCGTGTTGCTGACAATTGCAATTCAATCAATTTCGACTTCGATTCGATCAGAATTCGACTGTGATCCGATAGGATTCTGGTATTGATCAAATTATAATCGAATTCCGATCAAATCACACTCGGAATTCAATTGCTCGACAATGATGTCGAGCAACATTCTCCTACCTATGGAAGACCAAACCTCGTGGTTGATTCGTTTTCGTTTTTTAGATTCTTCCAGTGACGAAAGAAAACCAAGATATATCTGCTATTTTATTTGTTTTCGTCATATTTAGATTTTTTGTATGACTGTTATAGATTTTCGATAAGATTCTACGTCGAATCGTTTGAACATTTGTAAATTCACATGTGGATGTGTGATTCATCATTTGATTAAAATCATTCGTCAACTATTTGGCTCTAATGACAATGGATGATTCCAAGCCATGAGCTCTAATGATGAGGAGGCTAATTCATGTTGTTGAGTTTCAAGGAAAAAAAAAATGAAAGTGATTGAAATAGCTAGAATAAGATAAATTCTTTCTCTAATGATAAATTATTTAGTATGCCAGATTGATAAATTCTTCATTTAAAGCCAAATAAAAAAGGAAAAAGATCTTGGGCTATGGGAAGAAATTCAAAACTTTTAGAACCCAAACTAGTTCACTAATTTATGATAAGTCTAATAATTATGATCAAATATTTGGTTAAAAAAACTGAAAATGGACAATTAAAGTAAAAAACAGATGAGATGAGATGAGTACTAAAAAAATCACTAATAGTTCTAAGTATCTTAACATGGTTATTAAATAGTCAAAGAGCGAAATATAATAAAGTGAAGCTAAGATATAGGTACAAACCTAAAGAAAATATTTTTTATTGATTATTAGAGATTAACAGAGTAAATAGTAAATTAGAAACTTGATAAAAAAATATTAAAAGTTAAAAATTTTAGACTTAGTAGAATAAAGATAAAATATATAAAATTTAAGTTTATCAATATTAGAGTAATGTGACAAATGTAAAGATAGGAGATAATGAATTGTATGGACTTGGTCTGTTTAAATATTTAGAAATATTTTTTATAAGATGATGGAAGGATTGAAATAAATATCTTACATATAATACAAATAGGATTATTGAAATAGAGGAGAACATCATGTGTTTTATATAATCGTAAAGTACGTTTAAAACTTAAAGGGAAATTATACAAAATGACGGTTAAATCTGTTATGTTATATGACACTGAATGTTGGACTACAACTAGAGCACATGAGCAAAAGACGAGAGTTTTAGCAACTATTGTATATACTGGATATCCAAAAAAGAATCTAAATTTACAACTATTTCGGACTTATCTGTAGAGATGACAACATTTGTCTTAGCTAAGTTGGACTTTTGGAGGTTGTCGAGTCCGATGAGAGATAGGAACAAGCACTGTACTGGTGCTCGGGGAAGTATTGTTAGTGCTTGGGAGTTATCGAGCCGAGAAGGAGTTGTCACACCAAGGTGCTCGAGATTGCGCAGATCAAGTGTCGAATGTGCTCGGGAATCTCTGCTTACGCACTGATCGAGCTCGGGAAAGCAAGGTGTTTGGGAGCCCAACGAGAAACGGAGCGTTGAATGCTTAGGATCCGAATGAGAAGTAAGAGCGCCGACTCCCGGGTGCTCAGTAACCACTATGCGAGCTCGAGAGTTGATGAGAAACAGAGAACACGACGTCGAAGGTGCTCGAGAAAGGGAGAAACAAGAGCGTCGAGTGAGAATCAAGCGACTGAGTGGGAAGCCAAATGCCTGAGCAATGTGGTGCTTGAGAAACACTACCGAACTGAGTGTGAAAAACAATCCATCGAGGTCGAGCATTGTGAGTACTCGAGAAACTGCCAAGCCATGTAAGAAGCAAAGGATCGAGCTCCTGGTGCTTGATAAATCACCTCACCGAGTGAGGAATGAAGGATTGAGTGCCGACGATGCTCGAAAGTTGCAAATCTAGTGAGAAAACCTTTCTTACTTAGAAAAGGATCATCCTCGAGACCTATAATATACATAGTTTCCTTAAAACAGATTCGTCCTCCTCCGACAAAGTACTTTCGAGGTTTCGTAGGACGTCTATTTCCCAGGATATAACATCACAACTGTAGACACAACCAAGCACAGGTGGTTTGAGGCGAACTAAATAAACACCTGAAAGCTATCACAGCGGAGAAAGGAAAGAGTTAAGGAAAATGCTCTCTCTTCTTCTCTTTTTTTTTCTTGAGTTTATAGCTGTCTCCTTTTATAGAGAAGACTCCCTAATGGTAGAATAAAGGCTTTTATTGCCTTTAAGTTACTTGATTCGAAATGTCAGTCATAATATTGTCGTTTCGCCATATCTACTATTAATTTATGACCATTCCTGTCAGCATGTGAATGTTACACATTAAGATGAGAAAGATGGTGGAACGTTTTCCCTATCCTTCTGTCATCTTACCATTCATATATCGAATTCGGAAGGATGATAGAACGTCTTATATTTCTATTCAGATTTCCAACAATCCCCCCACATGAATGGAAATTGATATATGACAACTTTCAACGGTTAAGTGTAGTATAGGACAGATAGGATTGACCCTTTGAACATTTCCTTGTGAAAATATATTTGCTTACTGGTTGACTAATAGACATGATGTCTTTGAACTATTCGACCATTTATGTAAGCATTGTCACAGTTTACACTGGATTTATCCTGATGAGGATATTCGTTCTAGGCCATGAATATGTCTGGTTATGCGAGAGGTTTAAAAATTGTACCTCCAATTCTCTTTGAAGTGGACTCACTTATTTCTCACATAGGTAATCTCTCAAGAGTATTCCACACTACTTTTCTAGACCATTAAAAGTTGTGTGCTTAACCTGCATCCTTTCACTATTCCATTGGGTTATTCCCCACAGTGAATTTATTTAGTTAGTGTAGTTAGGTTGTTTCTTTGAATCTAGTTCTTGGGATCTCTAGTCTGCATAGGTTGGGTTTCCTTTGCACCAACATTTTCTATCGGCAACAACTCATCCTCAATGATGGTTTGCAACTAACTCTCTATTTAACCCTTTGGTTAGCGGATCTGTTAAATTATATTTTAATCTTATATAGTCAATCACAATAATTCCTATTGAGAGTAATTGTTTAATGGTGTTATGTCTACAATGCATATGTCTAGACTTACCATTATACATATGGCTTTGTCCTGACCAATCGCTAACTGATTATCACAATGTATATAGATTGTTGGCACATGTTTAGGCCATCTCGAAATATTTTTTAAGAATTGTAGTAACCATTCAGCCTCTTCACCACACTTATTAAGGGCTACAAACTCAGACTTCATTATGGATCTAGTTATTATAGTATACTTAGAAGATTTCTATTATACGGTTGCATCTCCTAAAGTGAACAAATATCCACTTGTAGACTTTGAGTCTTTTACTTTAGTTATCCAATTAATATTGTTGTATCCTTCGATCACATATGAATATCTTGTATAGGTCAATCCATTATTATGAGTATAACATAGATACCTCAGTACTCTAGTTATCTCTTCCAAGTGTTCAATACTAGGATTACTCGTGAATCTGCTCAACTTACTCACTACATAAGCCAAGTCTAGTCGTATAAAACTCATTAAGTATATCATACTTTCAATGATCCTAGAGTACTCTACCTGAGAGATTTCCACTCCTCGATTTTTTGATAGATATTGACTCGTGTCAATCAGAGTACGTGCAAATGCAATATCTTCTTTATTGAACTTCTCAAGAATCTTGTCCATACAATGTAACTGCCTCAACACAAGTCCTTCTGATATTCTAAGAATCTTGATTTCTAGTATTACATCAGCAAGACCCATGCCCTTCATATCGAATCTTGAATTCAACATTACTTTAGTTGATTTAATTATCTTATCATTGTTTCCAATGATAAGTATGTCATCTATATAAAGACATAAGACGATAAAGTTATCTTCTATGTCTTTACTGTAAATACATTTATGACTTTCGTTGATTTTAAATCCATTGTCCAATATGAAATTATCAAATTTTTCATGTCATTGCATGCTTTGGAGCTTGTTTCAAGTTATACAATGACTTGATCAATCTACATACCTTGTTTTCTTACTTTGGTGCAGAAAACTCTTTAGTTGTTCCATGTAGATTTTCTTGTCTAAATATCTATTTAGAAAAGTGATTTTTACATCCATTTGATATACTTTCATATTTCAAAAAGAGACAATCGCTAGTACTATCATAATTGAAGTTATTTTTGATACCAGAGCATATGTATCAAAATAATCCAGGCCTTCACATTGTCAGAAACTCTTAATTACCAATCTAGCCTTATACTTTTTGATAGTGCCATCTGATTTCATTTTTCTCTTGAAAATCCACTTGCAGTCGAATGACTTACTTCCGGGAGGAAGGTCTACTAGATCCCAAGTATGAATTTGCAAGATTGAGGTAATCTCATATGTAATTGCTTAGTTTACGATTTTTGAGTAACTTTGGACATCATTTTCCAATATGAAAGTGATAAAGTTCAACCCAAAGGATTTCTCCACCTTAGTTCTCTTACTATGTCTGACCTCATTCTCAATTGGTTCATCATCTCATTATCTCTCGTGTTTCATATATATGCCGATTTTGATGAGCTAACATTCTCTCGGGTCTTATATGAAAACACATACTTGAAGAATGAGACATTTCTGGATTCAATAATCAAGTTTTTGTGTATCTCCGAATTTTGAGACTCAAACACAAGGAATCAATAGGCACTGCTATTATGCGCATATCCTATAAATATGCAATCAATAGTCTTCGATCCTATTTTAATCATTTTCGAATTAGCAACCAATACTTTCGCAAGACACCCCCACACTCGCAAATATTTGTAGGATGACTTTCTCCCTTTCCATAACTTATAAGGGCTCTCCTCTATATTTTTCCTGGATACCTTATTTAAAAGGTAATTAGTTGTTAATATAATTTCTCTCCATAAATTATCTGACAATCTAGAACTTAATAAAAAAACATTCATCATCTCTTTTAATATGTGATTTTTCCTCTCAGCAATATCATTTTGCTAAGAAGTATATGGAGTTGTTATTTCGTGACTAATCTCATGTTCAACACAAAACTCAATGAAAGGTGAAACATATTCACCTCCTCGATCACTTCGTATCACCTTTATCTTTTTATTATGATGATTCTCAACCTCATTTTTATAGAGAATAAATTCTTTTATAGTCTCATCTTTACTTTTTAGAAGATACACATAACAAAATTTTATATTATCATCTACAAAAGTAATGAAATATGTATTCTCATCGCATGTCGAAACCCCTTTCAAGTCACACACATCTATGTGGATTAGGTCAAGTGGTTCATTGCTTCTTTCAATTTGTTGAAAGGATGACTTCGTCAATTTTGCCTCTACACAAATTTCACACTTGTGTTTTGGGTCAATTTGAAATGTCAGTATGTTTTGCATGTTAATTAGTCTATTCAATGAATCGTAGTTAATATATTCTAGTCTATTATGCAACAACACAGATGACTCAAGCATATACGCAGAAGAACTTTCAATTTTATTGATTTTAGGCTAATAGTCATTACACTGAGTTTAAAGAGTTCCTCACTCTCATAGCCCTTCTCTATAAACATTCCACTCTTAAATAGCACAATTTTGTCTGACTCAAAAATTAATCTAAACCCATGCTTGTTTAACAGAGATTCAAACATCAAATTTTTACGAATATTCGAAACAAACAATATATTGTTTAGAGTTAGTTTCTTTCTAGAGGTCATCTTCAATACCACCTTTCCATGCCTTTGATTTTTGAGATTGCTAAGTTTCCCATATACAGCTTATCCATCTTTAACTTCTTTAAAGTTGTGGAGCAACTCTTTATTGCAGCACATATGTCCGGTTGCACCAGTATCCAACCACCATTATCTAGGGTTAGATCCCACCAAGTTCAGCTCGGAGATCATAGCACAGAGGTCGTCCACCTCTAGTCCCTCATTCAGGTTAGCCTCCTATTTTTTCTTTGGCTTTCTGCACTCTGAAAACTTGTGATCGACTCGGTTACATTTGAAACACTTTCCAGTGAACTTCTTCTTACTAACACCTCCTTTGGGTCTAATCTTGGAGGACTTGGAATTCTTTCTTTTGAGCTTTGACCGTGCTCAACCATGTTGGATTTTACAGTAGCCTGAGAGAACATCTTCCTCTCTGAACTCTTGTTGTCTTCCTCGATTCGAAGTCAAACAATGAGTTCTTCCACATTCATCTCCTTCTGCTTATGCTTCAGGTAGTTCTTGAGGTTTTTCTAGCTCAGAGGTAGCTTCTCTATGGTAGTTGCCTCCTAAAAAGTTTCACCGAGAACCATACATTCTGAGTGAATCTCATGTAAAACCACCTAAAGCTCTTGAACTTAGTTGATCACTGTCTTGGAATCAACCATTTTGAAGTCCAAAAATCGACCCATGATGAACTTCTTAGCCCCTATAGCCTCCGTCTTGTACTTCTTGTCTAGGGGCTCCCACAACTCTTTTGTCGTTCTCTTCATGCTATACACTATATATAGTGAGTCGACAAGACAGTTGAGGATGTAGTTTCTACACAGAAACTCCAAGTGGTTCCATACCTCCACAATATTGAAGGTCTGGACATCACTCATACCTCAGGTACATTGAGAGGATCCTCAGTAAAGAACTGAGTCAGATTTAGGGTGGTCAGGTAGAAGAGCAGCTTTTACTGCCACCGCTTAAAGTTCAACCCAGTGAACCTCTCTGGTTTTTTCTCATGATTGATTGGATCAGTTCCATTTGGGGTGGAGGGGACCGTCGCATATTGAGTCTGTTGCACCTCAACCTCTTGCGTCGTAGCCATCTCAATAGAATGAATCGATTTTAAGTTGGTCAGCAACTATTATATCTGTCAGATATACAAAAGAGAATCTGAATATAAACTATTTTGGACTTAGTTGTAGAGACGACAACAGCTGTCTTAGCTGAGTCGGACTTTTGGAGGCTGTCGAGTCCAGTGAGAGACAAGAACAAGTGTTGTGATGCTTGGGAAGTACTGTTGATGCTTTCAAGTTGCCAAACCGAGAGGGAGTTGCCACACCAAGGTGCTCGGGATCACCAGACTGAGTGCCGAATGTGCTCGAGAATCTTTATGTGCGCGACCACACGAGCTCGACAAAGCAAGGTGCTCAGGAGCTCAGGGAGAACCTGAGCACCAAGTGCTAGGGATCCGAATAAGAAGTAGGAGCAGCAACTCCCGGGTGCTCGGGAAAGCACTGTGCGAGCTCGAGAGTTGATGAGAAACGGAGAATGCGACACTGGAGGTGCTCAGGAAAGGGAGAAATAGGAGCACCGAGTGAGAATTGAGCGACCGAGTGAGAAGTCAAGCGCTCGAGCACGGTGGTGCTTGGGAAACACCGTCGAGTCGAGTGTGAGAAACAATCTGTCAAGGGCAAGCACTGTGAGTACTCGGGAAACTGTCGAGCCGCATTAGAAGCAAAGGACCGAGCGCCTAGTGCTCGGGAAACCACCTCGCCGAGTGAGGAACGAAGGATAGAGTGCCGACGATGCTTAAAAACTATTATACACAGTTTTTACTACGAAGGATCAAGTGAGAAAACATTTTTTACTTAGAAAAGGAGCATCGTCAAGGCCTGTGATATACACAGTTTTCTTAAAATAGATTTATCCTCCTTTGACAGGGTACTTTCGAGATTTCGTAGGATATCTATTTTTTAGGATACACGACACAATCATGAACACAATCAAGCACAGATTGTTTACGACGAACTGAACAAACTCCCAAAAGCTATCACAATGGAAAAAGCAAAGAGTTAAGGAAAATGCTTTCTCTTCTTCTCTCTTTTGTTCTCAAGTTCATAGTTGTCTTCTTTTATAGAGGAGACTCTTTAATTGTAGAATAAACGCTTTTATTGTCTTTAAGTTACTTGATTCGAAACGTCAGTCATAATATTGTCATTTCGCCAAATCTATCATTAATTTCTGACTATTACTATCATCATGCGAACGCTACATATTAAGATGAGAAAGATAGTGTGACATTTTCCCCATCCTTCCATCATCTTATCATTCATCAAATTCGGAAGAATGACAGAATGTCCTCTCCATTCTTCCTTTATATTTCTATTCAAATTTCCAACCGAGAGTTGTAGAGATGAGAATGTTAAGGTGGATGTATGGACATACGAGGATTGACAAACTAAAAAATGAGAGCATTAGAGAAAAAATCGGAATTACATCTATTTAAAAAAAACTCTGAGAGACATATTTAAGACGTACATGTACTTAAACGATCTATAAATGCTTCAGTTAGGTGATGTGAAATGATGACAAATACGGATATCAAACGAGAAAGAGGAAGATCAGAAAAGATTTGATTAACAATAATAAAATAAAATAAATATTATTTAAATATAGATGATGATATAGTAAGGAATATAGTCCAATGATGTAGAATGATTTATATAGCTGATCTTAGTGTGATAAAATTTAGTTGTTGTAAAGTACTTATTATTAGAGATTAACTAAAGTTAAAAGAATAAAATTAACTAAAATTTGAACTTAGTTAATTTAGATGTTATCCAACTTTTAATTGATTGTTTGAAATCTTTATATTTTAAAATTTGATAAAAACTTCATAAATGAATATAATTCAAAGGTTTTATTTGTAAGTATTATTTATGCATATTAGAAACGAGCAGATTTTTTTTTAAAAAAAAAATTGAACATATATATATATTTTTAAAAATCATTTAATTTATTTATAAGTTATTAATTTAATCAACCTGAAATTTTTTTTAAACAACTCGAACACCAAATTGCTCGTGATTTTGGTCGCGTTTGATTTAATTTATGGGTGAAATGATTTTTAATTATAACATTTAATTAATAAGTTTGGATGGAGAGAACGAAATCATTATTAATTATTTACGAATAAATAAAATTCAAGGGACGACGAGTTTAGGATTCTTTGTCGTCGTCGTCGCTCATCATCGATCGTCGATATTGCTCGCCGTCACTACTCATCAGTCGTCTACGTTGCTTGTCTCATTGCCCGTCAATCATTGACGTCGTTTGTCGTTGTCGCCCGTCGATCGTCGACGTTGTTTGTCGTCGTTGTTCGCCTACCGTTGGCGTCACCGCCTGCCATGCGACCTTCGACGTTGCCCACTGTGTGTCGTCGACATTGCCTGTCGCATGACTGCCAACGTTGCCCACCGCACGACTGCGGACACCGCCCATCGTGTGGCCGCTGATGCCGCCCGTCACGCAGTCGTCGACATCGCCACTCGCCGACGTCGCCCACCGTCGATGTTGCTCGTCGCCCGCCGTTGGCATCACCCGTTGACGTTGCTAGCTATCGACCGTCAATGCCACCACCCGCCATCGGTCCCACCCGCCGCGCGCCGCCGCCCACCTATCGTCACCATCGCCGCTGTTGTCGGCGTCGCTTCATTGCCCGATGTCGCCCGTCGCGAGAGTTGCCTACTGCCCACCCTCGATGTCGCCCGCCGTCGTCCACTGTCGCTCGCCATCGCCCGCTGACCGCCACTCGCCCGCTCGGTCGGCAATCAACATCGCCCACCACCGAAGTTACCTGTCAATGTCGCTCGCCCATCGCCTATCGTTCGTTAGCCATCGTCTATCATCTGTCGGTCGCCACCCATCGCCGGTGAGCCACTGCCCACTGCCTATTGCCCGTCGTTTGTCCACCGCGATTGTTCATTACTTCATCGCCATCGTCGTCGACCATCGACAACCGCCACAGTCGACAATCATACATAATCCCAATTTATAAATCAAATAATTAAATTAAAATAATTAAATTCATTCTCATTCAAATTTACTATCAAATTCATTTTCATTTTTATTCTCCCACTCAAATTAAACCCACCTTACTTTTGTTTAGTTTAGTTATAGTGCCCTGCTGTATTTCTTACGCTAAATCCAAAGGATATCAAGCAGTAAAATAAATTAGAACAAAAATAAAAAGGGGGAAAGGGAAGAGGAGCCGTTCTTACTGCAAAACGAAACCCTCCTTCCCTTCCTGTTCCGGTGCCGCCTTCCACATCTTTCCACCGGCCGCCAGTCTTACCCTCTTTGCGCAGTGGTTCAAATCGGATTGTGAGGGCTTCTTCAAGGATATCCTCTCTCATCCATGACCTCGTCGCCTCACGCCGGACAGATTCTTTCACTCTTTCCCCTTCCTCGCCCATGCTCTTATCTTCTCGCCTATTGACTGTCTCAAAGAGCACAGGTGAGATACACTCGGTTCGGGTTTATGCAGTGAAAGATTGTCTTCGTACAACATTTTCCCGCCTGCATTGCTTAACCTTTCTTTGTTTTTATCATTTCGCGGCTCAGGAAGTATCTTCTTCTGTAGAAGTTGTCGGTTTAGCCCTGCTATAGTTGGAAACCGTCGAGTAGATCCTGGAACTTTTGCCGAAGTGATTTCTTTCAGTCGTAGTCTTAAAGTTCTGGCAATGGAGGGTTCAAATGGTGCTGTCCAATTTGATTCTAAGAGGAGTTATCAAGTCGTTGTTGCTGCCACTCGCGATCTAGGTATTGGGAAAGATGGGACTTTGCCATGGAAGCTGCCATCTGACCTGAAGTTTTTTAAGCGAATCACGGTTACCACTTCAGATCCCACAAAGAGAAATGCAGTGATTATGGGCAGGAAAACATGGGAAAGTATTCCACCACAGTTCAGACCTCTTCCTGGACGGTTGAATGTTGTGCTCACTCGTTCAGTGAGTTTTGATATTACTACATCTGAGAATATCCTTGTATGTGGAAGCATGGATTCTGCCTTGGAGATTTTGTCAACGACCCCATATTGTTTGTTTATTGAGAAAGTGTTTGTCATAGGAGGCGGCTCAGTGCTAAGGTAAAGTCATATAAAAAATTTCTTGTATCTGTCTACAAGATAGCATTTATAAATTGTGTTTGCTTGCAGGGAAGTGATTAATGCACCTGGATGTGAAGCCATTCACCTAACAGACATTGAAGCATCCATTGAATGTGACACTTTCATGCCTCCAATAGATTCTTCTCTATTTCGGTCATGGTACTCGTCCTTCCCTTTGGTGGAGAATGACATCAGATATTCATTTGTGACATATGTTCGGGCACAAAGCTCATCTACTGAAGTTCATGTTTCGACTAATGGGGATCTAGCTATGGATAAATTTAATGTTCAGGATTTCTTGTATCTTCCTGAATTTATTTACAAAAAGCATGAAGAATATGTTTATCTTGGACTTGTTGAGGATATCATACACAATGGTGCTCAGAGAAATGATAGGACAGGGACTGGAACATTATCTAAATTTGGTTGTCAGGTAAATTTTAGATATTTTCATTAACTTTTCTTTCTGATATTTTGTTTCCTTTAGTACTCCATGGGCTTCCTAACAATTTGCATCGGATATAGATGCGATTTAACTTGCGGAGATCATTTCCATTGCTGACAACTAAGGTACCAATGAGGACCTACTTATATGCTTTTGCTTGATTCCACCCAAACTTTGTGTTAGTGTGTTTGAATATGTATGTATACTTGTTTCAAAATCTGCAACAGAATATTGGCAATTGAAGGACATGTGTACTTTTGATTTGAAAATCCTAAATGTTTTAAAAACAAAAATTTAGATTCCTGAAATATGTTACTAATACATTTGTTGGGAGCATATAATATTTCCATAACATATGCAACTACCTTTTTATCTAGTTCACTTATTTTGGCTGACAGTTATAATATGTTTATTATATCAGAGGGTCTTTTGGCGAGGTGTTGTGGAAGAACTTCTGTGGTTTATAAGTGGTTCTACTAATGCAAAGGTATTGTGGCTTTGTTAGTGCATACGGAAGGCCTTTTGCCTTTATTAAATTATACATTTTTGGTATCTATGTAAATATGAAGATGCTTTACTAGTATTGTAATGTCAATATTAATATACCTTGACGTAAGTTATCTTTTGATAACTTTCTCTGCAATGTATAGACTATATTTTGCCATGAATGAAATTATAAAAGAATTATTTGTTACACAAATCTCATGATGCTGAAACTAATTCCTTCGGTGAGCTAAAAAAAGAGATTGTATCTTTCAGGTTCTACAGGAAAAGGACATTCACATATGGGATGGCAATGCATCAAGAGAGTACCTTGATAGGCATGAACTTGTCTTGCTACATTTTCCTGTTAACTTCATATATCAACCTTGCAAATCTGATGGTCACCTACTTTTTGTTTCCAGTATTGGCTTGATTGATAGGGAGGAAGGAGACCTTGGACCTGTATATGGATTTCAATGGAGGCACTTTGGTGCTGAGTAAGAGATAATTATGAAAATATCTGCACAACTATTTCTATCAATTTCTCCTTTTATATTTTTCTTAATCATGCATGGATATTCTGCAGATACACTAACATGTATGCAGACTACACTGGAAAAGGATTTGATCAGTTGTTGGATGTAATAAATAAAATTAAACATAATCCAGATGACCGCCGGATAATTCTATCAGCTTGGAATCCCTCGGATCTTAAGGAAATGGCTCTTCCTCCTTGTCATATGTTTGCACAAGTCAGTGGTCATTCAAAGTTTCAAGTACTATTGATTGAATCATAGATTTATATTTTGTAACCAAACTTGATTGCTTGAGCTATCATTTTGAATTCTAATTCTCTTTTTACAAAAGTTCTTTTAATTTAATTCATGTTATAAGTTAATCTGATTGATGAAAACTATGATGTGCCATATGCTATGATTTCCATGTTTTTTCTTTTTCTTTTGAGCAGAATTGTTCTTTTTTTTCAATTAAAACAGGAAATTTAAATAGCAGACGATGTCAGCAATCTATATCATATATATATTATTCATCAGTTATCACAGTTAATTTGCTGAAGTACACGCTTACATTCCTTTGCAGCAAGAGAAAACAATTTTATACATTATATATAGAGTTGTTTCTGTTAACAACCATGATATATGTGTATAAATTATTTTTTTGGTTTTTTTATTTATCATGATCTTCTTCAGCTTTAGCCTTTTTATTAATTTCATCTTATTATCATGTTTTTCAGTTCTATGTGGCTAATGGGGAATTATCATGCCAAATGTACCAACGGTCGGCTGATATGGGTCTTGGTGTGCCATTTAATATTGCATCGTATTCACTTTTGACATGCATGATTGCTCAAGTCTGTGGTATATTAATCTCACTCTTTTATTATTATTATTTTTTGGACACTGGAAAGTATCTTCTATGATGTGTCGTGTGATCTTCATTCCCTGTGCTCATATACCTTTCTAAATGCTGATTAAAAACTGGCTCTCTAAAGTTGACGTCAGTATAATTGAAGAATTGACTACCAAATGGCACAAGGATTAGAACAAAGATTGTCATCAGTGATATTCTTATTACAATGAGTGAAATTGATTAGCAGAATGATCAGTACGCACTAGAGGAGAGCAAATTTAGCAGCGGTAAACATAAGCTAGAAGAAATAAACAGGCACGAGTCCATGGGACGATATACTGATATAATGTCCAGTCACAAATATTCCATAAGAAAGAAATATAAAACACAGAAGTATTATTAAATGGATCTTAGAGAAGAAAATATGTTAGGGAGAGTATAAAATTTGAAGGAAAGTGTAAATAACTAGAATCGAAAAATGACATTGTTTTAGCAACCATATATTTCTTCAGCTGTGATAAATCTTACCCATTTGAAAATTAGCTATAAGCCTACAACCACATCCTTAAAGCCCATCATAGAAAAGCAAGAATGTTTAGGTCTTGAATATCTTGGTATCCAATATTCGATATGATTGGGGCATCAATCTCAACTGGCATGTGGTGCCACAGAATCCATTATGTTTTTGTCACTAAATCTGTATGCCGTCCACAAACATGCAAAAATCAAAGTATAGCATGCTCTTTAATGAACATACTTTGCCCATGTATAGTCTTTAGTATATTGATTGGAAAATGGTTCATATGTGACTGCATCAAAAAAAAAAAAAAATCTATTTAAAAGAAAAAAAATATTCATCAACCTCTTTTGCAGTTATATAGTATTGTCTGTCTCAAAGTGAGCACATATTGTGTTGGATTGAATTTGAAATCTATAGCATTAGTAGGAAAATGATTTGCTGTGTTTCTCATCTTCATAAGTTGCATATGGTTTGATGGCTTAATGTTTTAGATCTCTGTCCTGGAGATTTTGTCCATGTTATTGGAGATGCTCATGTTTATAGAACTCATATAAGACCTCTAGAGGAACAAATTCAGAAGCAACCCAAACTATTTCCGGTGAGTAATGCAATGGAAAAAGGTCTTCAGCATAAAATAAATTTCACAGCAGTTTTGAACACTTTTTATTCTCTCAACACAGGTTCTGAAGCTTAACCCCCTGAAGAAGGACATAGATTCGTTTGTTGCATCTGACATCAAGCTTTTTGGCTATGCTCCTCATAACAAGATAGAAATGAAAATGGCGATCTAGAAGCTGCATTTCTTTCATTGCAGAAGCATATTTCAGTATCCACCAACTTTCTTTTAATTTCTTGTTTTTTTTTTCATTTTTATTTTGTCAATGAGGATGTTTTGCACTACGTAATTTATTGGTGGATGACTAATTGTTTATCCTATTCAAATGTTTCAAGCTCATGTATTAAAAAAATATTGAGATTGTCTCAAGTTCAAGTTTTTATGGATATAATTGAGCATTCAGTATCCACCAACTTTCTTTTAATTTCTTGTTTTTTTTTTCATTTTTATTTTGTCAATGAGGATGTTTTGCACTACGTAATTTATTGGTGGATGACTAATTGTTTATCCTATTCAAATGTTTCAAGCTCATGTATTAAAAAAATATTGAGATTGTCTCAAGTTCAAGTTTTTATGGATATAATTGCGCATATAATTAAATCATGATCAAATCCACAAGGACTTTTATATTATTCCAATTCATCCCATTTTATAATTCCATGTAGAAGCACTTTCAACAAAATAATCTTTTGCAATTTTTTTTCAATTAGTTCTTGATTGTGCGTGTACCTTCAACATAGAATAAAAATTATCTTGCAACTTTGATTACACTGTAGCAGCTTTTCTAAAGCAAGCTATGCGTTTTATTTAGTTTTATTTAGTTTTATCAAAGAGCATGATATTTTATTTCCTTTTTTAAGTTGTCATAGTGAAAAATGTATATATTAATTTAAAAATTAACATTTTGTTTTACCTAAGAGTGCTCCTTTTATTTTGTTTGTTTAGCTGTGCTTGTGATAGAATTAAAAATGTGTGATTTAGTTTGAGGAATTATTTTAATATTTAATGAAAATATTTGTCCTTTTCAAATAAATTTAAATATTAGATAAGCATAATAATTTATTTTATAATAAAAAGGAGAAAAAAATTAACAATATTGCATTCTTTATTCGGTAGCACATCACAATATTGCATCGACTTTATTAGAGATTTTGTAGAACAAGTAAATAATAAATGATTTTTCAGATAGAAGCAAATGACGCAATGACGTGCGTAGGAACAAGGGGAAGGTTCTTATAAAGGAAAAACAAGAGGATGAAATAATTCAGTGAGCAAAGAAAAAGTTTGATGTTGAATTGAAAGAGAAATTAAGGCATCAAACAAATTTAATGTTTAGTCGTCGCCATCGTGATTAGTTTTTTAATTAAAATTGTTGACCATTGAAATTTCGTGTTAGAAAAGTAAGAGAATAGCCACGCACGCTTAGTGGTGCTTTTTTTTTCCCCCTTCCAATTTTATTTTGCGTTTGTATTTGAGTAAACTCATAATTAAAAGGTTAAATTTGTTATTATGGAAACTATATGAAGTTGACGAACCAAATAGAATTAACTTAAATAATATTAATAACGTGGGCTCTTATAGAGTTGAATAAAGGAGAAAAAAAATTAGTTGGGATATATATACTTATTGTTGTCATGATGTTAATAGCTTCTATAATGATGTGTTTAAGATAATTATATTTTAACCACCTCATGTTGCTCATCTATATTTAGTATATGTAATAATCTTTTTAAAAATATGCTTTAAGTTTTTATCAAGGTGAAAAATGCCTTCAAATATTACTATTTTACTATCAAAACACCTATTTTGCCCTTATAAGTTATCGCTCAGAGAGAGGTGAAGAGTTAATATTTGAGAAATATTTTGATATTAATAAAATTTTAAAACGTCTAATTAAATATATTTTTTCATTTTCGCAGAAAATGAAAATAAAAAATAGAGAAAAAAATACCTATCAAATGCCCCCTAAATTTCTCTTTTGGCTAAGTAAATTTATTTGCTTTCCGTCCGACAAATTCGACTCATATTATCCAATTCCAACTCAGCTAAGTTATTATTTTGATATATTGGAACAATATCTATATATATATCATCAATAATCCATAGATCTAAGATTTGATAATTCGTTTGAGTATGTCTCTATAAATTTTACGATAAGGATAAAAAAAAAGTTCTCTCTCCTTCTCTTTCATCATTTTATTATTATTATTTTTTTTATTTTTATGGAAGATGTCTGACTTAAATATAAAAGGAGTCTCATTGAGAAACTCTCGCCGAGTCCTATGATACATATTAATCTAAAAATCTCAAGGGTTTATTTTATGGCATCAATGTATATTGCTAAATTTTAGATGGTTATTTTGAAAATTATCTTTAGCTATATTGTATGTTGTATGGTTATTAAAGGATGAGTAAATGACACGCCTGTCTTTTTTTTTTTAAATTTTATTTTATTATTATTTATTTTTTGAACAAACACAATTCAAATACAAACTTAAACACAATTCAAAATGCATGTGTGACCAATATTAAAGTTCTAATAAGATACACACACTAAGAAAAGAGATAAAAGATTTCATTTATTTGGTGTATCATTCATTTAAAATTATACTACTAGGCATCAAGTATAAGCTAAGAATGCTCATTCGTATTGACTGTGAGATCGATTGATGGAGATGCTAAAGACGAATAAATCGTCTTTCGTACCAAAGTATAAACTAAGAATCATGATTTGAATTTAAAATATATATATCTAGAGTGCGCCAATTGTGGTAGTAAAAATGTACCAAATCCACAAAAATTCACTTGACTAGGTTCATAGTTTCATTCCTTGGTTTCATTTAATGTTTTGCTGAAAGAAGTTTAGACGTTTTTCTTAGGTGAAATTAATTAACGAACGATCCACTTTTTAGTTTCTTCGACATCGTCGGAAATTAAACTCCAAACATATATATTGATTATTTTCAGATTTCAGGCGGAATACATCTTAATAAAGGAACCACCTTCTTTCTTTTTCACGATCGAGGTGAAATTTCAAGATGAAGCGTCGAATTACCAACTTTTGGCTGCAGACTGGAACAAATTCCAGTGTTCATCGCTAGTTCAGTCTGCAACTATGGAGGACGACGGTCTCGATGGAAAGTCCCGGGCCGAAGCCCAAGAGCACGCCCCAGTCGAGCCCCTCGCCGGTGGTGGAGTGGCCTTCCGCAGCCGAGCGTTTCCGCATCTCGTCCAGGATGAACAGCACCGTGGCGCTCTGCATGTTGCCGTACTCGCTGAGTACGTGCCGCGTCGCGGCGAGCCGGTCCTTCTCCAGCGCGAGCCGCGCCTCCACCTGGTCCAGGATCGCCCGGCCGCCCGGGTGAACCGCCCAGAACAGCTGGTTCCAGTCCGACAATCCCAGCGGCGAGCACGCCGTCGTGAGGCCCTGCTCGATGTTGCTCGCGATGATCGACGGAAGCTGGCTCTTGAGGTGGAAGGTCAGGCCAATTTCGCGGAGGTGGCCGCCCACCGCCTCTTCGCTCTCCGGAAGCATCACCTGTGGCGCCAAAGATTTGATTTTTAAAGCTCGTTCGATGACAATAGATCGAAATTTGGTTAATTTCGACTGGGCCAGTGATTACCTGGGATGCCGAGGCGATTTCGAAGATGGGGCGCTCGACGCCATCGACGGGGTCGGAACCGATCACGAGCGCGGCGGCGCCGTCGCCAAACAGCGCCTGCACGAAGAGGCTCTCGATGTGGGCGGGGTGCGGGCCGCGGTAGGAGAGCACGGTGACCTCGGAGCAGACGGCCAACACCCGCGCGCCGCGGTTGTTCTCCGCGAGGTCCTTGGCGACGCGGAGGACGGTGCCGCCGGCGTGGCACCCGACGTTGTAGAGCATGACGCGATTGACGCACAGCGGGAGCCCGAGCAGCTTCAGGAGCTGCAGGTCGGAGCCGGGCATGTCGATTCCGCTCGCGGAGCAGAAGACGAGGTGCGTGATGTCCGATTTGGGGCGGCCCCACTCCTTGATCGCCTTCTCCGCCGCCTCCTTCGCCAGCTTCGGCACCGCCTCCACCACGATCGCCTGCCGCGCATCGAACGAGGGCGCCATGGGGGCCAGCAAGCTAGGGTTCTCCCGCAAAATCTCCTCCGTCAAGTACAAGTGCCTCTTCTTGATGGCCGCTTTCTCACCTACACATTTAATCAAACAGTTCACTCGCACCCACCAAAATCCCCCAAACCACACATACTCAGAGATCATTCTGTTCGAATTACAAGCAATCATTCGATCAAACTACGAAAATCTTACAGATGCGCCTAAACTTGGCTTTGAGTTCCTGCAGATGCTCCGAATTGGTGACCCGGAAGTAGAAATCGGGATAAGCGTTCTGATCTACGACGTTGGTGGGGTTGGCCGTGCCAATAGCCAATATCGTCGCCGGCCCGTCGGCGCTCTGAGTCATGCGGTAGCCGTTCACTTCCATCGCCGGCGAGAAGGCAACAGAACCGATGGGTTTCTTAATCGGCAAAGAATGACGCGTGTTACCTGCCAGTGGAGAAGTCCCAGTTGTCACTTATATAGACGATTGGAAACTCCTGGCCGATGTTATTCCGAATCGGCCGGACCGGTCCGATCCATCAATCGGCCCTCGACGGCCGGGGTAGGTGAAAACGACGACTAAAACGTTTTTCCAGCTCCATTTGGAATACGCGTCCCTAAACGAATTCACTCGGATTGAATTTTATTTTAGGGCAGACTTATTAAATAAGACATAAAGTTATGATCAGGAGAATACTATTAATAAACTGAATATGTGTATATATTTGAATTTATTTATTTAATTTTTCAAATTGTTGTGCGGCCATTTGATGAATTGATCACTTAAATCGAACCGTACGGTTGGCGGAGGAGCGGTTCAGGTGGGGGACCAATTTCTTTGTTGACCAACCCCCCTGTGAAATTGCGGTCTATTTTTGACGTGTGATCGGCTGACGCTGATGAGTCACGGTCCGGGAATCGTGGAATAGTTAATCCTCCTCCCCCGGCTAAATCTCCCAATTAGTTGGGTTTAAGTATGTCATTATGAAAAACAAATCGCGAGGGGGATGAAAATGACAGCCCATTAGGCTCAAACAAAAGACAAATGAAAGAATGTGTGTGGCAAACGTCAAGGATTTGTGTATGTATATATATATTATATATATTATTGTTTTAACAAGAAGAGTGATTGTCGGATGCGACGGGACTGATGGACGATGTCTCCAAACCATGGTGCGTCAGCATGACGCAAGTCTAGTGTCATCTCGGGTCGGACTTTATTCGTTCTATCTTTTGAGACCATTGGGAATCAGATTGGATCCGCTATCACAATCAATTACCAGGGTCGATATCATCAATAAATTCAGGCTCCATTGGATACGAATAATATAATAAAACTTGTAATGTAATCAAAATTTTCAATATATAATTTTTAATTAAAAAATAATTATATTTTTTATTTGATGTCCATTGTTTAAAATGATAAAAAAAAAATACTTTTGTAATTTCGTTTGAATGTAATTAGAATCGTAGTTGATTCTCTGTGATCGTCAACGTCATCGTTGATATACTCAGTTGCTCGTCGTCGATCTCCGATAGTCACGGTCGTTGGCCTCCGATGGATGGCGATCGACGATCGTCTACCGATTGACTGGCAATCGAGGATCGAGGGTCGACAATCGGTTGACACCCGATGGTCGTCTACCGGTTGATGGTTGGTCGAGGGTCGAGGGTCGACAATCAGTCGACAGTCCTTGATCGTCGATCGTCGGTCATCGGCCAGTGGTCGACCGTCGACCAATCAGTAATCGTTGATCCGATCGATCGTCGATCGACAACCCTCGCCCCCAACCCTCGATCGCCAACGATGGCCGTCGACAACCATCGGGAATCAATTAAAAAAATAAAAGAAGGATATACTTATCATGACAAATATTTAGTTGATAACGTAGTCAAATTACATAATTTTTCCTTTGTAATTCAGATTACTAATCTTGTCTCATCTTTTGTAATCCAATTATATTATATTACGTCTTTAAAATATTACCAAATAAATTAATTCATCTTATAATATAATCTTGATTACATTATAAAGTTAATTTTTAATCAATGTATTTGTATCTTCAAAAATTGATATTAGATATGATGAATAAAAATTATTCAAATCATTAAAAGAATGTCATTTTTAAAAATTTAAAAAGTATTTTTTTATATATTTGATACCGTTGAAAATAGATCTTAGATTGAAAAATTAAAATAATGAAAAAAAATAGAGGTAAGTGAGATCTAGGAGGAGCTCTAGAATGCGAGGGCTTAGATATTTGGATGCTTAGGACCTTGGGCATTTGAATCCCATGAGATCCAGAGAAATTAGAAACCTAGGTGTTTGGGACCTCGATCATTCGGTCCCGTGAGATCCGGAGGAGTTGGGAGCGTATATACTCAGGACTCGTGGTCTAGAAAAATTGAAAATTTAGAAATTAGGAACTCCGAAGAAAGGATCATTAAGAGTTAAAATTCAGAGACCACAAATCAGATTCTTTTCAACGATAATCATACTCGGTTTCCTAATTGTCTCTTCCAATGATAGTTCTAAAATATATGATATATCAGGTAGAAAATTTCTGTAATTATCATCTCCTAACAACTGTCAAAGGACTCTACTAATGGGTAATTCTGGTCAACAAAGAAATCCGAACTCCTATATAAAATTCATTTGAGATAGACATAGACAATTATTACACTTTTATTGTATACATAGCTACATTTTACCTTTCTTTATTTTTTTCTATCAGATTTAAGCATCGAAAGGATGTTGTCGTTCTCTGACTCATATTGACATTGAACAAGTATTTATTATGACGAGATATACCATCTCTATCAGCTAGCTCCATGAGAGGATTCGATAAAAAGGAGTTATATTTTTATCGCATTTTTAAAAAAATAAAAAGTATTTTTCATGTTTTCCATATGGAAAATATTATTAGGGGATGAAATAGTCAACATGGATGACACAAATTATTAGAGGAGAATAAAGACTTCAACTACCGTTAGAGCCTTAGAGGATTCTCATACTTCTCTTTGTGGCCATCAAAGATATCTTTACTTTTGATTTAAAAAAAAAAAAACTTAAGTGGCAGAATAAGTTCATATGGTGTCAATTGTACAAATGAAAGAGAATCAATTAATTAGATATACAACGAGTGCAAACTCCGCAAAGAAAGAGATTCAATGGAGCATTAGGCAAAAATTATTAGTCAGACATATAATAAGTGGCCATTGCACAAGTCACATAATGAGATTTATTATTATTATTATTATTGATATAATCGAATCCTTGATCCGATTAATTTTTTAGAATGATGGATCATGTTTCATAGACTTTCAAAATATTTCATCAACAATTGAATCAAATAAGATTAAAACTCAAATGGTCTCCATCGACTACCAAAGATAAATCAAAAAAGCGTTTGTAATTTTTTCACAGTTCAATTCGGAATCCATAGTTGTATCATCCTTAAACGACGACCCAACGTTGAATTCATACTCCGTTCATTGAACAAAATACTCCTGGACCCTAGGTTATCCGAATAGATTTTTCTTAAATTCGTCACTGAATAATATTATAATAAAAAATCAAATTATATTCTTTTATAAAATATCTCTTCTCTTTTGTCATTGCACCGTGCTCGTAGGACCATCATAATGAGATTCAATGGAACATTGGAAGATGACTAATTAAGTACATGACTTCATTATTTTGTAAGAAAGGCAAGGTAACTACTCTAAGATAAAGGCAGTTCAAATTATCAGATATAATTTATATGGCTTCATTTACTTATAGGAATGAAATATAATTTATATTATTTAATTTAATTTTAAGTAATAAGATAAAAATTTATTTATTTAGAGATTTCAAAATATAACTTAATTTAATATTTTATTATATTATTCTTAATTCAATTATAAAATTCTATTTATTTTAAAATATATTTATTTATAGTCATGTCGATCGATGATCATTGTCTCAGGGGTGATGATCGACGATCAAGGGTGACAACCATTAGTCGAGGGTGTTGGTGTATTAGACATCTGAATCGAACTAAGATTTTGATTATAACAAATACACAAAGTTAAGTTCATTTTGTTATCTCACAAGCTGAATCGAGTGTGCAAGAATGCATAGCTAAGCTAAAGGTCGACGACACTCGGAAGTTCTCATGTTGAGAAACCGTGGTGGTCGGACGACACCGGGAGGACTTCGGAGGGAACCGAAGAACTCAGGTGGAGATCAGAAGCAAAGCTACAACAAAGGTAAAGATCAAGCTGGTTAGCTCGTGTGAGTAAGTGAAGAAAGGTCGAGTCCTCTTTACGGGGACGCCTCTAGGCAATGATCCGACTAAAGACTTCCAAAGGAAGGTCTATGTCGAGATTGAATGATTGGTGGTCATCTGAATCACTTATTTTCGAGCTAACTTTCTATTGCAGTCGAAAATCCTAGTCATCAGTCGACTCCTGACATGTTGCAGTCGATTGATGGTCATCAGTTTGACTAGTAAGAGTGATAATCGACTGTTGGTCAAAGATCAACTTCGAAAAGAGTCAAAACTTATCACTATTTCTCAAAGGTTAGGTGACATCACCTCATGAAACCTGATCTGAACGTTTAGGATTTCTCAAGGCTATAAAAGAAGGGGTTCTCCATTCTATTTCCATCATTCAAAAGCCTCCAAAGTATTCCCGTAACGCCACTGCTCTCCAATGATCCTACGACAACGAAGCACTGCCAAAACGACGACAACCTGAGCTCAAACTCAAATCTTCAAGTCGCCGGTATTAGCTTAGTTTAAATTGCATTTCTACATCTCTGTAATTGTCTTAATTTTCGAGATTTTATCGTAACGAGGAGAGAGGAAGTATCTGTCTACCTTATATCTTTTTCATTCTTATATTCGTTCAACTCTTACTTCCAACGAGGAGGAGTGTCTTAGTGTTTTGTCCTCCGTACGTGGTCTCAGACCACTAGAGCCTTGGATTAGCAGACGGAAGACTGTGAACCAAGTAAAAAATATTTTTATCTCATTTACTTTCCACTGCACTCGTGTTTTAATCGAAGGAAAAAGAAATTCATTTATCACTATCCACCCTCTTCCCTCTCCAGCGATTCGCTCCAATCCAACTTGTAATGCACCCAACAAATTATTCACTAAGACGGGGTCACATCAACACTATTCAGAGAAGACAGCAAACGGTTAGGACAGTGCATTAACAATCGATGAAGGTATTATTATCTTTTATCTTCAATAATACAAATAATACTATTTGAATGTTCCACAGTGGATAATATTCGAACCTAACTCAGAGTTTAATATTATTATTATTATTATTATGAAAAATAATTCAGAGTGCAGTTCCAAACATTTGTTTAGACTCATTTAAATATGTGGTTAGCAAACATCGATTGAGTGTGGGCCCCGGAAAACATCTTCTATAAGTCGTTGCAAATCAGGAAGTAGGTGGCAATGAACTGTGCTGAGGCTTAAACAAAGACGACTCTAACTGTGCAGCAAACTTAATAATTAAATTGGAGATTAGTAATTGTTTAGATTTAGATTATTGTTTTTTAAAGGGTAAAACAAAAGGAAAAAAAAAAAAGAAAAGATCATCCCGCATCATCACGACGCAAGAGTGAGATCATCTTCACAAACTCACGAGTTGCATTGGGAGGTTGCCCCATGACTAATTAAGATAGATTTATGAAAGACAAATTTTCCTTTCAAAGAGTTATATATATATATATATATTAAAGCTAAACCAAAATAAGTTAGGGTCGCATCGAATTAGATGATTTGAGTTCGATTCAATTGTATCCTTAATTCACATGATTTAGAATTTTAAAGGTTTATCTCACAATTTCATCCAACAATCGTTGTCATTGCATCCCTATTGAAAATGGCTATTATTTATCTTTTCCTTAGAAGCAATTGCTACCCTCGTTAGATAGAAGTCATCCAAAATTTAAGCGATGATTACGTATAAGAATGAATCGTATTGTTACATGAGTGCCATTTGAAAAGATGATTTGATTAAGATGAGATTGCTTATAATATAAAAAATTTGATTTTGTTTTAGAATTTCAATTTCACCCTCTAAACTCATCGTAAAAAGGTAAATCGCGATGGGTCTTTGCTTTGATAATAATTAGCGCGTGAAGGGATGGACTAACTCGCTGCGAAGGATTGATCCGTATGTCGATTTATCTTTACACGCTGCATACCACTAGTTCCTTTCCGCGGAAGCCTCTAAACTCATTGTTGATGTTGGGCCAGCTTGATTGCGTGCATGATCAGATCATACGACGACTCTTCTAGCCAAAGAATGAGAACCCAAATCTTATCAATTGACCTGCAAATCAAAATGGAATAGTTGTGACATTTTATCTTCTTCCTCTCAATGTCTACTAGTGCAATCTGACTAGGAACGCAACTTTTGTGCGTGTTTATTATATTTAGGGAAATAAACACCTGAGTTTACTTTTTTTTTTCCCTTCAAAAAATAAGGATTTCAAAAAAAAACAAAACAAAAGAAATTCCCATCATTTTTTTTTATTTTTTGGGGCTTCCGCGCAGTAAAATTTACGTGTCTTTTCTACCGCGCGTTTCCGCTTGACTTTTTTGAATTGAGTTAAGTTAGTGCCGAATTAAATTTTTAAAAAATATATTAATAAATTAATTTTTAATCCTCCGTATTGTTTTTTCAAATCTTTTTAAGAGGAATTTATATTATTTTAAAAATATGTTCGAAACTACTATCTAGCTCTTTGATTTAATATCATCGTAATGTTAATTTTTTATACTATTATTTTTCAAAAAATTAGAATATGTCAATATAACAATCTTCATTAATCTATCTCAGGGTCATTATAAGAGAAATAAATCACGAAGGATTCAATGGATTTTAACATGATGATCAAAATACGTGAAAGTTATTTGAATTCAAAAAAAAAAATTAAATTTTTTCCAGAATCAATTTTTATTTTATCCATAAATTTTATTATGTCTTAGCCACCACATCATTTATATGGAAACTACTATTATTTTAGCTTGTTACTCTTTGCAATTAAAATATAAATAATCGACCAAAAGTGACATCCATGGATTTAGTCTCGTGTCACATGCGGTGGAATTTCTATCAACTCAATAATAAAATGTGATATAGAGAGTATTCAAATTCGAGTTTCCCAGAGTTCTTTCAAAATTATAAGTTTAAATTTTCAGAGGAATAATTCTTAGGCACGTACGTCTGACTTTGAGTGGAAATTAATAAATTGCATTTTGTATTTATTTGATGGGTGAACCAGGGAACTTCAACCACCTCCGATCTATTTTTTTCATCCTCGAATCCCACTTTTTATTTGTTTATTTATTTATTAATAATTGAAGTATCCTGATTGATATCGGAAAAGACTAATATATGATTAAGCATATAGCTAGATATATAATAATTACCAGAACTATACCACATCTTATTCCAGATGCTCCGTGTTTCGGCTCGGTCATATCTTATTAATTATAGATGTCCCGCGTTTCGGCTCGGTCATCATCTCATATTTCGACAGAGACATATTATCTCAGATGTATGACTTCTCACCACATGAGTTATCTTATTTAGTCGGAGGACATGACAGATATTTCTTGTTCAGAGGATTCACAAGGCAGTCCTTGTCAGCATTTCTTTCCGACCAGAAACATATGTCCATACTGATTTTCAAATGAACGTCTACTTTATTAATGAGAGGATATCTCCCATCAACCACACGATGAGTATTAATGATAACCCACGTGCCGACAATATTTATGAGGGTAAGGACCTCTATTACTTCTCAAAGCAAGCATAAGATCATGAAGTTATATCGTCTATACCGACCGTACTGCTTGACAGGAGAATTCTTTCCTATATATATCTCTCCGGAAGAAGGAGACAAAATGTTCGCACATTCTTAACTCATTCTTTCCAATTCTTTCTCCACATTTCTACTAATTTCTGTCTTGAATATCGGATGAGTCTTGTCGAGATCTCTCTTGACGCCCTTAATTATTCTTGTTTTACAGGATACATCATTCGACTAGGTTCCTAATCGAGACACTGAATTGATCACCTCAATTTTCCCTCTGCCATCTTCTTCCTCGCCTAAGTCGTCGATCCCTCGTTGCTTCTGTCATCGGACATTTCGCTCTCTCTCTCTCTCTCTCGACGAGCAACAATGACTGTAATTGTAATATACCGATCAATGCGCGAGGCTAATAGTTCTTATAGTTATTATAATAATTATTATAACTGACGAATAGCTAATTGTTAAAATTATTAAATTACATAGAGCTTAACATTTAAGTTTAAAAAAAATAATTTAAATATTATAAAATTCAGAAAAGAAATAGTTTGGACCAGTCAACTTAAAATTTAAGTGGTAGGCGAAAGACGCTGCTGGGAGATTCTGCATGGATCGCCCTACAAAGTATATTATATATCCTGTTTATTATATAATCTAAAATTTAAAAAAAAAAATTGGATGGTTGTTGTTCTTCGTCAGGTGGCAAGAAAGAAATAAATAATATGGAATCATTTTTCTTGGTCGAGTTAAATATAGGGCCATTAATTAAAAAGGAGAAAAAAAATACAGCAACAATAAACATAATAATTAAAGGTCAAACTATTTATTCTGTATTTCTGTATTAATTATTTGACATCTAATTTATCTCTTTTCATGTGTAAAGAACTACTAATGCGGCGATTTCACGTTAAAAGTCAAATTGTTCATGGGCAATATTCGGGCAGAGGTTTATCCATGTAAAAGCTAGAACAAATCCTAATGAAATTAAATGTGCCATGTTTGTTCTGACTCGAAACAGACCTATCAATCTGTACATCGCTATGAATAGACTTAACACAGCCTTAACCATTCTGATCGAATCCAAATTCAAATTGAATGGGGCGCAACTCGCGAGCTTCGATCCAAGTCAAAATATGCACGAGTACTCACAAGCCGAGTCTCACTTGCTATTTTTATAAACTATTAATATGTTATAAATATCAAGTATTATAATGGTATTTTCTCAAACCTTTTAAAACAATTAACTTTTTTTTTAAAGTTATTTTTAAAATAATTAAAAGGGATTATATACTCTTACAAATTTAGGTCAGTTGTCCCAAATTGTACTGAGCCCAGGCCCAATGTAGCTTGGCCAAGTTATAACTATCCACCACATTACGACACTTTTTTCAAAAAATAAAAATAAAAAAATAAAATGATATTTCATTAAATATTTTATATAAAAAATATCTCTTATTTCAATGTTATTATAATAACTAAATAATTGTTGCAACGTAAAACTTTGACTAATTCACCTTGCTCAAAATTATTATATAAAAAATATTATTATGTCAAAATATATTTTTTCGATTTAATCTAAATAAATTACTTAAATTTCATTAAAATCATTTTAAGTCGATCAAAATAGTAATATTATGTTGCATAGTGTAGACGAATTCTATTATATCAAAATATTTAAACTTCATTAGAATTATTTTAAACCAATTATAATAACTATTTCATCTAAGTAATTACAGTTGTGTCAACAACTAAATAGCTATTGCAATATTATCATAATATTATATTAATTATTACACGTCGTAACAGTATAAAAAGCAAAAGTAGTTTTAGAATAAAATATGTAATAGATTGTTTATTTAATGATTTATTAAATGTGGAACGTTCTTTACACGGATTGGTGATCCATCATGCTTAACACACACGAAAAAAAATGAAAGAATGAGACATTAAGGATGTGTAATGCAGCTATTTGATAGATGAAAGAAAAAAACACAGAGATATAGCAGAGCTCTGAGCAGTTGGACAATGCTTATAATCTAAGATATCCAACATTTGAGATAAACCTGGCCTGGAGAAGAACATGCTCCAGAGCTTCTCGAGCTATATGTTTGAATGCACTTCACACGTTCTTAACTCGATTACAACTGCGTCTTCTTCATGAGAATGACTTCATTGATTGTCTCAAACCTCACATAGAGAGACTATACGTACCATGGAATTCACACAGATAACAAACATGAACGACATACAATTTATTCGCATCCAAAACACTGAAAAGTGACCATGTTCTACTCTTGCTCTTAATCACAGAAAACGATTCAGGTATTCATCCACAGAAGTATATTTGACATTGGGGTAGAGTTCTGAGGCCTCCGCGCCGAATGATGGTTCGATCTCGAAGTTGGTTTGGTCGCCCTTGATGAACACCGAGTGACAGATTCCATAAATCAGGTTCAATGGGACAGGAGATTCTGAAAGAGAAAAGGAATCGATTAGATCACAAGGCAAAAAAGAAGAGGAAAAAAAAAATACAATTTGTCATGTAGAACCTTCAATCTTCTTCAGAACTTCTTCTTCAGAAACATAGACACGCTCGAAGGTCTTGCCGACTTTCTTTTCCCAAAGAGAAACCAGCTCGTTGTGCGATAGGATGTTGGCCGGTGGTCTCAGACACAGAACCTTGTTCAGTGTTCTGGGATCGTCCGCTGCTTTCACTGTGTATGTTCCAATATCATCTTCGTCGACAAACACAGCTGTTGAATTATTGGAGGGAAAAAAAAGATTGAAAAACACGATTAAATGCTGAAAAATTAATGATTTTAGATTTACATTAGATGAATTAGTTACCCTTGACGTTCCCGTCGCCCAAAATGACGACTTTGTCAGTTGGAAGACCGGTAACTCCGACCTGGCCAAGCGTTGGGAGGAAGTACCCAGCGAAGAGATTGCTGGAGACGTAAGTGTAAGGGATCCTTGAAGCCTCTACGGCCCTGCGGACCTGTACCTTGAGATCGAAGATTGATTTTACCGACTCTACGGGCTTCACTCGGTCGACGTCGTTGCCGAACTCGGAAGGTAAAAACCTCTGCAAATTCAACAATTGGTTTCGAGTGCGTAATTAAGTTGGGAGGCTAGATTGGAATTTGTGGGAGGAAGATCACAGACCTTGATGTCGGCGCCGGAATCTTTGATGGCGTTGATGATCTTGATTTGATCCTTCAACTGCAGGAAGCCGACGGCGGAAATAACGACGTCGACTTGCTTGATGGCGCTCACCAGGCTCCGGTGGTCGAACAGATCCCCCTGTTTTAATTTCACAAAAAAAAAAAAAGAAAAAAAAAGGAAGGATTCAACGGAGAAAATTGAAGTTTTCTGAAACTAAAATTGTACAAAAAAATTGCAGATAAATAAGCGTGCAATGAATATTATACGTGGAGGAGCGTGACGCCGGCGGCCTGGAAGTCTTGGAGGAGCTTGGCCTTGGCAGGGGGCTGGTGGGCGCCAGCGGCGGCCCGGACGAGGGCGAAGGTGGGGTGGCCTTCGCGGGCGCTGGCAAAAACGATGTGCCTGCCGATGCATCCGGTGGCGCCGATCACTAGAATCTTGCTCTTCGATGCCATCTCTCCGCTAGAGCTCTCTCTCTGTGGAAGAGGAGTCAGGGATCTAAGAAGCGCGGGGAAATTTATAGTCGCGGCTACGATCTCCACCAACCGCATCCCAGATATTGTACGGACGCCAGCAGTGACTTCAAGCCACCGAATGGAATGAATTACTGAGAAATGTTAATTTTACCCCTATACTTTATTTTTTTAAAATATCTTTATGACTTGATAATTGATTTAATCAAAAATATTATTCTATATAAATTATCTCTAAACATCTTTATTATTGATATCTTTTATCGTTCAAGAATTAAATTATAATGGACGATATATAATAAAAATATTCAAATTATATATATATATATATATATATATATATATATATATATATATATATATATATATTATTGATATCTTTTATCGTTCAAGAATTAAATTATAATGGACGATATATAATAAAAATATTCAAATTATATAAAATAATATTATATATATATATATATATATGAGTATTGTAGATTTATCTCTTTTATAGAAGTAAAATCACTATTAATATTTCTAATAGCGAAGTTGGGAAATTAACAAAAATGAGCAGGTGAAATGATAATGATATAAGGGGGTAATCGTGAAAATGAGTAATTATTATGTGGGGCCGGGAGTTGAAGAACAAGCCGAGGCGTGGAACGCACACAATCATGGCGGGTGACTGTCACTCGTAGCTGGTTAATTACGGTGCTCGCAAAGTACGGAGCGGTTGGTAAAATGGTGCATTTATGAAAATGGGAGGTTTAGAATGTACTTTCCGATTTTTTTTTAAATGGTTTTTTTTTTTTGACAAAATTTTTAAAGGAAACCTTTTGTTCTTATTTATATATATATTTTTAATTATTCGAAAGTTATTTTAATCTCGAATAAAATACGTTGATGCTTTGAGTTCTCCGCCACGTTGATTACGGTGTTCTCAAAGCACGGAGCGGTTGACAAAATGGCGCATTTATGAAAACCGAAGGTCGATTTTGCAAAATGTTTTTTTGACAAAATTTCCAAAGGAAACTTTTTGTTCACATATATATATAAATTAATTATTCGAAAGTATTGGTGATTCAGTGGGCGAGGCGAGATCATCAAAATTCAAAAGCTATTAATTTGTTGGTTGAGTACTTGCCACCCAGGCTTACAGTCACATCATACTTATGAAATTTTATTTTCTAAAAATAACGTGACAGTTAAGAAACGATAATATTTATAAAAATAATATATATCGATTTTGAAATAAGTCTAAATATTTTTTTAGATTCAGATGACTCTTATATGTTTTAATTATTACATTAAAATTCATAAAAAATTTTATAATTTATCTCCTTCATAATAATCACAAGACAGATTGAACTGTTAAATTAGCAATTCTTGTAAATACTTATAAATTTTAAACCATCACACGGGCCGTCTCAACCATTCTAAAGTCTAAGAAAAAAACATCATCTAAGACCTTTATATATATATATATATATATATATATATATATATATATATATATATATATATATAAATTAAATATTAGCTTTTGAAAAAAAAATTGTACATAAAATATAGTTTAGTGACTTTTTGAAATACAAATTTATTAATTAAATTTTTATATTTAAGTTTTGATGATAATTATTTTTTAATGGATAAAATTATTAAATTATTTAATTTGTCCTGAGATATCATTGAGTATATATATAAAAAAATTAATTTAAATTTAAAAAAATTCCTTTATGCTAAAACCATACTAATAATTATTGTTATTCTACTGGTTATTGTCGGTGCAATCAGTCCAAGTCACGATTGACCGGACTCGAATTTGACTTGAGCGATATTTTGATGTTTGATGGTGAGTTGATATGGTTGACTTGGGATTGACCATGTATTGGAAGTCCAAGTGTGTAGCCTTGACATAGAAAATCCAAGCATAGAATTTGATATTGGTAAAATCCCAGCATGGAGCTTGGTGTTAGAAAATGTCCAAGCATGGAGCTTGGTGTTGGTAAGTCCAAGTGTGTAGCCTTGGCAATCGAAAGTCTTGAGGACTTGGCAAGGTCACTAGTATTGTAGGCTCAGGGTTCTTAGTTGGTGAAGGATAACATTGTGAAGTCATGTGCTTGATGCATCTGAGGGACCGTCGGACAGGGAGCGAATGGAGTGAGGCCTAAGAGAAGCAGACTTCGAAGGCAAGAGACACGAATGATGATATTGTAAAGTCATACGCTTGGTGCATCCGAGGGACGTAGATCGAGGAAATAGAGCTTTGGTGGAAAACTCCATGAGAGGATTAGGTGGACTTGGTCAAGTGGCTAAGACTGAATGTCGGATGCTCAAACATATTGTTTGAGGTTTTACCTGACGGTTGAATGCTCAAACAAGTATTTGTTTGTGATGATCGATCGTATTTTGTGGTCGATACGATCGATGGTGTATTAGAAGTCGATCGATGTTGATCAAACAATGATCGCGTCGGCCGAGTCAATGATCGTGATGGAATTATCGCTGACACATAACACTCCTTAGTCGACTGGACAGTCGACTACAAGGAGATCAATTGAACTGGTGAAGTCACCAGTTGACTGATGGGAGATCTGTTAGGTTTTTTCAGCATGTATCGAGCCGTTGTCTCACAACGACACTGTTGGCAGTCGACTGCTGGGCGCGAAATCAGCTCGATGTAGGTTATAAATGGAGCTCGAGATGGAGGATTTCACTAAGGTTTTTGGGGAGATTTTGGAGGAGAATTGTTGTTGCATTCCAGTTCTTCAAGAGCAATCCAAAACAAGTAACAAGCAAGAGTTCAAAGTCATTTATTGTAAAGTGTTCTTTACATATTTCATTTGTAGTCTTTGTATTTGCTTGTACGTTTTGTATTACTTTGTAACTGCTTGTATGAGATTTTTCCACCTCCGATTTATAGTCGAGAAGGAGATTTGTTAGTGTCGTGCGCATAACTCGAGCTCGTTGAGCTCACCTCGTGGAGTAGGAACCCTAAGATTCCGAACCACACATATCGTGTTATATTTGTGCTTGTGTCTCTTGTATTCATATTTCATTACTATTATTTTCGCTGTGTATTAACGAATATTGTAGACAAGCACGCGACGAAAGAATAATTTCCATCGTCTACGCAAATTGGGCTATTCACCTCCTCTAGCTAGTCACTGAGTCTCCAACAAGTGGTATCAAAGCGAGGAGGTTGTCATCGGATTCACTGCCGCGACAACAACGAAATGGCCAGCATGAACATCCAACCATAGAAATTCGAGGGAGAATTCTCATGTTGGAGAAGAAGGATGGAGGTATACTTTGAAACCAATTTTGATATTATATTTATTATTGAAAATGATTTTGAAGTGCCTAGGGATAAGGAAAACAAACCAATAGAAAAATCAAGATGGACCAAGGAACAAATCAAGGATTTCAACACAAATATCGAGGTAATAAAAATGCTAAATGATTTGATTCCTAACAATATTTGGTCTAGATTAGGGAGTTATAGGGATGCAAAAGATTTATGGAATAAGGTGGTCAAATTCGATGAACATCCCGAACTGACACAAGTAGAAAAGGAAGCCGAGGAAGAATGTCAATCAACATCCGAGGATGTAGATGAATTGGAGGAAACCTCCACCTCTAGCATTGAGGTGGAGGAGAGATCTTCCATCCCGGAGCAAGAACGAGAAGAGGCATCTACATCCGGGAGAAGTGAAGATCAAGAGGCTTTCAGCACCCTAGGTAACTCAAATGTAATTCTTAATAATAAAGATCACATAATTTGCTTTGAGTGTAGGGAGAAAGGGCATTACAAAAGCAAATGCTCAAAATTTGCTAAGGAGAAAGCACCGACACCAAAAGTCAAAGGATGTCGGAGTCCTCGCTAGGAAAAGCAAAGAGCATATTGTGTACTTCAAATACAACCAAAGGGGACACTATAGAAGTCAATGTCCTAGGAGGAGGAAGAAGGGGCAAGAAGGAGCTACACAAGTAGGGGGAGCTTCCAAAACAAATCCTAAAGTATACTTTAATGCACCTTCTAGTTCTAAGGCTAAAAAGAATGTTAGGAATTATTTTAGTACTCTTGCAATTGTTAATCCTCATGAAAAGCATGCTAGTATAAGTAATAGATATTATTGTTTAGGTGTTATGCATGTGAATTTACCTAAGGACAAACGTAGAACAAATGACTCTAGATCCATCCTCCCTAGGGATAGCATAAGGAGGATAGAGGAGAATTTGGACATTAATCCCAAAAAGTCTAGGCATATGCCTAGGAAGTGTAATTCTCAAAGAAAGAATGAAAAGTCAAAATTGGGAAGATTAAAATTAGAAAACCAAGCCTTGAGATCAAGGCTTGAGAAACTTGAAAAGATCCTAGCGATTATGAAAAATTCAATTATGGGATTTAATGATCAAAATCTAAGACCTAGGAGACAAGAATTGTCCAAGGGCAAGAAATGTTTGAGTCACAAACCTAAGTCCTACCACAATGTTCCATTTGATTATGAAACTAAATCTAGGTCTAAAAAAACCAAGGTTAATAGGGAAGTAATCCCTAAGATTAACCATGGTGTGTCTCTAGTGGCTAATAATTCAAGAAAATCTAAGGTAGCCACTAAGAAGGTCAAAGGGGGAGTTACCTCTAGAGTTGACCTAGGAAAGACCTAATTGTCTAAGGCTTCAAAGTCAAAAAGGGTCATTAAGAAGGTATCTAGGGAAGTTATCTCTAGTGAATACCTTATTAACCCAAGGAGCTCCAATAGGTATTGGGTTCCTAGGAGCGTAATCGATTCACGTTAGATGGATTAGGGTGTGTCAACTCTAAGTGGATGGGTAGTTAACCTACCCATGGTAGAGTTGACACTTTAGGATGTGCCAATGTGCTTTGAGAAGTTGAAAATTAATCAAATTGGCATAATTAGGATTAAAAGTCATGATGTGTCATTTTGGGGTTTTGACACATTAGGGGGATAATTGGTATTAAGGCAAAATGAATCTTAATTCTAGAAATGATAATTTGGGCTTAACACTTAGGTATTTTATACTTGTCATGCTTTATTTGTCTTGTCATGTCATGACATCATATTTATTTTTATCATATAAAATGTTATGATAATACTTAGGGTTAGCTAAATGTTATATTATGCTTAAGTATATATCATATGTCATGACATTATGATTTTGGTACATATTTTTATTCTTGTTATTATTATGTCATAATCATCATTCTTACATAAATAAAATGGATTTAAGAACTATGACATGATTTGAAGTCTCATACATAAGGGAATCAAATAGTATTGCCTAACATATGCATGAGACCCTAGATGAACAAAATTCACATCTCACTAGAGCACTTGATTTGTATGTGTTCTATACACCTAGATACAAGTGAGATGTTAGGAAGAGGAATACAGGTTTTTAAAATCATTTCAAAACTATTTTGAAAAATCTTGGTGAAGTCTATCTTTTGATATCAATCACCATTGAATGAGATGACACAAAGTAGGGTCAAACATTGAAAATTTCAATGGTTTTGAACTTTGTGTCAATCTCACTACTTTATGGATATTTTATTTTTATAATATTTTTCGCCCATAATGTTTGTAATAAGTAATGTACATATGAATTTTCAAGATTTTTCAAAATACATATTTTTACTTATGAATTTCAGAATTTCATTTCTGAAAGTTGAAAACTGCATTTTGCAGTTATCAGTCGACTGCCATGGACGACAGTCGACTGATAACTGTCAGAGTCGATTGCCAAAGCTGATTTCAGGTAAACAAGATTTGTTAGGCCCATGTTCAGCTATGTTTAGGTTCCCTAATCACTCCTAACCCTAGGACATGCTTTAGAGAGCATTAGAAAGGGTGAAAATCCATTGGACATGGATTAGGAGAAGTGTTTAGGGTGTGTATCGAATTTTAAGGGAGATAAAAGTTCAATGTTGAATCTTTTTCCTTAATTTCGATAGTTTAGTGTTCTTATTGGCTTAGGGACTCTCCAAGAACATTGTTAGTGCAATGATCAAGGGGGAGCAAGTCTTTAGGGGGTGGTTACCCATCATGGATTGATGGAGGCATTTTTTGACCAAGGGGGAGAGTGTGAGTTCTCATTTGATATGAGATATTGGGATCCTTGGAGAGACTCTTTTTGATGTATGTCAAAAAGAGGGAGAATTGTGAGAATTGAAATCAATTGGGGTTAGTTGGTATGCAGTACCAATTTGGGTTAGTTGGTCGAGAGATTTGAGTTAGATGACCTAACTCAATGTGATTTTTGTAAAACATTAAAAAGGGAAAGATTGTTGGTGCAATCGGCCCAGGTCACAATTGACTGGACTCGAGTTTGACTCGAGCGATGTTTTGATATTTGACGGTGAGTTGACTATATGGTTGACCATGTGTGGGAAGTCCAAGTGTGTAACCTTGACATGAAAAATCCAAGCATAGAGCTTGGTGTTGGTAAAATCCAAGCATAAGGCTTGATGTTAGGAAAAGTCCAAGCATGGGGCTTGGTGTTGGTAAGTCTAAGTGTGTAGCCTTAGCAATGGGAAGTCTTGAGGGCTTGACAAGGTCACTAGTCTCGTAGACTCGGGGTTCTTGAGTCGGTGAAGGATGACATTGCGAAGTCGTGCGCTTGGTGCATCTGAGAGACCGTCGGACGGGGAGCGAATGGAGCGAGACCCAAGAAAAGCAGACTTCGAAGGCAAGAGACGCGAAGGATGACATTGCGAAGCCGTGTGCTTGGTGCATATGAGGGACATAGGTCGAGGGAAGAGAGCTTCGGTAGAGAACTCCATGAGAAGATGAGATGGACTTGGCCAAGTGGCTAAGACTGAGTGTTGGATACTCAAACATGATGTTTGAGGTTTTATCCGACGGTCGGATGCTCAAACAAGTGTTTGTTTGAGGTTTGACCCGACAACAACCGACTGGCATAGGTGTCGGTTCGACTGATCCAAGTCGACTGATGATCGACTGGTGTTCAACTGTATTTTGTGGCATGATAGTCAACTGCCAAGGGACAACAGTCGACTGATGGAATTGTTGTGGGCACAGAATGCTCCGTAGCTGACTGGGTAGTCAACTATGAGGAGATCAGTCGAACTAGTGAAGTCACCAGTCGACTGATGGGAGATCCGTTGGGTTTTTCCAGCGTGGATCGAGCCGTTGTCTCACAACGACACTGTTGGCAGTCAACTGGGGCTTTTGACAGTCGATTGCTAGGTACGAAATCAGCTTGATGCAGGTTATAAATGGAGCTCGATATCGAAAATTTCACCAAGATTTTTGGGGAGATTTTAGAGGGGAATTGTTGTTGCATTTCAGTCCTTCAAGAGCATTCCAAAACAAGCAACAAGCAAGAGTTCAAAGTCATTTGTTGTAAAGTATTCTTTACATATTTCAATTGTAGTATTTGTATTACTTTGTAATTGCTTGTACGAGGTTTATCTATCTCCGACTTGTAGTCGAGAAGGAGTTTTGTTAGTGTCGTGCGCATAACTCGAGCTCGTTGAGCTCACACAGTGGAGTAGGAATTCTAAGGTTTCGAACCACATATATCGTGTTGTATTTGTGCTTGTGTCTCTTGTATTCGTATTTCATTACTATTATTTCCGCTGTGTATTAACGAATATTGTAGACAAACACGCGACGAACGAACGAGTTTTATCGTCTACGCAAATTGGATTATTCATCCCCTCTAGTCAGTCATCGATCCTCCAACAACTATATATAAAAAGAATTTAATTTTTTATAAGGTTCAATATCTTTTAATTGTGGATTTATTATTCTTTTAAAACTAAATCTAAACTATTAATATTAGATCATATATCATATTTTAAAAAATCTTCAAGATTCAAATATTTTTTTTTATAAAATCATCATCTAACTATTTTAATTTTTCTACTTTGTATAAAAAAAATCAAAAATATCTTTATAACTGGGGAAGAATAGTAAAAAAGAAGTAATGAAAAATAATGAAATGAAACTTTTATATATAGAGTTTGGAGTATAATGTATACTAAATAATAATTATTGAACAAAAAAAATGATCAAATGATGATTTTATCATTGAAAAATTTAAAAAAAAATCCGTTGGAATTGACGATTCCAATGATTATTAAAAAAAATTAAAACGGTTGAATCGACAATTTGAATCATCGTTTCGGAGGTTCTCAATCGTCTAAATTGAAATCGGCTTATTAATCTAGGTCAACAGATAATTGACTCGTTGACCCGATTATGAGCCCGAGCTAGATTCGGACAGACCCAACCTGTGGTTGGATCTATCAGCGGTCGATGACCAATGGGGAGCCGTGACAATATGGTGGAAGACGAACAACGATGACGATTAATGATTAATGATGACAGCTAATGAGTAATGGCCAAGGGCAAAGTTGATGGTGGGCGACGATAACGATCGACAATCAATGATGATGATGAAATTGCGAGCAATTTGCTGGTTATAAGAATAAATTTTTATCAATCTAAAAAAATTCAAAAGGAAAGAAAGAGAAATAAAAATTTCAATCCATTTGTCCGTTAAATAAATAAAAAAAAAAGAGAAAATATTCAAAGTAAAATTTTTTCACAATTTTATTTTTTTCCCCACCAAATAAACAGAACATTAGGGAAACACTAGAGTTTGCTGTTTTTTTTCCTTAAAAAGAATATGGATCTCAGAAAACAGAATAATTAAAAGAATTCCCTTTTGTTTTTTTTAGATTCGTGTTTCTTTTATACAATTTGCACTAAACTTTTTGAATTGAGTTAATTTAGTTATATGTTAATTTTTAATATTATTATTTACCTTTGTTACTTAGTTGATTATGTTATACAATTTATTCATGAATGCTCATGAATATTTTTGTTATTTATCGTACCAATCGAATACGTATTATAATTTAATTCTTGAATTCTATAAAATCGAATAATAGATAATAAAAATATCTCACGAATAAATATATGACATTCTTTTTTAAAAATTAAAAGAAGGTACCATCATATATTTTATATTGAATATATTATTTATTTCAGTGTAGTTGTTGAGTAGCTAATAGAAGGTCCCATCATATATTTTATGTTAAATATATTACTTATTTCAGTGCAGTTGTTGAGTAGCCCCATCGTTAGTGGGGTTGTTTGTTGAGTAATTAATGTGCAATTGTTGAGTAGCTAATGTAACGTATAAGATTGATTATCTAAGTTTAATCAAAATTAAAATATTATTATATCAAAATATTCTTTATCAATTTAATCAAAATTATTTAAACTTCAATCAAATCATTTTAAATTGATAAAAATAACAACATGCTATATAGTTGCGGCTAAATTCTAAATCTTAAATTTTCGAATTCTAAACACTACTATTATATTAATATATATATATTTTATCAACTTAGTCAAAATATTGAAACTTTATCAAAATTATTTTAAAATAATTGTAACAGCTACTTAAATACTTCGTTTAAATAACAATTATACAGTTATATAAACTACGAAGTAGCTACTATAATAATATTGTATTAGTTATTACATGTTGTATCAGTTATATTGTACCTATTACAATAGTACTCAAAGTAAGAGTATTCTTGAAATCAAATATATGATGAGAGTATTTATTTGATGATTCGTTAAATGTGAAATGTCCTTTTAATTTTTATTTAGATTTTTAACATAAAATCATTATATTTTATAATTAATTTATTTTACTATGACTTTAAGCCCGCCAAATATGGAGAGACTTAAAATCATTTTCCGAGATTTTTGCACCAATATTTAGGTATAGATAGAGAGAGGAGAATTTATCATCATCCTAGTGAAGGAGTTCAAAATTTTTAACGGTGATTTATCAAACAGCACACGTAAAGTTTAGAAATGTCCAAACAATATTTCATACTTTCATATTTACCAAATAGCGCATTTAATTCTCTTTTTACTCCTCCCGTCAAAAAGATCTGCACACTGTGGTGTTAGAATTACAAATCCAAGCACCACTGTGGTGTTGAAATTTGAATTCCCACACCACAGTGGTGGTGCTGGGATTGCAATACAACTGTGGTGCTGAGATTTGAATTGTTAGCACCATGTTCGGGATTTTCTCTATGCTACAGGTTTGTTTGGCGGGAGGGATAAAAAGGAAATTAAGTGTGCTATTTGATAAATATAAAAGTATGGAGCATTGTTTGGACAATTCTAAATTTCACGTGCGCTGTTTGATAAATTACCAAAATTTGATGAAAGATAGTCAATCTTTTAATACAAGTATGGAAAATAAAAGGGTTCTGAGATAGGAAATTTCTATATCAATGACAAGGCCATCAACAAAACCAGTGATAACCTAATATATCCTTGGTAGCCAGGGAGCCCTAAGTAGTTGCGACGATGCTTATAATCTATAATATCCAACATATGAGAGAAATTGATCGGGAGAAGAACACGTTGGATTTTACCTCTATTTGATGAATTGATATGTTAGTCTATGACACATGGATTTTATTATTTTGAACTAGAATATAAATTGAAAAAGTACATCTATGATTTGAAACAGGCACGCCATCAGTAATATACAAAATTTACTTTATTTGAACTTAAAGAGAATTCAATTGATCAATGTATATATATTTAACTTTAGTGAGAGTAAATTTATCATACTTATTCTATATATAGATGATATATTATTGACAAATACTCATAAAATATTGATGTATGAGACTAAGTCATTTCAATTAGAAAATTTTGAAATTAAAGATCTTGGCGAAGTGTCCTTTGTATTAGACAACTAGATTTATCATGATCGTTCTAAGGGAATTAATACTTGGACTTTTGCATCGCAATAGGAAGTCTTATATATGCTTAGATAAGTACGCACCCAAATATTGTATAAATAGTTAAAATGTTAGACAGATATATAAATAATCTTAAACCAGTGCATTAGAAATTTTTAAAGAGTGTTATGTGGTATATTCAATGAACAAAAGAACACGTGCTAATACATCTAAGATCCATTCAACTAGAGGTACGTAATTAGATATTCAAACTCTTCAAGTTTTGTCTTTATGTTTGCTAGAAGAGTTATCTCATAGAAAAGTGTCAATCAAACATTTATAACAATTTTCACAATGAAGACGGAATTAATAGCCTATTATGAAGTATCAAATCATAAGATATTATTATGAAATATTATCACATCATTGAAGATCATTGTTGGCGTTGATAGGTCATCAAAAATTTGCTATGATAATAAATTTACAAAACTCATTACCAAAAAAGATCGCAACTCATTAAAGTCAAAATACATCGATATAAAGTACTTGACAGTCAAATAAAGAGCCCAGAGAGAGTGACCAAATAGTAATATATAGCATATTCAAACAAACTCTATATTGACGAATCCACTCATTAAGAAATTGTTGCATAAGATGTTTCATCAGTATATGTTGAGTATAAGAATTCTTCATATTGATGAAATATCCATTTAGTGAGAGTTTGTATTTGATTTTTGATACTCTATATTAATGAACACGTATACATTTTGGGTTATTGTATACCTTAAAATTTAAAGATACATATGTAATTTATTTTGACATTTTGAATAAAGACATTATGATTCATTAATGAAGTTTGCATATAATATTTGTAAATGTGATGAAAGACTCTGTTTTGAATCATAAGATTATGATCTTAGTTTATTAATGCAGTTTAACATAAAATATTTATAAACATGATTGTGATTTATTTTGAATCATAAGGAGGATTAGTTAAGAATGGACATATATAGATCACATTTCAAGGATTTCACATACCACACATTTACATCAAATATATGTCATTGATAACATTAGTATTGTGATTACTGATGGATTTTATTATAGATTATATATAGTATCTATGATTTCTTTAGTTTTAGACTAATGAAATTAATAGACCAGATTGTTCTAAAGGGGTAGTTTACCTATAAAATTTGGGTATTGTTGACTTTAACTAAACTATTATAAGTCATATATGGTGTTATATGTAGTCTAAGTAGAACATTATTGAATTTTATTTTTATTTGGTCGACCGACATGTTAATCCATAACACACAAATTTTGCCATTTCGAACCAACTCAATTAAAGGGATCTATTTAGCTAGTTTAATTGTGAATTTGTGTTATCAGATATAGAATCATGTGTAGAACTCTATAGTTCGTTGGATTGTTAATAGATTTGAACTCATTATAAACATGTGCATGATCCCTTCAAGAGAGGGTGATCCATTTTGATCTTATAACTGCCTCCCTTTCTCCATCAAATCGAGGTTATGGAGCCATAACTCTTGCACATATGAAAGATCAAGTCCTACGGTTGATTTCTTATGAATCTTCTTCAGAGTCAAGGGCAGATTTACTATTTTATTTTATTTTTGTTGCTTATGTTTGTTCTCACATGATTGATGTCATTTTCGGACAAGATCCTATACCAGATCATTTGAAGGATTGATATGAATTCATATGCGATAGCGCATTCTATTGACAAATTGAAATACATCAGAATGTGCTCCTAAGCTTCTCGAGTTACATTTTTGAATGCACTTCTCATGTTCTTAACTTGGTTACAACTACGTCTTCTCCATGAGAATGACTCCATTGATTATCTCAAACCTCACACAACCAGTTTTAAGGATAAAGAGAGATTGCGTACCATGGAATTCACTGTTGGGTTCCTTAGCGAAATTAAACACAAAATGCAGTGGAAAAAGGGAACCTATTGAGGATCATGTCGGTGCAATCGCCCCAGGTCACGATTGACCAAACTCGAGTGGAACTCGAGTAGGGTTTTGATATTTAATAATGAGTTGACAATGAGTTTGACAATATAGTTTAACCCTATGTTGACTATATGACTAGTGGATGATTAGAATATCCAAAGTCATATGGAGAAGATTATTTGGGGGAGATTATTGGAGCAATCAACCTCGGAAGTTCAAGTTTGGATACTTAGCAAGGAAAATCCAAATATGGATATTTGGCAAGGGAATTCCAAATGTAAAGTCTTGGCAGCATAAGTTCAAGTATGTATTCTTAGCGGCGTAAAGTCCAAGTGGATTTTGACAATTAGAAAGTCCAACATGGAGTTGACAAGAAAAGTCCAAGAATGATCTTGACAAGGTAAAGTCCAAGCATGGTTTTGGCATGGAAAGTCCAAGCATGGTCTTAGCAATGGGAAAGTTCAAGGATGTAGTTTTGGCATCGTAAAGTCCAAGTATGTAGTCTTAGTGGCGTAAGTCCAAATGGATCTTAGTAAGAAAGTCCAAACATTGAGGCTTGGCAAAGGGAAAGCCCAAGGGTAAGGTTTTGGTAGCATAAAATCCTAGCATGTGGTCTTGGCAGCATAAATCCAAATGAAACTTGACAAAGGACCCAGTTTACCGGTCGAGGAGTCAATTGAGGCTCGACTGCTTGATGAGGTTGTGGTAGTCGACTGTCATGTATGGGCAATCGACTGATGACACTATAGTAGTCATTAAATTATTGGGTAGTTGACTGGCCAGTCGACTATAGACCAACAGTTGACTGCTGGTAAAGAAGTTGACTGTTGAGGTATCCATCAGGCAGATTCTAACATGGATGGAGTCGTTATAAGACAATGACATTGAGGCTAGTCGACTGGAGACGAAAATCAACCTGAGTTGCAACTTTATAAGGAGCTCAAGAAGGAAGGTTGAAACTAGTGTTTTTTCGAGGAAGTTGAAGGGGAATTACTGATGCATTCCAAACCTTCAAGACATTCCAAAAGCAACCAAAGGTCAAATATTCAAAAGCTCACATGTGTAAAGTATTTTCACTTCTAGTTTTTATTTGTTTATTGTATTTGCTTGTATCTTGTTATTTATTATTGTAAACACTTTGTAAGAGATTTCTCCACCTCCGGTGTCATACTAAGAAGGAGAAGTTTGATAGTGGTGATGTGCATCACTAGAGCTCGCCTTGTGGAGTAGGAACCCTAGTTTCGAATCACGTTAAATCTCTTGTGTTTGTGTGTGTTTATTCTTATTGTGCATTTCTATTGTTGTATATTCCGCTGTGCATTAATAAGTTTTGTAGAAGATCATGCAATCCATCGAAGAAAGCGAAAAATGTTATTCACCCCTCTCTAGCGCGACAACCGTCATATATCCAGTAGATCCATGCGAATTTGAATTGTCTTTTGTTTAAAATTTATCTCTTAATGTGTGAACTTTGCAAATCTGGAACATCAAGCCGAATTTAGCACGATCAATGTGTTCGCGCCTCTAAGGTATCTATAGGAGCACGGTCACCGTCCGTCCCACGAACACAATTGGAGTCGCACATCACCCATGTCGTAGTGCTAGTTATTATTTAAGGTGAGATTAAAATCTTAACTTTTTGGATTGACACAATCTTAAATGATCTTATCAGATAAGATCGTATTTATTACTTAACATCTAAGTCATATCTAATATGACTTTTCCTTTTCATGCATATCTATATATTAAAACATTAAACTAACAAGTTTAAAATCCAAAATTAATTTCAAACTTAACACTTGGACCCAATTTAATTTATCCATACTGAAATAAACCAAACTGCAAAATTCCAAGGTGATACTTCGATTGTAATCCCAATAATCCTCCGATCAAACAAAGGAAAGGACCACCAAACTTCAAAATTGATGTGCTATGTAAGTGTGACCTAATAGGTTCTCATAACATTAACAGTGACTCTTAAATCTCATTTTGAAGGCATAAACGATGAGTGACATCCAACAATGCATCATGACTACAAGTGACAAGAATATCGTAGATTCAACATAACTTGTTTGTGACTATTATAGTATATAAATTAGTCCTTTTGTCCATTACATCTAGATTGATTTACGAGACATAGAGTATGTCATCCTCTCATCAATCTATGTTTTTCTTGATCTTTAAATGGACTAACTTAACCAAATAAACTCAATACTCATGTTGACTCATTTGAGAATGATCATGTAGTTTAGTAATCCTACTTAATCAAGAGGCATACATACATCACTTTCGTTTTATAGAAGGGACAAATTCCATCTATATCACCACATCCCTCTACATAATTTATTGCATACCCAGTGAATACCTTTATAATCAACTTTGTTACAGATGACGTTTGTCGATACTAAAGTACACAACTGCTTACGTAGGAAACTATAATGACTTCAGGTTAGAGGATTATTTATACCAATAGTAACTATGAAAATATTTATGACATTCATATAACAATCCATGAAACATTCTCATGGTGAGTCAATCTAATACATATTCTCTAATATATAACCATGTGTTAACTTGATATCTTATATCCATGACTTATGAAATTAAGCCATCAATTAACCTACATGCTAGTTTCAATACAGTAATATAGCCCTTGTGTCACTACAAGAAATCAGCAAAATAGCGACGAGTTAATAGTTCGTTGCTAATAGTAACAATTATCGACGAATTTTATCATCGTCGTAAATAAACGTATTAAAAATATTCATTGTCGGAATAATGTAATATTTGCGATGAAATAGTAATTTTTCGTCACAAAAACAAAAAATATTGGAGACGAATTAAAAATATTCGTTGCTAGTCTTTATTCTAAATGAATATTAGCAGCGAAATAAATATTTCATCGCTAATATATATATACGTTTAGTGACGATATTACTATATTTCGTCGCTAATAATTGCAGATGTATAAAGAATCTTATTCATGTGATCCCTTTGCTCTCTAGTAGAAGGTCATTGAGCCTTGAAAAAACTCATACCATGTGACATTAGTAAAAATCCTCTCTTATAATTCTGAATGACAAAACGGTTAAAGATTTTATCAATATATATACTCTGACTCAGGCTAAGCAATCTCTTAGATCTATCTCTATAGATCTTAACGCCTAAAATATAAACAACTTCATCTAAATCTTTCATTGAGAAATAATTTTCAAGTCAAGTTTTCATAGACTATAGGACAGATATATTATTTCCAATAAGAAATATGTCATCTATATACAAAATGAAAAAAGATGATCGTGCTCCCACTAATTCTTTTGTAGACACAAGATTCATTTTTATTCTTAAAGAAACTAAACTCTTTGATTACATCATTGAATCAAAGATTCCAACTTCTAAAAACTTGTTTTAATCCATAAATAAATTTTTGCAACTTACATACCTTTCTAACATTCTTTGCATCAACAAAACCCTTAGGTTATCTCATGTACACATCCTCAAATAGATTCTCATTAAGGAATGTAATTTTAACATCCATTTGTCAAATCTCATAATTATGGTAAGCTGCAACAACAAGCAAGATCCAAATAGATTTAAATATTACAATTGGTGAGAAGGTTTCATCATAGTATATACCATAAATGTATTTGAATCCTTTAGTTATCAGTTGCCCTTTGAAGCTATGCACATTACCATCCATACCAGTTTTATTTTTGAAAATCCATTTGCACCCAATGGGATTTATTCATTCAAGTGGATCAATCAAAGTCCATACTTGATTGACATATATGGATATTATATCGGATTTCATGACCTCTAATCATTTCTCAGAATTTGGGCTCATTATAGCTTCCTGATATGATGTAAGCTCATTTTGATCAATAAGCATTGCATCACAGTAGTTAGACAAGAGAAGAGAATATTTATCAGATTAACGACGTATCCAATCATATCTACGTAGAGCTTGTTCTACTCAAATATATTATTGTCCCATAATTTCTTATGGTGCAACAAGTTCATAATCCACAACAACTTGTAGTACTTATTCAGGTTCCATCAAAGTCTCAGTGCTAATTTGTGTATCTTGAATTTCTTCAAGATCTATTTTTCTCTTACTAGTTCCTCTACAAATAAATTCTCTTTCTAAAAAAATATTATTTATGACAATAAACACTTTGCCTTATATAGGATTGTAAATGTAATACCCCTTTATTTTTTTGGGATATTCTACAAAATAACACTTATCTGATTTGAGTCCTATTTTCTTTGAGACTTGATGTCTAACATAAGTCTCACAATCTCAAATCTTCATAATAGATATTTTGGGACTCTTCCCAGTCTATATCTTATATGATATCCTTGTAACTGTCTTTGATGGGATACGATTAATTGTAAAAGCAACAGTCTCTAAAGCATGTCCCCAGAAGAAAGAAGAAACTGCATGATTTATTATTGATGAAGGAAGAAGAAACTGCATGATTTATTATTGATTGTACCATATTTAATAAAGTATGATTCCTCCTTTCTGATACACACCATTCCATTGGAGCTTTCCAAGTGAAGTGAGTTAGGATATAATCTCAAACTCAACTACATTATCACGAAATTCTTGACTTAGATATTCATCACCTCGATCTGATTAAAGTATCTTAATACTTTTTTAAAGTTGATTTTGCATTTTATTCTTGAATTTTTTAAACATTTCAAAGAATTATGACTTGTATTTCATCAAATACATATAGTCATATCTACTGAAATCGTCATTAAAAATAATGGAACCCAAAATGTAGCAGAAAAAGAAAGTCCATCGAGGATTCATGTGAATTTGAATTGGTCATTTGTTTAGAATTTACCTCTTGATGCATGGACTTTACAAATCTAGAAGATCAAGTAGAACTTAGTACGATCAATGCGTTCACACCTCTATGATATCCATACGAACACAGTCACCGTCCGTCTCAAGAATACAATTAGAGTCGCATATCACCTATGACATAGTACTAGCTACTATTTAAAATGAGATTAAAACCCTTACTTTTGAGAGTTGATACAATCTTACACGTTCTTATTAGATAAAATCGTGTTTATTATTTAACCTTTAAGTTATATCTAATGTGACCTTTTTCTTTTAATACATATCTATATATTAAAATGTGAACATAAATCGTGAACTTTATTTTGATTTGACATTGTTTGAAAAATTCAAACAAAATAAACTCGAAAGCACATTGAATTAACTCAGTAATTTAATAAGTTTATGATCCAATTAGATTAATTCAATAATTTAATAAATCTAGAATCCACTTAGATTAACTCATTAATCTAATAAATTCAAGATTCAACTTAATTTCAGACTTAACATTGAGACTCAGTTTATTTTAATCATATTAATCGATTAATCTAAAAAGTTTAAAATCCAAAACTAATTTCAAAATTAACACTTAACCCAATTTATTTTAGTCATATTTAAATAAATTAAACTTCAAAATTCTAAGCCGAAACTTCGATTGTAATCTTAACATTCACACACATAACAAACATACATAACAAACATGAACATACGATTTAAAAGTGACCGTGTTCTACTTGCTCTTACAGAAGACGATTCAGATATTCATCCACGGAAGTATATTTGACATCGGGGTAGAGTTCCGAGGTCTCCACGCCGAATGATGGCTCGATCTCGATGTTGGTTTGGTCACCCTTGATGAACACGGAGTGAGAAATTCCATAAATCAGGTTCAATGGGACAGGAGATTCTGAAAGAGAAAAGGAATCGATTAAATGGCAAGGCAAAAAGAAGACCAAAAAAAAAAACACATTTTGTCAAGTAGAACCATCAATCTTCTTCAGAACTTCTTCTTCAGAAATATACACACGCTCGAACGTCTTGCTGACTTTCTTTTCCCAAAGAGAAACGAGCTCGTTTTGCGATAGGATGTTGGCTGGTGGTGTCAGATACACAACCTTGTTCAGTGTTCTGGGATCGTCTGCTGCTTTCACTGTGTATGTTCCAACGTCATCTTCCTCGACAAATACAGCTGTTGAATTGGAGGGGAAAAAAAAAGATTGAAAAACACGATTAAATACTGAAATATTAATGATTTTAGATTTACATTAGATGAATTAGTTACCTTTGACGTTCCCATCGCCCAAAATGACGACTTTGTCAGTTGGAAGACCGGTAACTCCAACCTGCCCAAGCGTTGAAAGGAAGTGCCCAGCGAAGCAATGGCTGACGACGTAAGTGTAAGGGATCCCTGAAACCTCTACGGCCCTGCGGACCTGTACCTTGGTATCGAAGTATGATTTTGCCGGCTCCACGGGATTCGCTCGGTCGAAGTCGTTACCGAACTCGGAAGGTAAAAACCTCTGAAAATTCAGCGATTGGTTTCGAGTGCATGAGTTGGGTGGCTAGATTGGAATTTGTGGGAGGAAGATCGCAGACCTTGATTTCGGCGCCGGAATCTTTGATGGCGTCGATGATCTTGGTTTGATCCTTCAACTGCGACAAGCCGACGGTGGAAATAACGACGTCGACTTGCTTGACGGCGCTCACCAGGCTCCCGTGGTCGTTCAGATCCCCTGTTTTAATTTCACAAAAAGGAAGGATTCGATGGAGAAAATTGTACAAAAAATTGCAGATAAATAAGGAAGCAATGAATATTGTACGTGGAGGAGCGTGACGCCGGCGGCCTGGAAGTCTTGGAGGAGCTTGGCCTTGGCAGGGGCCTGGTCGGCGCCAGCGGCGGCCCGGACGAGGGCGAAGGTGGGGTGGCCTTCGCGGGCGCTGGCAAAAACTATGTGCTTGCCGATGTATCCGGTGGCGCCGATCACTAGAATCTTGCTCTTGGATGCCATCTTTCGTTCTATCGATCTCTTCTTCCTCGTCGTCCGCTAGAGCTTTCTACCTGCGAAAGAGGAATATAGTTGACTTCGAGCCCACCGAATGCAATGAATTACTGAGAAATGTTAATTTATACCCCTTAGAATATTTTTTTTTAAATATCTTCATAAATTTGTAATTGGTAAAAGAAAGAATATTACCTATCCAACTCATACATGAACATTCATAAATATCTTCATTATCTATCGTCAAATTTCTTAGGCTGCATTTGGTAGTGCGTAATGTAATCCAAGTTGTAATGTAATCTAAGTTGTAATGGAATGCAATGTAATCTTGATTACATTACTATGTTTGGATACAAATTGTATGTAATCTTGGATTCTGAGGTGCATTCGTTCTTTTGTTTGGTGTCCATTCAAAGCGATAGGAATGGATCGGCGACGATAGCGTAGTCAACGGCAGCGATGATGACGACTAGCGATCGGGTAGTCGGCCGACCGGCATCGAATCGTCACGGTCACCATCGATCGTCGACGGCCGATCGCCGTCGGTCGTCGGCCGATCGCCGTCGGTCGTCGTCGATCGCCGCCCGACGGCTGCCGATCCTGCCGCCGTCGCCGACGGCCCGCTGCCGGTCGTCGGTCGATCACCGCCGATCCTTTCATCGCTGGTAAATCGTCGATCGGCCGCGCCGTCGTCGTCGATCGCCGCCGACGGTAGGCTGCCGATCACCGCCGATCGCCGCCAAGGCCGCCGCTGCCGGTCGTCGATCGATCCACCGCCGTCCTGGGCGGGTTGGTCGTCGTCGGCCGCCGTCGCCGTCATCGATCGCCGCCGATCGCCGGCTGCCGTGGTCGTCGATCGGCCGCCGCCGATCGCCGGTCGGTCGTCGTCGCCGATCGTCGATCGGCCGCCGCCGATGCCGTCGGTCTTGATCGGCCGTCGCCGTCGTCGCCGTCGATTGCGGCCAAATAGCCATGCGTCGATCGCCAAACACAACCTAAATCCCATTTGCATGCAATAAATCACATTTGCATGCATGCAAATGTAATTTATTGCATGCAAATTGGAAGCTTGTAATGTAATCTGGATTACATAGGTTTTGGTTTATAATCCAGATTACAAAACTTTAGTGTCTTTTGTAATCCAGATTACATTACAGCTCTAAGATAATAACAAACAAAGGAATCTGCCTTGTAATATAATTTGGATTACATTACAATGCATATTACGACATACCAAACGTAGCCTTAGAGTTTAAGGATCGCAATTCTTACACATTAATAGGGAATGCTAAGTAACTTCTGTCACCTAAGCACTTTCCATGTCCGAGCACCTCTTTCCTATCGTTCGACCATCTCTTTCTCATCGCCCAAGTCAAGCATCCCTATCGTTTGGCATCGTTATTGAGCAGTCGGATTCCGATCGGAATCTGGCGATTTGAGACCTCCAACGCTGTGATTGTTGGGGCTACAATCACAGAAGATTCCGACCACAATTTGGTGTGGCCGCTAGCTGCCGCAATCCGTCTGCCAGTAGTCGCAATCCACTCGATAGCGACCGCAGGGGCTACAATCATGCTATATTCAAGCCACGATTCGGCGCGACCGCTAGCGACCACAGCGTTGGCGGTCGCAGTTGGGCCCGATCCAACCGCACTCCTATCGGAATCTGATCGCGATCCAATCGAAACCGGAGTTCGATTGGATCACGATAAGATTCCGACTGGATTGCGGTCGCTAATGGTTGCAATTTGATCGTATTCTAGCAAAAATTTGATCGTGGTTCGATCGGTCGGACGAGGATGGCAACATCAATCTTGATGAGTTTAGGAATTGAATTATAATGCTCACCGGAGAAAATCTCACATATTCAAAGAAGGAGACGGAGGGAAGTATATATATATATATATATACATTGTCGTCAGGCCGACTGAATCTCCTTCGAATTGTGATCGAAATCCGATCGAATTATGGGCGGTAACTTTCATCGATAATGCTCGAGCATCCATTTCCCATGTCAGAATGAGAAATGTGTACAGTAACTTTCCCATTGGGAGTCTCTCTCCGCCTTTTTGCTTGACATCGCGCCAAACGGTCGTATTTCGATTACGATTCTGTCGAAATCTAACGAATTGCGATCACCAGTGTCGTAGCCACTAGCAGATGCAATTACAGCTGATTCTGACTGTGATTTGGTAGGTTGGTTAATCGAACGATGACGACGATGGTAACTCCAAAGGATTCAAGAGTTAAGTTATAGTGCTCATCAAACTAGACGACGCATGTTGAACACTATGCAATCCTTGAGTCAAACGATGATCGGACAGTGAAGAAGTTGTCACGCATGCGATTGTAAATATCTCTATTATTTCTCGTCCAATCGGATAAAAATTATACTCCAATTTTTATATTCTAGGAGATCGGACATTGGATAGATACTCATGGATGAGTCAGATATATATATATATCTGAAATTATCTATCTGACGACTCGCATCCGCTCCCCATCGCGAACCGTCGACGGCCGTCCTCTTATCGCCAAGCGCCGTCCATCACGCCGGCCACGGATCGGAGCGATCGGCCGACTCATGGGCGGTCTGACTATATATATATAGTCAAGATGGATCCCCACGGGTTGATATGGTGATTAAGACACTACGGTGCTTACAGAGATAGCGTGGATTGATTTTGAAAAAAGTCTAAAATTCTTTTTTAAATTCAGATGACTCCTACGTATTTTGACTACCATGTTGAGGTCCATAAGCCCCTATGTGATTTACTTTTCTTAAAATAGTTGTGAAATAGATAGGTGAGAGTCGTTAAGTTGATTATGTCAATCTTTTTTGTAAAGATGGAAATTTAATATTTCTATTAAACGGAAATTTATCTTAATAATTATTATTACGTGGGCCGAGAGTTGAACAAGCAGGGGAATTTTTTAAAAATAGATGTGCACAGTAACATATTAAGTTTTAAATTAATTACGAAAATAAACAAAAGCATCGTAAATCTCGGGAGTGATTTTTTTTTTTGTTTTCATCGCCGCGATTTAAATTCCAGCGGTGTTTTTTTTTTTTTTGCCTTTTTTTTAACTGCCAGAATTTTTCTTTGCTTTTTTTTATACGTTAGAATTTTAGATTTGATTTTTTTTCTATTTATTCCCGGAATTTAAATTTAGATATCCGTCGATCGACTAACCGCCGTCTGTCTGTCAATCGGTCATTGTCTGTCAGTCGACTAGCCGTTGCCCGCTCGACAGTCAACCGACCGTCGCCCTTCCATCGGCGGGCCATCGTCAGTCCAGAGGTTGATTGTCGCTTGTTCGGCGGTCGATCATCGTCTATCGTCGGCCCGCCAAATGATCGTCGATCGGTCGATTGATTGTCGTCCGTCGATTGATCGATCGCTGCCCGCTGGACACCTGTCGTCGCCCGCCATCGGTTGCGAGCGACCACGGATCATAGTCGAGCGTCGGTAAGTGGTCAGTCGTGGTCGACCGTGGTCGCCACAGGACCGTAGGTCCTCGCCTACTGTTGGCCGATTGATCGTCGTCAATCGACCGCCCACCACCCACTGGTTGTCGCAGCCATTGTTGTCGGTCGATCGGTCTATCAACAACGGCAACGACGAGCGACCTACCAATGGTGGCGATCGGCTGGCCAACGACAGTGATTGCCCAATGAGCAAGCGATGACCCGTCGACGGGAGAGCGACGGTCGGCATGTTGGGCGACGGACAACGACTAGTCGATTGGCAGGCGACGATTGATTGGCGGACAAGCGGCGACTAGTCTATCAACAGAAGATGATCGATGGGCGAGCGACTACCGATTGACGGGAGGGCGTCAGTCGTCCGACGATGAGCTACGGGTAATGAAAAATAAAACATAACGAGATATAATTATTTTATATCTCGATTATTTAAAAAAAAATAAAAAATATATTCGAAATTTAAATTTCGAAGATTAAAAAAAATAATATAATGTACGAAATCATCAATGAAAAAAAATAAAAATAAAAATATTTTCTAAATTTATTTATTTTCCTAATATGTTTAGAAATGATTTTTTTCATTTTTATTTGGTTTATGTATTATTTTTTTTAATCTTCATAATTTAAATTCCAAATATTTTTTTTTTATTTTTATTTTTAAATAATCGAGATTTAAAATAATTATATCACGTTGTGTTTTATGTTTCATTGCCCGTAGCTCATCGTCGGACGACCGTCACCCTTCCGTCAGTCGATCGTCGTCCGCCCGTCGATCGACCATCACCTACCCATCGATCATCTCCTGTTAATGGACTAGTCGTCGCTTGTCCGCCAATCAATCGTCTCCCAGTGATCGACTAGTCGTCGTCCGTCGGCCAACTTGCCGACCGTTGCCCTCTCGTCTCACAATCAATTCAAATAATTGATATGTTATAGAACATAACCTATTACTCTAGGGACATTATTATATTTATTTTGCCCAAAAATAAAATAAATATAATAAACACAAAATATTATCTTTTATTAAAATATGAAACAAAAATCCTAAATCAATCATCTCATGATTGGTTCTTAGGACTGACACTAACAATCTCCCACAATCACTAAAGATAATCACTAAAATATCTAATACCCAGTGACTCAGTGTGACTACCATGCTTCTTCTATGTCAAAGCCTTGGTCAGTGGGTCTGCAATATTATCATCTATCGATACTTTACATATTTTCACATCTGATTTATTGATAATCTCTCGAATGAGATGGAACTATCAAAGTATGTGTTTGGATCGCTAATGAAATCTGGATTCCTTAGCCTGCACGAATAGCCTAATTATTATCACAATAAAGGTCTATTGGATTAGCTATGCTAGGAACTACACCAAGTTTTGCAAAAAAAATTTTGATCCAAATAGTCTCTTTTGTTGCATTAGAAGCAATAATATACTTAGCCTCTATAATAGAACCATCAATTATGTCTTGCTTTGAACTCTTCTAGCTCACAACACTACAATTTAAGCAAAACACATATCTTGACTACGATCTTGAATCATTCTTATCAGTTTGAAAGCTTGCATCGATGTAACCCTTTACAATGAGCTTCTCATCACCTTTGTATATCAAGAAATAATCTTTATCTCTTCTCAAGTATTTACAAATATTATTGGCTATTGTCTAGTACTGACCTTCACTTGGATCTAACTGGTACCTACTCGTCGTGCTTAATGCATACGAGACATGGATCTGGATGAGTACATAATATGACATACATAATAGATCAAATTGTAGATGCATAAATAATTTTATCCATGAGATCCCTCTGCTCTCTAGTAGAGAGGCATTGAGCCTTAAAAAAACTCATACCATGTGACGTTAGCAAAAATCCTCTCTTATAATTCTACATGGCAAAACGATCAAATATTTTATCAATATATGTACTCTCACCCAGGCTAAACAATCTCTTAGATATATCTCTATAGATCTTAATGCCTAAAATATAAGCAACTTCATCTAAGTCTTTCATTGAGAAATAATTTTCAAGTCAAGTTTTCATAGACTATAGGACAGATATATTATTTCCAATAAGAAATATGTCATCTACATACAAAATGAAAAAATATGATCGTGCTCCCACTACTTCTTTTGTAGACACAAGATTCATTTTTATTCTTAATGAAACTAAACTCTTTGATTACATCATTGAATTAAAGATTTCAACTTTTAGAAACTTGTTTTAATCCATAAATAAATTTTTGCAACTTACATACCTTTCTAACATTCTTTGCATCAACAAAACCCTTAGGTTATCTCATGTACGCATCCTCAAATAGATTCTCATTAAGGAATGTAATTTTAACATCCATTTGTCAAATCTCATAATCATGGTAAGCTGCAACAACAAGCAAGATCCAAATGGATTTAAATATTACAATTGGTGAGAAGGTTTCATCATAGTATATACCATAAATGTATTTGAATCCTTTAGTTATCAGTTGCCCTTTAAAGGTATGCACATTACCATCCATGCCAGTTTTATTTTTGAAAATCCATTTGCACCCAATGGGATTTATCCATTCAAGTGGATCAATCAAAGTCCATACTTGGTTGACATATATGGATATTATATCGGATTTCATGACCTCTAATCATTTCTCAGAATTTGGGTTCATTATAACTTCCTGATAGGATGTAAGCTCATTTTGATCAATAAGCATTGCATCACAGTAGTTAGATAAGAGAAGAGAATATTTATCATATTAACGACGTATCCTATCATATCTACGTAGAGCTTGTTCTACTCAAATATATTATTGTCCCATAATTTCTTATGGTGCAACAAGTTCATAATCCACAACAACTTGTAGTACCTATTCAGGTTCCATCAAAGTCTCAGTGCTAATTTGTGTATCTTGAATTTCTTCAAGATCTATTTTTCTCTCACTAGTTCCTCTACAAATAAATTCTCTCTCTAAAAAATAGTATTTATGACTGTTGAATCGAAGCGGATCGCTAGAGGGGGGGTGAATAGCGATAAACCTTTTCTTTTTCGAATTCGTTTTAAAACACTTATATGCAGCGGAAAAATAAATGTAAAGTAAATGAGATAAGAGAATTTTACTTGGTTCGTAGCTTTCGGCTACTACTCCAAGGCCCTAGTGGTCCTTGACCACGTACAGAGGGAAAAACACTAAAGAACTCCTCCTCGTTAGAGGTAGGAGTTAATCGATACAAAAGAAACACAAAGTTTGAGGTAGAGGGACACTCTCCCTCTCCTCATTACGATAAAAGCTCCAAGAAAGTAATTTAATGAACTGAAATAAAACTTATACCGACGTAACAAAAATGAAAGCAATTTAAACCTAGACGTCGGAGAAGAAGCACTTCGTTGTCGGAGAGTTGTAGTTTGGCGGAGGCTTTTGGAAGCTTAGAATTGATGAAAAAACCCTAGGAGAAGCCCTCCTTTTATAACCTTTGAGCCCCTTTTCGAGAGGACCTTCAACCAATGGAAATTAGGCACATGGCTCCTTGAAAAATGGTGATAAGGCTTGACTCCTCGAGGTTGATCCTTGACCACCAGTCGACTGATGGCCATCATCAGTCGACTGATGGCAGCATCAGTCGAATGCTGACCGCAGACAGTCGACTGATGGACGACAGTCGAGTCCTCCAAGCTGGCAGTCGACTGATACTAGCTGCAGGGCAAAGTTAGCTTAACAAAAGCATTATTTTGACGGTCGCTGACCATCCGATCTCGACCTAGACTATCTATAGGATGTCTTTGGTCGGATCTACGCTTAAGATCATCCCCGTAAGGAGGATACAACCTCTCTTACTCTCGCACACACACGAGCTTATCTCAATACTTACTGTGTCGCTTTCGCTTCCGGCCTTCCACTCGATTCCTTCGGCTCCCTCCGAAGTCACTCGAGTGTCGCCCGACTACCGCGGCTCCCTCCGGGTGTCGCTAGCCTTCAGCTCCAGCGTTGACACTTTTCTGCACACTCGATTTAGCTCGTGAGATAACAATATAAGTTTAACTTTGTATCGTTTGCTATAATCAAAACTCAGGTTCGACTTAGGTGTCTACTGCACCAACAATCTCTCCCTTTTTGATTTATTGCAAACCAACACAAAGTTAAGTAAATTAAGTGCATTAAGCAAAATGAGTATGAGATATGCATGAATGAGCAGGAGTATAAAAACTCTTTTTCAAGTGCTCCCCCTTGAGGAATTCTCCCCATTGACTGGGGGTGAGTACTTGAGAAAGAGTGCTACTTAAAAAGAATTAAGTAACCGAAATTACTTAATATTGGTCATAGCGTTGAAAATAAGTTTAAGTTAAGAATTCTCTTAACTTGGCCTTTACGTCCTTTTTGTTAACAAAAACAAGTTAACTTAAAGTTAAGTAAATATTTACTTAACCTTTGGCCATGTGAATAAATATGAAGTGAGTTAAGTTATCAAAAATTTTGATCCCTTAACTTTGGTCTTTTTCTCCCCCTTTTGCCATATATCGAAAAGAGTGGGTGTGTGTGAAAAATAAATATAGGTATTCAATTTAAAGTCCAAGCATGTTCCATATTATTTTGAAAATAATATACTGAAAATAAGTTCATCTATAAAATGTTCGACTCATATTTGACTTGATTGATATGAAAGATCAACCAGTCCTGGTCAGAGTTGGTTAGTATGTATTATTATACTCCATGGTTCATGGCGATGCACTAGTTCTGCATCTGGAACCAGGAGTAAGGTCCTAACATCTCATGCCCATCTACGTGACTCAGTACACAAACACATTAGTCCTATGTGTTGTGAGATGTATTGACTCCTTAAATCTATAGGTGTATGATATCTAAGGTATGTCCTATGCTAGTTCCATGAAAATGAAAAGTAAAAAATAGTGGTAAGAAAATATAATTTGTAAGTTCCTATTCTACTACGCACATGCTCAATTTTTTTCTTAATAGACTAAATTCGGCTTCGGGTAGGGGTTTAGTAAATAAGTCTGTCAAGTTGGACTTCGATTCGACGTATTCGAGTTGTATGGCTCCATTGGCCACATGTTCTCGAATGAAATGGTGTTTGACCTCTATATGTTTGGTCCTAGAGTGACATATCGGATTCTTAGTAAGGTTAATTGAACTAATGTTATCTACGTGAAGTTTAGTATTTGTAAAGTCTAACTTAAAGTCGCGGAGAGTGTGCTTCATCCAAAGAAGCTGAGTGACACACTCACCCATCGCAATGTATTCGACTTCGGTGGTATATAAGGCAACACAATGTTGCTTCCTACTGCACCAACTTACTATACTCGAGCCGAGAAATTGACAACAACCACTCGTACTCTTTCTATCGAGCTTACTACCGGCATAGTACGAATCGGAGTAGCCGATTAGTTCAAACTCGGTTGATCTAGGATACCAAATACCGACATTAAGTGTACCATTTAGATATCTAAGGATACACTTGACTAGAGTTAGGTGAGACTCCTTGGCACAGGTTTGGAATCTTGCGCACATACTTACTGCAAATAAGATATCAGGTTGGCTTGCAATTAAGTAAAGGAGACTCCCTATTACGCTCCTATAATATTTTAAATCAATTGAATTTCCGATTACATCTTCTTCTATATTTACATTCGTTGCCATTGGGGTATTAATAATTTTAGCGTCTTGCATTCCAAAGCGTTTAATTAATTCCCTAGTATATTTGCGTTGATGTAGGTATATTCCATCTTTAGTTTGTTTAATTTGTAGACCTAAGAAGAAGTTCAACTCTCCTACTCAATTCATTTCAAATTCACTTTCCATAAGTGAAATGAATTCATTTAGTAGAATCGAGTTGGTGGTTCCGAAAATAATATCATCTACGTAGATTTGGGCTATGAATATGTCTTTACCTAAGGTTTTTACGAAAATGATTGGGTTAACTACACCTTGGTTAAATCCTTTGGACTTAAGATACACCAAAAGTCTCTTGTACCAAGCTCGAGGAGCTTGTTTAAGTCCATAGAGGGCTTTCTTTAACCTAAGAACATGGTCGAGTTTATCTAAACTTTCGAAACCAGGGGGTTGACTAACATAAACCTCTTCTTTAATGTATTCATTCAAGAACGCAAATTTCACATCCATTTGAAACAACTTAAATCCTCGATGTGCAGCATACGCTAATAGCATTCGAATGGACTCTAATCTAGCTACTGGGGCATAGGTCTCATCGTAATCTAAACCTTCGACTTGACTAAACCCTTTAGCGACTAGTCTAGCTTTATTTCTAACTACTTCACCTTTATCATCAAGTTTATTTCTAAACACCCACCTTATTCCAATGATTGTTTTATCTTTAGGTGGTGGTACTAATTCTCATACTTCGTTCCTAGTGAATTGAGCCAGCTCTTCTTGCATTGCAATAATCCAATCGGGATCAAGAAGAGTTTGGTCAATAGTTTTGGGTTCAATTTTAGAAATCAAGGAGATTTGACTAAGGTTTCTGTATGAGGCTCTAGTTCGAACTCCTAGACTTGGATCACCTATCACTTGGTCGATAGGATGATTCGTTTGAGTCCTAGTTGGATTTGGGTTTGAGTCTACAACTTGATCAATAGGATGACTCGTTTGAGTTCTAGTTTGATTTGGGTCATCTATCAACTTGATCAATGATGACTTGGTTGACTTAGGTTAGGATTAATACTAGACCTGATCTCCGAATCAGAGTTAGGTCTAGTAAGAATCGGCTCGCTAATTGGGGTTGCCGGGGGTTTTGTAGGTTCGTGTCCTTCATCAAATACTACATTGATAGTCTCCTCGACTCTAAGGGTGTCATGGTTATATACTCTATAAGCTCTACTTGTAGTCGAGTATCCTAGAAAGATTCCGGTCGAGATTTTGGATGTAAATTTTCCTAGGTAATCCTTAGTGTTTAGGATATGTACCTTACACTCAAATACCCTAAAATACTTGATGTTAGGTATTTTATCATGATAAATCTCGTATGAGGTCTTAAGGTGCCTCTTTACCATAAGGATCCTATTTTGGACATAGCATGTCGTACTCACGGCTTCCGCCCAAAACCTATCGGGTAGGTTATACTCGTTTAACATTGTTCTAGCGGCTTCTTGTAGGGTTCTATTCTTACGTTCTACTAGGTCATTCTATTGTGGGGTTCTAGGGCAAGAGAACTCATGATAGTATCCATTTAGGTTACAGAATTCTGTAAACTTGTTCTCGAATTCACCACCATGATCAGTCCTAAGTCTTTTGATTTTAACGCTTTGTTGATTTTCTACTAGTTTAAATAGGTTGATTAATTGATCTAGGGTGTCACTTTTGTGTTTGATGAAACTAACCCAAGTAAATCTAGAATAGTCATCAATTATGACTAAGCAGAATTTACTCTCATTAAGTGACTTAGCTCCGTGTGAATCAAATAGATCTATGTGCAGGAGCTCAAGAACACTTTTGGTTCGTTCTTGATTAGTTAGTTGATGTTGTGGCCTAGATTGTTTACCTTGTTGACAAGCATTACATATTTTATTGTTTAAGTTATTGAGGTTAGGCAAACCTCTGACTAAGTCACTCTGACTCATCTTATGAATGAGTCTTGGGTGTGAGTGACCGAGTCATCGGTGCCACAACCATGATTCCTCTTGCCGTGTCATAAGACACTTGGTTGAGGAGTTAGTTAAATTAATAGTGTAAATATTGTTATTTCTAGTTCCCTTAAGGATTGTTTTAGAAGTTTCATTTGTATTAATTACGCATTCATTTTCTAGAAATATGACCTTATAGTTATTATCACACAATAGGCTTACACTAAGTAAATTATATTGAAAATTTTCTACCAATAAGGCATTTTGAATAATAAAGTTAGAGTTGAGCTCAATATCACCTGATCCGATGATTTTGAGCTTGCCATTGTTTCCGAAGGCTACCGATCCTTGTCGTTTGAATCGAAGCTTCGAAAACTTGAGTTGATCCCCAGTCATGTGTCGGGAGCAACCACTGTCCAACATCCATTGATCCTACACGCAAGGTAGTTGGATCAGATATTGGATTTATTAAAGATTGGTTGAAAATTATTAACCTAAATCATCTCACCCATGTCTACATGATCAAACATGTTAACCCTATATGTTCTTGTGAGATGACTTCCAATTTTACTTGAATTAAATTTAATGACTTTAACACTTGTCAACCTTGCGTTAGATTCGGATTTGACCTTAGGCTCATCAAGTCACCTTTTCAAGATCATGGCGAGGCACAGAGGCCTTCTTTGATCGGAACAACGACCACTTCCTTAGACAAAGCCATTTTCAAGAAAATAGAGACTTGACTCACCTAAGACCACTTCCTAGTCTAACTAGTCTAGGATACGACGAGGTAGCTTCAGCTAGTTTCGCTCGGTCAAGTGCACCGAATTAGATACGTCTTATCTAGCCCGAATACATGAGACTCCGCTTTCCTAGCGTACTATCATCTCGCCGCATCCTGGTACTATGTTATCAAATATTGATGAGTTATAGTCCTATCTAGCCATTCTAGAAAGAAAAATCAAACTAAATAAAGAACCCAAGCATGCAATTTTCTAAGTTAAAATACAAACAAATTTCGTACTAGCTCCCCCTGGACCGTTGAATCGGTTCGGTCTCTCCACATAGTGGATTTGGTCCTTGGGAATCCAGTACTGGTTCGATCCTAAGTTTGAAATCAAGGTGGTCTTAGGGACCCATGCTTGGACACGTTTTTTATGTTGACTTACAATCGACATATATGACTTGTTGATCGTGTTTGAGCTAAACCCTAGTCCGACCTTGTTGTACACGGCCCTTTGCGATCCAAGTAGGAGGTCAAGTCCTTTAGATCCCAAAGTAAACCTTTCCAATGTGTTCCTAAGATCTTCGACTTGACTCTTCAAAAGTGAGTTCTTAACTTCGAGTTTTTCAACCCGAGTTGAGTCCTCCTCTTGAACTCGACTAGTCGAAGAGGTTAGGGAGATCTCGTGTTTGAGGAGTTTAACTTCCTTAACCAGGGTCTCGACCTTGGACTCGGACTTAGCTAATTTTCTAGTTAAAAACTTAATTGCATTATAAAGTGTACTAATGAGGGATCGACTTACCTTGAGTGTATGTTTTGAACCGGATGCGTATCCGTGGCTTGTCTTGAATAGTGCTTCGCAGTCCTACTCGTCTTCGGTTTCCGATTCATGTTCCGATTTCGACTCCGTCTTCGATTCCACCGGTTTAGCCATGAGAACACAATCATTATCTTCTTCCTCAGATGCTTCTTCCCAAGTAGTGTTTAGTGCCTTTTGTGTTTTGGAGCTTTGCTCTTGAGTTTTGGGCATTCGGACTTGATGTGTCCAAATCTGTTGCATTCGTAACATCTAATATTCAAACTTTTAGGCTTACCTTCGTTGGGTCGAGTGACGGTTCATTTTCGGCCCTTGACTATCCTCCGAACTAGGTTGACTAGTTCGGCCTTCATTTCCGAGTCGACCTCCGAATCGGACTCAACCTCTTCTTCCTTCGGAGGTGGCTTGCTTGCGATTTTCTTCCTCGAACCTGCAAAAAGTGTTATACCCTTCTCGGGTTCCGAGTTAGACTGTTCATGAAGTTCAAAATCGGAAAATAATTCATCTAACCTAAGCTTCGAAAGATCCTTGGAGACCTTGTAGGCATCGACCATGGATGCCCACAAGGTAGTCCTCGGAAAGGAGTTAAGAACATACCTTATAAGGTCGTGATTTTTGACCTTTTGCCTGATCGCGTGTAGATTATTGACTATGTCTTGAACGCGGGCGTGAAGTTGTGTCGCCGATTCGTGTTCCTGCATTTTTAGATTATATAATTTATTAAACAAAAGATCGCGCTTACATACCTTGGCTTCATCGGTCCCTTCGTGTAGCTCTACTAGCTTTGTCCAAAGGTCCTTTGCGCTAATGAAGGGGCCGACGCGATTAAGCTCCTCCTTGGACAAGCCGCATTGGAGGATTTGAGTTGCCTTGGCGTTGGCTTCGACTTGTCTTTTTGTCGCAATGGTCCATTGGTCATAATCCAAGGATTCACCCACTTCGTTAGTTGGAAGTGTGAATCCCGTTTGGATTATGATCCACATCTCGATTTGAGTTTTAAGAAAGCATTCCATCCGACCCTTCCAATAACGGAAGTCATCTCCGTTGTAAAACGGAGGTCGGACGGTGCTAAAACCCTCGAGATGGGCCATTAAAACAAAAGAAACAAGGAGATGAAGACGAAAAACCTAGCAACGATAAAAACACATGAAATGTACCAAGACTCGCGTCTTGGATTAGTAGTGCGGGAGGAAAACTAACCAAATGAAATAAATTCGAGATAAACAGAATTAAAAAGAAAAATAAATCTGTAAAAAGCTAGATCGGTGGTTTCACCAAATCTTAGCAACCACCGGCTCTGATACTAATTGTTGGATCGAAGCGGATCGCTAGAGGGGGGTGAATAGAGATAAACCTTTTCTTTTTCGAATTCGTTTTAAAACACTTATACGCAACAGAAAGATAAATGTAAAGTAAATGAGACAAGAGAATTTTACTTGGGTCGTAGCCTTCGGCTACTACTCCAAGGCCCTAGTGGTCTTTGACCACGTACGGAGGACAAAACACTAAAGAACTCCTCCTCGTTAGAGGTAGGAGTTAATCGATACAAAAGAAACACGAAGTTTGAGGTAGAGGGACACTCCCCCTCTCCTCGTTACGATAAAAGCTCCAAGAAAGTAATTTAATGAACTGAAATAAAACTTATACCGACGTAACAAAAATGAAAGCAATTTAAACCTAGACGTCGGAGAAGAAGCACTTCATTGTCGGAGAGTTGTAGCTTGGCGGAGGCTTTTGGAAGCTTAGAATTGATGAAAAAACCCTAGGAGAGACCCTCCTTTTATAGCCTTTGAGCTCCTTTTCGAGAGGACCTTCAACCAATGAAAATTAGGCACATGACTCCTTGAAAAATGGTAATAAGGGTTGACTCCTCGAGGTTGATTCTTGACCACCAGTCGACTGATGGCCATCATCACGATGATGAGATCACGAATCATCAGTGACCGATGACGACAATGAGTCTTCCATGTTGGCAAATAATCGATACTACTCAGGACAAAGTTAGCTTAACAAAAGCATTATTTTGACAGCCGCTGACCATCCGATCTCGACCTAGACTATCTATAGGATGTCTTTGGTCAGATCTACGCTTAAGATCATCCCTGTAAGGAGGATACGACCTCTCTTACTCTCACACACACACGAGCTTACCTCGATACTTACCGTGTCACTTTCGCTTCCGACCTTCTACTCGATTCCTTCGGCTCCCTCCGAAGTCACTCGAGTATCGCCCGACCACCGTGGCTTCCTCCGGGTGTCGCTAGCCTTCAGCTCCAGCGTTGGCACTTTTCTGCACACTCGATTTAGCTCGTGAGATAACAATATAAGCTTAACTTTGTATTGTTTGCTATAATCAAAACTCAGGTTCGACTTAGGTGCCTACTGCACCAACAATGACAACAAACACTTTGCCTTATATAAGATTGTAAATGTAGTACCCCTTTGTTTCTTTGGGATATCCTACAAAATAACACTTATCTGATTTGAGTCCTATTTTCTTTGAGACTTGATGTCTAACATAAGTCTCACAATCTCAAATCTTCATAATAGATATTTTGGGATTCTTCCCAGTCCATATCTTATATGGTATCCTTGTAACTGTCTTTGATGGGATATGATTAATTGTAAAAGTAACAGTCTCTAAAGCATGTCCCCAGAAGGAAGAAGAAACTGCATGATTTATTATTGATTGTACCATATTTAATAAGGTATGATTCCTCCTTTTTGATACACCATTCCATTGGGGCTTTCCAGGTGAAGTGAATTAGGATATAATCTCAAACTCAACTACATAATCACGAAATTCTTGACTTAGATATTCATCACCTCGATCTGATTAAAGTATCTTAATATTTTTTTTTAAGTTGATTTTGCATTTCGTTCTTGAATTTTTTTTTAATATTTCAAAGAATTATGACTTGTATTTCATCAAATATATATAGTCATATCTACTGAAATCGTCATTAAAAATAATGGAACCCAAAATGTAGCAGAAAAAGAAAGTCCATCGAGGATTCATGTGAATTTGAGTTGGTCATTTGTTTAGAATTTACCTCTTGATGCGTGGACTTTACAAATCTAGAAGATCAAGTAAAATTTAGTACGATTAATGCGTTCACGCCTCTATGGTATCCATACGAGCACAACCACCGTCCGTCTTAAGAATACAATTAGAGTTGCACATCACCTATGACATAGTACTAGCTACTATTTAAAAAGATTAAAACCCTAACTTTTGGGAGTTGATACAATCTTACACGTTCTTATTAGATAAGATCATGTTTATTATTTAACCTTTAAGTTATCCTTTTCTTTTAATACATATCTATATATTAAAATGTGAACATAAATCGTGAACTTTATTTTGATTTGACATTGTTTGAAAAATTCAAACAAAATAAACTCGAAAACACATTGAATTAGTTCAATAATTTAATAAGTTTATAATTCAATTAGATTAATTGGATAATTTAATAAGTTTAGAATCCATTTAGATTAACTCATTAATCTAATAAATTCAAGATTCAACTTAATTTCAGGACTTAACATTCAGACTTAGTTTATTTTAACCATATTAATGGATTAATCTAAAAAGTTTAAAATCCGAAACTAATTTTAAAATTAACACTTAACTCAATTTATTTTAGTCATATTTAAATAAATTAAACTTCAAAATTCTAAGCCGAAACTTCGATTGTAATCTTAACATTCACATATATAACAAACATGAACATCCGATTTATTTGCATCCATAACTATCAAAAAGTGACCGTGTTCTACTTGTAATGTAAAAGTTGGATCCGTCGGCCTAACGACTCCTACTTATGTGATCGTGTTCTACTTGGTATTACAGAAAACGATTCAGATATTCGTCCACGGAAGTATATTTGACATCGGGGTAGAGTTCCGAGGTCTCCACGCCAAATGACGGTTCGATCTCGATGTTGGTTTGGTCGCCCTTGATGAACACCGAGTGAGAAATTCCATAAATCAGGTTCAATGGGACAGGAGATTCTGAAAGAGAAGAGGAATCGATTAAATCGCAAGGCAAAAAGAAGACCCAAAAAAAAAAAAACATTTTGTCAAGTAGAACCATCAATCTTCTTCAGAACTTCTTCTTCAGAAATATAGACACGCTCGAAGGCCTTGCCGACTTTCTTTTCCCAAAGAGAAACGAGCTCGTTTTGCGATAGGATGTTGGCTGGTGGTCTCAGATACACAACCTTGTTCAGTGTTCTCGGATCGTCTGCTGCTTTCACTTTGTATGTTCCAACGTCATCTTCCTCGACAAATACAGCTGTTGAATTGGAGGGGGAAAAAAAAGATTGAAAAACACGATTAAATACTGAAATAATAATGATTTTAGATTTACATGATAGATGAATTAGTTACCTTTGACGTTCCCATCACCGAAAATGACGACTTTGTCAGTTGGAAGACCGGTAACTCCAGCCTGCCCGAGCGTTGGGAGGAAGTACCCAGCGAAGAGATTGCTGGAGACGTAAGTGTAAGGGATCCCTGAAGCCTCTACGGCCCTGCGAACCTGTTTCTGGATATCGAAGATTGGTTTTGCCGACTCTACGGCCTTCATTCGGTCGACGTCGTTGCTGAACTCGGAAGGTAAAAACCTCTGCAGATTCAACAATTGGTTTCGAGTGCATAAGTTGGGAGGCTAGATTGGAATTTGTGGGAGGAAGATCACAGACCTTGATGACGGCGCCGGAAACTTTGATGGCGTCGATGATCTTGGTTTGATCCTTCAACTGCGACAAGCCGACGGTTGAAATAATGACGTCGACTTGCTTGATGGCGGTCACCAGGCCGCCGTGGTCGTACAGATCCCCCTGTTTTAATTTCACAAAAAAAAAAAGAGGAAGGATTCAACGGAGAAAAATGAAGTTTTCTGTGCAAAAATTGCAGATAAATAAGGAAGCAATGAATATTGTACGTGGAGGAGCGTGACGCCGGCGGCCTGGAAGTCTTGGAGGAGCTTGACCTTGGCAGGGGCCTGGTCGGCGCCAGCGGCGGCCCGGACGAGGGCGAAGGTGGGGTGGCCTTCGCGGGCGCTGGCAAAAACGATGTGCTTGCCGATGTATCCGGTGGCGCCGATCACTAGAATCTTGCTCTTGGATGCCATCTTTCGTTCTATCGATCTCTTCTTCCTCGTCGTCCGCTAGAGCTTTCTACCTGCGAAAAGAGGAATATAGTTGACTTCGAGCCCACCGAATGCAATGAATTACTGAGAAATGTTAATTTATACCCCTTAGAATATTTTTTTTAAATATCTTCATAAATTTTTAATTGGTAAAAGAAAGAATATTACCTATCCCCTGGTGCAAAGGTTGAAATTTGTCAACCTAGAGATCTCTATCAGTCCGTCTCGGAACATCGTAAGGGAGGTAAATTATGGTAGACCTTGGGCCTTTAAGACTAGTAACTAACGCATGGAGGGACGACACCCTCGTATTTGCGAGGGATTGACCCGTTGTCCTCTGGTGCAACGTCTGCATGCGCTAGCCACTAGGCCCTTCCTGCGGGGGCAAGAATATTACTTATCCAACTCATACATGAACATCCATAAATATCTTCATTATCTATCGTCAAATTCCTTAGAGTTCAAGGATCGCGATTCTTACACATTAATGGAGAATGCAAAGTAACTTCTGTTGCCTAAGCACTTTCCATATCTGAGCACCTCTTTCCTATTGCCCGACCACCTCTTCCTCATCGCCCAAGTCGAGCATCCCTATCGTTCGGCATCGCTGTCGAGCAGTCGTATTCCGATCGAAATTTGGCGATTTGAGACCTCGAATGTTGCGGTTGTTGGGGCTACAATCACACAAGAGCCGAATCCGGCTGTAATCCGCCCGACAACAACCGCAGGGGCTACAATCATGCTAGATTCTAGCCACGATTCGGCGTGGCCGCTAGCAGCCACAGCGTTGGCAGTCGTAATTGGGCCGGATTTCAGCCGCAATCCTATTGGAATCTGGTCGTGATCCAATCGAAATTGGAGTTCGATTGGATCGCGATAAGATTCCGACTGGATTGCAGTCGGAATCGACCACGATTGCGATCGCTAATGGCCGCATTTCGATCGAATTCTAGCAAAAATTTGATCGCGGTTCGATTGGTCGGACGACGACGACGACATCAACCTCGATGGGTTCAGGGGTTGAATTATAATGCTCATGGGAGAAAATCTCACAGACTCAAAGGAGACGGAGGAAAGTACGGTGCATTCCTTATTACTGTGCAATCTCGTTTGATCGGACGGTAGAGAGATAGTCACGTGTGTGTCTATATATATATATATATATATATATATATATATATATATATATATATAAAGAGAGAGATTAAAATGATTATTAATGATAGAGATATATATATATATATATATATATATATATATATATATATATATATATATATATATATATATATATATATATATATATATATATATATATATATATATATATCTCCTGTGTGCCGGCAAAAACGTGATTGTGCGCGATTTCCATTGTGAACAGTGATATATATATATATATGCGATGACGAGGAATGCAAAGTAACTGCGCGAGACGGTAGCTCGGACTCACCAAAGGGAAGCCAAATTTTGGTCGCAATTTGACCGGAATCCGGTCGAAATCCTACCGCTATCCGATAGACACCGGAGTCCGACCGGATCACGATCGGATTCCGACAGAATCGTGATCGGAAATGGTGACAATTGTGGTCGCCAGTGGTCGTGGCGCTGGCGCCCGCAATCACGTCTATTTTCAATCGGACTCCGACGCCGATCGAATTGCAATCGAAATTCGACTAGCCGCCAGTGATTTGACGCCTAGAGTCGATGGAATCATGTGGAGAAGAAACATTGTATATTTCTCATTCACTGTGCAATCACGATCGATCAGACGACGGAGAAACTGTCCCACACGAGTCACGCGTTCACGGACTATATATATATACACTGAGCGACGATTCATACACGACTCGTGCACGTCGTGTTCTCCACTATCTGATCCATCACGATTGCACAGTGAATGGAAAAAGCACAATGCGCCCGTCCACGACTTCCTTCTCCGGTGAATGTTGTAGCTCAATCCCTGAATCCGTCGTGATCGTCACTGCCGTTGCCGTCAGGCCGACTGAATCTCCTTCGAATTGCGATCGAATCCGATCGTATTGTGGGCAGTAACTTTCATCATGCCCGAGCATCCATTTCCCATGTCAAAATGAGAAATGTGTACAGTAACTTTTCCATCAGAGTCTCTCTCCACCCTTTCGTTCGACATCGCTGTCGAACGGTCGGATTTCGATCACAATTCTGTCGAAATCTAACGAATTGTGATCGCCAGCGTCGTGGCCACTAGCAGATGCAATTACAGTCGATTTCGACTGTGATTCGGTAGGTCGGTCAATTGAACGATGATGACGATGGTAACTCTGACAGGTTCAGGGGTTGAGTTATAGTGCTCATCAGACAAGACGACTCGTGCTAAACACTATGCAATCCCTGAGTCAAACGATGATCGAATAGTGAAGAAGCTGTCGTGCATGCGACACACAATAATATATATATATATATATTACGAAAATAAGTAAGCGGATTTCATCTTCGGGATAAAAATCTCGACAGTGATTTATTTTATTTTTTTTCACTGTCGAGATTTAAATCACTGCAATCACGACAGTGATTTTTTTTGTTTTCACCGTCGGGATTTAAATCGCATACATGAGGCTTCCTACTGCCGAAGCATAAGGAACCGCCTTCATCTCCTCTATCTCCTCAGATGATCTAGGACACATCTCCTTAGATAAAGGAACTCCATGCCTGAGAGGTAGAAAACCCTTCTTGGAGTTTTGCATGCTAAAACGCTCCATAATCGTGTCTATGTATGAAGCTTGGGATAAGCACAACATCCTTTTCTTGCGATCCCTTATAACCTTGATCCCAAGGATGTGTCCTACCTCTCCCAAGTCCATCATATCAAACTGTTTGGACAACCATACCCTTACGTCTGATAACACCTTGATCGTATAGTACAAGAAATACCACTACGTTTCCGTCACATCTCTTGTATACACAAGACTCATCCGGACTTTGAATAAATCCATAAGACTGGATCACCTCATCAAAGCGGATGTTCCAAGACCTCGAAGCTTGCTTCAATCCATAAATGGACCGATTAAGCTTACACACAAGACGCTCATTGCCTTTAGCAATTAATCCCTCTGGTTGCTTCATGTAGATGTTTTCCTCAAGACTTCCATTAAGGAAAGTTGTCTTGACATCCATCTGCCACACCTCATAATCCATATGAGCTGCTATGCATAAGAGAATTCGGATAGACTTAAGCATGGCTACCGGCGAAAAGGTCTCCTCATAATCGATACCCTCTTTCTGAGTATACCCCTTCGCAACAAGGCTCGCTTTGAAGGTCTCAACTTTCCCATCTATTCCTTTCTTTCTCTTGTAGATCCACTTGTATCCAATGGTTTTTACACCATCGGGTGGTTCCATTAACTCCCAGACCTGATTTGAATCCACATATTCAATCTCAGCATTCATTGCACTTTGCTAAGATACTGCATCTTTATCTTGGATCGCCTCGTCATATGTCCAGGGATCAGGTTCATGTTCGTCAGGGACCAAATTGGAAGATTCTCCCAAGAACATGAATCTATCAGGCTGTCTCACAACCCTCCCACTACGACGAGGTATTACCTGTGTATCCTCTGTGACACGCAGTGCAGTGACATGTGGTATATCCTCTTGTACCGGTGGTACTAAATAAGTGACTTCCCCTTTTTAACTCCTCCAGAACAATTTTACTCTTGGGCTTGTGGCTCATCATATAGTCTTCCTCTAGAAATCTGGCGCTCGTGCTAACGATCACCCTCTGATCTCTAGGACTATAAAACAATCCACCCTTCGTTCCCCTGGGATAGCCAACGAACAAGTGTACTTCTGTACAAGGTTTCAACTTACCAGCATCTGCCTTCAGCACATGTGCTGGACTCCCCATATCCGAATATGTCTTAAACTAGGCTTTCGCCCAGTCCACAACTCTGTGGGAGTAGAAGGCACTGATTTAGATGGAACCAAGTTCAGAATGTACACCGCCGTATCTAGAGCATACCCTCAGAACGAATCTGGCAAGTCAGAATAACTCATCATCGATCTAACCATCTCCATAAGAGTCTTATTCCTTCGCTCTGCTACACCATTCTGCTGGGGTGTGCCAGGTGCAGTCAATTGGGATTGAATCCCAACCTCTGATAAGTAGTTCCTGAACTCTCCCAAGAGGTACTCACCACCACGATCAGATCGTAGTGTCTTGATACTTTTACCTTGACGTTTCTCCATATCAGCCTTGAATTCTTTGAACTTGTTAAATCATTCAGACTTGCGGCGCATCAGGTAAATGTATCCATATCTTGAGTAATCGTCTACAAAAGAAAAGAAATACTCGAAACCACCTCTAGCCTGGATAGATATAGGACCACACAAATCAGAATGAACCAATTCTAACACATCTTTGGCTCTATACCCCTTGGCCTAAAAAGACCTCTTGGTCATCTTACCCTCCAAGCAAAATTCACAGGTTGGGAGATCCTCCACCACTAATGAACCTAAAGGTCCATCAGCTATCAACCTTTGAATTCTGCTTAGGTTAATGTGACCAAGCCTAAGATGCCAAAGATATGTTTTGTTCATCTTCGAAGGTTCTTTTCTCTTATTGGAATTAGAAGATGAGTTATAAACTTCAATTTGCATCGTGGGAGGTTTTGTATACAAATTTCCTATCAATGTACCTGAACAGATATTCTCCCTATTCCTTTTTATAACATCTCTGTTATTAAAAGAAATAAAATATCCATCCATAAATAATTTAGAAACTGAAACTAAGTTCTTTCTAAATAAAGGTACATAAAGGAAATTTTCCAGAACCTAAGTTTTATTTTTCTCAAGAGATAAATAAAACTTCTCCCATTGCAATAGCCGCCATCTTCATGGCATTGCCCAAGTAAATGATAATCTCCCTTTTAGCTAGTCGTCGAGTTTCCTGGAACCCCTGCAAAGTGTTGCAGACATGATTAGTGGCTCTTGTATCTACACACCAGGTGTCGGTAGATAACACCGCTAATCATGTATCAATGACTAGTCCAAAGGATATATTTTTGTTCTGCTTTGGATAGGGACAGTCCTTCTTCCATTGTCCATCCTGCTTGCTAGTACTTGCCTTTCGGCTTCTTCACTCCTCTCTGAGATCCTCCCACCACCTTTGCTTCACCTTGTTTCTTCTTCTTCTTGCCTTTCAGCTTAGAAGTAGAAACTTTTTTGAGCAACCATGGCTTGAGGACACTCTTTGAAGAGTACATACTTGTACTCCTTAGCAGATAAGATAATATCTAGATTCTTTTCCAATCAACATGATTTGGGTACAGTAAGTTTATTTTCCTTTAGTATCATAGCAAGTGGACTGAAAGTCATTTTTGAAAATCCTAAGAATCACATAGATCATTACTATAGATTTTAAAAAATTATTGATTCCTCAAACAATAAAATTTTAAAATCAACCAACACCGAAAATATCGTATGCCACGATAGTGTGGACGTATACGGATTCTACATTTATAAGAGGAGGTTTTACCCATTAATTTTACTATCTTGTCAACCTAACTTTTTGACAAGTAAAATTAATAGTTGGTTTCTCTTTGACCCTACAAATAAAAGCAGTGACTCCGATGGGGAGGATACTTATATTTGTATCTAAGTGTTCACCATTACTTGGTACCAAGGTAATTATCTCGGGTTATGTGTCTTACGATGGGCAAGTACACACGCTCCTTAATAATTTCCTATAACCATATTTGACTTTGTGATCCGCAAACAAACTCATCCGATGGGGAGGAAGGCACTCAGAGCCGACGCATAAGTTTGTTTGCATCACTTGTCAAATCGTAATGGAGGCCGTGGGAATTTATAAAAATTTCCCTCTCCCACTTAGTAATTTGAAATTGAGGAATTTTCCTAGCCTACGACATGCATATCAAACAAAAAGCAATAAATATGAAAAATAAATTATTTTCCAACTATTATGGCTTTTGTCTTCAATATGTCTCCCGTCGCAACGTCTTCTCGTCCGCTACTCCTACGCTATGTACGAGCCATCCGAAGATCCGAGCCGAAACTAAAATCTATTTTAATTTATATCCATCGATCCTATACTCCATGAGGGAGTGTACATAAAATCTAGATCGAAAGTAAACTAAAATAAAATGAGTGACTAAACAATATCGTATCTAATTTACAAAAAATTAAATACTAGCCTCGTCAACCCCGAGGATTCAACAAAATAAACATTTACACACATACAATCACATACACACATATGACCATAATAGTCGGATCTTATGCCTGCAACCAAAGAGTTAAACTACGCATATCCTACTATTATCCGGCACATATAATATATGAAAAAGTGCATAAAAATTAACCGAATCCTAAACACACAAAACCGGAAACCTTGGCTCTGATACCAATTGTAGGTTTTGCCCGGAAGCTTTGATACCAATTGAAGGGTTTTCCCTTATCGAGTCCGTGAGGAGAAACTTCGCTTCCCACTTCACCACGGTAGCTTGACCATGGCGATCCCTTCGATGTCTCCGGATTAAAAAATTTAATCCTAGACAAAAGGGATTGCTCAAACTACCAAGTCATCGTCGTGCTATTCGTTTAGAGAGGTCACTTGAACAAACTAGTTGTTCAAGCGACCATCCTCTATTCTACGAGTAGCCGCGGAATAGACGATGTCCGGATCGCCGGTTTTTGTGTTTATGCTCAGGATCCAAGTATTATTTATCCATTTACAGATTTATAACATGCTTATAATTGAAAAACAAAAACAAGCAACAAACAAAAGAAGAAAGTAGAATAGGTATACCTCTCGATCTTCTAATGTATGACCTTCCTCCTTTTGGACGTCGTGTGGGCGACGATCCACCAAAAGTCGAAGCTCCTAGATTGCAAATCTTCCTTCCTTGCTCTTCTAAAGCAAGAGGAAGAATAGAAACAAGGTTTTTCTCCTCACTAGAAACAACCAACAAGGAACTAAAACTATCCTTGCCGCCGGTCAACTAGGTGAAGGAGAAGATGGTGGAAAACAACCAAGACACTAAGGGAAGCCCTATATCTTGTTTCCACCACCTAAGGAGAAGGAGAAGGGAGCTTTTGGGTGCCGGCCAAGGTTGGAAAAGAGGATGGAGAGGTGTTGGACGTTGGCCAAAAGAGGAAGATGAAGAGAAGAATACCTTCTTTATTTGGTGCCACCCTTGCCTCCAAATCCTAATCCTAATCCTATCTCAACTAGGATTCCTTCTTGCCGCCTAAACCCTAGCTCTCCTCAATGTCATCCACGCCAACTCCCCATGCCCTCTTTTTATAGAGTTAGGGATAAGTCATGAATTAATCTCCTCCATTGGTTCTAGGGATTTAATCTCAACCGTCGGATCTAGAGATTTAATCTCAACCGTCGGATCTTAGAGATTTAATCTCTACCAATGGATCTTAGAGTTTTGTTTCTATCCATTGGATCTAAGCATCATGAGGTGTTAATAGGCTACATTAGGGACCATGAGGAGGAGTTGGGTCTTGGCCACCCATGGATCAAGCCCACATAAAGTCCGATCCACTAATGATGATCCAATCCACTAAAGGTTCATCATTGATCTACCTCACCAACCCCCATATGATAATATGGGCTCCATATATTATTTGTACATTTCCTCCCCATATTTAAGATCTTGAATGCCCGTCGATTAATTAATTTACTGACCATTAATTAATCGACATCTAACTCCATGAATAGTATCACTCAACCTTTTCATCATGCTGGACCAAGTCTACCTGCAGGGTTTACATGATGAACCTTATGAGCTCCTCAAGGGGACATCATCATCCTAATATATAGGACACGATTTCCTCCTATGATCAACGACACACCATATAAATAATATCATCTCCCAACTTACCGAGTATATCGATTTAATCTATAAATCTCGCCCATTGGTAAATCAAAGAGATGAATACTAAATATATATGTCCGTTATTATATCGGGATTAAGAGTATGTACAAAATAATATCCGAGGTCCGATTCAATTATGTAGTTAGCAATAAATCGAATCATCTCTATGTCGGTCATGCTCAATACACACAAAGTGCACTAGTGTGATTCTATGGTCAAGACAAACCAATACCAAATCACACTACAACCATTCCGATGGTTTGTCCAAAGTCATCTCGGTTGTGAGCCTTTACTTATACTTTACAAGGAGCTGATAACATAATCTCCCGTGTGACACCACACACCATATTATCTACAATGTAACGTATTAGACAATATGCATAAAAATATACAAATAATGATCATGTGATTCTTATTTCAAAAATAAAGATGTTCATACAAAAGATAGACTTTTCAGTATACATCCCTACACCATCGTCAGTCTAGAGGTTGGTCGTCGCTTGTTCGACGGTCGATCATTGCCTGTCGTTGGCCCGCCAAGCGATCGTCGCTCGCTCGTCGATCGGTCAACCGATTGTCACTTGTCGACTGATCAATCACCGCCTGCTAGCCACCTATTGTCGCCCGCCGTCGATCGCAAGCGACCGTGGATTACAGTCGAGCGCCGGTAAGTGGTCAGTCGCGATCAATCCACAGGACCATCGATCCTCGCTCGCCGTTGGCCGACTGATCGCCATCAATCGATTGCTCGCCACCCATCGCCCGTCGTAACCATTGTTGTCGGTTGATCGGTCTATCGACAACGATGGCGACGGGCGACCTACCGATGGTGGTGATTAGTTGGCCATCGGCGGTGACTGCCTAATGGGCAAGCGACGACCTGTCGACGGGAGGGCGACGACCCATCGACGGGAGGGCGACGATTGGCAGGTTGGCCGACGGACGACAACTAATCATCGACAGACGACGATTGATTGACAGGCAAGCGACGACTAGTCCATCAACAGGAGATGATCGAAGGGCGAGCGATGACCGATTGACGGGATCGATCGTCCGACGATAAGCTACGTATAATGAAAAATAAAACATAATGTGATATAATTATTTTAGATCTCGATTATTTAAAAAGAATTAAAAAATATATTCGGAATTTAAATTTAGAAAATTAAAAATATATATATAATGAACGAAATCATCAATGAAAAAAATAAAAAAAATTTAGAAATTTATTTATTTTCGTAATATGTTTACTATTTAGAAATGATTTTTTTTTTCATTTTTAAATAGCAAACATATTACGAAAATAAATAAATTTTAAATTCCGATCAGTCGATCGGCGACGAGTGGTCAGTTGATGGGCAACGATCGATCGATTGACTGATGAGCGAGCGACGAGCGATGGTCGTTCGACGGGCCGACGACAAGCGACGATCGACCGTCGACCAAGCGACGATCGCCCCCCGGGCTGATGATGGCCCGCCGATGGAAGGACGACGGTCGATCGACTGTCGAGCGAGCGACGACTAATCGATTGACGGACAACGACCGACTAGCAGATGGATGGCGGTTAGTCGATCGATGAATACCTAAATTTAAATTCCGGAAATAAATAAAAAAAAATCAAATCTTGAATTCCAACGTATAAAAAAAGCAAAAAAAAAACGGTCGACAGTGAAAAAAAGCCAAAAAAAACACCGTCGGGATTTAAATCCCGGCGATGAAAACACAAAAAGCAAAACAAAAAAAAAAAATTCACTGTCGAGATTTAAATGCTGACAGTGAAAAAATAAAAAATAAAAAAAATCACTGCCGTGATTTTTATTCTGGCAATGAAACTCTTTTACCTATTTTCATAATTAAATTAAAATTTATCTATTTTCATAATATATTTATTGTGCACACCTATTTTAAAAGAATTCCCATCCCAACCAGCAGAGGTGCAGAATGCATTTGGATGAAATCCTGGCCGGTGACAGAACATGTGGCAGAGTCACGTACGTATTGTTTTACTCGGACTCTAATCCGGAGAATTTTTTTTTTTTGTTTATACTGTTCATTGGATAAATTTTTTCATCACCCAGTATCAAAATTTAGAATAGCTCAGATATTCCGGATTAAGATTAAAGATAGTCCGAGTCAATTATTATCTTTGACTCCGCTATTGCATGTTCGCATTCGTAGCTGGTTAATTGCGGAGCTGCTCGTTGACAAAATGATGCATTTATGAAAAAACCACTTTTCCGATTTTGAAAAATGATGTATATTTTTTTTTTGACAAAATTATCAAAGGGAACTTTTTGTTCTTATTTATATATATTTTTTTAAATTATTCAAAAGTCATTTTAATCCCGGATGAAATACCTCGATGTTTTTGAATTCTTCACCGCATCATCGATATCGTTAGTGATACAGTGGACGAGATGAGACCGTCAAAAGAGCTTAACAAAGCTATCAATGTTGCCGCTGACTTTGTCAATTTAGTACTTGTCACCTGGGTCACCATCACATGGAGCATCGTAGTTAAGAAATCTTCCCGTGAAGAGTATATAGATGTTGCACAATAAAATAATGAATTAATTCTTTATAAATAAAGAAAATGTCGTGTCTCTGTTGATTACTAGTCTTAAGGATCAAAAGTTCATCATCATTTATATTCCATATAATGATTCAAAAATGAACCGATAATGACTATTAAATTGATGGATTCCAATCTTTACATAACAATAGTTATGAAATTTCCAAAAGATTGCAACTCAAAAAAATCATTTTCATCGTTATCTAAGAAGTAGAGAATATAGTGAATAAAAGTCAATTCCAAGTATTCACAAAGATACTTGCTCTCCACTGTGCCAGATCTCAGTGTGTCCAAAGGTCAATCGTGATTTATCTCTTTTCGTCTAACTGAGAGGCTGACGATAAGAAATTTCTAGAGTGAATGCATCACTTTTTGTACAAAGAAAAATAAAAGACCGAATAGAGTAGTAAAATCGAAGAGAGAAAAAAGAGGAAAAAAAAGAATTTCAAATAGAATAGTCGACTATATAGAAAGTATTTAAGATATTTTCTTCACGGACGAGATATTTTTTAGATAAGAGCAATTTGATGTACGAAATTATTATTAATGAAAAATTTTAAAGAAAAATTTATTATACACCATCTTATTATATTTTATAAGAAATTATTTTCAAAATTCGAACTATCTTTTTAAGTAATTAAAAAAAAGTATTTATAAGATGGAGATTAAAAAATTAGAGAAATAGTAAACTCCTTCGAGAGTATTGATTAGGCGATCAGGAAATAGTATTTATACCCGACTATTTTTATTATTCCCTAAATAATTAAAGGACACGATTACTATGCTTGATTTTATAAATCCTGCCTTTTTGATAAAAAAAAAATGTATAACTTGGTTTGGTGCCAAAAAAAAAAAAGGGTGTATAACGAAGGGCAGGTAGAACTATGAATTCGATGAAAAATAAGTTGGCAATAATAATTTTGCAGTTGGAACAATAATTCTAATTTAATTTAATGTGTTAAAAAAAAGAAAGAAATTATAGGAGACGCTTGCAAGAGAAATGGTAGAACACCAAAGAAGATGTTGGACTTTTTTTTGATGATTGACTTGATCAAATTATTTGGTTTACAGTAAACCCTAAACTCCTTTATCATATCTCATTTAATATTGTAAAATCATAGTTAATGTTTTTTTTTAAAAAAAAATTACATCTCATACATTTAAGTGATGATTACATAGAAAGATACATTGTATTATTACGTGAGCGTCACTCGAAAAGATTATTCAATTCAGATGAATTTTCATGCTTGAAATATGGTTCCGCCTATGAAAAAAATTATGTGACTATTTATAATATAAAACTTAGAATTTTTGAGAGAGCTACCCTACTACATGCAATTTCACCTTCTAAAAGAATTGTATGGATACTCCACTTGAAATTGATTGAGCTCGACATGGATGTCAGGGACCCATTACTTACACTGGGCCAGCTTGACTGCTGTGCACGATCAGATGCAACTCTTTTAGCCAAAGAATGATGCATTGTATTGTTAAGCGAGTGTCACTTGAAAAGATTATTCGATTAAGATGAGTTTTTCTTGCTTGAAATTTAGAGTCATAATTGTAATTATAAGGGCTTAATTTTTGTGATCTTAATTTTGGAATTAAAGAATTTGGCTTGATAAAAGGGCTTAATTATTATTAATAAAATATTATGGATATCATGTGCTAATTCTGATCTGTTGAGGGGCCAGATTAGAAATAAGCAACCTTTGGATTATATAATAGATTATGATCCCAGTTTGCAGAACGATATTTTTTTTCGTTTTGTTTTTCATCGACAAAACTCTTTGAAAACCCTAAAGAAGTCTGCTGATGCGACGAGGAAAATCTGTTCACTCCTTTTCAATGCAATGAAACACTGAGGGAGATCTCAAAGGGTTCTCACAGGCCGCAATCAGTAGAGAATAAGAAGATGAAGTAGATGAAATGCAAAAACCGGTACCAGCAATCGAAACTCAGACACAAGATGTAACGTGGTTCGAAATAAGGATTCCTACTCCACGGAGGTGAGCTTTCTCACCGGGGGCAGTGCCTAAGCACTTTCACTATGAAGGTCCTCCTTTACGGAAAATAAGTTTCCGGAGGTGGAGGAGAAGAACCTCTTACAATGATATCATCAGACGAGAAAAAATACAAGAGATATAACAACAACAGATCACTGCCCTTCCTCTCCGGCGAGGTGGTTGTCCCTCTTCTTCTCCTCTTGCGTCTTCTTCTCTCTTGCTGGATTGGAATAATTGCGGATCCCCTTCTCTCCTCCTTGCTTCCTCCCTTTTATCTTTCTCTTTTCCTCCATCGTAACGTCAGAGGCAAACATGCGTATAACGCTAACTTCCTCATCTCATGTATTTGTAAAAAACATCAGTTGCAAACCTGCTCTTCAACCATCCTCCTTTAAAAGGGCCCCATAGTCTACTACTTGACTCATATCTACGTGACTTTTCCCAATCGTAGCCTTAGTCCTTAAATCAATCATTAACCCTAATTCCACTCCCCTGAAGGATGCTTTGGCATAAAATGATAACAAAATAAGCATGTGGGCTTCTCCCGCTAATAATCATGACTTCGTGCAGTAATCGCGCCCAGTCACGATTGACCGTGACTCAAGTTTGACTCGAGTGATGTTTTTCGATGTTCGGATAAAGTGTGTTGATATCGGTTTGACATTAATGTTATTAATATGTCAGAGATCGCTTATACAATCGATCGTGTTATAATTGACTTGATGGTTGACCGGGGTTGACCATGTGATTATGGGAAAGTCCAAGCATGGGTCTTGGCAAGGTAAAGTCCAAGTCATGGGTACTTGGCATGGAAAGTCCAAGTGGGACACTTGGCAATTGGGAAAGTCCAAGTCTTGAGCACTTGGCATGAGAAGTCCAAGCATGGGTCTTGGCAAATGGAAAGTCAAAGCATGGGTCTTGGCATGAAAAGTCCAAGCATGGGTCTTGGCAAATGAGAAGTCCAAGCATGGGTCTTGGCAAATGGAAAGTCCAAGCATGGGTCTTGGCATGGAAAGTCCAACATGGGTTGGCAAGGGAAAGTCCAAGCTTGAGTCTTGGCATTTGGGAAGTCCAAGGATTGATATTGGCGGCGTAAAGTCCAAGCGGAGTCTTGGCAACAGAAGTCCAATGTGCCTTGGTGTGACACCGCTAGCATGACATAGCCGATGGAAGCACCTGAAGGCTAGCGCGATGGATGAACAAGTCATGGATGACTTGGAGGGATCCGAGAGGCGTGAGGCTGATGGAGGTGGCTAGAAGGCTTAGGTCTAGGCTAAGGGTGGTCTAGCAAGTATGGGGGCACCATACTTGGGTTAAAACCTCATGTTTGAGGTTGGCGGTCGTACCGCATTATGGCGGTCATTGAGAGTCGACTTGAGTTTGGCGCTCGAGAGCTTTTAGAGCTGGCGATCGCTCATGGGAGCGATCGTGATGTCGGCAATGATCGCTAAGTGGATGATAATGACCGCCCGGTCGAGTTGCGAGCTGACGCTCCGTAGCCGTAGGCGATCGACTACGGCGTTAGCGATCGGCGCCAATGTTGGCGATCAGGAGAGTCCGTTGGAACTTGTCCAACGTGGATTGAGCCGTTGTCTCACAGCTACAGTGTTGGCAGTCGACTGGGGACTTATGGCAGGAAATCCAGCCAGAGGGAGGATAAAAGCAGCTGTTCGTGGAAGGCTCAAGGATCAGATTTTTGGGAGCTTACTTGAGGCGATTTGAAGGCGATTTGCAGGTGCATTTCAGGGCCCTTCAACCTCATCCAAGCAACCAACAAGCAAAGCGCTCAAACCCTAGTTTGTAAAGTGTTCTTTACATTTCCTTTGTATTTGCTTGTATTTATTTAGATTATTGTTGTAATCTTGTGTACGAGGTTTCTCCACCTCCGACTTGTTGTCGAGAAGGAGTTTATTGATTAGTGGTTGCATTGGCATCGCTAGAGCTCGTTAGAGCTCAATCCGTGGAGTAGGAACCGTGTGGTTCCGAACCACGTTATATGATCGTGTTGTGATTGTGTGTCTTGTTATATTTATTTGTTATTACTATTCCGCTGTGCTAACAAGATTGTAGACGATCAAACGCGAGAGAATTCCATCTACGTACGTTCATCTACGCTATTCACCCCCCCTCTAGCGGCCTCAAATTCCCAACAAGTGGTATCAGAGCCTGGTGGCTCTTCAACGGATTGACAACCGGGAGCAATACGCTAGAGGGTAAAGATGGAATTCCAAGACAAGCTAGGTTGGGACATCAACACACCGGTCCCGTACTCATTATATGGACAAGAAGGCTTCGATTCTTGGAAGAGAAGAATTGAAGATTTTTTGATGATGAGGGACTTCGAGGAATGGTCTTTATTAATGGAAGGATTTGAGTATCCTAGAGGACCAAAAGGTGGTTTCCTCAAGAAGAAGAGATGGAGTGAAGATCAACTCCAAAGATTCGAGAAAAACAAGAAGGTAATCAAATTCATTTTTGATTTAATTCCAAATGAATTCTTGTGTAGCCTAGGTGAATGCATGGATGCTAAGGAGCTATGGAGCGATTTGGCAAAGCTCCATGAAAGCCCATCAATGGTCCAAGAGGAAGAGACCGAAGAGGCTAATGCATCATCTTCACAAGGAAGTGAAGACTTGGAGGTTGAGAGATCATCAACATCCAAAGAGGAAGAGGAAGTAAAATCGGAAGTTGATAGGGAGTCAATTTCCGGGTTGGTGGAGGAAGTGGAAGAAGCATCCACCTCAAGGATTGAGGGGGAGGAGAGAACTTCCATACCGGAGCAACAAGAAGAAGCTTCAACATCCGGACAAGATGAAGAAGCCCAAAATTTAACTCCAGCACCTATCACGGATCTAGGTAACTCGAGCATTTCAAATAATGATAAAATTCATATTATCTGCTTTGAGTGTAGGGAGCAAGGACATTACAAGAGTAAGTGTCCTAAACGGGTTAAGAAGACTCCACCCGTGCCAAAAATCAAGGAAGTCGGTGCCCAAAGTCAAAGAAGCAAAGAGCACATCATTTGTTTCAAGTGCCATCAAAAGGGGCACTATAGGAGTCAATGCCCAAAGGGGGAGAAGAAGGGGCAAAATGGAGTTTCACATGTAGGGGGAGCTAAGGCTAACCCTAAGGTACATCTTAGTAATGTTCTTTCTAATTCCTATAGTCAAAAGCATGCTAGGAATAATTTTAATAGTCTTGCTATTTATCATAAAGAGCATGCTAGAAGTAAGGAATTTTGCTTAGGAGCCAAGAGGGTAAACCTTTCAAGAAAGGAGAAATTTGGGACTAATGTCCCTAAAAATATCTTACCTAGAGAATCAATTAAGAAAATAGGGGATCACCTAGGTCTTAAACCTAAATGGACTAGGCATATGCCTAGAAAGTCTCATGCCCATAATCTAAATCAAAACTCTAAAATTGGGCAATTAGAAAAGGAAAATCAAGTCTTGAGGTCAAGGCTTGAAAAATTAGAAAAGACCCTCAACATTATGCAAAATCAATTTAAAGGGTCTAATGATCAAAGTCAAAGGTCCAAAAGTCAAAGTCAACACCAAGGACCTAAGAGTCAAAAGTCAACCAAAGGCAAGCAAGGTTTGTTGGAAATTTGACGCCTGCTAGAGGGGGGGTGAATAGCGTAGATGACGTACGATGATGGAATTCTTTCGCGTTTGATCGTCTACAATCTTGTTAGCACAGCGGAATAGTAATAACAAATAAATATAACAAGATATAATCACAACACGCACGATATAACGTGGTTCGGAACCGAACCGGTTCCTACTCCACGGATCGGGCTCAAATGAGCCCTAGCGATGCCAATCACACACCACTATCAAATAACTCCTTCTCGGAACAATCCGGAGGTGGAGAAACCTCGTACAATAGTGATTACAACAATAATCAAAAGCTACAAGCTAAGACAATGAAATACAAAGCAATACAAGTAAAGAAAACACTTTACAAATGCTCTTGGATGCTTGATCGCTTGGTTGCTTGATGTCAACTTGAGACCACGATTTGCGTGCAGCAAATCGCCCCAAAAAACCTCAAGAAACCGATACCAAAATCCTTCCCGTCGAGCTCCTTTTATCCTTGCGCGTGACCTGGATTTCCGCCTATCAGTCGACTGCCATAAGTCACCAGTCGACTGATGCCACTGTTGTCGTGAGACAACGGCTCGATCCACGCTGGAAAAACTCCAACGGATCTCTTGGCAGTCGACTGCCAACATTGGCGATCGGCGCCAACGCCCGTAATCGGCCGCCCGGATCGGCTCACGGGCGATCTGCTCGACACTCGGCGATCGATCGCCATCCCCTTAGCGATCAGCGCGAGCTCACCGATCGGCCGCGCGATGAGCGGCGATCGCCGGGCATTTTCAAATCGCGGTCGAACTCAAGTCGACTCACGGCAGTCGAACCGGCCATAATGCCAGTCGACTGCCAACCTCAAGAATGAGGTTTTAACCCAAGTATGGTGCCCCCATACTTGCTAGACCACCCTTAGCCTAGACCTAAGCCTTCTAGCCACCTCCATCAGCCTCACGCCTCTCGGATCCCTCCAAGTCATCCATGACTTGTTCATCCATCGCGCTAGCTTCCAGGTGCTTCCATCGGCTATGTCATGCTAACGGTGTCTACACCGCCAAGGCACATTGGGCTTACGCCGCCAAGACTCCGCTTGGACTTTACGCCGCCAATATCAATCCCCTTGGACTTCCCAAATGCCAAGACTCAAGCTTGGACTTTTCCTTGCCAACCCATGTTGGACTTTCCATTTGCCAAGACCCATGCTTGGACTTCTCATGCCAAGTGCTCAAGACTTGGACTTTCCAATTTGCCAAGTGTCCCACTTGGACTTTACATTGCCAAGTACCCATGACTTGGACTTTACCTTGATCACATGGTCAACCCTGGTCAACCATCAAGTCAATTATAACCTGGGTCGATTGTATAAACAATCTCCCCAACATATTAACCGACATTAATGTCAAACATCAATGTCAAACCTATGTCTAACATACTTTTTCAAACATACTTTTTCAAACATCAAAACATCACTCGAGTCAAACTCGAGTCCAATCGTCATCGTGACTGGGACCAACAATCTCCCCCTTTTTGATGTTTGACAAAAACCAAATAAAACCATGAGTTAGAACACTAACTCAAATCCCTTACCAATTATCCCAAATTGGTAAACACTCACCAAATGTTCTCCCCCAAACATTTAAGTGAAAAAGTAAATCAAATGTTCTCCCCCAAACATTCTCCCCCTTTTTGACTAACATCAAAAAGGTTTTCTCTCCAAGGAGGTCAATGTCTCATGTCCCAATGAGATCTTACAATCTCCCCCTTGATCAAAAATACCTAGGATGCCTACCATCTTCCTAGTGATAAGTCCCATATCACTCAAGAGAGGCACTCCTATCTCACTCTCCCAATTTCCAAATTGGGTATCAAACACCCATCAATTTTCAATTGATAACATTCTCCCATAAAACCATCCATCATCCCAAGATGGATACCTCAGCCTAAAGGCTTGCTCCCCCTTGACCATTGCACCAACAATGTCCTTGGAATGCCCCTAAGCCAATAGGAACTCTAAACCATCAAAATTAAGGTTCTAAGTTCAACATAGAACTTTTACTCACCCTAAATTTGATACTTTGACCTAACACAACTCCTAATCCATATCCAATGGATTTTCACCCTTCATAATGCTTCCCAAAGCATATCCTAGGGTTAGGAGTGGTTAGGAACCTTTGTCATAGTTGAACACGGGCTAAACAAACCTTGTTAACCCGAAATCGGACATGGATCGACTCTGATGTCGATCGATTGCCACTCTCATCGATCATTGCCACCAAGTGGCGATCATTTAATGAAATTCGAATTTTATCGGATCAATTTTGAAAATGCATAAGTAATTCTACGTATTTTGAAAATTCATGAAACTTAATACATTACTTATAAGAAATACAATAGGTGAAAAATATTTTAAAATTATTTTACTCATAAAATAGTGAGTTTGACACAAAACTCAAAACCATTGAAATTTTCAATGTTTTGGCCCTATTTTGTATCAACTTCATCAATAGTGATTGCTATCAAAAGATAGACTTCACCAAGGTTTTTCAAAATGAATTTAAAATGTTTTTGAAAACCTATTTTGGATCACATTCCTTGGGCTCTATGTACATGACTTGTACACAAGCTTTCCCAATGATCCAAATAAAATTAGATGAGTTTTAGTTCATCTAGATGCAAAACTATGCACCTTGAACTCAACTCATATCCTAGCATCTCACATGTATCTAGGGTGTATAAAAATACATACATGTCAATTGGATGTGAGATGTGGGTTTTGTTCTCCTAAACTAGGGTTTCATGCATTTTCTAAGGCAACTCTACTTGATTCCCTTATAAATGGGACTCCAAGTCATGCCATAGTCCTTAAATCAATTTTAATCAATTTAGATGCATGAAAATGATCATGGCATAATGATAGAAAAATAAATCATGGCCAATGATCATGATGTCATGGCATATGATGAAATCTAAAAACACATGACATTTAATACCTTAATCCTAAGCATGATCATGACATTTAGATGATAAAAGTAAACATGATGTCATGTCATGGCATATGGCAAACAAATCATGGCATATAAAATATATAGGTATAATAACACCTAAATTTTAATATTAATTGCCATTTGTTGGGATTAAACATATTTTGTCATATTAACCTAATCTTCCTAGTGTGCCAAAAACCCAAAATGGCACACCAACCTCTAAACCTAAATTGTGCCAAAATGATCATTTTATCAAACTTCATAATATTGGCACATCCTAAAATCTTTTAGGATTAAAATCAAACCACATTCCCAAGGTAACTATAACCTTGAAAATGACCCAAAATGCCACCTTTGCCATGGTTGAGTTAACTACCCATCCAATCAAGGTTGGCACACCCTAAACCCATCTTAGCGTGAATCAATCACGCTCTTAGGAACCCAAAAACGATTTGAACTCCTAGGGTTACTTAGGTATTCCTTAGGGATAACTTCCCTAGATACCTTCCTAATGACCTTCCTAGGCTTATTAGCCTTGGTCATTTGGGTCTTGCCTAGGTTAACCTTAGGGATTGCCTCCCTAACAACCTTCTTAGTGGCCACCTTAGGTTTCCTAGAAACCCTAGCCACTAGGCACACCCTTTGGTCAACTCTAGGGATGACTTCCCTATTGACCTTGGTCTTCCTAGACCTAGTTTGTGTTCCATAGTCAAATGGAACACTATGGTAAGCCACCTCAGGCTTAGGTTTGTGACCCAAACCCTGTTTGCCTTTGGTTGACTTTTGACTCTTAGGTCCTAAATGCTGACTTTGAGATTTTGACCTAGGAGTTTGACCAATAGACCCTTGCATTTGATTTTGCATAATTTTGAGGGTCTTTTCCAATTTCTCGAGCCTTGACCTCAAGGCTTGGTTTTCTAATTCTAATTGCCCAATTTTAGAATTTTGATTTAAATCATGGGCATGGGACTTTCTAGGCATATGCCTAGTCCACTTAGGATTGAACCCTAGGTGCTCTTGCACCTTTCTAATGGTCTCCCTAGGTAACATTGGTCTAGTGTTATTTGATCTAGGTTTATCCTTAGATAAATTGTTTTTAGGGACATTAGTCCCAAATTTCTCCCTATTATCTAAGTAGACATTCTTAGCTCCTAAGCAAAAATACTTGTTCCTATTAGCATGCTTTTCATAAATTGCAAGTGAATTGAAATCCCTAGCATGCTTTTGCTTATAAATTGAAGAAGGAGCAAAATTAGAAGTTACCCTAGGGTTTGCCTTAGCTCCCCCTACATGTGATGCTCCATTTTGGGCCTTTTTCTCCCCTTTCTTGCATTGACTCCGGTAGTGTCCCGGTTGTCGGCACTTGAAGCATATGATATGCTCCTTGCTCTTGATATTTGGGGAACCGGCATCCTTAACTTTTGGAGCCGGTGGAGCTTTCCTAATCTTCTTTAGGCATTTGCTCTTGTAATGTCCAAATTCCCTACACTCAAAACACATAATATTATTTTTATTTGAGTTTGATGTGTTTGAGTTACCTAGTTCGGTGGTAGGTGCCGGAGTTGTATTTTGAGCTTCCTCATCTTGATTGGATGTTGAAGCTTCTTCTTCTTGTTGCCCGTGGAAGTTCTCTCCTCCCCTCAATCCTTGAGGTGGATGCTTCTTCCACTTCCTCCACATCTTCCGATCCGGATGTTGATTCCCTATCAACCTCCAGATCCTCACTTCCTTGTGAGGATGATCTCTCTTCTTCACCCTCCTTATCTTCTTGAATTGATGGTGAAAACTCCTCTTCTTCTTCTTCTTGAACCGATGATGAATTTTCATGGAGCTTTGCCACTTGGCTCCATAACTCTTTAGCATCTACATAATTACCTAACATACACAAGATATTGTTAGGTATTAAATCAATTAAAAATTTTATCACCTTATCACTTTTTTCGGATGCTTGAATTTGCTCTTTCCACCTCTTCTTTTTGAGAATCCACCTCTTGGTCCTCTTGGATATTCAAATCCATCCATCAAAATGGACCATTCCTCAAAATCTCTCATCATAATAAAATCCTCAATTCTTCCCTTCCAAGAATTGAATCCTTCTCGTCCGTATAGGGTGTAGGGCACCGGTGTGTTAATGTCCCATCCAAGCTTGTCTTGGAATTCCATCTTCCCTCTAGCCTTTTAGCTCCCGGCGGTTAGTCCGTAGAAGAGCCCCTGGCTCTGATACCACTTGTTGGAAATTTGGCGCTGCTAGAGGGGGTGAATAAGCGTAGATGACGTCACGATGATGGAATTCTTTTCGCGTTGGATCGTCTACAATCTTGTTAGCACAGCGGAATAGTAATAACAAATAAATATAACAAGATATAATCACAACACGCACGATATAACGTGGTTCGGAACCGAACCGGTTCCTACTCCACGGATCGGGCTCAAATGAGCCCTAGCGATGCCAATCACACACCACTATCAAATAACTCCTTCTCGGAACAATCCGGAGGTGGAGAAACCTCGTACAATAGTGATTACAACAATAATCAAAAGCTACAAGCTAAGACAATGAAATACAAAGCAATACAAGTAAAGAAAACACTTTACAAATGCTCTTGGATGCTTGATCGCTTGGTTGCTTGATGTCAACTTGAGACCCCTGATTTGCGAGACAAATCGCCCCAAAAGCCTCAAGAAACCGATTGCAAAATCCTTCCCGTCGAGCTCCTTTTATCCGTGCGCGCGACCTGGATTTCCGCCTATCAGTCGACTGCCATAAGTCACCAGTCGACTGATGCCACTATTGTCGTGAGACAACGGCTCGATCCACGCTGGAAAAACTCCAACGGATCTCTTGGCGATCGGCGCCAACATTGGCGATCGGCCAGCGCCCGTAATCGGCCCCGGCACGAGAGCGTCATGCTCGACACTCGGTAGCGGTCAGCCATCCTTAGCGGTCATTGCGAGCCACCGATCGGCTACGATGAGCGGTCATTGCGGCATTTTCACCCCATTTCGCGGTCGAACTCAAGTCGACTCACGGCAGTCGAACCGGCCATAATGCGGTCACCGCCAACCTCAAGAATGAGGTTTTAACCCAAGTATGGTGCCCCCATACTTGCTAGACCACCCTTAGCCTAGACCTAAGCCTTCTAGCCACCTCCATCAGCCTCACGCCTCTCGGATCCCTCCAAGTCATCCATGACTTGTTCATCCATCGCGCTTAGCTTCCGTGTGCTTCCATCGGCTATGTCATGCTAATCGGTGTCTACACCGCCATTGGGCTTACGCGCCAAGACTCAAGACTTGACTTTACGCCCCTTGGACTTCCCAAATGCCAAGACTCAAGCTTGGACTTTTCCTTGCCAACCCATGTTGGACTTTCCATTTGCCAAGACCCATGCTTGGACTTCTCATGCCAAGTGCTCAAGACTTGGACTTTCCAATTTGCCAAGTGTCCCACTTGGACTTTACATTGCCAAGTACCCATGACTTGGACTTTACCTTGATCACATGGTCAACCCTGGTCAACCATCAAGTCAATTATAACCTGGGTCGATTGTATAAACAATCTCCCCAACATATTAACCGACATTAATGTCAAACATCAATGTCAAACCTATGTCTAACATACTTTGTCAAACATACTTTGTCAAACATCAAAACATCACTCGAGTCAAACTCGAGTCCTGGTCAATCGTGACCTGGGCCGATTGCACCAACAAGGTTTTGGTCACAAACCTAAGCCCAAGGTGGCTTACCATAGTGTCCCATTAGATTATGGAACACTAACTAGGTCTAGGAAGACCAAGGTCAATAGGGACGTCATCCCTAGAGTTGACCAAAGGGTGTGCCTAGTGGCTAGGGTTTCTAGGAAACCTAGGGTGGCCACTAAGGAGGTTGCAAGGGGAGTTACCCCTAGAGTCAACCTAGGTAAGATCCAAATGACCAAGGCTAACAAGCCTAGGAGGGTCATTAGGAGGGTATCTAGGGAGGTTATCCCTAAGGAATACCTAGTTAACCCAAGGAGCTCAAATAGGTTTTGGGTTCCTAGGAGCGTGATAGATTCACGCTAGATGGGTTTAGGGTGTGCCAACCTTGATTGGATGGGTAGTTAACTCAACCATAATAAAGGTGGCATTTTAGGTTATTTTCAAGGTTATGGTTGCCTTGGAAATACATTTAAGTCTTAATCCTAAAAGTTTTTAGGATGTGCCAATATTACTTGAGAAGTTTGATAAAATGATCAAAATTGGCACAATTTAGGTTTAGAGGTTAGTGTGCCATTTTGGGTTTTTGGCACACTTGGGAGAAAACTAGAAATATGGCAAAATATAATTAATTATATGAAATGACAATTAATATTAAAATTTAGGTATTACTATACCTATATATTTTATATGCCATGCTTTGTTTTCCATATAACATGCCATGACATCATGCTTATTTTTAATCATTCTATATGTCATGTTCATGTTTAGGATTTAGGTAAATGTCATGTGGTTTTAGATCTTATTTTATGCCATGACATCATGATTATGAGCATATGCTTATTTATATCATCGTTAATGCCATAATCATTCATGCATTTAAGAAAATTTGATTAAAATTGATTTAAGGACTATGGCATGACTTGGAGTCTCATTTATAAGGGAATCAAGTAGAGTTGCCTTAGAAAAATGCATGAAACCCTAGTTTAGGGAGAACAAAATCCACATCTCACATCCAATTGACATGTATGTGTATTTATACACCCTAGATACATGTGAGATGCTAGGATATGAGTTGAGTTCAAGGTGCATAGTTTTTGCATCTAGTTGAACCAAAACTCATCTAATTTTATTGGTGGATCATTGGGAAAGCTTGTGTACAAGTCATGTACTTAGAGCCCAAGGAATATGGTCCAAAATAAGGTTTTGAAATCATTTTAAAATCAATTTAGAAAACCTTGGTGAAGTCTATCTTTTGATAGCAATCACCATTGATGAAGTTGATACAAAATAGGGCCAAAACATTGAAAATTTCAATGGTTTTGAGTTTTGTATCAAACTCACTATTTTATGGGTAAATTATTTTTCAAACATTTTTCACCCATTGTTTTGGTCATAAGTATTATACGTATCAAATTGCATGATTTTTCAATATACGTATAATTAGTTATGATTTTCAAATTGGATTACGATAGTGAATTTGGAAAATTGACTACGATCATTGCCATTGGTGGCGGATCGTGATGGATCTCGATTCGACATCGCTCGGTCGATCATTGTCTGATTTCGGGTTAACAAGGTTTGTTTGGCCCGTGTTCAGCCATGGTAAAGGTCCCTAACCACTCCTAACCCTAGGATATGCTTTGGGAAGCATTATGAAGGGTGAAAATCCATTGGATATGGATTAGGAGTTATGTTAGGTCAAAGTATCAAATTTAGGGTGAGTAAAAGTTCTATGTTGAACTTAGAACCTTAATTTTGATGGTTTAGAGTTCCTATTGGCTTAGGGGCTTTCCAAGGACATTGTTGGTGCAATGGTCAAGGGGGAGCAAGCCTTTAGGGGGAGGTATCCATCTTGGGATGATGGATGTTTTTTGGGGAGAATGTTATCAATTGAAAATTGATGGGTGTTTGATACCCAATTTGGAAATTGGGAGAGTGAGATAGGAGTGCCTCTCTTGAGTGATATGGGACTTATCACTAGGAAGATGGTAGGCATCCTAGGTATTTTGATCAAGGGAGATTTTAAGATCTCATTGAGACATGAGACATTGACCTCCTTGAGAGAAAACCTTTTTGATGTTAGTCGGGGAGAATGTTTGGGGGAGAACATTTGATTTACTTTTTCACTTGAATGTTTGGGGGAGAACATTTGGTGAGTGTTTACCAATTTGGGATAATTGGTAAGGGATTTGAGTTAGTGTTCTAACTCATGATTTATTTGGTTTTTGTCAAACATCAAAAAGGGGGAGATTGTTGGTGCAATCGGCCCAGGTCACGATTGACCAGACTCGAGTTTGACTCGAGTGATGTTTTGATGTTTGACAAAGGGATTTGACAAAGTGTTTTGGCATTGATGTTTGACATTAATGTCGGTTTAATATGTTGGGGAGATTGTTTATACAATCGACCCAGGTTATAATTGACTTGATGGTTGACCAGGGTTGACCATGTGATTATGGGAAAGTCCAAGCATGGGTCTTGGCAAGGTAAAGTCCAAGTCATGGGTACTTGGCATGGAAAGTCCAAGTGGGACACTTGGCAATTGGGAAAGTCCAAGTCTTGAGCACTTGGCATGAGAAGTCCAAGCATGGGTCTTGGCAAATGGAAAGTCCAAGCATGGGTCTTGGCATGAAAAGTCCAAGCATGGGTCTTGGCAAATGAGAAGTCCAAGCATGGGTCTTGGCAAATGGAAAGTCCAAGCATGGGTCTTGGCATGGAAAGTCCAACATGGGTTGGCAAGGGAAAGTCCAAGCTTGAGTCTTGGCATTTGGGAAGTCCAAGGGGATTGATATTGGCGGCGTAAAGTCCAAGCGGAGTCTTGGCAGCGTAAGTCCAATGTGCCTTGGCGGTGTAGACACCGTTAGCATGACATAGCCGATGGAAGCACCTGAAGGCTAGCGCGATGGATGAACAAGTCATGGATGACTTGGAGGGATCCGAGAGGCGTGAGGCTGATGGAGGTGGCTAGAAGGCTTAGGTCTAGGCTAAGGGTGGTCTAGCAAGTATGGGGGCACCATACTTGGGTTAAAACCTCATGTTTGAGGTTGGCAGTCGACTGGCATTATGGCCGGTTCGACTGCCGGGAGTCGACTTGAGTTCGACTGCTGTTCGAGAGCTTTTAGGGCTCTGGCGATCATTGCTCATGGGAAGCGATCGGTGATGTCGGCAACGATCGCCGAGATGACGATCGCCGATCGAGTTGCGAGCGACGCTCCGTGGCCGAGGCGGTCGACTACGAGCGTTAGCGATCGGCGCCAATGTTAGGATCATCGGTGAGAGTCCCGTTGGAACTTGTCCAACGTGGATTGAGCCGTTGTCTCACGGCTCTGATGTTAGCGGTCGGGGGACTTATGGCGATCATCGCGGCGGAAATCCAGCCCGAGGGAGGATAAAAGCAGCTGTTCGTGGAAGGCTCAAGGATCAGATTTTTGGGAGCTTACTTGAGGCGATTTGAAGGCGATTTGCAGGTGCATTTCAGGGCCCTTCAACCTCATCCAAGCAACCAACAAGCAAAGCGCTCAAACCCTAGTTTGTAAAGTGTTCTTTACATTTCCTTTGTATTTGCTTGTATTTATTTAGATTATTGTTGTAATCTTGTGTACGAGGTTTCTCCACCTCCGACTTGTTGTCGAGAAGGAGTTTATTGATTAGTGGTTGCATTGGCATCGCTAGAGCTCGTTAGAGCTCAATCCGTGGAGTAGGAACCGTGTGGTTCCGAACCACGTTATATGATCGTGTTGTGATTGTGTGTCTTGTTATATTTATTTGTTATTACTATTCCGCTGTGCTAACAAGATTGTAGACGATCAAACGCGAGAGAATTCCATCTACGTACGTTCATCTACGCTATTCACCCCCCCTCTAGCGGCCTCAAATTCCCAACAGAATCGACCCCTTATCCATCCCATCTATTTCTGGAATTACCTAGCCGAATCAATTCATGTTTCGCCCTTAGCGAAGTGCCTTCCGTCTCTTCTTTGTCGTGCCTAATTGCTTCTGCTAACTTTCCTGTGTCAATTGTTTCTGCTAACTCTCCCGTGCCAATTGCTTCTGCTATTCGCGTTCGAACCATTCTTCCTTTTTTCCCTTCGCCGAGCCAAATATTTCGGATCGGATCATGGGTTACATGCTAACCCTTTTATCTGGAGTAATATAGAAAAGGTACCAGTAGTATCATTAGTCAACCCCGAAAAATAGTCAAGCGAAGTTATAAGCTTGACTTTCCAAATGTATATAAAGTTTCTGCCCTATTCTTTATTTCTTAACTGTAATTTACTCCTTCCCTTATAGCTCCCCTATGTATACCCGAGGCGGCCCGACGGGCTCATGGGCCCCGCTTCTCCTTCTCCTTTCGCGCAGTCGAACCGTCACTAAAAACCCTATATAAACCTCCGCCTCCTCCTTTTAGGTATCATTTAGTGTGTTTAACAATCCAGTCTGTTCTTCTTCTTCCGTGATTTTCACCGGCGGCGTTTCGGCGACCCAGTCCTTCCTTTCCCACACGATTCTTCTTTAACCTCCGAGTAAGTGCTCTGCTTTGTTCACACCCATGCCTCCTAGGACCATCCCTTCACCCGCCTGGTATGAACATACCATAACCCAATTAGATTGTAACCATTATTTCTTTAATATTAAGAACGACTATATAGACCCTTCTATAAAGTGTTGTTTCACTACTAAACTGCATCGACCTAATAATCCTTCTCCCGGTTCGACGTATTTTTTCTCCGAACAATTTCTTAATGGCCTATGTCTACCAGCGCCTTTCGGTTATCTAGATATTTTGCATTTTTACAAACTTCCTTTAAACCAATTCACCCCTAATTCCTTTCACATCTTGTCAGGAGCTTCTATGGTGTTTCGACACCTAAACCTTCCCTTAACCCCTGAAATATTCCACTGCTTTTTCCAATTGAAATCTTCCAAGGCAGGTCTCTTCTATTTATCTAGCCGTTCAGATTGCCAATTTTTAGTGAACCTGCCTACTTCCCACAAGGGATGAGAAGAATTATACTTTTTTGTACAGCTTCCAGAATCTCTACCCTATTCTAATACTTGGAAGGTAGATCTTCCCGAATTGCCCCCCTTCCGGGAAATGAGGACCAAATGCCCCTTCCCGGAGGTTTATAGAGTATTAGGAGAATTACATTACTGTTCAAACCACCTAATAGAAACTCCCCTTTGGAGCCACTTTGGATTGTCTCTTCTACCTTTGACGACTTCGGTTGTTGTAGGTAGGGTGATACTTACCCTGCAATATGACTTCCTTTCTATATTATTCATCTTTCTTACTAGTATACTTTACAGATAATCTAATGCAGAAGGCTTTGGTGGAAGGAGAGGCAATTGAGGCTGCCAAAAAGAAGAAGACCTCAACCAAAAGAGGTAAATCAATAGCCGCGCCGTCATCCCCTCGGAAAAAGCTACGGCTTACTAAGAAAGGAGCCTCAAGTTCATCTGCCCTTCTTCCCTCGTCTTCCGACCAGCCAGGGTCTCAGTCCCTAACCATGTATGAGCCGAGAAGAGGAGGCAATACCTTGCCTGTCCCTTCTCCATCTCCCCAAGGAGGGGACTCTCCCTCCCATTTTCTTCGTTCCTCCCCGTCTGTACAAAATTCGCCCCCACCTTCTCATACTGAGTTTCTCCAAGCTCCTATTCCTCCCGACTCAAGAGTTGCTCCTACCCCCCTTTGTCGCATCAGACCCCCACCTTCCTCTGAAGGGGAGGACCCTTCCCTTCCCGTTCCTCCGAGGGCCACGTTGGAATCCTTGCTGAAGATTCGACATCCCTCGGAGGTGAAATTTTTCAATCAGTCAGGCATACAAGGCCCTTGCGAGCAAGTGGACAAGCTGTTGGCGGAGGTATCTACTATTTCTTTCTAATCTCTAACATACATCTTTATACATTGGCATATACTGACGTTGATTTCCTTCTCTCAGGCCTCATCCCAACATCATAACATGGTAGTCCAGCTGGCTCAGTTCCAATCCAGCGTGGAGACCTGCCACTTTGCCGCCATAGCGCAACAAAAAGAGCTCGTTCGGAGGGTAAAGCGAGCAAGAAGAGAAGGCGGCGGACATACGAGGCCAGTGTGAAGATGCAATGATGCAACTGGCCCTAGTCCAAAGTGAGAAGGAGGAGCTGCAGTGAAAAAATGAAGAACTTGAACAGCGCCTCTTCTTACAATCCAGTGAACTGCAACAGGTAGACATCCTGACCCGTGAACTGAAGGAGTATAAGGGGTATCTTGGGGACGCCATGATCAAAGCTGCTGACTCCTCGACTACAATTATACAGCTTCAGCAAGAACGCCACCGGCTTAATCTGGACCGTCAAGCCTGAGAAGTTACCAAGAAATCCTGTACAGAGAAGTGTCAGGGGCTTTCCTCCATGGTGGCGGCTCTTCCTCAAACCTTATCGCCGGTGGCTCGGCAACAGTCTACCCTTCACAAAGAGTACCTTGAAGCTCTTTCAGCTTTAGGATAGCAAGCTATAAAGGCAGCCACCGAAAGAGATGCTTTGGCGACTAAATTGACGGAAAGTCAAGCTCAGGTGGCCCAATATCAAGACCAGCTAAAGGAGCAAGAAGCCGATCTTAAAGGATATTTATACTAGGTTTTGAGGGGTCCTTGGCTCAAAATGCTGAACAAGGATACCCGCCTCTTGGCACGGACACTAGCTATTTAGATCCCACGGAGGCGCTAGCTAAGTGTCCGCCCAAACTCTTTGAGCTGTAATTTCTACTATTCTCTTCTTTAGTAATTTTGTCAATAGCTTCTCTTTTGCTTCTGAATAATAAATTTGTTCATATGTTTAGTTGTCATCATCTTGTCATGTTCCTTGACGGGTCGGGAATTCCGGATCAATTTTAAACTACTCCCTCTTTATACCGTTATCTCTTTTCCCGTGTTGTAGGGCGCAATCACCTTGTTGGTTTGGGGACTTATTTGGGAGGTCTTGAATGACATTATTCATATCCGACCCGATTTTGGTTCGGGGATTCGCTTGAAGGGTCTTGCCTGATATTATTCACATATGTCCCGATTTTGGTTCGGGGATTTGCTTGAAGGGTCTTGCCTGATATTATTCACATCCGTCCCGATTTTGGTTCGGGGATTTGCTTTAAATGACTCTTGCCTGTTGATTTTCCCTATTCCTCTTACTGCCTCGGAAACTATATCAATCTCTTCGTCTTCTTCCCCTTCCCAAGAACTTCTGCCTTCGCTTCCCTTCCATTATAAATCATGGCCCTCAATGTCTTCGTCCTCCTATCTCACTATCATGGCTTCAGCGGGGCACCCCATCGAAATTTCTTCAGAATCAGAATCTTTTGAGCTACAAGACTGGGTTTCTGAAGATATTGAAGATTCGGAGACCCGCTCGACCGCCACTTCAGCCTTCCGCCCCCTTCCGTTTCCGCCTCCCAGTCCAGCTCCACCTCCTCCTACAGGGAGGTCCTTTCGTGCTCCCTTCCCCTCCTTCCGCAATAGGGTGTGGAATCCTCCCTTTACATGGGAGTATACAGTGGGAGACCCTCGCGCTGCTACCCAACTTCCCCCACTTCCACCAGCGCAGGCTTTCATCCCAGTCCCCCCGGCAAGGGCTCATCCTTCTTCTTTTGATGAAGGTCCATCAACCCTTCCTCCATCTCAAGGCGAACGCTTTAGAGTCATATTAGCACCTTCTCCCCCCAAAGAAACCTCTCCTGTTTCATCTGTTAGAAGTAATCAGAGAAGATCTTCATAGATTAAGCTAATGTAACTATTTCAAATATATCAATAAACATGAGGGAGGGAACTGATGTGTGTTTTTGTCTTTTTCTCGTAGAAGTAAGGTTTTTGTCTTCAGAAGGACTGTAATCTGGTCCGAACATACCTTCTTCTATCATTGCATGGGGATTCGGACCCTCTTAATTACAGTTATAGTTCCGTCAACCCTCCCCTTACTGCCCCCACGTTTCCTCTTCTTTACTGACATTTATTGTCCCTATTTCTTCTACCAATAAATGCACTCTTCTCCTTTATCGCTATAAAGACCTCCGACCCTTACCTGATAGCTTCCATCCTTTCCTTTTCCTTTCATTTGCCATGGGAATATTCAAGCAGGCGTGATTCCTCTGTGAAGGGCGGATAAGCGATGCGATAGCTACATAGCTAGCCTGGAGGAGCAAGTGAAGTATTTACAACAACGGCTGAAGGAAACTTCCGCCAGTGATCGCTCCCTGCGTCAACAACTGGTCGGGTCCCAAAAGGAACTGGCCAAGCAAATCTTCTGCGGCAGATCTTTATGTCGACAATTATCGGCAACCTCGACCGCACAAAGGAGCTCCCTCCGTTCCTCCCAACAAAGAACTGTAATACCCTAGATGTATAAGGGTTTCTTTTTTGTTATTTCCCCCTTGTAAATGACTCGAAATATGTAATTTTTCCACATCAGTGAACTTTCCCTGTTTATCTTCTTCTTCCAATATCTTTTGAGTTGTGTCATGCTTTACTTCTTTTCGTACTGACATATAGTTGAGGCATATTTCGGTTCTTCTGCCTTTTCACCCTACCGGGAATATAGAACCATTAAATGAATCAACTCTGCTATTTTACAGGAATAAAATAATATAAAGTTAAACAAGGACTTCAACTTGTCCCACTTTACGGGGACAAAAATGATATATAACTGAGGAGACCTCAGTTCTTCCGTTCCGCCACCACACGGGGATATCTTCCGCTTCGCGGGGATAAAAATTTGAGTATAACCGAATAAATTTCGGTTCTTCCGTTCCGCCACCATACGGGGATATCTTCCGCTTCGCGGGGATAAAAATTCAAGTATATAATATATAACCGAGGAATCTCGGTTCTTCCGTTCCACCACCACACGGGGATATCTTCCGCTTCGCGGGGATAAAAATTTGAGTATAACCGAATAAATTTTGGTTCTTCCGTTCTGCCACCACACGGGGATATCTTCCGCTTCGCGGGGATAAAAATTTGAGTATAACCGAATAAATTTCGGTTCTTCCGTTCCGCCACCACACGGGGATATCTTCCGCTTCGCGGGGATAAAAATTTGAGTATATAATATATAACCGAGGAATCTCGGTTCTTCCGTTCCACTACCACACGGGGATATCTTCCGCTTCGCGGGGATAAAAATTTAAGTATAACCGAATAAATTTCGATTCTTCCGTTCCGCCACCACACGGGGATATCTTCCGCTTCGCGGGGATAAAAATTTGAGTATATAATATATAACCGAGGAATCTCGGTTCTTCCGTTCCACCACCACACGGGGATATCTTCCGCTTTGCGGGGACAAAAATTCGAGTATAACCGAATAAATTTCGGTTCTTCCGTTCCGCCACCACACGGGGATATCTTCCGCTTCGCGGGGATAAAAATTCAAGTATATAATATATAACCGAGGAATCTCGGTTCTTCCGTTCCACCACCACACGGGGATATCTTCCCCTTCGCGGGGATAAAAATTTGAGTATAACCGAATAAATTTCGGTTCTTCCGTTCCGCCACCACACAGGGATATCTTCCGCTTCGCGGGGATAAAAATTTGAGTATAACCGAATAAATTTCAGTTCTTCCGTTCCGCCACCACACGGGGATATCTTCCACTTCGCGGGGATAAAAATTTGAGTATATAATATATAACCGAGGAATCTCGGTTCTTCCGTTCCACCACCACACGGGGATATCTTCCGCTTCGCGGGGATAAAAATTTAAGTATAACCGAATAAATTTCGGTTCTTCCGTTCCGCCACCACACGGAGATATCTTCCGCTTCACGGGGATAAAAATTTAAGTATATATGGCTTTAAGACCATCAGCAAAAAGGAGACGATGCCCTCATATCATTCCTCTTTTGGCTTTCCTCCTGAAGGGGAATGCCTATATCCGCTTCTTCCCAAGCAAATGAGGGCTTTAGTACATAATGAGTCATTTAGAAAAATAAATCCTTCTTTCCCTTTCACTTAGGGCCTCCTTTACCACAGATGAGGGGCCCAATAATGGTTATAGGCCCATTCTTCCTTCCTTTTATAGGGGATCCTTTGTCTTCGTTTCTCTTGCTATCTTCATCCCTTTGCCTTTTCGTCTCCCTTTTCTTTGCTTGTTCGTTCCTCCGCCGCCACGCTCCTTGGCTTCAATCCCTTTTTCCAGCCCTTCTTCCTTATTCTCAGACCCTCAAAATGCATTCTTCCTTCTTCCAGGAGATAGCGGGCCGTTATCCACACCGCAAGAGGAGTGTCGGTGGCCACCTCACCTTCTCCGATCACCACCACACCTGCTTCACCTAGTTTTTCTTCTCCTCCTCCTCCTCCTGCAACCCTTGTTATCTCCTCCTCAGAGGAAACCGGGATAATTATTCCTTCCTCACTTCCTCCGACATTCACAAACCCTAGCTCTCCTACTCTTTCTCCTTTTGCCCCCACAGCTCAAAAAATGTTGACCCCTTCCCTGCAACCTGAGGATGAACCTGGGGAGGATGTACTTCCATGTCATCCAATGACAGAGGCTGGCTCACCCCTGCCTTCTCTTACCCCTGAATACAATTCCTCTTCCGAACCCATGACGGTTGATATCCCCTTCCTGCCAACTTCCCCCTCCCCTCATCGCTTGAAGAGCCCTTCTCCTCCCATAGATATCACCCCCACTCTCCCCATTATAAGCGAGCTTCCCACCTCAGTATCATCCGTCCCATCTTCTTCCCTTTCTCCCAGGAGTCTTTGGATCCTAAACTTAGAGGAAGTGGTTCCTCGCATGGAAGGCCTACGCCATGCTCTGGATTTGGTATGTTTCCTCAATTAGCCTCCTTATCTTTGTCTTATTAACCCATTTCTTTTCTACGACTGGCATGCAGGCCCTGACCAACCATCAAGAGTTGGATCGCTCCCTTCATCAATATCGAGCTCAAGCTCTGGAATGGGAGCGACAACAAAGGGAAGATTTGGCGAAGGCTCAGAATCAAGAACGGCTCATGTTGCAACAACTGCACCTGTGCCAGGAGCAATTAGCCGAGGCTCGCCAACGCATTCGAAAGGATGCTGATATCATTGCAGCATTACAGGAACAACAGCGAGTGGGTATGGAGCCACCCATTCCCTAGCGGGAAGTCCAACCGGCTCCTTTTGATGAGGGGTCTTCATCCGCTCGAGAATTAATACGTCTTCAAGGGCATGTAACAGAGCTCCTCCAGGGGAAGCAACAGGACTCTGACACCATTGCTCGTCTTCAGGTTCAACACCAGCAAGCACAGGATAAGATAAGAGACCTCCACACCCGCTTATGCAAGGAGGTACAAGAAAACTCATCCCTCATAAATTCCCGGGCGCATGTTCACGCCCGTCTATGCAGGCAAGAGACTTCCCTTTAAAGGTTGAGCACTGAACTTGCCCGAACCAAATCTTATTCTGAAGCAGTGGAGGGAATTTCAGCTTCAATGCGTCAAAATATGGTGGAGATGACGCACATTGTACAACAGGACCAAAATTCCCGAGCCGACGATGTTTCCATCCTAGCCGATGTTATTATGGAGGTGTCGCGACGCTATGTTGACGTGCGCCGAAATCTTCAAGAACAACAAGAAAAATGCCTTAGGCTGCATCGGGATCGGAGCCCTGATCGTCCGAACTGCCAGGAGCGACTCGTCATTTTACTGCGTGCTACTTATCAGGACGGATTTAATGAAGTGGTGCGGCAGTATGCTGATCAAGGATTACCTCCTCTAACTTATCCTTCATTCTCTTTAAATTGGGAGGCTGACTTCTGACGTTATCCGCCCGACCATTTTAAGCTGTAATTCAATATATTATTTTGAAACGGGAGTTTCCTTTTCATTTTCTTTCTATTTTTCAAGATTTATCAACAGTATCGTATTACACTGGCAAATGACTTAGTAATGAAATTTGAAGGGTACTTTGCGTCTAATTAATGCAATCAAGTCAGTAAGTACACCCCTTCGGAGTCTCATAATTTCTCTTCTTCTATTCCCGACTTCTCATACAGTGTGAAAAAGCTTTAAATGAATGACATTCCAGGGTCGCGGAAGTTCTTTTCCTTGGTCATCTTTCAGATAATATGCGGACCCCGCTACGCGGTGCGTTACTTCATAGGGTCCTTCCCAATTTGGAGCTAGCTTTCCCGGGTCTCCAGCGGGATTAACTTTACGCAAAACCCAATCCCTTTCTTGAAATCTTTGAGGCATCATGATGTGTGTAAATCATGCTATGTTTTCACTACTCCATATACATGCATTCTATCACATTTCATATCCTAGGCATGTATTTTATCATGATTCAGTTAAAGTTTATCATATTTTGGACGAAGAGACTGCTTTTGGGTGTTTTTGTGTTAACAGGGCGAAGAAACAGGCGTATCAAAACAACACAGGCGTGTTAGAAATCAACACGCCCGTGTCATGAGAGCCAGCAACCAACACGCCCTGGTTCACCGATTGACATGCCTGTGTCAGGGGTTCCAGCGGCCGACACGCCCAGTTCAGCTCCAACACGCCCTGGCTCACCGATTGACACGCCTGTGTCAGGGGTTCCAGCAGCCGACACGCCCAGTTCAGCTCCAACACGCCCCAGTTCAAGCGCAACACGCTCGGAGGGAAATGCCCGACACGCCAGTGCCCTCATTTGGCACGGGCGTGTTGGCCTGATTCCAGAATTCCTTTTCTGCGAGCAATCAGGATCTTCGTCTCAATTACGGGGAAATCTATTGCCTTAATTGAAGAGGAGGCCAAGGCTATAAAAGAGGAGAGATTCTAACCCTAAGAGGAAGACGGCGGGTGGTCAGAGATCGACGACAGAAGAAGATAAAGAGAAGGAGTCGGCAGAAGAAGGATATGACACCCAGTATCGTAATTTCTTTCTCTAGTAATTCTTGTCAGACTATGGAGTAGTATCCTGTAATCTTAGGATGGGGGAGTAGCCCTTGACGATTTATGACGGATGATATAATCTATACTACCTGAACTATTGTTTATTTTGATCTGGTTCTTTTGGATTCTTATTGATAAACCTAAGGAGCAAAGGGGAAGTACCTAACAGTGAACCTGAGTTCCCGAAAGCCAGAACCAACTAGGGAATAACTCCTACTAGTAGCGGTAGTGTATCTATGAGGGCTTGCGAGGGTCTCGTGACAGGTCCCCTTAGCTGATTATGGTCCCGCAGCAAACCTACCGTGAAGAGGAAATTTGACTCTAGAGGAACTCTCATGAACTTAATGGATCTATCAAAACCAGTTTTTACCAAGAAACGAAGGTAAGACATAGGGAGGTTTGCGTGGGTCTCGTGACAGGTCATCTTAGCTGATTATGATACCCTATGCTCGAACAGTGACAGTAAATTGAGTTTGATAGGAATGCTAACGTAGACCTCGAAAGGGGCCGTTGATTTACCTTAGGATAGGTTCCATCAAAACAACTCTAATAAGGTTAGGAAAGAATTAAATCACCTTATAAATCGTCGACGTGGTGAAACCTATATCCTTAGATTCTCCTCAACTCTTGACTTTCAGCTCATTCTTCTCATTCGTTGTTCTTGACTTCTCAGGTTCTTTGCTTAAACCACAATTCGATTGACTAGATAACTTGGTATCACGACCACTCGGTAATTGACCCAATCCCTGTGGGATCGATATTTTTATTACTTGACGACAACCGTGCACTTGCGGAAAACAAGACATCAAGTTTTTGGCGCCGTTGCCGGGGATTGGCACTCAATATTGAATTGAGCGTGATTTAGTTAATCTAGATTTCTGTTCTGAATTCTATTCTGAATATTGATTGTTCCTATTTTTCTTTTGTATCTATTCTGAATTCTTGTTTTGGGAGCCTCTCTTGTTGTTGCATGCACAGACTTAATAGGGAAATTCTCGATATTGATCCTGAGATAGAGAGAACTTTCCTTGCTAGAAGACGATTTCAGCAACGACAGGAAGAAAATCTGACCTCCAACATGGCTGATCAGAATGAGAATAAACCTCTAAGGGATTATGCAGCACCTAGTACAAGGGGATTGAGATCGAGTATTAGAAGACCCCCTATTGAAGCGAACAATTTTGAATTAAAACCGGCTCTACTATCCATGGTCCAACAAAGATCAATTCGAGGAGCACTCATCAAGATCCAAATCTACACTTGGAAGTATTTTTGGAATTTTCAAAACTTTAAAACGAATGGAGCCTCGGTGATGCTATTAGACTGCGCTTGTTTCCTTTCTCATTCTTGGACAAAGCTAGAGCTTGGCTACACTCTCTTCCAGTGATTGTATAACTACAGGATCAATGGAGCAAAGATTCTTAGACAAGTATTTTCACCCAAAGAAACTGCAAGTCTTCATCAAATCACGAATTTTATGCAAAGGATGGAGAAACATTATTTGAAGCTCGGGATGATTTAAGGGATTACTACAAAGAATGCCCTCATCATGGAGAAGTGGCTCATTGTTCATACTTTCTACAATGGAATCTCGTATGCTACTAAAGTTTCTCTTGATTCTGCTGCAGGAGGAGCTCTTATGAACAAAACATTGGATGAAGCTTTTGAGATCATCGAGAATGTGGCAATGAATTCTCACCAATGGGCTACAGAACGAGGATATCAAACTAAAATGCCAGGTAAGTTTGAGGTAAGTACCATTGATCTACTCACTGCGAAAGTCGATGCGTTAACTCAAAAGCTCGAACATTTTAATGTATCAGCTGTAAACTCATCTAATGTCACTTGCGAGATATGTGGTGTAACAGGACATGTAGCAATGAATTGTCAAATCCTACACGCACCATCTGAAGGAGCTGGGATTGAGCAAGTAGATGCGCTAAATAATTTTAATCAGAAGCCTAATGGTGGCAACCCTTACTCGAACACGTACAATCCCGGTTGGAGGAATCATCCCAACTTTTCGTATAGAGCAAATCAAAATTCTTCTGGACTGAACAATTTTGGAGCACCTTCGGGATTTCAGCCAGGACCCAAGTCGAGCTTAGAAAAGATGATGGAAAATTTTATTACGTGTCAGGGGAAGATAAATGATGAATTTCGACAGCATATTGTAGAATCAAATCGGCAACATCAAAATAATACCGAGGCAATCAAGCAATTGGGAAGCAAGGTTGATAATTTGACTAATCACACAAGAATGCTGGAAAATCAAATTTCCCAAATTGCCAGCTCAGCATCAAGGACGCCCGGCAGATTTCCGAAATTCGTAAACCATTCTATAAGTTTGAGAAGTGGAAGGATTTTAGAAGGAGACAGAGCTCAACAATGCGACACGACGCGGCGTGCGAGTTGGAAGAAGACGAACACGCTGGGTTGAGTAGCAAGGAAGCCGAACAACACACTGACCGCATGGTTGTTCAACACGCTGAGGGAAAGCAGACACGAGCGTGTCGGGTCGACACACCCGTGTCGGGTAACTCCACGCCGGGAACCAAGAACGTATAAGCCCCCTATCCCGTTCCCTCCAAGGCTGATTAAGGAAAAATTGGATGAACAATTTGGTAAGTTCCTTGAGGTAATTAGGAAGCTATATATCAATATACCTTTTACAGAAGCTCTTCAACAAATGCCCACATACTCCAAGTTCTTGAAGGACATCTTAACAAATAAAAGAAAAGTCGAGGAGCATGTAACAGTGGCTCTTACTGAGGAGTGCAGCGCTTTAATTAAGAACATGGTACCTCCCAAACTAAATGATCCAGGTAGCTTTTCTATCCCTTGCATAATTAATGATTCAAATTTTGATAAGGCTTTTTGCGATTTAGGCGCCAGTGTAAATCTGATACCTCTTTCCATATGCAAGAAACTAGATTTAGGAGAAATGAAACTAACTACTATGGCCTTGCAGTTAGCCGATCGCTCCATTAGATATCCTTTGGGAATCTTAGAAGATGTACCAGTGCAGGTGGGAAATTTTATTATTCCTGCAGATTTTGTAGTACTAGACATGGATGAAGACCCATGTATTCCACTCATTTTGGGGAGACCTTTCTTGGCTACTGCGAGCAATGATAGATGTCAAGAACCACAAACTCTCACTTGCATTTGGAAACAAAATTGAATTTGACCTTTCAAAAGTCGTTAAACAACCTTCTGCTTTTGATGTTTGTTGTAGGATTCGATGCCTACCAATAGCACTAGAAGGAGCACAGAATAAACTCATCTTAATAAGCTCGGAGGATTTTGAGGATAAAGAGCTGGAGATTTGCGACTAACCTCACACCACAGTAGAACTTAAGCCTCTTCCATCCACACTCGGTATGAATTCCTTGGCGAAAACTCTACTTATCCTGTGATCATTAATGCTAATCTGAGCAATGCGTAGACCAAAACTGATTGAGGTATTGAAAACACATAAGAATGTCATTGGATACAAGATTGATGATATTAGAATTAGTCCATCGGTTTGCATGCACAATTCTACTAGAAGACAATTTTAAAACCTCTATAGAGCATCAAAGAAAGTGAACCCAATATGAAAGAGATAGTCAAGGCAGAGGTCATAAAATTGCTAGATGCAGAATTATCTATCCAATATCCGATGGCGAATGGGTAAGTCCAGTCCATGTCGTACAAAGAAAGGGGGTAAGGTGATAATGCTACGAATGAGTTAATCCCCACTAGAATCAAGTACGGGATGGAGAATGTGCATTGATTATAGGAAATTGAATAAGGAAACTAGAAAGGACCACTTCCCCATCCCATTTATTGACCAAATGCTAGACCGATTGGCAAAACACTCGCATTTCTGTTACTTAGATGGATACTCTGGTTTCTATCAAATCCCTATTTATCCTAATGACCAAGAGAAAACAACTTTCACCTGCCCATATGGTACTTTTGCTTTCAGAAGAATGCCTTTTGGATTATGCAATGCACCGGCCACATTTCAGAGGTGTATGACTTCAATTTTTTCTAACATGATCGAGAATATAATGGAAGTGTTCATGGATGATTTTTCTGTATATGGAGCTGATTTTGATATGTGTTTATCTAATTTGGTCAAGGTCTTGCAGAGATGCGAGGAAATGAATTTAATGCTTAACTGGGAGAAGTGCCACTTCATGGTGCGAGAAGGCATAGTACTTGGGCACCTAGTCTCACACCGTGGTATCGAGGTGGACATTGCTAAAATCAAGTGATCAAGAAGTTGCCTCCTCCAACCGATGTCGTGAGTGCGTAGTTTCTAGGACATGCAGGGTTCTACCGACGGTTCATCAAAGACTTCTAAAAAATTTCAAAACCATTAACTAATTTGCTTGCTAAAGATGCTGTGTTTCACTTCGATAATCCTTGTCTTGATGCATTTTCCAGGTTAAAGGAAGCATTAACAACCGCCCCAATAATGCAACCTCCAGATTGGAGTCTCCCTTTTGAAATTATGTGTGATGCCAGCGATTTTGCTGTGGGAGCAGTGTTAGGACAAAGGAAGGATCGCAAGGTGTATGCAATCTACTACGCCAGTAAAACATTGGATGAAGCACAAATGAATTATGCTACCACAGAGAAGGAACTCTTGGCTATAGTATTTGCTTTTGACAAGTTCAGATCTTATATCATAGGGACCAAGGTGATAGTTTACACAGATCATGCAGCCATAAGATATTTGCTGAGTAAAAGGGAATCTAAGCCAAGACTTATCCGGTGGATACTTCTCCTACAAGAGTTTGACTTAGAAATTCGAGACAAGCAAGGAACGGAGAACGTAGTTGCAGACCATCTATCGAGGCTTCATCTAGAACCAAATGCAGGAAGAGCCGATGATCTTGCTATAAATGACTTCTTTCCGGATGAGCAAATTACTAGCGCTAGAACAATCAAAGCTCAGTGGTATGCGATTTTGCCAACTACTTAGCTTACGGGATAATACCTTCTCACATGAGTTATCATCAGAGGAAGAAGTTCCTTTTGGATGTAAAGCATTATGTGTGGGACGAACCATTCCTGTTCAAGCAAGGGGCGGATGCTATATATCGAAGATGCGTATCCGAAGAAGAGATTGAGGATATATTGTATCACTGTCATTCTTCTGCATATGGAGGTCACACGAGCACAGACAAGACTGCGGCAAAGGTTTTGCAAGCAGGATTTTATTGGCCTCATATTTTTAGAGACTCTTGGAATTATGTGACGACTTGTGACGCATCAAAGGACCGGGAACATATCAAGGAGACATGAGATGCCTCAAAATTCGATATTGGAAGTCGAATTGTTCGACGTCTGGGGAATTGACTATATGGGACCCTTCCCTACTTCCTATAAAAATACCTATATACTGGTAGCAGTGGACTATGTGTCTAAATGGGTTGAGGCTCTACCATCCCCCTCTTGTGATGCAAAAACAGTCATTAAGCTCTTTAAGAGTATAATATTTCCAAGATTTGGAATACCAAGAGCAGTAATAAGTGATGGAGGCTCACACTTTATCGAAAGACAATTTGAAAGTCTTCTCAAGAAGTATGGAGTAACCCATAAACTAGCCTCACCATATCATCCACAAACGAGTGGGCAAGTAGAAGTTTCGAATAGGGAAATCAAGACTATCTTGGAGAAAGCGATTATCAAGATCAAGGAAGGATTGGTCTTTAAGACTTGATGATGCTCTATGGGCCTATCGAACTGCCTACAAGACACCCATTGGAATGACTCCGTTTCGATTAGTTTATGGAAAACCATGTCATCTTCCAGTTGAAATAGAGCATAGGGCATATTGGGCAATTAAATGGCTTAATTTTGACCTGAAGAAAGCCGGAGAGAAAAGAAATGAACTTGAAGAACTACGCCTTGATGCTTATGAACATGCAAGGTCTTACAAGGAGAAAACGAAGAGGTGGCATGACAAGAACATCATGCGCAGAGAATTCCATCAAGGAGACTTGGTATTACTATTCAACTCCAGATTGAAACTCTTTCCTGGGAAGCTGAAATCCAGATGGTCGGGGCCATATCGAGTTGAAAAGGTTTATCCTCATGGAGCTATTGATATATCTAGTGAGTCTACGGGAATTTTCAAAGTAAATGGTCAAAGACTTAAGAGATACTTCGCAAACAATTCTGTTGAGCTAATTGGAGATGAGGAGAGGCAGAGCATACTCCTCAAGCCATATCCCCAAAACTAGGGAATAACTGAGGGGTCATGCTAAGGACCTTTAACAAGCGGTTCTTTGGATGCAACCCAATCTATTTTCATTTTTTTAGTTATTGTATTTTATTTTATTTTATTCTTTATTCTATTTTTATTTTTTCGTGTTTCGTGGATCGTGCCGCTGCGTGCAAGTTGACCACGACCTTTGTCTTGAACGACATACAGGCGTGTTGTTGGCACCCGAAGACAACACAGGCAGGGCGTGCTGACTAGCACGCCCGTGTCGCACACTTCTCAACCTAAGCACGCCTGGGCCAGACTGCGGCACGCCTGGGCTGGACTGCGGCACGCCTGGGGAGCGACGGAGCACGCCTATGTCGCGCTTAAACGGGTCGGGTATTTGCGTAAGAGGATGCCCGACACGCCTATGCTGCGGATAGCCCTCTAAAATCGACCCGAGCACGCCCTAATTTTCCACTCGCGATCCAAGGTTGAAGCAGCCGTCGTCGGTCTCTCTCTCACCGGTGAGGAGCTAACTCCTTTGTCTCTCCATCACCAACGCCATGAGCAAGCGAGTGAAGACTAGAGGAGGAGCTTCTTCCTCTTCGGCAAGGGACAAGGGGAAAAGAAAAGCTCAGGATTTGGGTAACGAACCTCCTCCGACCTCTAGCCATCCATATGGAATTGTTTTTAGAGATGATGTTATGAAGACTAAATTCAGTAAGCTTGAAAAAAGGAAGTTAGTATCTACAAGAACTATAGACTTCTACACGTTGACCACCCTAGGGTTAAGAGATGACATAACTTGGTTAACCAATAGGATAGGATAGACCGAGTTTATCATGCACCATCATCTTACTTACCCGAGCATCACTCTTGAATTCCTTAGCTCCCTGTCTGTCAAAAATACTGCAAGGAAAGGATTGTGAGGAAGGAAAAATAAAATTTAGATTAATGAACCATGCGTTTACCCTTTCTTTAAGTGATTTTAATACGATATTTGATTTTCCTAGCGGAGGGGAGAGGCAAATTCATAGACATTTTATTGATCATCAATTTTGGAGATTAATTTCTGATGACCCTTGCCCCTATGATGCATCTAGGTCCAAATCATTTAACATCCCTAATCCTACTTTTCGTTATCTCCTTAGATTCATGGCTAATACAATCTCGGGAAGATATGATAGTGCAGGGGTGGCTAGGCAAAGTGAGTTACAATTTTTATAGGCCATGCTAAATGAAGTTAATATTGATTCGAGCCCATATGGTTAGACATCTAGTTAAGGTTAGTAATAGCTCATCCGAGTCATAGTCATAGGTGGTATTATCACTAGGATTGTAGCCTTAGGATGTGATTTAGATGACCTTGAATATTGTTCTGCTAGCCCTAGATTGGATTTGGATGCTTGTATAAATATGAAGATGATTGAGGCATGTGACGAGGGATATCGTTTGGTGTTAAGAAATGGAATTAAAATCCCTCTTCCGAACCCTGAGCGGATAACTGTACGTAATTCATCCAATTGGCTTTTTAGAGATGTCCAGGAACCCTTTCCTACCCCCCGCCCATGCTCCATCACCCCTCCTAGGAGCCATCTCACATAACCCCGAGCCATCACATTCGACTCTGGACCCCACGGTTTCCTCTCGACAATATTTACGTAGGGTACTCTTCTTTGATTTTTCAGGATTCTGATCATCATTCGAAGCTTTCAGGGTCGAACATACCTCGCACATAGGTATGTGGGATCGGTATGCCCAAGCTACGGAGGAGCACCATCGTATAGTGACACAACATTTGGACAGGGCAGCTGATTTTTACAAGAGAGCTGATGAGTTTTTCACTGCTGAGTCCACTCGGAGGGAAGATGATGATAGATTTCGACAGGAGTCCCGAAAATTTTACCAGGAGCAGCGACGAAGGTGGGCAGAGGAGGATGCTAGTAGTGAAGACGATGACCATTGACCACCTTGAACTATTTTGTGAGTTTCGATGCACATCCTTTATTGTTTGTTCTATCTCTACTTAGATTTTTAGTTTGGTTACTGCCATTTTGTTTGCATCTTTTCATATATCATAACAGTGCATTTTTTATATCATCTAGCGTAATACAACTGAACATTGGTCGGATCATGATATTCCTTTTTGCCTATTTGATAAGAACCCTATTTCACTTCTAACGCGGTCTATAGGTCTGAGGTATCCAAATAAAAGATTTAAATCCCCATATCGGACCAGTACTGATTTTCCATTGGAGACTTACTCGCAACTTGGTTACTGGAGAAACACTTTCACTAGAAGTATGTTTAAAAAAAAAAGGGTTCGAATTGTTTTCAAGCACCCTTTGAGACCAAGTAGTTCGAAACACCTAAAAGGTGCCCGAGACTACCTAGTTACTGGGGAAATGCTCTCTATAATTCCTTTCCTTCTCTCTTCTTAGAAAGTGCTCCTTTGAGACCTTTTGATGATAGGTAAGAATGATCCATGCATTAAGGCAGGTAAGTGCCTCTATGCCGGAAATAAGAATGTTCTACGATAGAAGGGATGTCAAGTCCAGATTGGTGTCCAATGACTTTAGTCCACCTTTTCACGTGCACTATATAGGGATCTTTCAAACTTGGCAACTAGGAATGATTTGAAAAGATTAAGATCAGATTGTATACCTCTGGATGGTGTCTAGCATTTCCATAATTAAGTTGTCTTTTGGGTTTTCTTTGCTTGAGGACAAGCAAAAGTTTAGGACTAGGGATTTTGATGTGTGTAAATCATGCTATGTTTTCACTACTCCATATACATGCATTCTATCACATTTCATATTCTAGGCATGTATTTTATCATGATTCATTAAAGTTTAGCATATTTTGACGAAGAGACGCTTTTGGGTGTTTTTGTGTTAATAGGCAAAGAAACAGCATATCAAACAACACAGCGTGTTAGAAATCAACACGCCCATGTCATGAGAGCCACAGCCAACCATACACTGTTCACCGATTGACACACCTGTCGTGGGTTCCAGCCGACACGCCCGGCCAGTCCAACACGCCTCGCTCACCGATCGACACGCACGCTGCGGTCGGGGTTCCAGAAACACGCCCAGCTCAGCTCCAACACGCCTCAAGCGCCAACACGCCGAGGGAAATGCCCGAACACGCCGCGTTCCTCATTTGGCATGGGCGTGTTGGCTCGATTCGCATTCCTTTTCGAGCAATCGTGGATCTTCGTCTCAATTACGGGGAAATCTATTGCCTTAATTGAAGAGGAGGCCAAGGCTATAAAAGAGGAGAGATTCTAACCCTAAGAGGAAGACGGTGGGTGGTCAGAGATCGACGACAGAAGAAGATAAAGAGAAGGAGTCGGCAGAAGAAGGATATGACACCCAGTATCGTAATTTCTTTCTCTAGTAATTCTTGTTAGACTATGGAGTAGTATCCTGTAATTTTAGGATGGGGGAGTAGCCCTTGACGATTTATGACGGATGATATAATCTATACTACCTGAACTATTGTTTATTTTGATCTGGTTCTTTTGGATTCTTATTGATAAACCTAAGGAGCAAAGGGAAGTACCTAACAGTGAACCCGAGTTCTCAAAGCCGTAACCAACTAGGGAATAACTCCTACTAGTAGCGGTAGTGTATCTATGAGGGCTTGGGTCTCGTGACAGTCCCTTAGTGATTATGGTCCTGCATGTGCAAACCTACCGTGAAGAGGAAATTTGACTCTAGAGGAACTCTCATGAACTTAATGGATCTATCAAATCCAGCTTTTACCAAGTAATGAGGTAAGACATAGGGAGGTTTGGGTCTCGTGGAGTCCTCTTAGCTGATTATGATCCCCTATGGTCGAACACCGTGACAGGTAAATTGAGTTTGATAGGTACAGTTAACGTAGACCTCGAAAGGGGTCGTTGATTTACCTTAGGATAGGTTCCATCAAAACAACTCTAATAAGGTTAGGAAAGAATTAAATCACCTTATAAATCGTCGACGTGGTGAAACCTATATCCTTAGATTCTCCTCAAATCTTGACTTTCAGCTCATTCTTCTCATTCGTTGTTCTTGACTTCTCAGGTTCTTTGCTTAAACCACAATTCGATTGACTAGATAACTTGGTATCACGATCACTCAGTAATTGACCCAATCCCTGTGGGATCGATATTTTTATTACTTGACGACAACCGTGCACTTGCGGAAAACAAGACATCACATCACTTTCTTATTAAAGGCTCGCTGCACTCTCTGCTTGTAAAATTCAGCCCGCCTCCGTGCCATCTCCCGCTTTTCCTCCACCAAATCCAATTCAATGCTTCAAATAATTTGGTTCTGATTTGGTTCGTATGTCTTTATTCGAGCGCTACTTAATAGAACTTTGACCGGAATAACAGCTTCAGTCCCGTACACTAAATTGAAGGGAGTTTCCCCTGTTGCTGTCTTGGGTGTTGTTCGGTAGGCCCACAGGACTCCTAGTAATTCTTCTACCAAGTTTCCCCTCTGAGCCCTCAATTTGGTCTTTAATCCTTGAATGAGAATTCTGTTAGTCACTTCCACTTGTCCGTTAGCCTGAGGGTGAGCTACTGAAGTGAAAGCCTGCTGGATGTTGAGACTTTGGCATCACTCTTGGATCTTTTTCCCTTGGAACTGTCGTCCATTATCACTGACTATTTTCCGAGGAATACCGTATCGACAAACAATATTTCTCCATAAGAATCAGATCACAAAGATTCTCGCATAATTTTGGCTAGGGGCTCTGCCTCCACCCATTTGGAAAAATAATCTACAGCCACCAACAAAAACTTCTTCTGTAAATGTGTCACTGGCATCGGACCCACTATATTCATTCCCCATTGATCAAAAGGACATGAAGAAACCACGACTTTCATTAACTCACCATTGCTCGAACGTTGCTATACTTCGACAGCGGTGCTGCACTATCTACGAGCAAAGATCTTGCTGGAGAGTAGGCAAAAAATATCCTGCTAATAAGGCCTTCCTTGCTAAATCTCTTCCTCCTAAATGATTGCTGCAGCAACCTTCGTGAATCTCTCGGAGTACCCATTCCGCATCCTCACTTCCCAAGCATTTCAATAAGGGTCGTCCGAAAGAAGTCTTGTATAAGTCTCCATTTAGAAGGGTAAACCGTTTCGCTCGGCTCATTAAAATGGATGCCGCTGCTTTTTCTTCAGGGACCTTCCCGTGCTGCAAATAAGCTATGATGTCAGTCCTCCAATCGGGAATTAGGCTTGATTTGAGTGCATCTTCCTCCACGTTGCATATTGCTAAGGAAGTAGGGATTTTCGCATGGATCGTTTCCAGGGACTTCACTCCTTCCATAGCACTAGCCATCCGAGCCAATTCATCTGCCTTCCCGTTATTCTCCCGCGGGATTTGCTTTAAGAGGACTTGACTTAATTGAGTTTTTTCTTTTTCAAAAGCTTTCAAGTACCTATGCAGCCTTTCCTCCCGAACCGCGAAAGAACCTTGAAGTTGTGATATTACCAACTGGGAATCCAAATGGATTATAATCGAAGAAGCCCCTACCGCTATAGTCTTTGCAATCCCGCTAGAATGGCTTCATATTCTCTAACTCCGTATAACGAAATTCAGCCCCCTTCAGAATGTGGCTGGTATAATAAATAGGCTGCTGGTGAGAGCCTTCTTGTTTCAATAAAACCGAACTAATAGCTCCCTCCGAGACGGCCAAATACATCCATAATGGTTCTCCAGTTATTGGTTTGGCTAGCAGTGGGAGTCCAGCCAAATATTTCTTCAACTCCTGGAAAGCCTGTTCGCATTGATCATCCCACTGAAATTTAGTAGCTTTACGCAAGATCTTGAAGAAAGGCAACCCTTTGTCCGCCGATCTGGCTATGAATCGGGATAAAGAAACAATCTTGCCTACCAACTTTTGGGTTTCTCGCAAATTAGCGGGTGATTTCATGTTGCATAATGCCTGCACCTTCTCAGGGTTGGCTTGCAACCCCTTCTCAGTCACTATGTACCCCAAGAACTTGCCACTTTTTACCCCGAACAGACATTTGTTAGGGTTTAGCTTCATATTAAACCGTCTCAATGTAGCGAAGGTTTCATTTAAGTCCTTGACTAGATCCCGAGCGGTCTTCGATTTGACTAATATATCGTCCACATAGACTTCCACATTTTTCCCTTTTTGCTCCGCAAAGATCTTGTCCATGAGGCGCTGATAGGTTGCCCCTGCGTTCTTTAATCCGAACGGCATTACCACATAAGCGTATAACCCTCTTGCAGTCACAAAGCTAACCCTCTTTTGATCTTCTTTGGCCAAAGGTATTTGATGATATCCTTGATATGCATCCATTAGGGACACCACTTCATATCCCACAGTAGAATCTACCAATTGATCAATACGAGGCAAGGGGTAGCAGTCTTTAGGGCACGCTTTATTTAAATCACGAAAATCGATACACATCCTCCACTGCCCCGAGGGCTTGGGGACCAAGACTACATTGGAAACCCACTCGGAAAATTGGATTTCCTTTACATGACCCGCTTTTAGCAGTTTTTCCACTTCTTCGGCTATGACCTTGTCCTTTTCCGGTCCAAAATATCGCCTCTTCTGTTGGACAGGTCGGGCTCCTTTAGTGATATTGAGATGGTGTTCAGCCACTCGAGGGTTGATCCCCGTGAGATCATGCACATCTCTCGCAAAGATGTCTTCATTCTCCTTCAGGCAAGCCACCATCTCTTCTTTGGTTTCCAGCTGTTGTGCTATCTGTGTGGCCTTCCCTGGGGCGATTTCCACCAGTTCTCCTTCCTCTACTTTGCCAGCCTTGGGTGGGGATTCCTCCAGGACGCAGACATCCGAAATGATGATAGCTTTGCCTTTGAGGTCATCGGTTCGGACTTTCTTTTGATCATCCCGAACCATTTGTACGTAGCAGCTCCTGGAAGCCTTTTGCTCTCCACGAACTTCTCCCACCAATTGTCCCACTGGAAATTTCAACTTTTGGTGATACGGGGAAGCTACCGCCTGAAAAAGGGTAAGGAAAGGGCACCCAAGAATAGCATTATAAGTGGACGGAGCGTCCACAATAAGGAAAGGGATTATACTGGTTTTTTGGCTGGGCTTTACACCCAGAGTCAGGGGCAGTGAAATCTGCCCTGTAGGGTGGACCACATGCCCCGCGAATCCAAAGAGGGGGGTGGCCACATCTTCTAGCTGGGCATTTCCCAACTGCATCTGTCCGAAAGCTTCCTGGAAAAGGATATTGACGGAGCTTCCCGAATCGACCAACACCCTGGCCACTTCATAATTGGCCAAGGATATACGAATAACCAAGGCGTCCGTGTGGGGCAACATGACACCTTGTAGATCTTCTGGCCCGAATGAAACGGGCGGTGCAACTTGAATAGTTTGGTCGGTGACGATGGCCAAACTCTCCATGAGACGGGCGTATGACTTCCGCGCTCGGTTAGAGTCCCCGTCGGTAGGTCTTCCAGCTATAACATGAATAACTCCCCGTGCGGGAGCGTTATCTAGATTGGATGAAAGGCCCTCACCTGATGGTCCTCCTTGAGTGACAACCTCCTGAGACGGCGTTTGAGGGAAAGTGACTTGAGGTTGTTGATTATATGACCCTGGACGGGTTACATTGGGTCGGGGGCCTCGCCGTGCCGGTCCTCCTGCCTGGAACCGTACTTGCGGATATGCGGTGTGGAGGCGATCCAATTCCTCTTGTAACTTGAAACATCGGCCACTAGTGTGGCCATATTTCGTATGATATTGGCAGTAGAATGGGGCGGGGGGAGTTACGTGGGATCCCCCTGTATCCTAAAGGTTGTTGCAGCAGACCCTGTTGTTCATAGAATTCTATTTCCCGTTCCTTCCAAGTCCTCACGGGAGGAAACGCTTCAGCGGCCATGATTTGTAATGGCGGTAAGGGGCGAACACCCTGCAACATTGGACCAGGCCTCGAAGCCTCCTGTCGAAAAGGTCGCACATACTCCCGCCGAGGGGGCGCTTAAGGAGCAATGGGACGAGCTCTTTCAGTTGGGACTACTGTGGCAGCCCATTCAGTTCTCCGCACCTTTAATCCTTCTTCTTCGCGGATAAATTATTCCGCCCGGCTTAGTAGCTCCTCATAACTGTCCGCAGGTTGTCTTAACAAGGAACTGAGGAAAGGGCCCTCCTTCAGCCCGTGCTGAATAGCACCTCTGAAAGATTCGGATCTGGCCGAGGGGATTCCCCTAGCTACAGAAGTGAATCGGTGGAGATACCCTCTAAAGGATTCTGAGGGCCCTTGGGTGATATGCATTAACATAGAGGCGTCATGTTTATACGCCTTGCAGCTGACAAACTCCCGACTGAACATTCCCCGGAAATCAACGAAACAAGTGATGGATCCTGGGGGCAGAGTATTAAACCACTTTTGTGCCGAGCCGGTTAAGGTGGTCCGGAAAACTCGGCATTTGAGAGCATCGGTATAACAGTGGAGCGAGGCCGCTCCGTCAAATTGAGATATGTTCTCTTCGGGATCCGTCGAACCATCATACTTATTGATCTGAGGATTCCGAAAGTAGGACGGAGGGACTTTAGAGAGAATGTCCATTGTAAAGGGACTGGGCGCGTATACTTCCGGAGGTGTGGTTGATTGACTTTCGCCCTGTTCTTCCCTGCGCATTTGGGTGAAGGGCATAGTGTTTTGAGGTGTTCTTCCCCCAAGTCCTCCTCCAGGCAATATTTCCACATTGACGGCTGTACGAGATGGGGGAGGCATTTCTGGGGGTGGGCCTCGGGAAGAAGGTTCACCGGAATGCGGATGCAGATATCCGGTCCTTCTCCTTTCCCTAGCGAGGGCTTCTGTAATAGCGTCATCCATCAGGGCATTCAGCTGTGATGGTAGAAGGATGATGGGGCGCTCCTCCGCTGCAGAGGTAGCAGGTTGTTGTACCTCTTCAGGTTGCATCTCGACGTCCAGCTCAATGTTTCCCACAGACGACGTCAACTGATGCGACGAGGAAAATCTTTTCACTCCTTTTCAATGCAATGAAGCACTGAGGGAGATCTCAAAGGATTCTCACATGCCGCAATCAGTAGAGAATAAGAAGATGAAGTAGATGAAACGCAAAAACCGGTATCAGCAATCGAAACTCAGACACAAGATGTAACTGTTAGTGAAAGCCCTAGAGCCAATCATGTGATGATTGTTGTATGGACTTTATTGTATCATATTCCTATTTATAAAGGCATGGTTATTATATTTACTTGTATTGGTGCCAAATAACTAAATATAATAATGTCCTTGAGTAGTAGGTTCTTATCTATACCAATCGATTGGTTGAATCGATAATGAGATGATATAGAGAACACTACTCTTAATCATTCCTAGTCGAGTATTAACATTCAGGGACAATGTTAATGCGTAGAGACTAGCATGTAGGTCAACAAGATGACTTGATCTCACAAGTCATGGATATGAGATATCAAGTTGACACATGGGTATGCATTGGAGAATGTATACTGAATGACCCGCCATGAGAAAGTATCGTGGATCGTTATATGAGTGTCATATACTTTCTCATGTGGCTATTAGTATGACTATTAGTCCTTAGACCTGAAGTCACCATGGTTCCCTACATAAGGAGTTGCATACTTTGGCTTCGTCAAACGTCACCCGTAAATGGGTGGACTATAAAGGCGATAATTGGGTATGTAACAAATTATGCGGAGGGATGTGAGTGATGTAGATGGGATCTATCCCTCCTATATGACGGGAGTGACATCGATATTCTTGATAGAGTGAGACCACGAAGTGCATGACCATGCCCAAATGAGTCAATATGAGATATTGAGCTCATTTGATTAGAGTTGAGTCTACTTGGAGTTCAAGATTTAGATTGTACCGAGGATGACACGGTCTATGCCTCGATTGGTCAATCTAGATGTCAAGGATAGAGGGACATTGTCACATATTGTGAGAGTCACAATTAGTAGTCACAAAGGTGATGTTGGAGCTCAACATTCTTGTAACTTGGGTAGCAATGATGTGTTGCTAGATACCGCTCATTGCTTATTTTCCTAAATCGGTTTAGGGACATTGCCAACGTTACAAGAACCTATAGGGTCACACACATAAGAGCAATTAGATGGAGATTAGGTTCATATGATGAACCATGAGGATTAGGTTCATGGGATGAACCAAATTGGATTAAGAGTAATCCAAATTAGACTAATTGAGTTAGACTCAAGTTGATTCAAGTGTTGAATGAGTCTAATTTAGATTTGATTCATCAAATCAATTTAAATTAAATGAATAGAGATTCATTAAATTAAATTGACTTGAGTCAAGTGGTTAGATTTGATCAATCATGGGAGATTAGAGGTCAAGTTTGACTTGACTTGAGAGGGAAGATGAAAGGTCAAGTTTGACTTGACCAAATGTCATGTCATGATGATGACTTGGCATGGCCGGCCAATGATGATGCTCCACATCATCATTGACTTTGTCAATTAGTGCCACATCATGAGGGAGACCAAGGGTCATGGGAGTTACATGCATGCATGTAACCCCCTTCCTTGAAGTGGCCGGCCACTTTAGGGGTTTCAAAGTGGGAATTCATTTTGTGAGTTACTCATTCCAACTTCATCTTCTTCCTTGGAATTTTTCTCTCAAGCTCTCTACCTCTCCCAACCTCATCTTGCCGAGATCTTCTAGGAGTGCTAGTACACTCAAGTTTGTCTCTTTCTCCACCTATTGCTTGTGTGGATACCATAGAGGAGTGTGCACTTGACACTCTCGAGTTCCGGCGAACTTTTGGACTAGCGGGATAAGCGAAGGGCATCGCTACGAGGGTAATGTTCTAACCTCTTAGATCTAAGGTAGATCTAGGGTTTTTGTAAGCACATACATGTTTTTATATTTTTTATACTTCGCACGGATCCGTGGCCGGGGCTTCCGAGGTTTCCGCAACGCAAAAAGCGGTTTTTGCGGCTCGGAAAATCCCAACAGTAACGTGGTTCGGAATAAGGATTCCTACTCCACGGAGGTGAGCTTTCTCACCGGGGGTAGTGCCTAAGCACTTTCACTATGAAGTTCCTCCTTTACGGAAAAGAAGTTTCCGGAGGTGGAGGAGAAGAACCTCTTACAATGATATCATCAGACGAGAAAAAATACAAGAGATATAACAACAACAGATCACTGCCCTTCCTCTCCGGCGAGGTGGTTGTCCCTCTTCTTCTCCTCTTGCGTCTTCTTCTCTCTTGCTGGATTGGAATAATTGTGGATCCCCTTCTCTCCTCCTTGCTTCCTCCCTTTTATCTTCCTCTTTTCCTCCATCGTAACGTCGTGGGCTATCTCCCTCGTACACGTGGCCACCACCTCCACCTGGAGAATAATTCTGTTACAGATATGAGGAACGAAGGCTCCTCGGAATATTGTGTGGGGGCCTCCCCAGCCGTTGCATAACGCCTCTTCCTCTACCTTTCAGGTAACTAGGTTAGACTGTCTCCTTCAATCATCCGCTTTAGGTGAAGCTAGCTTAGGTCTATGGCCCACGGGTTGTTGGAGATCGTTTGGAAGCTAGAGGGGGGGTGAATAGCGTGTTTCGTACGATGATGGAATTCTTTCGCGTTTGATCATCTACAATCTTGTTAGCACAGCGGAATTGTAATAACAAATAAATATAACAAGACACACAATCACAACACGATCATATAACGTGGTTCGGAACCGAAACGGTTCCTACTCCACGGATCGAGCTCTAACGAGCTCTAGCGATGCCAATGCAATCACTAATCAATAAACTCCTTCTCGACAACAAGTCGGAGGCGGAGAATACTCGTACAAACGTTTACAATAATAAACGAAAGAAATATAAGCAAATAGAAAGGAAATGTAAAGAACACTTTACAAAACTAGGGTTTGAGCGCTTTGCTTGTTGGTTGCTTGGATGAGGTTGAAGGGCCCTGAAATGCACCTGCAAATCGCCTTCAAATCGCCTCAAGAAAGTTCCCCAAGAACTGATTATGAAATCCTCCACGAGCTCCTCTTTTGACCTGCATCGGGCTGGATTTCCGCCTATCAGTCGACTGTCATAAATCCCCAGTCGACTGATGTCACTGTTGTCGTGAGACAACGACTCGATCCACGCCAAAAACTAAGCGGATCTCTTGGCGATCGATCGCCAACATTGGCGAGCTTGATCGCCAGTAGCGTAATCGGCCTATCGGCTCACGAGCATTCTGTGCTCGCGGTGAACTAGCGATCGGTCATTGCCGATCATACGACGATCGGCCGATCACTGATAAGCGATCATTGCGCGTTTTAACCCAAGTATGGTGCCCCCATACTTGCTAGACCACCTTTAGCCTAGACCTAAGCCTTCTAGCCACCTCCATCAGTCTCACGCCTCTCGGATCCTTCCAAGTCATCCATGACTTGTTCATCCATTGCGCTAGCCTCCAAGTGTTTCCCTCGGCTATGTCATGCTAACGGTGTCTACACCGCCAAGGCACATTGGACTTACGTCGCCAAGACTCCGCTTGGACTTTACGCTGTCAACCATTGGACTTATGCTGCCAAGACTTCACCCTTGGACTTTACACCGTCAATATCAATCCCTTGGACTTCTCAAATGCCAAGACTCAAGCTTGGACTTTCCCTTGCCAACCCATGTTGGACTTTCCATGCCAAGACCCATGCTTGGACTTTTCCTTGCCAACCCATGTTGGACTTTTCCTTGCCAAGACCCATGCTTGGACTTTCCCTTGCCAACACATGTTGGACTTTTCCTTGCCAAGACCCATGCTTGGACTTTCCCTTGCCAACCACATGGTCAACCCTAGTCAACCATTAAAGTCTCCCTCGAGTCAAAACCGAGTCCAGTCAATTATAACCTGGGTCGATTGTATAAACAATCTCCCCAACATATTAACCGACATCAATGTCAAAACATCAATGCCAGACCACTTTGTCAAACATCAAAACATCACTCGAGTCAAACTCGAGTCTAGTCAATCGTGACCTGGGCTGATTGCACCAACAATCTCTCCCTTTTTGATGTTTGACAAAACAAACCTTGAGTTAGGCCCCTAACTCAAATTCCCTTACCAATTTCCCAAATTGGTAATTTTACCTCTCCCCCTTTTTGACATACATCAAAAAGGTTATCTCTCCAAGGAGGTCAATGTCTCATGTCCAAATGAGATCTTACAATCTCCCCCTTGGTCTAAAAATCCCTAGGATGCCTACCATCTTCCTAGTGATAAGTCCCATATCACTTAAGAGAGGCAATACTATTCACCCTCCCAATTTCCAAATTGGGTATCAAAAACCCATCAATTTTCCCAATTGATGATACTCTCCCAATAACTTCTCCTCTTCAAGGAGAAAAACACATCCATCATCCCAAGATGGATACCTCCCCCTAAAGGCTTGCTCCCCCTTGATCATTGCACCAACAATGTCCTTGGGAAGTCCCTAAGCCAATAGGAACTCTAAACTATCAAAATTAAGGTTCTAAGTTCAAACTTGAACTTTCCACACCCTAAATTTAATACTTTGACCTAAGACCTCTCCTAATTCATATCCAATAGATTTTCACCCTTCATAATGCTTTCCAAAGCATATCCTAGGGTTAGGAGTAGTTAGGGACCTTTACCATAGCTGAACACGGGCTAAAACAACCTTGTTTTTCCCGAAATCAGCGATCGACTCGACAAGAATTAGTCAATCGCTTCATCACGATGCCACAAGTGGTCATTGATAATCAAATTCTCGAATTTTAGCTATCAGAATCGAATTTTAAAAAGTCATAAGTAATTCTACGTATTTTGAAAAATCACGAAATTTGATACGTATATTACTTATAGCCAATAAAATGGGTGAAAACTATTTGAAAATTAGTTTACCCATGAAATATCGAAATTGATACAAAATCCAAAAGTGAAGAAAAACTTCAATGTTCTAGCTCACTTTGTATCAATCTCATCAATGGTGATTGCTATAAAAAAAATAGATTTCACCAAGGTTTTCTAAAGTGATTTTAAAATGTTTTTGAAAACCTATATTGGATTATATTCCTTGGGCTCTATGCACATGACTTGTACACAAGCTTTCCCAATGATCCACATGTTGGGTTAATATGAATTTGAGTTCAACTAGATGTAAAAACTATGCACTTTGAACTGAACTCATATCCTAACATCTCACATGTATCTAGAGTGTATAAATACACATACATGTCCATTGGATGTGAGATGTGGATTTTGGTTCATTTAATCTAGGGTTTCATGCATTTTCTAAGGCAACTCTACTTGATTCCCTTATAAATGGGACTCCAAGTCATGTCATTGTCCTTAACTCAATTTTCAATCAATTTAATGCATGAAATGGTTATGGCATAAGAAATGATATAAATAAGCATATGCTCATAATCATGATGTCATGGCATAAGATGAAATCTAAAAACACATGACATTTGAAACCTTAATCCTAAACATGAACATGACATATAAAATGATTAAAATAAACATGATGTCATGGCATGTTATATGGAAAACAAAGCATGACATATAAAATATATAGGTATAGTAATACCTAAACTTTAATATTAATTATCATTTGATATAATTAGATATATTTTGCCATATTATCATTAATCTCCCTAGTGTGCCAAAAACCCAAAATGACACATTAACCTCTAAATCTAAATTGTGCCAATTTAATTGATTCTTCTTAATTTCAAAAAAGTGCATTGGCACATCCTAAACTCTTTTAGGATATTGATTCAAATCTATTTCCCAAGTAACCATAACCTTGAAAATATCCTAAAGTGCCACCTTTACCATGGTTGAGTTAACTACTCATCCAATCAAGATTGGCACACCCTAAACCCATCTAGCGTGAATCAATCACGCTCTTAGGAACCCAAAACCGATTTGAGCTCCTAGAGTTAATTAGATATTCCTTAGGGATAACCTCCCTAGATACCTTCCTAATGACTCTCCTAGGCTTGTTAGCCTTGGTCATTGTGGTCTTACCTAGGTTGACTCTAGGGGTAACTCCCCTTGCAACCTTCTTAGTGGCCACCCTAGGTTTCCTAGAAACCCTAGCCACTAGGCACAACCTTTGGTCAACCCTAGGGATGACTTCCCTATTGACCTTGGTTTTCTTAGGTTTAGTTCCATAATCAAATGGAACATTGTGATAGGTTTCCTTGTGTTTAGGTTTGCCCTTGGATGACTTTTGATCCTTAGGTCTTAAGTGTTGACTTTGAGTTTTTGACCTAAGAGTTTGATCATTTGACCCTTTAACTTGATTTTGCATAATATTTAGGGTCTTTTCAAGTTTTTCAAGCCTTGACCTCAAGGCTTGGTTTTCAATCTCTAATTGCCCAATTTTAGAGTCTTGATTTAAATCATGGGCATAGGACTTCCTAGGCATATGCCTAGTCCATTTTGGATTAAAACCTAGGTGCTCTTGCACCTTTCTAATGGTCTCCTTTGGTAACATTTTTCTAGAATTATTTGACCTAGGTTTGTTCTTAGATAAATTGTTTTTAGGGACATTAGTCCCAAATTTCTCCTTACTCCTAAGGTTGACCTTCTTAGCTCCTAAGCAATATTCTCTATTTCTAGCATGCTCTTTTTGATAAATAGCAAGATTGCTAAAATTATTTCTAGCATGCTTTTGACTATAGGAATTAGAAAGAACATTATTAAAATATACCTTAGGGTTAGTCTTAGCTCCCCCTATTTGTGTAGCTCCCTCTTGAGTCTTCTTCCTCCCCCTAGGACATTGATTCCTATAATGTCCTTTTGAATTGCACTTGAAGCATATAACATGCTCCTTGCTCTTTTGACTTGGGGAACCGGCATCCTTCGAATTTTGTTGACTTTTGGACGCCGGAGGAGCTTTCTTAATCCTTTTAGGACACTTACTCTTGTAGTGTCCTTGCTCCCTACACTCAAAACATATTATATGCATTTTATTATTACTTGATATGTTTGAGTTACCTAGTTCAGTGGTAGGTGCCGGAGTGAATTCTTCATTCCTCCCGGAGGTTGAGACTTCTTCTTGAATTGTTTCCAGCTCCGGTGTGGATGGTCTCTCCCCCTCAATCCTAGAGGTGGATGCCTCCTCCACTTCTTCCACCGCTTCTACCTCTTCAGATTCGGATATTGATTCCCTATCAGCCTCCGAATCCTCTAGCTCTTTGGATGTTTCTCCTTGAGCTTGAGAGGGTGATGGTCCTTCTTCTTGGACCGATGATAGACTTTCATGGAGCTTGGCCAAATCGCTTCATAGCTCCTTGGCATCCACATAGTCACCTAGGCTACACAAGAGGTCATTAGGAATTAAATCAAAAATGAATTTGATTACCTTCTTGTTTTTATCGAAATGTTGGAGTTGCTCCTCACTCCACTTCTTCTTCTTGAGAAACCCTCCCTTTGGTCCCTTAGGACATTCAAATCCTTCCATCAATGCGGACCACTCCTCAAGGTCTCTCATCATCAAAAAATCTTCAATTCTCGCCTTCCAAGAATTGAAACCTTCTCATCCATAGAAGGCATACGGAATTGGGGTGTTGATATCCCATCCCAATTATCCTTGGATTTCCATCTTTCACCCTCTAGCTTGCTCCCTTCGTTGTTAGACTTAGAAGAGCAACCTGACTCTGATACCACTTGTTGGAGATCGTTTGGAAGCTAGAGGGGGGGGGGGTGAATAGCGTGTTTCGTACGATGATGGAATTCTTTCGCGTTTGATCGTCTACAATCTTGTTAGCACAGCGGAATTGTAATAACAAATAAATATAACAAGACACACAATCACAACACGATCATATAACGTGGTTCGGAACCGAAACGGTTCCTACTCCACGGATCGAGCTCTAACGAGCTCTAGCGACGCCAATGCAATCACTAATCAATAATCAATAAACTCCTTCTCGACAACAAGTCGGAGGCGGAAAAATCTCGTACAAACGTTTACAATAATAAACGAAAGAAATACAAGCAAATAGAAAGGAAATGTAAAGAACACTTTACAAAACTAGGGTTTGAGCGCTTTGCTTGTTGGTTGCTTGGATGAGGTTGAAGGGCCCTGAAATGCACCTGCAAATCACCTTCAAATCGCCTCAAGAAAGCTCCCCAAGAACTGATTATGAAATCCTCCACGAGCTCCTCTTTTGACCTGCATCGGGCTGGATTTCCGCCTATCAGTCGACTGCCATAAGTCCCCAGTCGACTGATGCCACTGTTGTCGTGAGACAACGGCTCGATCCACGCTGGAAAAACTCCAACGGATCTCTTGGCGATCATCGCCAACATTGGCGATCGACAACAGCGTAGTCGACGCCTACGGCATGGGGCATTCTGTGCTCGCTGAACTAGCAATCGATCAACGACACTAGTCAATCGCATAATGAGTAGTCGATCGCGAGCGGCCTCAAAACCGTTAGTCGAACTCGTCGACTCACTTCACGGCAATGAACCGCCATAATGCTCCGATCGCCAACCTCAAACATGAGGTTTTAACCCAAGTATGGTGCCCCCATACTTGCTAGACCACCCTTAGCCTATACCTAAGCCTTCTAGCCACCTCCATCAGCCTCACGCCTCTCGGATCCCTCCAAGTCATCCATGACTTGTTCATCCATCGCGCTAGCCTCCAAGTGCTTCCCTCGGCTATGTCATGCTAACGGTGTCTACACCGCCAAGGCACATTGGACTTACGCCGCCAAGACTCCGCTTGGACTTTACACCGCCAACCATTGGACTTATGCTGCCAAGACTTCACCCTTGGACTTTACGCCGCCAATATCAATCCCTTGGACTTCTCAAATGCCAAGACTCAAGCTTGGACTTTCCCTTGCCAACCCATATTGGACTTTCCATGCCAAGACCCATGCTTGGACTTTTCCTTCCTTGCCAAGACCCATGCTTGGACTTTCCCTTGCCAACCCATGTTGGACTTTTCCTTGCCAAGACCCATGCTTGGACTTTCCCTTGCCAACCACATGGTCAACCCTAGTCAACCATTAAAGTCTCCCTCGAGTCAAAACCGAGTCCAGTCAATTATAACCTGGGTCGATTGTATAAACAATCTCCCCAACATATTAACCGACATCAATGTCAAAACATCAATGTCATACCACTTTGTCAAATCCCTTTGTCAAACATCAAAACATCACTCGAGTCAAACTCGAGTCTGGTCAATCGTGACCTGGGCCGATTGCACCAACACGGGTGACCTAGCCTTAAGGCTCCTCATCAACCCGAACCAATTCCTCTCTTTCCCGTGCCAAATTTCCTTCGGATCGATCAGGTTGAATCGACCCCTTATCCATCCCATCTGTTTCTGGAATTACCTAGCCGAACCAATTCCTGTTCCGCCCTTAGCGAAGTGCCTTCCGTCTCTTCTTTGCCGTGCCTAATTGCTTCTGCTAACTTTCCCGTGCCAATTGCTTCTACTAACTCTCCCGTGCCAATTGCTTCTGCTATTCGCGTTCAAACCATTCTTCCTTTTTTCCCTTCGCCGAGCCAAATATTTCGGATCGGATCATGGGTTACATGCTAACCCTTTTATCTAGAGTAATATAGAAAAGGTACCAGTAGTATCATCTGCAAATTAAAGATCATCTCCCAGAATTAAACTATTGATTTCGGTACGCTTCCGCAACTTAGATTATTATCATATTTGTTATTTCTTAAGAGTAGATTAGAGATTGAGATTTTGAATTGGAATTTTACCAATACCATCATTTCTTGCTTGAAATTTAGTTCCACCCTATGAAAAACTTATTGTGCAAGAAGGTTGGAATTGTCAATTTAGCGGCTCCTTCGTCTCGGCTCTTTAGGATTCGAAAGGAAGTAAATCACGGGAGAATATACCTTAGACACGATTGGTAAGACAGTGAGTGACCATCTGAGTCTAGAGCAGGATTTTAGACTGCTTTTGGAATCGATCATTGTCCATTGTGCAAGTTCCTCCACTGGCTTATCAACATGACACACCCGCGAGGGCAAAACCTTATGTAACTACTTATAGAGGAGTGATAGTTTGTGTAACGTGTTCTTGTTCATCCATGTGCAACTTGTCCTTCATCGTCCAATCTGGGAATGCATAGTATCATCCGCTCGCATGCGATGCCAAATTTTATCATCGTCGACTGTCATTCACGCTATAGCCCATCGCTTGAACCCCAGGGGCGCCTGTGTCGTCCGATCACAGTCGGATTCGGATTAGAATTCGATCATCAACAGGCGCGATCGAGTTAGATTCCGATCATGATCCAGTCAGAATCCGACCACATTCTGACCAGAATTCAATCGCAATCCGATCGATCGGAATTGAATTTTGGCTCGATCACGATCGGAATCTGGCTTGATCGTTGCCGAAATTCGATCGGATCATAGTCGAAATCTAACCCAATCGCGATCGGAATCCGACCTCGATTCGGCCGAAGCCAATCACGTCCCGCTCGAGATCCACCAGACGCGATGCCAAGCAATGACAATATCAATTGTTACTATGCATTTCTCATTTTTATATACCGATGAGATTAATCACACATGATATCATCTCTAACTACTTATAATATACAACTTTGGCTTCGTTCTTCAAAAGAGATACTTGACTACAAACAATATAAAATTTCAATTTCACACTCGTGTGTTTGGTTCGGTGTTGTCATTGATAATCTTGCTTATCCATCTAAGATTATCAACAAAATTTTTATTTGGTTCGGGATTTGAGCGATTACTGAGTCATGATGAATATTTGACACATCATACTACATTAGCAAAAGGGTTATGGATGGGGAATTGGAAAACATATGAGAAACTTGATTTTTCTTGATTATGGAATTATGATTTTTTTTCCCCAAAATTATCTTTTGAGACAAAATACTATTAATTTATTAAACAACAATCCAATCATATATAAATTATTAATATAATTGAAACTCTAATTGATAGGTCGATGTTATCTGTTGTCGTCATCGTCAACGTCGATCGCGGTCACCGCCATTGGTTGGTCATGGTTGTCGCTGTTGTCGGTTGTTTGCCACAACCATCGTTGGTTGACCGCCATTGCCATTGTCGACCGGTCGCCCGTCGTCGATGTCAATTGTTTGTCGTCATCGCTAATTATCAATCACCGTCGCCAGTTGTCAATCGCGACCGCCACCATCAATTGTTGGCGCAGTTGTCGTATTTATCGGTGGACGCTCATTGTCATCTCATCAGACGACGATGACGATTGTCTCGATCGACATGATCATAAACAAATATATTTCAAAGTAAATGAAATCTTATAATTAAATCAAAGATAATATAATAAAATATTAAATTATATTATATTTTAAAACCTACAAATAAATAAATTTTTATTATATTATTTAGAATTGAACCAAGCAACATAAATTATGATTCATTTTCTATAACTTTAATTATATGATTATTCAATAATCACATAATCAAAATTATACATGATACTTTGAACCAAATATATATTAAAAAATTATACGATACTCCTTTCAAAATTGATTGAGCCCAACATGTATGTTAGCAGCCCATTCCACGTATTGGGCAGCTTAGCCAGATGCCACTCTTTTACCCCCAAGAATAACAACACTAATATCTTGCAATCTTAGACAGCATTTGTTTTCTCATTTTCTATTTTTATTTTTTTTTTAAAATGAGAAATTTTATTTGGTTCATAATTTTCATATTTATTTATTAGAAAATGAAATATCATTTGATTGAAAAATAAAAAAAATACCTAAAAATTATTTTCTAAAAAACGAAAAACACGATGGAAATGAAAACGCCCCCTCATCATTTTACCTTTTCAATCTCTGTCAGTGTAATCTGACTGGGAACGCAACTTTTGTGTGTATTTATTTAGGGAAACAACACCAGAGTTTACTGTTTTTTTTTCCCTTGAAAAAATAACGATCTCAAAAAAAAAACAAAACAAAAGAAATTCCCATCATTTTTTTTTAAGCTTCTGCGTAGTAAAATTTTTGTTTCTTTTCTACAGTTTCCACTAAACTTTTTGAATTGAGTTAATTTAGTTCTATGTTAATTTTTAATGCTATTATTTTACTTTGTTACTGGCTACAATAAAAGTATAAATAAACGATCAAAAGGGACACCATTGATTCTTGTTTGCTACTGCCACAAGTTCACTTGCCTGAGGTATGGTGGTGAATCCAGCGCATCCAAAAGGAGTTCTTCTTGCGTTGGATGTTCCAAAGTGCACGACATAAGAGATCAGTTGAATTCCAAGCTTGCGGGTCCCTAACTCCATATCCATCTTCTTTCTTTGTTAGATATATATTTGGTTGCCCAAGAAATTGATGGGTGTTTTTGTCGACCAAACAAAGGATTAATAAATTCCATACAGCTTATCAATGACGCCACTGGTAATAGACAGAATTGATAATCAAAAGCATTCGACCCCCTTGAAAAACATATGTTTGACTAACTCCATCTTGCCCGCGTAAGACAATGTATGCTTAGGCCAACTCCATAGTTTGTGATGCATGCGAAGTCTCACCGTGGCTAATGAAATGCCAAGGTATCTATACATAAATGAACCTTCCTGAAACCCAATAATTAATCTACAAACGATCCTCACGGGGGTCTAGACATCAACACCAGCCATATACATATACATATACATGTTGGATTTGCTCGCAACTCCACTTTATCGCCGAACTCCCTTAATTAGTAGCCCGCTAGTACATTGATGGTGGATGTGTCTGATCTTGTGAACATCAATAGATCATTAGCACATGATAAGTGTGTGATTTGAGTGGCCTCACGTATAGGATGAAAATAAAATTTTGGTTGCATTGAGACTTCCTTCAATATAACGAAGGTGAGAAAATCATAAGATATAAGTCAAAGAGTAAGGGAGAAAGGGGGTCACTTTGATGTAGCCCATGCCATCCACTGAAGAAATCGTACAGGCCTCGTTGAGACTAATCGAGTATGATACAGTGGAGATACATTTAGAAATCCAATCGTAAAATTATTGAAGAAAATCATAACCAACAAGAATTACCCGTAGAAAACTCTCATCAACCATATCAAAAGCTCTCCGTATGTCAATTTGATCACATAGCGAGGTCGTTCAAAACTGCTACTAATTAGCAAGTCAGAATCTTGGCAATCACTGTATGGAACACTGTGCGACAAGAAATTGATCGATAATCAATCACTTGTGGAGCATGATCTCATTTGGGAATGCAAATAGCATATGATTCCATTGCCTGAGTATCGCGTAGTCGCCCAATTTGAAAGAATTCCTGGACTGTGCTTTGAAAATCTGCTCTGATTGTATCCCAAGTCGAGGTATAAAACTTGATGCTATCGTCGTCTAGGGTCTATGCCTTTATCACTATCAATATCGAACAATACACTCGTACCTCCTCCGTGGTAACAGGCCTGATCAGTACTTGCCTCAGCATTTCAGTGAGCCGCTAGCCAGGAAGCTGGGCGCTGTCAAATGGCTGGCACCGCTCCATCCTGCCAAGCAAATTCTGAAAGTAGCCTACGAACTTGATAGCAACTTCGGTCAGACTCGTCATTTGCACTCCCAGCTGCTTAGCGATCACCACAATGAAACATGCGAAGGAATTTCTCGGTAACAATAAAATAAAGTGTGATATTTGTGATTAAAAGAAATTAGATACTTACTCAAATTTAGATGCTTACTTAAGTCAAAGTCCTTAAAAGGCAAAACTGAAATTGAAAATCAACTAGGTAAAAGATCAAATTAATATATCAGATTCGACTATGGAAGTGAATATTACTATCGTTACGATGAATCTAATGAATAACATACATGACTATTTATAATTTACCTTGCTAAGTGCAAGATGTTGATTTAGTACACTAATCCTTGTACTTTTCATTAGAATGATATAGCTCAACGGAAGAATCAGATTCTAAAGGACATGATAAAAAGTATGTCATTCACTTTTTTTACCGGAGTCCTTGTGAGATATGTACTCAAGACTGTAATATATTACTCAATATAATACCCAATAAAGCAATGAGTAAAATTCCATATGAGCTATGAATGAGTAAAAAAATTAATATTAGATATTTCTACATCTAGAGTTGTCTAGTTGAGACTAAGTTATATAAGACTAATGAAAAGAAACTAAACTCAATGATCATCAATTATCCTCATAGCAATCAAGGGGGTTTAAATTTTATGACCCCTAAGAAAGATTCTTTTTTAAGACAAATAATGTCAAGTTTATTAAGAATAGTAGGAGCACTAAACTTAGGAACATACCTTTTAAGAAGAATAACGTTGATCATCCTACTCATGTTACTGCTTGTGCAATCAATAGACAATAGTGGTATGATTCTCATATCCTATATTATTAGAGTTGCACATCCAATCAAAGTAGTGTGTCCGATGTGTTTGTATCCTCTCCAAAGTAAATTCAAGAATAAAGTGCTTAAAATGTGGGACTCCCTCTTATGATTAAGCAAGTTCCTTAAACATCTTAGGCGCAAGCATTGCTAAAGCGATCCACTAGGGAAAGGAGACCCATGATTTTTTATGATTATATTTATTTCTAAGAGTATGATTTTAACATAGGATTAAAAAGTAATCATATCCGTTTCTAATAAGTGAAACAGTTTTCTAACCTTAAAAGATGGATTGAAGCAATGAAGGAAGAGTTAAAGTCTATGGTAGACAATGATATATAGGAACTTATCGAATTTTTGAAGGAGCGAAATCCATCGATTGTACATGGATATTTAAAATTAAATAGGATTTACTGGATAATTTCAAAAAGCATAAGGCACGCTTTGTAGCAAAAAAAAAAATCACTCAAAAGAATGATATTGATTAAAAGGAGACTTTCTTATTTGTGTCGATAAAAAGCCCTATAAGGGTAATCATAACACTTGTAACTTATTATGATTTGAAACTATATCAAATAAATGTTAAGATTGCATTCCTTAATAGTGACATTGAGAAATATATATATATATGATACAATTAGAAATCTTTGAATTTCATGATTTAAAGTACCTAATATGAAAATTAAAGAAGTTCATTTATGATTTAAATAAGTATTCATTAGCAGTATAAGAAATTTGATCAAATGATTACTTTAATTGATTTTAAGTAGAACCAAATTAATCAATGCATATATGTCTAAGTCTAGTAGGAGCAAATTAAATTTATCATACTTGTTCTGTATGTGGGTTATATGTTGTTGGCAAATAATTGTAAACAATAACTATATGAGATCAAGTCATTTCTATCAGAAAAATTTAAAATGAAAAATCTTAGTGAAGTGTTCATTGTATTTGTCATACAGATTTATTATGATCATTCTAAGGGAATACTTAGTCTTTCACCAAAAGTTTATATTAAAAAGATGGTCATATAATATGACATGTAAAATTGTGCATTTGGAGGAGCTATCTTATGAAAAAGTGTCAAATAGATATTTATAGCGATTTTCACAATGGAACAAAATTAATAGTCTACTATGGAACATCAAATCACGAGATATACATGTAAAACTTTAGTACAATATTGAAGATCATAGATGGCTTTAACAAACCATTAAAACTTTATTTTGATAATATAGCTACAAAATTCAATTTCAAGAACAACTACAACTTGATGAAGTCAAAACACATCGATATAAAATATCTAGCGGTTAAAGAAAGAGTCCGGAGTCGTCAAATAGTAATAGAACATATTCAAACGAACTCTATGTTAGCATATTTGCTCATTAAGGGATTGTTGCACATGATGTTTCAACAGTATGTGCTAAGTATGATGATCCTTCATACATATGAAATACTCATTTAGCGAGAGTTTAAATTTGGTTTTTGATGTTCTATATTAATGAACACATATACATTTTGATTTATTATATACATTAAGTTTAAAGATATATGTATATTTTATTTTGACACTATGAATAAAGACATCATGATATACTAATACAGTTTATATATAATATTTATAAATATGATGTAGGACTCTGCTTTAAATCATAAGATTATGATCATAACTTATTGATGCAGTTTGACAAAAAGTATTTATAAATATGATTGAGATTATATTTTAGATCATAAGGAGGATCAATTCAAAATAGATATATGCAAATCATATATCTCATGCTACACATTAATATCAAATTTATATTATTGATAATATTAGTATTGTAATTATTGACGAATCTTATTACAAATTATATATATATAGTAACTATAATCTCTTTTGTCTTATACCAATAAAGTTGATGAATATTATACTAAAAAGTTAATTTACTCATAAAGATTTGATATTGTTGACGTCAACTATATTATTACGTGGTATTATATATAATCCAAGTGGGAGATTATTAGATTTTATTTCTATTTGATGGACTAACATATTAATCGATGACATAGATTTTGCCATTATTAAAGTGATCTAATCGGGTGGCTTAATCGTGAATTTGTGTTATTGGAGGTAAAATTAATGAGAGGGTGATTCATTCCAATCTTACAACTATCTCCCTTTCTCCATTATATCAAGGTTGTGAAGTCGCATCCCTCTCACATATGGAAGATCAAATTCTACAGTTGATTTCTTATAGATTTTCTTCAAGAATCAAGAATAAATACAGATTTACTATTTTATTTCATTTCTATTGTTTTTATTTGTTCTCGCATGATTGATATATAGTTATTCTATAAGATCCTATGTCAGATCGTTTGAAGGATCAATATGAATTCATATCATGAGATAGAGTGATCTACCCATCAAAACAAGCTCCAAAGCTTCTCAAGTTACATTTTTCAATGCACTTCTCATGTTCTTAACTCAATTACAACAGCGTCTTCTCCAAGAGAATGACTTCGTTGATTGTCTCAAACCTGTCACGAGCAGTTGGAAGGACAAAGAGAGACTGCATACCACGGAATTCACACACATAGCAGACATGAACATACGATTTATTTGCATCCAAAATATTGAAAAGTGACGATGTTCTACTTGCTCTTAAAGAAAACGATTCAGGTATTCATCCACAGAAATATATTTGACATCGGGGTAGAGTTCCGAGGCCTCCACGCCGAACGATGGTTCGATCTCGAAGTTGGTGTGGTCGCCCTTGATGAACACCGAGTAACAAATTGCATAAAGCAGGTTCAATATGGCGGGAGATCCTGAAAGAGAAAAAAAAATCGGTTAAATCACAAGGCAAAAAGAGGAGGGGAAAAAAAAAGAGACATTTTGTCAAGTAGAACCTTGGATCTTCTTCAGAACTTCTTCTTCAGAAATATAGACACGCTCGAAGGTCTTGCCGACTTTCCTTTCCCAAAGAGAAACGAGCTCGTTGTGCGATAGGATGTTGGCCGGTGGTCTCATAAACAGAAACTTGTTCAGTGTTTTGGGGTCGTCCACTGCTTTCACTGTGTATGTTCCAATGTCATCTTCATCGACAAACACAGCTGTCGAATTGGCAAAAAAAAAAAAAAAAAACACGATTAAATACTGAAATAATAATGATTTTAGATTTACATTAGATGAATTAGTTACCTTTGACGTTCCCATCGCCCAAAATGACGACTTTGTCAGTTGGAAGACCGGTAACTCCGACCTGCCCAAGCGTTGGGAGGAAGTACCCAGCGAAGAAATTGCTGGAGACGTAAGTGTAAGGGATCCCTGAAGCCTCTGCGGCCCTTCGGACCTGTACCTTGATATCGACGAGTGATTTTCCCGGCTCCACGATGTTCGCTCTGTCGATGCGGTGGCCGAACTCGGAAGGTAAAAACTTCTGCAAATTCAACAATTGGTTTCGAGTGCGTAAGTTGGATGGCTAGATTGGAATTTGTGGGAGGAAGAACACAGACCTTGATGTCGGCGCCGGAATCTTTGATGGCGTCGATGATCTTGTTTTGATCCTTCAACTGCGACACGCCGACGGCGGAAATAACGACGTCGACTTGCTTGATGGCGCTCACCAGGCTCCCGTGGTCGTACAGATCCCCCTGTTTTAATTTCACAAAAAGGAAGGATTCGATGGAGAAAATTGTACAAAAACATGCAGATAAATAAGCAAGCAACGAATATTGTACGTGGAGAAGGGTGACGCCGGCTGCCTGGAAGTTTTGAAGGAGTTTGGCCTTGGCAGGGGGCTGGTCGGAGCCAGCGGCGGCACGGACGAGGGCGAAGGTGGGGTGGCCTTCGCGGGCGCTGGCAAAAACGATGTGCTTGCCGATGCTTCCGGTGGCGCCGATCACTAGAATTTTGCTCTTCGATGCCATCTCTCGTTCGATCAATCTCTTATTCCTCGTTGTCCCCTAGAGCTCTCTCTTTACTGAAAAGGAATCGATGAATCTTAGAAGTGCGTTGACGCCGCCAGCAGTGACTTCAAGCCCACCGATCACCGAATGCAACGAATTCCGAGATAGATTAATTTTACCCCTTCGAGTAAAAAAGGGGCATGGTAAAAAGGGGCAAAGTCTTAATACTTTGCAATAGAAAGTTTAAGTATGGATCTTGATATGAAATGTTCAAGTATTGATCTTGATATTTAAAAAGTTTAATATGAATTGATAAGGAAAGTTCAAGTAAAATTTAAGGATGGAGTCTTGACAATATAAGTTTAATGGTTTGATGGCGTAAAGTCAAAGTATATGTCTTAACATTACAAGTCCAAATGTGTCTTGACGGTATAGACCACGTTAATTGTAAAATACGAAAAAAAAAAATTATATATATGGATTAAACCCTTTAATTAATTGGGTTTAATTAGTGGACTAATTGGGTTGATTAGCTAAATGGGGTTAATTATCTTATTAGGTTGAAATTGGGCTTGATTGAAATTGGGCTTGGGCTGATTGGGCCGAATGGGCTGAGCTGAACCCAAATCGGGTTAGGGTTGGGATTTGGTTGGGTTAACCGAATCACCCGAACCGCTTGTAAATCACCCAAATCAAATCGCGGAAACCATTTTTCTCCGCGATCGCCGTCTTCCCTTCTCCGCGATTCTCTTCCTCTCTTCACCGCGCGATGCCCGTTCTTCCGTCGCGAGCCTTCTCCCAAGCCTGAGATCGAGCGCAGCTCCTCGCCGTCGCCACACCCGAGGGGTGCCGCCGCATCGTCGGTGGCTAAGCTAGCCATCCCGCGATCCCCGATTCCTTTTGCTCCGCTCGACCGCGCAGCTTCTCGTCGCCGGCACCTCCTCATCCTCATCGCCGCCTCTCTTTCTCCCGATTCCACACCGAGCTCCAACCAACTCCTTCAATCGAGCTCTTCTCTTCTGTCAAGGGTTGCCATCGCACTGTCGCTGAAGCGACTCGTCAGTCGCCAAGTCGTCGAGCATCTGCAGCAGTCAGCCCGATGATCTACCACCGCCGACGCTCGAGCTCAGCTCGCCTCGTCGCCCCGTCGCAACATATGAACACCACAAGCTCTGTTCTGCAGCGAGGTTGGTCTCGTGGTGTTGCTCCGCTTCGCCACGCGTGCCACCGGATTTCATGCAAGTGTTTTTGAGCCGTGATTTCTCCGTGAATGGCAAACTAGGGGGAAAACGATTGTCAGTGGAGAATTGAGCTCGGTAAGTTTGGTTTGCTTTATGAATTGGCTGTAGATTATGTGTATTCGTGATGTGTCGATAGCTTCACAACAACCTCCAGCATCATCCATACAGTTTTTGCGATTCCCCTATTTTTGTGAGCTTAATCAGGTTGTGACAGTGGGATTGCTTGTTTCTAATCTCGCCAATTAACCAAGTGTCGTGGTTCATATGGTTGTGAGGATTAAAAGAATTGAGTTTCTTGTAAATCCAGTTGGTGATGGATTGGGAAGGAAGGTAATATAAGTAATGATCCGGATCTGGTATCTTAACTTGTGATTTTAGGTGATGAAGATGAGTTGTGATGTGTATTGGGCACAGTTGTGAGCTTCTATTACAACCCTGTGTAGAGTGTTGTTTAGATCTATATAGTGATCTTGTTGATTTGGGAGCGAGTTTGGTTTTGGTGTATCAAATTGGGTTAATTGGAGTTTCTATCTCGTAGACGAGGAAAGGATGTGAGTATAGGAACGATGTAGTGTTAGTTCCTATGTTTGTTGGATACTTGTACTTAACCATGATTGTTGTTATTGTGCAGGTGTGTGATACGTAGCAGGTCCGTGGCCGTGAGCATTATTCGAGCTTCATATCATGTGGGTAATATCTACCTGGTCCGGTAGTTTTGATCAATTCCAGTGCATGATCTTGGATATATATGTTTATACCTGTTTACCTTAAATCCACTCATGTTAATCATATGCTTGTACTGCCTTGACCTTTGAGATATAAACTCTGGTACTTCATTGATTATCTAGCTCGGATAGGAACTATAAACCCTATTATGTATTAGCTGATAGATGTTCAGTAAGTACATGTGGTTAGGGTTATCTTTGTGACTTCAGATTGGTTTACTGTATTACATCACTAGGGTTAGGTGATGGTTTGGATTATGGAGTCGATTGTTATATCATATCCGTATTAGTGGTGCATTTATGATGGATCTAGTTGTCTGTGCATAGATAATTGTATGGTTGCCCGTATGTGACCAGGGACTAGAAGTCCTAGTGTGATGGTATATCCATTAGGGATTGTATGCCTGTGTATGGTTATATGGATGGTCGATTGTATATCGCTACTGACTAGAGGTCTTAGCGTGGTTGTCTGTCAGATGAGTATGACTCTTTATGCGATAGAGAGAGTCTTATGGATTGTAGTCCTTGCATAGTTGACTTTTAGTTGACCAGGACTCCCAGTGGGATAGGGAGTGTCGCGAGGATACATGTATGGAGCTATGCATCATCACATTGCATGCATGCTGTTGACTGGGTCTCCCTTGTGGATTGAGATAAGTCGTCAGTCATCCTGCCTCCCCGGCCACTCGGGGTAGTGGTAGCAGGGTTGAGGCGAGCATCGATGTGCCGCGCCGACCACTAGGGATGGTGGTAGTCGGAGATGCGCACCGCCACCGTGCAGAGTGGTGTTAGCCGCCCACTATAGACGGTGGTTGTGTGAGGTGTTGTTGTCCTGTGTGCGGCGTTTGTCTACTCATGGGTAGGGACAGCGTGGCTTGCAGCAGGGGCCCCTAGGAGTAGTTAGCTTTTTACGCTTATACACTACTCAGTCATACTACCCAACTCGGCCACTCGAGAGTGGTGGCAGCTGGAGTCGGGCTAGTTGTCATTCGTCGTGCCACCGCCACTGGGTCGTGGTTGGGACGGTCCGCAGAGATGACCATGCATGCATTCGATATATATGTATGCATGTATTTGATATATGTTTTACATATGCCTGTGAGATGCTGCATTTGATTGAGCTATGATTGTTGCACATGCTTGTACATCATGATACATGCCATTTGCATTTTATTTACTGCTATGTGTTGAGCATGATACATGCGTTGATTCAGACTGTTATATGCATTTGATTAGCATCATGTCATTGTGTGGTACGAACCGGGTTATTATACAGGTGATCATATCGCTCATATGTCCGAGTATTGGTCGTATGGGATCGACTGCACATTATATGGGTTATGTTATTGTATATCCGCAGATGATATAGCTTATGGTGTTGCGGCATCACGTACGCTGGTACATTACTTTATGTTCACTGATCGCTTTAGTATATACATCATGTATGACTTTCATCAGAGTTATTTGTTATTAGAGTTGGATAGGACTGTATGTCTATTGGACTCATGTTGTATACCTGTAGATCTTCACATGTATACTTGTAGATCTATCCTTATATGTTGTTCATGCACTTTCTATATATTACCCCTGAGTTTATACTCACCACCCCTCGACCACGACTTCGTCGCCTGATAATGTAGAAGATTTCTTGACGCTCGAGCTCGCCACCGATCCCATCTCACACCGAACGAATGGACCTGTTTTCCGTATTGTTGTATTACTATGGATTGTCGTTTTGTGGTTTTAACCTGTATTGTTTCCGTATCTGTGATATACGGACGTATTGTATGTATTTGGCCTTCGCTGTTGCTTCTATTATGTTTCTTGTTGTGTTAAGTCACTCCAGAGTGCACAGTTGGGTCATTGTATCTTGTTGATCTGTTTGTATTGTTTCCGCTGTGTTTATTATGTTTGATATGATGATATCTGCGTATATCATATTGTTGTTGTGGGCCTACGGGCCTTGTATTAACCCGATATGTTGCCACGTACAGGGGAGATGCCGTCCGTTTGTTTTTCGGCACGGCATACTCTCGGGGCGTGACATTAATATGACAATAGTTGATTGAAGCATCAGAAAACTAGTATATGGATGAACAAGTTATGAATAATTTAGAAGGATCCGATAGACGTGAGACTGATGGAGGTGGCTAGAAGACTTAGGTTTAGACTAAGAGTGGTCTAATAAATATGAGGGCATCATACTTAGGGTTAAATCTCATATTTGACGTTATCAATCGACTGAGGATTTGGACCAGTCGACTGGTCAAATGTTTTAACACTTGGAAGGTGAGTCGACACTTAGCAGTCGACTGAGACTATGATCAATCGACTTTACGTGAGTTGATTGACATTCAACTGCGACAAATAACCTTGGCAGACGATTGTCAATATTGGGCAGTCGACTGACCTTGAGCAATCTATTGTTAGCATCGGGCGCCGATCGACTCGAGCAATGATCGCCATGAATGGTCGTGGAGCACGAATACACGATAGTCGACCGATACCCACGATGGGCGTTAGCAGTCGACTGATGGTAATGACAGTCGACTGTCAGTGTATCCGTTGGCTTGGATGCCAATGTGGATTAAGTTTGTTGTGAGACAACGGTATTGTTGGCAGTCGACTGCAGACACAAAATCAGTCCAATGCTGGTTATAAAAGCAGCTCGAAAGGGAGGATTTTGACAGCGATTTCTTGGACGATTTGGAGGCGATTTGCTAGTGCAAGTTAGAGTCTTTAAGTTCGGTTCAAACAATCAACAAGCAAACATTGAAGTTCATATTTATAGAGTTGCCTTTACATTGCTTTGTATATTTTACTTGTATTTACTTGTAATTCATTGTATTACTTTTGTAATTATTTGTAAGAGATTTTCTTCATCTCCGATGTGTCATCGAGAATGAGTATTTGATTAGTGGTGGTGTTTGTATCGTTAGAGCTCATTTGAGCTCAATCTGTAGAGTAGAAACCCTAAGGTTCTGAACCACATTATATTCGCGTGTTGTGATTGTCTTTGTGTATTTGTATTTCAATTTTCTATTTGTATTCCGCTGCGTTAACGATAAGTGTAGGCAATCAAGCACGAGCGATTTCCGTTAAGCGACGAACGCGTCATTCATCTCCCCTCTAGTACTCACTGAAGTTCCTACACACCGTCGGTGTCAATCGTTTATAGCCTTCGCCAATCGTTAATCACCGTGGTTGATTGTCAATCATGACCGTCACCATCAATCGTTGGCGCAGTTGTTGGTGGCCGCTCGTTGTCATCTCTCCAGATGACGACGACGATTGTTTTGATCAGTACGATCATAAACAAATATATTTCAGAGTAAACGAAATATTAAATCAAAAATAAATATAGTAAAATCTTAAATTAGATTATAATTTAAAATCTACCAACAAATAAGTTTTTATTGCATTATTTATATTTGAACCAAACAACGAGTGTTGTCCCTGGGCCAGGGCAAATGGGGCGCCCTCGAGCCCAAAAATTATTCCTTAAAATATCACAAGTAAAAGGATCCAAATTTTATCATTTTTTTTTCACCTATAAAAGAGTCCAATTTATATTGGTTCGCCCATGACCTCTAAAGCTTTACAAACAATATAAATTATAATTCATTCCTTATAATTTTAATTACGTGATTATTTAATAATCACATAACCAAAATTACATATGAGAATTGGAACCAAATACACCCTAAAAAATTATATGATACTCCTTTCAAAATTGATTGAGCCCAACATGCATGTTAGCAGCTCATTCCACATATTGGGCAGCTTGACCGGATGCAACTCTTTTACCCCCAAGAATAACAAACACTAATATCTCTTAATCTTAGACAGCATTTGATTTCTCATTTTTCATCTTTATTTTAAAAAAAATGAGAAAATTTATTTGGTTCACAATTTTCATATTTTTTTAGAAAATGAAATATCACGACGGAAATAAAAACGCAGTTCAAGTCAAACGCCGCTTATCATTTTACCTTCTCAATCTCTGTCAGTGTAATCTGACTGGGAACGCAACTTTGTGTGTTTATTTAGGGAAACAACACCAGAGTTTACTATTTTTTTTTCCCTTCAAAAAATAAGGATCTCAAAAATCAAAACAAAAGAAATTCCCATCATTTTTTTTTAGCTCCTGCGCAGTAAAATTTATGTTTCTTTTCTACAGTTTGCACTAAACTTTTTGAATCGAGTTAATTTAGTTCTATGTTAATTTTTAATGCTATTATTTTACCTTGTTACTGGTTGCAACAAAAATATAAATAAACGACCAAAAGGGACACCCATTGATTCTTGTTTTTTTTAGCAATCTTTTGATAATCAAGGGAAAGTCCGCAATGGCGGAGTTAGCTCTGGGCTAAGCCCTGAGTTAATCTAAATTGGAAAAAAAAAAAAATTTCTCTATGCTGCAGTAATTTTTTTTTAATCGGGGCTAAAGATCGGATAACCTTGAACGTGACTCCGCCATTGAGAGTTGAGAGCTTACTTTGCTACTGCTACAAGTTCACTTGCCTGAGGTATGATGGTGAATCCAGCGCATCCAAGAGGAGTTCTTCTTGCGCTGGATCTTCCAAAGTGCACGACATAAGAGAGTTGAATTCCAAGCTTGCGGGTCCCTAACTCCATATCCATCTTCTTTCTTTGTTAGATATATATTTGGTTGCCCGATAAATTGATGGTTGTTTTTGTCGACCAAACAAAGGATTAATAAATTCCATACAGCTTATCAATGACGCCACTGGTAATAGACAGAATTGATAATCAAAAGCATTCGACCCCCTGAAAAACATATGTTTGACTAACTCCATCTTGCCCGCGTAAGACAATGTATGCTTAGGCCAACTCCATAGTTTGTGATGCGAAGTCTCACCGTGCATGGCTAATGAAATGCCAAGGTATCTAAACAGAAATGAACCTTCCTGAAACCCAATAATCTACAAACGATCCTCACAGGTCCAGGCATCAACACCAACCATATACTGATATGCATATATATGTTGGATTTGCTCGCAACTCCACTTTATCGCCAAACTCCCTTAATTAGTAGCCCGCTATTACATTGATGGTGGATGTGTCTGATCTCGTGAACATCGATTGATCATCAGCATACGATAAGTGTGTGATTTGAGTGGTCTCACGTATAGGATGAAAATGAAATTTTGGTTGCTTTGAGACTTCCTTCAATACAACGAAGGTGACAAAATCACAAGATATAAGCCAAAGAGTAAGGGAGAAAGGGGTCACTTTGATGTAGCCCATGCCATCCACTGAAGAAATCGTACAGGCCTAGTTAAGGCTAACCGAGTATGATACAGTGTGTCGCAGCGTGAATGTCATGCTAGTTAGTACACACTAAATTTAAATTTATAGAAGAGAACAAGAGTCAATTCTCAATTGTTGGATGAAAATATCAACTTGAATTCGGTCCTTTTCCGTACTAAAGTTTTGTATCATAGTTATAGACTATCCAAGACTTACCTCCTCATAATATTATGGGATCGACTATGAGGAGCCGTTAAGTTAACAATTTCAATATTTTGTAGAAGAGTATGGTACGATGGAGACACATTTAGAAATCCAATCGTAAAATTTCTATAGAAAATTATAACTAATCAGAATTACCAGTAGAAAGCTCCCATCAACCATATCAAAGGTTTTCCCTATGTCAATTTGTTCACATAGCGTGGTCGTTTATAACTGCTACTAATGGGCCAATCAAAATCTTAGCAATCACTGTATGGAATACCGTGCAATAAGAAATTAATCGATAATCAATCACTTGTGGAGCATGATCTCACTCGGGAATCAATGCAAATACATATCGTAGTTGCCCAATTTGAAAGAATTCCTGGACTGCGCTTTGAAAATCTGCTTTGACTGTATCTCAAGTTGAGATATAAAACTTGATGTTATAGTCGTCTAGTGCCTGAGGCTTTATCATTGTCAATATCGAACAATGCACCCGTACCTCCTCCGCGGTAACAAGCCTGATCTGATAGTAGAATTTAAAATTTTATATTTGAGAGATCATATATTAAAATATAATTATTTTAATAAATAAATAATAATTACTTAAGAATTGGAGAGCCATGATTCCAAGTCCTATGCTAATCATAAATGCCTTAGCATTTCGGTGAGCACTGGCCGAGACCCAAGAAGTTGGGCACTGTCCAATGGTTGACACCGCTCCATCCTGCCAAGCAGATTCTGGAAGTAACCTACGAACTTGACAACAACTTCGGTCAGACTCGTCGTTTGCACTCCCGGCTGCTTAGCTATCACCACAATGCAACATGCGGAGGAATTTCTTTCCTCAGCGTAGCAATAAAATGTGATATTTGTGATTCAAAGAAATTAGATACTTACTCAAATTTAGATGCTTACTTAAGTCAAAGTCCTTAAACGTGTTCAAAATCTTTAAAATTGAAGTTGAAAATCAACTAGGTAAAAGATCAAATTAAGATATCAGATTCGACTGTAAAAGTGAATATTACTATCGTTATAATGAATCTAGTGAATAACATACATGACTATTTATAACTTACCTTGCTGAGTGCAAGATATTGACTTGGTACACTAATCCTTGTATTTTTCATTAGAATGATATAGCTCAACGGAAGAATCAGATTCTAAAGAACATGGTAAAAAGTATGTCATTCACTTTTTTATCGGAGTCCTTGTGAGATATGTACTCAAGACTACAATATATTACTCAATATAGTACCCAATAAAGCAATGAGTAAAAAAACTAATATTAGATATTTCTACATCTGGAGTTGTCTAGTTGAGACTAGGTTATATAGGACTAATGAAAAGAAACTAAACTCAATGATTATCCTCAGAGCAATCAAGGGGGTTTAAATTTTATGACCCCTAAGAAAGATTCTTTTTTAAGACAAATAATGTCAAGTTTATTAAGAATAGTAGGAGCACTAAACTCAGGAACATACCTTTTGAGAAGAATAACGTTGATCATCCTACTCATGTTACTGCTTGTGCAATCAGTAGTGGTATGATTCTCATATCCTATATTATTAGAGTTGCACATCCAATCAAAGTAGTGTGTCACGATGTGTTTGTATCCTCTCCAAAGTAAATTCAAGAATAAAGTGCTTAAAATGTGGGACTCCCTCTTATGGTTAAGCAAGTTCCTTAAGCATCTTAGACGCAAGCATTGCTAAAGCGATCCACTAGGGAAAGGAGACCCATGATTTTTTATGATTATATTTATTTCTAAAAGCATGATTTTAACATAGGATTAAAAAGTAATCATATCTGTTTCTAATAAGTGAAACCTTTTTCTAACCTTAAAAGATGGATTGAAGCAGTGAAGGAAGAGCTAAAGTCTATGGTAGACAATGTTATATAGGAACTTGTCGAATTTTTGAAGGAGCGAAATCCATCGGTTGTACATGGATATTTAAAATTAAATAGGATTTACTGGATAATTTCAAAAAGCATAAGGCACGCTTTGTAGCAAAAAAAAAAAATCACTCAAAAGAATGATATTGATTAAAAGGATACTTTCTTATTTATGTCGATAAAAAGCTCTGTGTCGATAAAAAGCCCTATAAGGGTAATCATAATACTTGTAACTTATTATGATTTGGAAATATATCAAATAAATGTTAAGATTGTATTCCTTAATAGTGACATTGAGAAATTTATATATATGATACAATTAGAAATCTTTAAATTTCATAATTTAAAGTACCTAATATGAAAATTAAAGAAGTTCATTTATGATTTAAATAAGTATTCATTAGCAGTATAAAAAATTTGATCAAATGATTACTTTAATTGATTTTAAGTAGAACCAAATTAATAAATGCATATATGTCTAAGTCTAGTGAGAGCAAATTAAATTTATCATACTTGTTCTGTATGTGGGTTATATGTTGTTGGCAAATAATTGTAAACAATAACTATATGAGATCAAGTCATTTCTATCAGAAAAATTTAAAATGAAAAATCTCAGTGAAGTGCTCATTGTATTTGTCATACAGATTTATTATGATCATTCTAAAGGAATACTTAGTCTTTCACCAAAAGCTTATATTAAAAAGATGGTCATATAATATGACATGTAAAATTGTGCACTTGGAGGAGCTGTCTTATGAAAAAGTGTCAAATAGATATTTATAGCGATTTTCACAATAGAAACAAAATTAATAGTCTGTTATGAACCATAAAATCACGAGATATACATGTAAAACTTTAGCACAATATTGAAGATCATTGATGGCTTTAACAAACCATTAAAACTTTATTGTGATAATATAGCTACAGAAATCAATTTCAAGAACAACTACAACTTGATGAAGTCAAAACACATCGATATAAAATACCTAGCGGTTAAGAAAGAGTCCAGAGTCGTCAAATAGTAATAGAACATATTCAAACAAACTCTATGTTAGCATATTTGCTTATTAAGGGATTGTTGCACATGATGTTTCAACAGCTAAGTATGACAATCCTTCATACATATGAAATACCCATTTAACAAGAGTTTATATTTGGTTTTTGATGTTCTATATTAATGAACACATATATATTTTGATTTATTATATACATTAAGTTTAAAGATATATGTATATTTTATTTTGATACTATGAATAAAGACATCATGATATATTAATACAGTTTATATATAATATTTGTAAATATGATGTAGGACTCTGTTTTAAATCATGAGATTATGATCATAGCTTATTGATGCAGTTTGACATAAAGTATTTGTAAATATGATTGAGATTATATTTTGGATCATAAGGAGGATCAATTCAGAATTGACATATGAAGATCATATATCTCATGCTACGCATTAATATCAAATTTATGTTGTTGATAATATTAGGATTGTAATTATTGACGAATCTTATTACAAATTATATATATATATATATATATATATATATATATATATATATATATATATATATATATATATATAGTCACTATAATTTCTTTTGTCTTATACCAATAAAGTTGATGAATATTATACTAAAATATTATTGTACTCATAAAGATTTGATATTTTTGACGTCAACTAAATTATTATGTGGTATTATATATAATCCAAGTGGGAGATTATTAGATTTTATTTCCATTTGATGGACTAAGGTGGCGTTTGGTTGGTGGGTTTGGAATGAGAGAATGAGAATGAGAATCATATAGAGTGTTTGGTTAATGGTTTTAGGAAGGAGGGTTTGGAAATTAATTCTAAATAATTGAGAATCAACAAAATCCATCTCACATAGTGAGTTTGGGTTTCATTTCCGTTCGTCGTCGCCCGTCGCTTGCTCGATGATTGTGGAGCGTCCGTTCTTCGGCCACCGCTATCGCTGATTGTCGCCGCCGCGATCGCCGATCATTCGGCCGCCGCCGGCCATGCCCGCCGCCTGGCCGGGTCGCCATCACATTGCTGGCCGCCGATCGCCGGCCACCGTCGATCGCTCTCATTCCCAACTTATAAACCAAACAATATTATTGGAATGACAAAACTCATTCTCATTCCCGTCTACTATTAAACTCATTCTCATTTCTATTCCCACCTTCCAACCAAACGCCACCTAACATATTAATCCATGACATTGATTTTGCCATTATTAAAGTGATCTAATCGGGTGGCTTAATCGTGAATTTGTGTTATTGGAGGTAAAATTAATGAGAGGGTGATTCATTCCAATCTTACAACTATCTCCCTTTCTCCATTATATCAAAGTTTTGAATTCGTATCCCTCTCACATATGGAAATCAAATTCTACAGTTGATTTCTTATAGATTTTCTTCAAAATTAAATACAGATTTACTATTTTATTTCATTTCTATTGTTTTTATTTGTTCTCGCATGATTGATATATAGTTATTCGACAAGATCCTATGCCAGATCGTTTGAAGGATCAATATGAATTCATATAATGAGATAGAGTGATCTACCCATCAAAACAAGCTCCAAAGCTTCTCAAGTTACATTTTTCAATGCACTTCTCATGTTCTTAACTCAATTACAACAGCGTCTTCTCCAAGAGAATGACTTCGTCGATTGTCTCAAACCTGTCACGAGCAGTTGGAAGGACAAAGAGAGACTGCATACCACGGAATTCACACACATAGCAGACATGAACATGCGATTTATTTGCATCCAAAATATTGAAAAGTGACGATGTTCTACTTGCTCTTAAAGAAAACGATTCAGGTATTCATCCACAGAAATATATTTGACATCGGGGTAGAGTTCCGAGGCCTCCACGCCGAACGATGGTTCGATCTCGAAGTTGGTGTGGTCGCCCTTGATGAACACCGAGTAACAAATTGCATAAAGCAGGTTCAATATGGCGGGAGATCCTGAAAGAGAAAAAAAAATCGGTTAAATCACAAGGCAAAAAGAGGAGGGGGAAAAAAAAAGACATTTTGTCAAGTAGAACCTTGGATCTTCTTCAGAACTTCTTCTTCAGAAATATAGACACGCTCGAAGGTCTTGCCGACTTTCCTTTCCCAAAGAGAAACGAGCTCGTTGTGCGATAGGATGTTGGCCGGTGGTCTCATATACAGAACCTTGTTCAGTGTTCTGGGGTCGTCCACTGCTTTCACTGTGTATGTTCCAATGTCATCTTCATCGACAAACACAGCTGTCGAATTGGCAAAAAAAAAAAAAAAACACGATTAAATACTGAAATATTAATGATTTTAGATTTACATTAGATGAATTAGTTACCTTTGACGTTCCCATCGCCCAAAATGACGACTTTGTCAGTTGGAAGACCGGTAACTCCGACCTGCCCAAGCGTTGGGAGGAAGTACCCAGCGAAGAAATTGCTGGAGACGTAAGTGTAAGGGATCCCTGAAGCCTCTACGGCCCTTCGGACCTGTACCTTGATATCGACGAGTGATTTTCCCGGCTCCACGATGTTCGCTCTGTCGATGCCGTGGCCGAACTCGGAAGGTAAAAACCTCTGCAAATTCAACAATTGGTTTCGAGTGCGTAAGTTGGATGGCTAGATTGAAATTTGTGGGAGGAAGAACACAGACCTTGATGTCGGCGCCGGAATCTTTGATGGCGTCGATGATCTTGTTTTGATCCTTCAACTGCGACACGCCGACGGCGGAAATAACGACGTCGACTTGCTTGATGGCGCTCACCAGGCTCCCGTGGTCGTACAGATCCCCCTGTTTTAATTTCACAAAAAGGAAGGATTCGATGGAGAAAATTGTACAAAAACATGCAGATAAATAAGCAAGCAACGAATATTGTACGTGGAGAAGGGTGACGCCGGCTGCCTGGAAGTTTTGAAGGAGTTTGGCCTTGGCAGGGGGCTGGTCGGAGCCAGCGGCGGCACGGACGAGGGCGAAGGTGGGGTGGCCTTCGCGGGCGCTGGCAAAAACGATGTGCTTGCCGATGCTTCCGGTGGCGCCGATCACTAGAATTTTGCTCTTCGATGCCATCTCTCGTTCGATCAATCTCTTATTCCTCGTTGTCCGCTAGAGCTCTCTCTTTACCGAAGAGGAATCGATGAATCTTAGAAGTGCGTTGACGCCGCCAGCAGTGACTTCAAGCCCACCGATCACCGAATGCAACGAATTCCGAGATAGATTAATTTTACCCCTTCGAGTAAAGAAGGGGCGTGGTAAAAAAGGGGCAAAGTCTTAATACTTTGCTAGAAAGTTTAAGTATGGATCTTGATATGAAATGTTCAAGCATTGATCTTGATATTTAAAAAGTTTAATATGAATTGATAAGGAAAGTTCAAGTAAAATTTAAAGATGGAGTCTTGACAATATAAATTTAATGGTTTGATGGCGTAAAGTCAAAGTATATGTCTTAACAGTACAAGTCCAAATGTGTCTTGGCGGTATAGACCACGTTAATATGACAATATCTGATTGAAGCATCAGAAAACTAGTATATGGATGAACAAGTTATGAATAATTTAGAAGGATCCGATAGACGTGAGACTGATGGAGGTGGCTAGAAGTCTTAGGTTTAGACTAAGAGTGGTCTAATAAATATGAGAGCATCATACTTAGGATTAAATCTCATGTTTGAGATTATCAATCGACTGAGGATTTGAACCAGTCGACTGGTCAAATGTTTTAACACTTGGAAGGTGAGTCGACACTTAGCAGTCGACTGAGACTATGATCAATCGACTTTACGTGAGTTGACTGACATTCAACTGCGGCAAATAACCTTGGCAGACGATTGTCAATATTGGGCAGTCGACTGACCTTGAGCAATCTATTGTTAGCATTGGGCAGTCGACTGACCTTGAGCAGTCGACTGCCATGAATGGTCGTGAGCACAGAACACACGATAGTCGACTGGACAGTCCACGATGGGCGTTAGCAGTCGACTGATGGTAATGACAGTCGACTGCCAGTGTATCCGTTGGCTTGGATGCCAACGTGGATTAAGTCTGTTGTGAGACAACGGTATTGTTGGCAGTCGATTGCAGACACAAAATCAGTCCAATGCTGGTTATAAAAGCAGCTCGAAAGGGAGGATTTTGACAGCGATTTTTTGGACGATTTAGAGGCGATTTGCTAGTGCAAGTTAGAGTCTTTAAGTTCGGTTCAAACAATCAACAAGCAAACATTGAAGTTCATATTTATAGAGTTGCCTTTACATTGCTTTGTATATTTTACTTGTATTTACTTGTAATTCATTGTATTACTTTTGTAATTGTTTGTAAGAGATTTTCTCCATCTCCGATGTGTCATCGAGAATGAGTATTTGATTAGTGGTGGTGTTTGTATCGTTAGAGCTCATTTGAGCTCAATCTGTGGAGTAGAAACCCTAAGGTTCTGAACCACATTATATTCGCGTGTTGTGATTGTCTTTGTGTATTTGTATTTCAATTTTCTATTTGTATTCCGCTGCATTAACGATAAGTGTAGGCAATCAAGCACGAGCGATTTCCGTTAAGCGACGAACGCGTCATTCATCTCCCCTCTAGTACTCACTGAAGTTCCTACACACCGTCGGTGTCAATCGTTTATCGCCTTCACCAATCGTCAATCACCGTGGTTGATTGTCAATCATGACCGTCACCATCAATCGTTGGCGCAGTTGTTGGTGGCCGCTCGTTGTCATCTTTCCAGATGACGACGACGATTGTTTTGATCAATACGATTATAAACAAATATATTTCAGAGTAAACGAAATATTAAATAAAAATAAATATAGTAAAATCTTAAATTAGATTATAATTTAAAATCTACCTACATATAAGTTTTTATTGCATTACTTATATTTGAACCAAACAACGAGTGCTGTCCCTGGGCCAGGGCAAATGGGGCGCCCTCGAGCCCAAAAATTATTCCTTAAAATATCACAAGTAAAAGGATCCAAATTTTATCATTTTTTTCATCTATAAAAGAGTCCAATTTATATTGGTTCGCCCATGACCTCTAAAGCTTTACAAACAATATAAATTATAATTCATTCTTTATAATTTTAATTACGTGATTATTTAATAATTACATAATCAAAATTACATATGAGAATTGGAACCAAATACACCCTAAAAAATTATATGATACTCCTTTCAAAATTGATTGAGCCCAACATGCATGTTAGCAGCTCATTCCACATATTGGGCAGCTTGACCGGATGCAACTCTTTTACCCCCAAGAATAACAAACACTAATATCTCTTAATCTTAGACAGCATTTGATTTCTCATTTTTCATCTTTATTTTAAAAAAAATGAGAAAATTTATTTGGTTCACAATTTTCATATTTTTTTTAGAAAATGAAATATCACGACGGAAATAAAAACGCAGTTCAAGTCAAACGCCGCTTATCATTTTACCTTCTCAATCTCTGTCAGTGTAATCTGACTGGGAACGCAACTTTGTGTGTTTATTTAGGGAAACAACACCAGAGTTTACTATTTTTTTTTCCCTTCAAAAAATAAGGATCTCAAAAATCAAAACAAAAGAAATTCCCATCATTTTTTTTTAGCTTCTGCGCAGTAAAATTTATGTTTCTTTTCTACAGTTTGCACTAAACTTTTTGAATCGAGTTAATTTAGTTCTATGTTAATTTTTAATGCTATTATTTTACCTTGTTACTGGTTGCAACAAAAATATAAATAAACGACCAAAAGGGACACCCATTGATTCTTGTTTTTTTTAGCAATCTTTTGAAAATCAAGGGAAAGTCCGCAATGGCGGAGTTAGCTCTGGGCTAAGCCCTGAGTTAATCTAAATTGGAAAAAAAAAAAAAATTCTCTATGCTGCAGTAATTTTTTTTTAATCGGGGCTAAAGATCGGATAACCTTGAACGTGACTCCGCCATTGAGAGTTGAGAGCTTACTTTGCTACTGCTACAAGTTCACTTGCCTGAGGTATGATGGTGAATCCAGCGCATCCAAGAGGAGTTCTTCTTGCGCTGGATCTTCCAAAGTGCACGACATAAGAGAGTTGAATTCCAAGCTTGCGGGTCCCTAACTCCATATCCATCTTCTTTCTTTGTTAGATATATATTTGGTTGCCCAAGAAATTGATGGGTGTTTTTGTCGACCAAACAAAGGATTAATAAATTCCATACAGCTTATCAATGACGCCACTGGTAATAGACAGAATTGATAATCAAAAGCATTCGACCCCCTGAAAAACATATGTTTGACTAACTCCATCTTGCCCGCGTAAGACAATGTATGCTTAGGCCAACTCCATAGTTTGTGATGCGAAGTCTCACCGTGCATGGCTAATGAAATGCCAAGGTATCTAAACAGAAATGAACCTTCCTTGATACCTGGGTAAAATTAAAATCAGGATTAGACAAACAGGTTGAACTCATCGTACCCTCCTGACTCATGACAAATGGCTACACTTCTCTTATACCGGACGTCCCGCGTCTCGGCTCGGATTTCTTTTATATCGGACGCCCTGCGTCTCGGCTCGGACTTCTCTTATACCGGACGCCCCGCGTCTCGGCTCGGATTTCTCTTATACCGGACGCCCTGCGTCTCGGCTCGGACTTCTCTTATACCGGACGCCCTGCGTCTCGGCTCGGACTTCTCGTATACCGGACGCCCCGCGTCTCGGCTCGGACTTCTCTTATATCGGACGCCCTGCGTCTAGGGGCAAATTGGTCATAGGCGGAAGGATCCATTTTATTATGAGCTAAGTAGACGGTCATTTCATCAAGTTGAAGGGGCAAATTCCCATCAAAAAGATAAGTTACTGACAAGGTTCGGAGGAATGTCTGCGACATTAATAGAGAATTGTCTCCTATCAACCGCGCGACGTGTATTAATTGTCGCTCGCGCCTAAGGGCAGATTCCCCTGCCAGAATCTCAGGAGATTAGCTGCCACATTAATTGAGACTTGTCTCCTATCAACCGCACGACGTGTATTAATTACAGCTCACGCGCTGAAGGCAGTCCAAGTAACAATGATCATAATGTACGATCCACTGATGCCACGTCACTTCTGTTGGCAGAGTTCCTCGGGAAGGGAGCTTCCCTTCTATATATATGACCTTCCTGGGGAAGGGGAGGTAAGTTTTTTGGGAGAACACTGAAACACTAGCTTTCCTCCATTTCTTCTTCTATTCCAACTAATTTTCTGTCTTGATCGTCGGAGGGGCTTTGCCAAGATCCTTCTCGGCGCCCTTGACCGGTTGCTGTTGTGCAGGATCACCACTCGGCTCTGCCTACATCACTCTACTCGGCCATCCGACAAGGCCGTTTTCCTAGTACCATCAAAGCGCTCTCGTGTTGCATCTCTCCTCGCCAAAGCGTCGGCATTTACCTATTTTGCTACCTGGACACCCTGCCATCGCAGTCTCGACAGGCATCATAATTGGCGCCGTCTGCGGGAACACAAAACAAACAACGACTGAGGCAAAGATGGGAGACCAAGAAGCAAATTCAGGTAATCACAACCTCGCGGGTGAAAGCTTGACGAGGGAAATCATCATGACCCTCGTCAAAACAACCATGGAAGATGTCCTGTGTGACCTCCTCCCTCGGGGAAATCCCCCGTTGACAACTCCTCCTAGCCCGATCCAGGGTCCTATTCCAACCTCTCGGCCGCCCACTCCAGCTACCCCCAGGTTAACTCCCACCGTCTTGCCACCCTCCGAGTCGTCCTCCACCGCCTCGCCTTCACGATCCTCCGGGGAGGCACCTTCATACACGCTATCTGAGAGGGATCCCAAGAAGGGCAAGGCTCCTGCCGTCAGTACCGAATCCCCTCTCGCTCCCAGCATTATAGCTGGCAAAATGCCCAAGTCCTTCAGACCAGTCTGCATAGGGGAGTACAACGGCTCGGCTGATCCGGAAGAATACTTGGGGAGGTTCAGGAAAGCGGCATTAATCCATGACTACTCGGACGGAGCAAAGTGTAAAGTCTTTTCTCTTAATCTAATTGGCCCCGCGCAAAGGTGGTTCGACCGATTGCCAGCCGGGTCCATTCATTCCTTCCAGGAGTTATCCTTACTATTCCTACAGAGATTTGCCAGTAGCAAAAGATATCGGCGGACAACCCAGTACCTCATGACCATGAAACAGGAACGGGGGGAGTCCTTAAGGGACTATTTGCACCGTTTCAATCGAGTAGCCGTGGACGCCCCGGATGCTTCGCCAAAAACGGTGGTAGACGCTTTCTCTCACGGTATCGTGCGAGGGGACTTCTCCAAATCATTAATGAAAAGGCCTCCTCCCCACTTCGAGGCTTTGTTGGCTAGAGCTGAAGCGTATATCAATTTAGAGGAAGCCGAGAAGGCAGCTGATGGACAACAACGATTTGAGCGTCCCAAATCCCAAAAGGTCATCCAGAAAATCCCACCGCATCTTCGACCATCCGAGGCTCCTCCTGTTTATCCTCCACAGCTCGTAAAAGATAGGATCGTTCATACTGTTCGAGAACTACCGGCTGTGGTGATACCTCCGGAACAACGAGGTCCTTTCTGCGCCTTTCATCAGGTATACAGCCATTCAACTCGGGAGTGCTGCGTTCTAGCCAATGAAATCAGGCAAGTGATAAAGGAACAGCAGGGCAATGCCTCTCGCGACGGGAGACCAGAACCACAAGAGACTGCCCGCCGAAATCCGGCTAGAAGAGCCCCTCGACCGATTCCCAAACAACAAAGGCCGGCTCAAGCCCCTCGAAGGTCGCAGGACACTCCAGAAGAGAACCTCCCTTCCCCCCACTCGCCTCAAGCACTCAACACCCCTCATCGGGGAACGATTAACATGATCGCTAGAGGAGCTACTGATGGGGACTCGAACCGAGCCCGAAAGGCTCACGACCGACGACTAGAAAACATGCAAGTAAGCACCAACCCGACCCTTACAGATAAACCAACAATCAAGTTCGGCCCCGGAGATCTGCAGGGGGTGGTTACTCCTCATGACGATGCCCTGGTGATAAAGGCTACAGTGGCTAATTACGATGTAGCTCGGATCTTCATTGACACTGGTATTTCAGCTAACATATTGTTTAAAGATGATTTTGACCGTATGCAGCTTGAGACCGCATGGCTCTAGCCAATGAATACTGCTTTATATGGCTTCTCGGGGCACGAAGTCACTCCGCTCGGCCGGATCAACCTCCCTCTTTCTCTGGGAGATGAACCCTCTCGCCGGACGTGAACGGTTACTTTTACCGTGGTGAACGCTGTTTCAGCTTACAACATCATTTTGGGAAGGTCAGCCCTACATTCCTTTGAAGCCGTTGTCTCCACTTATCATCAAAAAATCAAATTTCCCGTAGGCAATCAGATAGGGGAAGTAACCGGAGACCAAATGACCGCCCGAAAGTGCTACGTGGAGGAAGTCCGTACAGGGCCCAGAAAAAGCCGGAGGACAGAGAGCGCCAGCGTATACACCCTGAGTGAGGTTTCCTCAATAGAAGCCGGGGGAGAAGAAGAGATACAAGTATGGTCGAACCAGCCCGAGCAGATCCTGCGGATAGCTGCAGATCTTCCGGAAGATTTAAAACAAAAGATGAAGGATTGCCTAACCAGCAACCTAGACGTCTTCTCTTGGCCGAATGAACAACACCAGAGCATCTCCCGAACAGTCATGAAGCACAAGCTAAGTATCTTTCCGGGATCTCGGCCCATTCGGCAAAAAAGAAGGCATTTCGGACCAGAAAAAGACCAAATCATCCGGGCCGAGGTGCAGAAGCTCCTGCAAGCTGGATACATCCGAGAAATACAGTTCCCGGAATGGCTGGCTAATGTGGTACTAGTACCGAAACCGGGAGAAAAATGGAGGGTCTGTATAGATTTTAGGGATTTTAATAAAGCATGCCCTAAAAATTGCTACCCTTTGCCTCGAATAGACCAGGTAGTAGACTCCACTACTGGCTGTGAATTGATTTGTATGCTAGATGCACACCAGGGATATCATCAAATTCCACTCGCCATGGAAGATCAAGAAAAGGTCAGTTTTATCACTGCTGACGGGACCTTTTGTTACAGGGTCATGCCGTTTGGATTAAAGAATGCAGGGGCCACCTATCAAAGGATGATGAATAAAGTGTTTCGGTCACAGATAGGCCGAAACATAGAGGTGTATGTCGATGATATCCTTATCAAAACCGTTAGAGCCGAAGATGCAATCTCGGACATGAATGAAACGTTTGGCACCCTGCGACATTACGGAATTCAGCTTAACCCAAGCAAGTGCATATTCGGAGTTCGCGGGGGCAAGTTCCTAGAGTACATCGTCACCGAGCGTGGCATTGAAGTCAACCCCGAGAAAACTCAGGTCTTACAAAACATAGCTTCCCCTCGCAGTATCAAGGAAGTGCAAAGGTTGTTGGGCCGAATAACAGCCCTCTCAAGGTTCATCCCTAAGTCGGCAGAGCGGACCCTCCCTTTCTTCAAAATACTCCGCAAGTCGACTCGGTTTTCATGGGATGATGGATGCGAGCAGACCCTTACAGAGTTGAAGCAATATATAGCCGACTTGCCCATACTGGCCAAACCGGTTCCCAGGGAAGAGCTACCGTTATACCTGGCCTCCTCAGAGGAAGTTGTGGCTTCCGTGTTGCTTCGCCAGGAAGCAGGTAAACAACTACCCATTTACTTTGTCAGTCATTTGTTAAAAGGTGCTGAAAGCAGGTACACAACCCTGGAGAAGCTAGCCTTTGCCCTGCTTATAACGGCTCGGAAGCTCCGACCCTATTTTCTATCTCATCCGGTCACAGTCTTAACTAATAGTGGCATCGGAAGGATATTAAACAATCCGGAAGCATCTACCCGTTTAATCAAATGGATCACTGAGTTGGCTGAGTATGATATCCAGTATCAACCCCGCCCAGCCCTTAAAGCGCAAGTATTGGCAGATTTCTTGGCAGAGACATCCGGGATAGAGAAGAATGAAGAATAAAAGATATATGTGGATGGTTCGGCAACTAAACAAGGCAGTGGGGTGAGACTACTATTGATATCCCCCCAAGGGGATGCTATTAAGATAGCGGTGCAACTCAACTTCCGGGCCTCTAACAATGAAGCCGAATATGAGGCCCTATTGGCAGGGATGCAAGCCGCCCGTTATCTTGGGGCTGCTCGGATTTCTTTGTATTCCGATTCCCAATTAGTCGTAGAACAACTCAAAGGATCGTTCGACATCAATAACCCGAGATTGAAACGCTATAAACAAGCTTATCAGAGGCTAGCCGCGGAGTTCCAAGAGGTAACCTTACACAAAATACCCAGAGCAAACAATCAGAAGGCTGATGAATTAGCCCGTATGGCTAGTGCCCTCGTCGCATGGAGCTTAGAGGACTCAGTAGCCGAGGTGCAGCTCATCTCCAGCATAAACCAAGAACCACTGGTATCTCACAGTGTGTCAGACTGGAGAAAGCCCTTAATTGATTACCTCAGGAGCAGGGTATTACCTGACGACCAGGCGGAGGCCCGAGTCATCAAAAGGAGAAGCACTCGTTTCGTCTTAATAGGGGATACATTATACAAGCGGTCCTTTGCCCGACCCTTACTTAAATGCCTCGGCCCAGAAGAAGCGGAGTATGTTATGCGGGAAATACATGAAGGCTGCTGTGGAAATCACACGGGGGGAATCTCTCTCGCAAGGAAAATCCTATTGGCCGGGTATTTTTGGCCCACTCTACAACAAGATGCTTCCCATTGCGTACAGGTATGCCTTAGTTGTCAAAAACATCAAAATTTCTCTCAGAAGCCGGCCGAGCTGCTAAAGGCCTCTGTTGCCTCTTGTCCGTTTGACCAATGGGGGATGGATATAGTGGGGCCGCTGCCTACAGGGCCGAATCAGAAGAAATTCCTATTAGTGACTGTGGACTATTTTTCAAAATGGGTGGAAGCAGAGTCGCTGGCTAGGATAACTGAGGAGGCCGTATTAAAATTTCTTTGGAAAAATATAGTATGCCGATTCGGCATTCCCAGAAAGTTGGTCTCTGACAACGGGCGATAATTTCAAGGCCATAAGCTGAAAGATTGGTGTCAACAGCTGGAGATCCAGCAAGTCTTCACCTCGGTAGCTTATCCGCAAAGCAATGGACAAGCCGAAGTCACCAACCGAGAACTGATCGGAGGACTGAAAACCAAGCTAGATCACACGGAAGGAAGCTGGGTGGATGAGCTACCTAGTATCTTGTGGGCTTACAGAACTACCCCCAAGGACAGTACCGGCCTCACTCCGTTCCATCTAGTCTATGAGACTGAGGCACTCGTTCCGGTGGAAATCGGTATAAGGTCTCCCCGAGTATCCGCTTACACACCTGCCGACGAAACCAACCAGGAGAAGAGATTAATCGAGCTGGACTTGGTGTCTGAGGCCAGAGAACAGGCGGCTAGCCGAATGCACGCTTTCCGGAGGAAAATGACCCAGACTTACAATAAAAAAGTAGTACCTCGCTCCTTTCAGCCAGGGGACTTTGTATGGAAAAAAGTTCAACCGGCCGGGGAGGTTCGTAAACTATCGCCTCGGTGGGAAGGCCCGTATAAGGTTATCAAGAAACTCAGCTCAGGCGCTTATTACCTCCAAGATAGGGAGGGGAAGGAACTCACTCGGCCTTGAAACGCTTTCCATTTGCGACCTTATTATGCTTGATAAACTCCTGTGTAACAAGGCGTCTTTATAATGAAAGTTCTGCTCGAGCTCGTTTCCCGGGAAGTTGGGTTCATTAAAGTCCCAAATACAATATTTTCAATACGACCATTCTCCTTGGGTATCGCTTATCACGACCGTCCCAAGTATTTTCAATACGGTCATTCTCCTTGGGTATCGCTTATCACAGCCGGTCCCAAGTATTTTCAATACGGCCATTCTCCTTGGGTATCGCTTATCACAGCCGGTCCCAAGTATTTTCAATACGGCCATTCTCCTTGGGTATCGCTTATCACAGTCGATCCCAAGTATTTTCAATACGGTCATTCTCCTTGGGTATCGCTTATCACAGCTGGTCCCGAGTATTCTCAATCCAGCCATTCTCCTTGGGTATCGCTTATCACAGCTGGTCCCGAGTATTCTCAATGCGGTCATTCTCCTTGGGTATCGCTTATCACAGCTGGTCCCAAGTATTTTCAATACGGTCATTCTCCTTGGGTATCGCTTATCACAACCGGTCCCAAGTATTTTCAATACGACCATTCTCCTTGGGTATCGCTTATCACAGCTGGTCCCAAGTATTTTCAATACGACCATTCTCTTTGGGTATCGCTTATCACAGCCGGTCCCAAGTATTGCCATCCGGCTATTCTCCTTGGGTACCGACAGCTAGCTATGCTCCATAGGTGTTACGAATGTTTCCTTTGAGCCGCCTATCGACGGTAACCTAAGTTTCGAGCGTTCGGCTATGCTCCACCTATCGTTAAAGACGGTCTACTCGGCTTTCGATCCCTTCGGTCAGTCCTCATTTCGATCGGTCTCTCACTATGCGAGGTACACTTAATGCTATATTACAAGAACAATTAGAGATCACAAAATTTTAAGTCAAATAGATAGACATTTCTTCTTAAGGAATGGATCCCTCCATGTAAGAAAAGGCCGCTAGGGCTACAAAGTTCCTTAGTTACAAACAACTGCAAAAAGCAACCGACTAAACTAGGTCGAAATTACTGAGGACCTCCTAAGACCGAATCTGGTGTCTCGTCGACAAGGCATTGTAGATCCAGAAAGTCGACTGAGGCTCCCTCGGGGGGGGGGGGGGGGTACCCAGCCTCCTTGAAGTGCCGGATAGCCCCCTCATATCCTATCTCTAGGAGGTCCAGGGTACGACCTCCTAGGATGTCCACAAATTCCTCCGAGGCTAGGAAGGTTTTTTTTCGTTTCTCCCACCGGCCTTCCTCGCCTGCCCGGTAGGAAATGAGCTCCTCTTTGGCCTTCTCGGCTCGATCCGACAGCTCGTCCCGCCGTTTGGCCTCATGTTCTGCCTGAGCAGCTCGAGTCTGCTCAGCTTGCAATAATCGAGCTTCCGCTTCCTGGGCTCTGGCCTTATACTCCGCCGCTTCTGCGGCCTTCGCCTCCAGCTGGGCTCCCTGGAGTTTCATCTCCTGTACCTTCAGCAGGAGATCATCCTCTAATCGGGCAGCTCGGGCTTGGAGAACGGCCGCCTCGGACTGGGCCAAGCCAAGCACCGTTTCTTTGTCCCGAAGTTGGGTTTTTAGGCCGGTCATTTGAGCCCGCATTTGATGGAAGGCAGCCGTCATAGGGGGTATCCGAGCCATTAACTCCAGATGGTACCCCCAGAACTGCGAGAGAGATAAGAGGGTTAGCCGAATTAGCGGAACTCGCCAAGAAAAAACGGGAAGAATGGTAAGAAATAACTTACCTTGGTAAGATAAATGTTCATCTCGTCGCTGATCGACGGGATGGATTTTCCTTTAACCGAGTCGCCGACAGCATCCCGAATTTCTTGAAGAAAGCTCCGGGATGGTTGTCCCTGACTTGGCTGCGGTCGGCCAGATACTTCCGGCATGGGACTGGGACCGCGCTGAGGGGAAGGATGTCCCTCTGGTACAGAAGCATCCCTCGGTTGTTCCTCCCGCAAGGACTCTGGAAGGTTTGGCCCCGTGCCGCTGGGTCCTTCTCCACTTGGACTAGCCGAATGACGAGGACTTGGCAATGGAGAAGGACGTGGAGAGGATCGTTGGGAAGAGCTCCCCTTGGCGGAAGAAAGCACTAATCGGCTCCTCTTCCGCTGCCTTTGTTGCTCCTCCGAATCCCCTGAGATAATCACCTCAGCCACCATAGAAGGCCGAGGTGGAGGGGGAGCTTCGGAGCTTTCCCCTTCAGGTACTTCGGAAGGAGCATCCTCGGGAGGAATGATCTGCGCCCTTTTCCACTTCAACTTTTTGCTAATAGAGGCTCGAATCATGACTTCAGCTGTTAAGAAGAAAAGAGACAAGTCAGAAAAACTAGTAGTAATAACAAGAAAAAAAAGGGGGGCGAGATAAAAGTTGTCTTTACCCAAGGAGCCACTTAGCTCGGCTTCTATTGAACTTATATCAAAATGATGCAAAAGTCCCTCCTCTAGCAGGACATTCACATCAAACCTCAGGCCGAGTAGAACCGAGGCCATCTCTTGGTAAGTTGAGGATTTTCGGAACGACCGAATGGAAGGAGAAGGGGGCAACTCGAGCTGCCATCCGGTGGGTCATAGGAAGGGAGATTCGGGACGGACATACATAAACTTGGATTTCCAATGCTTATGAGAAGTAATCAGGTTCGATAAGAATTTCACTTCTTGTCGAGCCGAGAAGAAGAAGACACCGGCTTTTTTCTTCTTGGGGAAAAAACAAGAGTGGAAAGCTTCGACAGAGAGAGGAAGGTGATAGAACAAAAAGATAATAATGAAGCCGTTGATGATACTAAAGGCGTTAGGAGCCAATTGGTTAAGGGGTATCCCAAAGTAAATAGATAACTCAGTGAAGAAAGGATGAAGAGGAAACCGAAGGCCGGCTGACAGTTGGTCAAGGAAAAAGGTGGTAAATTCGGGAGGGGGTTCGTGAGGGCGCTGGTCCGGTTAAGGGGCTCGAAGCCGGTAAGAATTAGGGATGTGGAAAGCAACCCGTGCCTCGGAGCGAGTCTCCGAGTCGACGGTGCTGCGAGTTCTCAAAAACCAAAGATCGGTCTTGGGGGCCATGAAACATAAACCGAAAACGCAAGGGAAGGGGAGGGAATGAGAAACTTACTAGTAGAAGGGTGCCGGGGAAGAAGAAAGGGATGGTCAAGGAACGGTGAAGGATGAAGGCAGCAGACGAGAAAATAACGGGGAAAGGGGGATGGGGGATTACTTATAACGGCAACCCGACGACCCCTTTTCCCGAGATTTCTTCCTGGAAGCCACGTGGCACAACTGGGGAAACCCTAAGGGGAACAAGACAATCATAAGTCGAATCATTGCATTAATGGACATTGATGAATGCGTCCAAAAGCAGAATCCTCTCCGTTCCCAAGGAACCTTTACCATGCCTCATTAAAAGAGGAATAGGAGGGAAAATTATGGTTTGAATCAAACCAGTCTAGTCAGTCAGGCTGTGTCTATCCTTCGACTAGACTCAGGAAGGGGAGGCCCATGATACCTGGGTAAAACTAAAACCAGGATTAGACAAACAGGTTGAACCCATTGTACCCTCCTGACTCATGACAAATGACTACACTTCTCTTATACCGGACGCCCCACGTCTCGGCTCGGATTTCTCTTATACCGGACGCCCTACATCTCGGCTCAGACTTCTCTTATACCGGAAGCCCCGCGTCTCGGCTCGGATTTCTCTTATACCGGACGCCCTGCGTCTCGGCTCGAACTTCTTTTATACCGGACGCCCTGCATCTCGACTCAGACTTCTCGTATACCGGACGCCCCGCGTCTCGGCTCGGACTTCTCTTATATCGGACGCCCTGCGTCTAGGGGCAAATTGGTTGTAGGCGGAAGGATCCATTTTATTATGAGCTAAGTAGACGGTCATTTCATCAAGTTGAAGGGGCAAATTCCCATCAAAAAAATAAGTCAATGACAAGGTTCGGAGGAATGTCTGCGGCATTAATAGAGAATTGTCTCCTATCAACCGCGCGATGTGTATTAATTGTCGCTCGCGCGTGGGCAGATTCCCCTGCCAGAATCTCAGGAGATTAGTCGCCACATTAATTGAGACTTGTCTCCTATCAACCGCACGACGTGTATTAATTACAGCCCACGCGCTGAAGACAGTCCAAGTAACAATGATCATAATGTACGATCCACTGACGTCACGTCACTTCTGTTGGCAGAGTTCCTCGGGAAGGGAGTTTCCCTTCTATATATATGACCTTCCTGGGGAAGGGGAGGTAAGTTTTTTGGGAGAACACTGAAACACTAGCTTTCCTCCATTTCTTCTTCTATTCCAACTAATTTTCTGTCTTGATCGTCGGAGGGACTTTGCCGAGATCCTTCTCGGCGCCCTTGACTGGTTGATGTTGTGCAGGATCACCGGCCCTGCCTACATCACTCTACTCGGCCATCCGACAAGGCCGTTTTCCTAGTACCATCAAAGTGATCTCGTGCTGCATCTCTCCTCGCTAAAGCGTCGGCATTTACCTGTTTTGCTACCTGGACACTCTGCCATCGCAGTCTCGACAGACATCATTCCTGAAACCCAATAATCTACAAACGATCCTCACAGGTCCAGGCATCAACACCAACCATATACTGATATGCATATATATGTTGGATTTGCTCGCGACTCCACTTTATCGCCAAACTCCCTTAATTAGTAGCCCGCTATTACATTGATGGTGGATGTGTTTGATCTCGTGAACATCGATTGATCATCAGCATACGATAAGTGTGTGATTTGAGTGGCCTCACGTATAGGATGAAAATGAAATTTTGGTTTCTTTGAGACTTCCTTCAATACAACGAAGGTGAGAAAATCACAAGATATAAGCCAAAGAGTAAGGGAGAAAGGGGTCACTTTGATGTAGCCCATGCCATCCACTGAAGAAATCGTACAGGCCTAGCTAAGGCTAACCGAGTATGATACAGTGTGTCGCAGCGGGAATGTCATGCTAGTTAGTACATAATAAATTTAAATTTATAGAAGAGAACAAGAGTTAATTCTCAATTATTGGATGGAAATATCAGCTTGAGTTCGGTCCTTTTCCGTACTAAAGTTTTGTATCGTAGTTATAGACTATCCAAGACTTACCTCCTCATAATATTATGGGATCGACTATGAGGAGCCGTTAAGTTAACAATTTCAACATTTTGTAGAAGAGTATGATACGATGGAGGCACATTTAAAAATCCAATCGTAAAATTTCTATAGAAAATTATAACTAATCAGAATTACCAGTAGAAAGCTCCCATCAACCATACCAAAGGTTTTCCATATGTCAATTTGTTCACATAGCGTGGTCGTTTATAACTGCTACTAATGGGCCAATCAAAATCTTAGCAATCACTGTATGGAATACCGTGCAATAAGAAATTAATCGATAATCAATCACTTGTGGAGCATGATCTCACTCGGAAATCAATGCAAATACATATCGTAGTCGCCCAATTTGAAAGAATTCTTGGACTGCGCTTTGAAAATCTGCTTTGACTGTATCTCAAGTTGAGATATAAAACTTGATGTTATAGTCGTCTAGTGCCTGAGGCTTTATCATTGTCAATATCGAACAATGCACCCGTACCTCCTCCGCGGTAACAAGCCTGATCTGATAGTAGAATTTAAAATTTTATATTTGAGAGATCATATATTAAAATATAATTATTTTAATAAATAAATAAATAATAATTACTTAAGAATTGGAGAGCCATGATTCCAAGTCATATGCTAATCATAAATGCCTCAGCATTTCGGTGAGCACTGGCCGAGACCCAAGAAGTTGGGCACTGTCCAATGGTTGACACCGCTCCATCCTGCCAAGCAGATTCAGGAAGTAGCCTACGAACTTGACAACAACTTCGGTCAGACTCGTCGTTTGCACTCCCGGCTGCTTAGCTATCACCACAATGCAACATGCGGAGGAATTTCTTTCCTCAACGTAGCAATAAAATGTGATATTTGTGATTCAAAGAAATTAGATACTTACTCAAATTTAGGTCAGTTGCCCCAACCTACATGGAAACCCAGGCCAATTACAGCTCGGACCGGGAACTTGCTGGGTTAAATCCAGCACATACATTTAAAAAAAAAAACTAAATTAAATGAAGGTATCATTATATGTTTTATATTAAACATATCACTTATTTTAGTACTATTCTAGCAGTAATTGACAGTGCCGGAATTATAATTTATCCCCTCTCTCTCTATATATAATTCGGATTAATTGTGAAATTTAATTTTAGAATTTAGAACGCAAGCGAACAATTACATATAAAAATAAAATAAAATGAGCACTGAGCTAAAGCAAGTAGATCCTATAACTTTCTCTATCCTTGATTATTGAGTAGCCGTTAGGACGTACAAAATTGCCTATATAACCTAGAATTCATCCGCATTGTGATATAAATATTTAGTATATATATCCGAATAATATTTTAAAAAATTAATGTTATAAAGAATTCAATCAATGTAATAACATTTTATAACTAATATATACATCCTTTGCATAAAGGTGATATCATTTATCCCTGGTGAGAGTATGGAGAATACAATTAAAGTTCAATATTGATAAGACATGAAAAAAGATCATGAGCTTATAAGATAAAAAGATATTTCCATTAGTATGAAGCCTTTTGGATGAAGGCAAAAAATAAAACCATAAGAGTTTAGACTCAAAGTGGACAATAATATCATACCATTGTGGAGATATATAAACCTTATTTGCACTAATAATTAATATCAGAGTCATGATCCATGTCAAGCTATGAACCTCGAACGAAGGAATGGGAGTTCCCATGTCTGGATTAAGAGAACTATACACTAGACAGGAAATCTAGTTGCGCCAGAAATTGTAAGGTTACGACAGACGTGTAGATGTGTTTTGTCGTTTCATAAATGAACGCAGCAGAATAAAATATAATAATTTCCTAAATTATTACAACACACATTTACACATGCAAGATTACAACACGTGCGGACATATCCGCCAAATAAAATTTTACGTTAAATAAGAATAAAACCAATTTTATCTTAGGTATACCTTTCGGATGATATTGAGTTGGAAGGGCATCAATCGTACAACGCTCGTGGAGCTTCATCTCTACTCGTATCCATGCCGAATCTTCGGAGGAACGACTTCTCTAAGTCACGAGTTTGACCTTCTCTTCGCTACTAGACGAAATAGGAAGGTCGAGTGATCAGAGAGCAAGAAAAGCAACCCAACAAAATAGGAAACAACTCTTATTTCCTTGGTGGTGGGCAGCAAGCTCTAAAACCCAACTCTTCTAGGTTCGGACAAGGGCATAAAGGAAGAAACCTTTGTTCCAAGCTTTAACCAAAGTTCCTCACTCCCTTGGAGAGGAGTTAGCCATACCTAAATCAAGAGATAGACTTGCTAGGGTCGGCAACAAGGAAAACCCCAACAACCTTTGTTGGCGACAAGAGGAGGAAGGAGAAGAAGGAGTAAGCGGCAAGGAGGAAGAGGAGGGGATTAAGCACAACCAATCATCAGGTTTTAGCCTTTATAACTCTTTATATAGGCTCTAAACTTAATGGGTTATGGGTTAGTGGATCAAATCCATAAGTCCATAACTATTAAGACTTAATCTCATCCATTAAATCCTAATTGAACCCTTACCTAAAAGAAGACCTATTTAATTAAAACAAACGGATTTAATTTATAATTAAACCTCTTAAGGCCCAACCCGTCTTCATAAGATGTGCTCCTTTCGCATTTCCGACTTAACAAATATTTCTATATTTGTCGTGTATTTGGTCAAACTAAACTTAATCTCTCTCGATCTTAAGAATCCAATTCTCAAAATCGTCTTTAAGTCTCTTCGAAGGATTCGTTATGCGTGTGACCTTATAGGTTCTCGATTTATGTTGGTCATCCATAATCAATCATTAATTATGGAACGATCATAAGTGACATCTAACAGTACATCATGATCCTCAATTAATCGAAAAATCAACGATTGATCTGGGAACCATTTCCGAATCCTTCAGCAACTACAATGAATCGTGTCTCGTTCATTTCACTCGTCTTATACTCACTTGGTTCAGGATATGATCTATTGTGTCAGTCCCCACTAGACTGATTACGTCACACCTAGTCTAAGTAATATTTCTCCATCCAGTGGATTCTAATTACTTCGACATGTATCCAAAAGTGTCATACTCTTCACATGCAATGCTCTGGCCAAAGACTTTGAATAACAATTCGACAAGTGATTATAGGGTATACATCTCTTCGCAAGAAATCACTACAAAATTTTAAGGATTCGACGATGAAATTTGGCAACGAAAATTTTTTGTTGCAAATCTACATCAAAATTTGTGACGAATTCCAAATTTCGTCACAAATTAGTAACGAACACTATAAGAAAAACTAGAATTTAAGACCGAATAAAAATCGATTTCTAATTAGACACCGATTTAAAAATTGGTTTCTAATTAGAGACCGACTTTTAAATCGGTCTCTAATTAGAGACCGATTTCTAAGTCGGTCTCTAATTAGAAACCGATTTTTAAGTCGGTGTCTAATTAGAGATCGACTTCTAGATCGGTCTCTAATTTAGAGACTGATTTCTCGATCGGTCTCTAATTTAGAGACCGATTTCTAAGTCGGTTTCTAATTTAGAGACCGATTTTTAAGTCGGTCTCTAAATTAGAGACCGACTAGAAATCAGTCTCTAATTTAATTTTTTTGTCAAATTATTATTTATGTTTCTTAAAATGAAATAAAGATAGTATGCATTTTATTTGTTATTCAATCTTGTATTCATTTCGTTAAATGATATTTGTTTTCAAATTTTTTATATCTTTTAATTTAAATGATAATTTGTAGAATTTAGTTCAAAATTGACAGATTAAATATTTAATTAAGGATGCATTTGAGATAGATAAAAAATAACATTATTATTTTTAGAAAAATAGAGTAAATAGAAAATAAAAATAATAAAAGTATTATAAAAAAATACACAAAGAATAATTTCTATGAGAAAAAAATCTTCATATAAATTTTAAATTCTTAATTTTTTTGAATTAAATAAAAAAAGTTGAAAATTTTAATTTTAATTTATCTTAATTTTAATTTAATTTTGAAAGAAAAGTACAGTGTAAAAATATTTTATGTTTAACAAAATAATATGCAGAATTATAATTTAGTATTCCAAATTATGTAAAAAGGCTTTAATTATATTTAAATATATTATGACTAAATAAGTTTGTGCTTATTTAATTTTATAGTTATATGAGATATTGTATTTTCGAATTCCGACAAACACAAAAGAAATTTGCAGGAAAAATTTGAATTTTTAGAAACCTAATTTCTTATTCGGTCTAGACCCTGCCAAGGTCCGAGTCGGACCCAGAATCGGACCGTGGTCAATGGTCTAATTAATCGGGTCAACGAGTTTGAATCGGACCCGTGACCGGACCGCCTATTAGGCGGTCCGGTCATAGTTTTTTTAAAAAATCGAACAGGCGATTTAAAAAAAAAAATTAAACGAGAAATAGGGTGACACGCCCATGCCAATGTAGGGCATGGGCGTGTCGGGCATAGACGTGGGTGTGTTAGCCGATACACCCGGGGTGTGTTGAGGAACATGGGCGTGTCGGACATGAGACGTGGGCGTGTCGGTTAACACACCCGGGGTGTGTTGAGGAACATGAGCGTGTCGGGCATGAGACGTGAGCGTGTCGACTAACACACCCGTGGTGTGTTGAAGAACGTGAGCGTGTCGGCTAACACACCCAGGGTGTGTTGAGGTCTGGAAGTTCTGACACGGACGTGTCTCTGATGACACAACTATGTTATTTTGATACGCCTCGATAATTCCCGATTCTTCACCCTGTTAACATGAAAAATACTCCAAAATAGTTTTTTTGTCCAAAATATGTCCAAAATACCTCGATAGAGTTTTTATAAGTTCAATTGTGCAATTTTTTTTATTTTAATTATTTATATCATTCTTTAAATTTTTATTTATTTAACTAAGACGACGATTAACCGGACTAGACCCGGACCTAGACCGGACCCGGATCCGGACTCGGACCCGAACCGGAACCGACGGTTCCACAACTCAGACCGTAACCAATCAGGGGTCGGTATTTTGCCAACCCGGACCCGGCGGTTCCGACCCGGACCCGGACCGGACCCGAAATTAAAATTTGAATTTAAATCAATTTCTGATTCGATTTTTTTATAATTTTTAATTCAACAATTAAAAAAATTAAAATTAAAATATTTAGAGACCGAATTATTGGTTCGGTCTCTAATTCAGAGACCGAACAATAATTCGGTCTCTAAATTATTTTTTTTAATCTATTTTTTTCGCTGACTTTTTTCCCCGCTCGCTTCCATTCCCTCTATGTCCGCCTCCCCTCCCCGATCCTGCCTCCCCATTTTTTTTTTCCGATTTTTTTCCTGATCCCACCTCGCCTCCCCTCTCGGTTGTGGAGCTCGCTACTGCGCTCTCAGTGCGAGCTATTACTCGCGGAGGCCACACGAGCCCCCGGTCGCTCGAGGGTGCAGTCGTGGCCGCCCTCGCGCGGCCGTGCAAGCCCCCTGTCGTGCGAGGGCACGATCGTCGGAGCCCCGGTCACGCGAGGGCGTCATGCACGAGCCCCCTGTCGTGCGAGGGCTCAGCCGAGCGAGCCCTCGATCGTGCGAGGCAGCTGCCACGCCCGCAACCTCGGTGGCGTGACGTAGCGGTCATGGCCACTCGCGCGACGTAGCGGTCATGGCCACTCGCGCGACCTCGATCACACTGGTCGGACCTCGGTCTTTCATTCGTTCGCTGTTGTCTGGCCTCTCATCAAGCCGATCCTTCCTCGCCCAATCAGTTGTGCTAAGCCGGCCTCAACAAGGCAATCTTCCTCTTCGATATCTAGGTTTCTCCTCGTTCCCTTCAGCCAATATTTGCATGTCTGGGGTTGTTTAAGAGATTGATTTTTCAGGAGTTGAATCAAGGATTTTAACTTGATTTTCACCTTTGAGTCTACTCGTTCTTGCCATTCTGATGAAAACTTAAAATGTATTTGGTGTGTTCTTCCTATTTTGTTTCTTCCTGTTCTACTAAGAAAGATCAAATTTCTAGCTGGAAAATTTATGTGCTGCTGCAGGTCCTGTTTGAAGAACACAAGCACCTCATTAGATGTTGTAAACGTAAACCGTTGGTTTCTAACTTGATCCTTTGTGAGATTTGGTAGTTGTGCCAGAACAGTGGATTTCATAAGACTTCAAAAATGATCTCCGTTGCTATCTTGAGCTCCTTCCGAAGACAGTGAGGCAAAAGCAAGAAATCATACAATCAATATTGACAAATGGATCATCTAACTTGTTCACTATGTAAGTGCATCTTACTCCAGCTCTGCTGCATACTTGTTTATTTGGTTCTTATTTGTTCCTGTGTCATCTTAACTTGAACCTTGATGAGATCTTGTAGTTGTGCTGGAACATTTGTTCTTCATGAGATTTTTGAAGGGGCCTCTTGCTATCATGAACTCACTCCAAGGACAGTGAGGCAGAAGCAAGAAATCATAAAACCAAGGATGACAAATGGATCGTGAATTAGCTATCAGAGTAAAGTTATTCGGTCAAGCTGCATGGTTGACATATCATATATATGAGCGAGTTACTTCGCAAGTTTTCGTTGTTTAGCTCTACACACTCTTAACTGAATGATGATTGATGGTTAATCTTATTTATTTGGAAGCTTAATGCATCTTCGACATTTGATCTTTCACTCTAGAAAATGGCCATTTTAGTATTCTTTAGATTCACAAGGACTAACATGGTTTTTAGTCTATTGCTTGTTGTTATTTGAATGATTTTCCAACTAGGTGTAACGCTGGCATGTTGGTAGCTAAATTAGTGTAAAAGTCTCGCTTAGATACAGGAATTTGAGAATAATCAGTCATGACGATTTGGAAATTGTGAAAAAAAAGCATACTCTTATTTTCCAATTTCCTGTTGGAAAATAAAATAATTCATGAAGATTCAAGTCATTATTTGTTTGGATTTAAGTGTGAAAATCAAACCTGAATTTCATTTGCTTATGTTTTGCATAAAAGAATATGGACATTGGAAATTGACATTGCTTTAAGAGTTCTTTAGCCTCATAATAATCTACACAAATCATCTTTCATCACTTTTAGAAACATATATAGTGTTTGAGAAGTTTGCTTTGTGACATCCGTTTTATTTTTATGAATTTTATGATTTGTTTTTGCTTTCTACTTTGTTACCAACTTTTAGTGTTCAAAGATCATCCATGCTCATCATTCGTATTATATTGCTGCAACGTAATAGCTAATCTTCCTCTACCATTTCCAAGTCCTAACATTATTCCTGCTTCATTTTGCAGAACTCAATGGAGGATGAAAGTAATGTAAGATTCCAACCTCAAATGTTTCAGTCTAATATTCATTGAAAAGAGTTTCTCATCGAGTTTTCTCTTGTTTGAATATAATTGCTACAGTTTTTTATGAAGTTACTTGTTTTAAATATATTATATTATATTCAGGCCAAGAAAGAAGAGGAAGAATTCAATACGGGGTCCCTCTCTGTTATGATGATGAGTGTCAAGAATAATACTCAGGTATATTGAAGCTTACACACAATATAGTATTGACACATGCAAAGTTGCTAAAGTATGTGCATAGATATAGTTAGTTTTTTTTTGTTTGTTTTTTAACTCCATCATGCTTCTACATCATTTACAATTACCAATCTTTGGTAGAGAGAATATAATTCCGTCAGTTTTAGCCTCACACATTAACTCTGGAAGACGAGCTTCTTTTCGTGGTTTACAGAGGTCAGATGAATGATTAGTTTCCTATTAGTTCTACTTGTCTATCATTTTAGTAATGGAACACTTCACTAGGTGGCAGTACTCGGTTCATTTGACGTAGCTCTCTTTTTTTAGCATGCATTTGAATTTCTAACAAATATTTTCTGCAACAGGTGCTTATTAATTGTAGGAACAATAAGAAACTACTTGGTCGAGTGAGAGCAATTGATCATCAACTACCTTTTCATCACCATCAGGCTCAATGTGAAGAAGTGTCATGCGGCACACCCCAACAAAAGCTGCCAAAGCCTCGGCGACGGCGTCTTGGCCATGTCCATGAACAACGTCGCATTCGTGAGGTTAAACTTCATAAGTTCATGAAGCAATGGAGTGGATAAGATGTTTTTGAGGTCGAAGGAGTTTTACAATTAATAATGTAGTTGTAATTATTCATTCTATTTATTTTGTCATTGTGTACATTTGAAAATTAATAAAATTATTATTTTTTGATATTTATATTGTATTTATGGTTGATTGGATGTTAGAAGTAAATATTGTAGTTGATATTAATTAGATTTATAATATACAGGTTAATCACATATAGATTAAATTTGTATTAAGTTTGGTTTATAAGATTAGAGATCGAATTTATTTTGGTCTCTAAATTCGATTCATTCTCAACATTTAGAGACCGAATGGAAAAAATCGGTCTCTAAATTAGAGACCGATTTTCCTTTCGGTCTCTAAGTTAGAGACCGATTTTTTTGATAAGTCTCTAAGTTAGAGACCGATTGGAAAAATCAGTCTCTAAATTTAGAGACCGATCGAAAAATCGGTCTTTAAGATTAGAGACCATGAATTTAGGGACTGAAAGTTTCGGTTTCTAAAACAATCTCTAATACATTTAGAGACCGATTTTCGGTCTCTAAAATAGGATATTCTTGTAGTGGAAGTTTCCAACAAAAATTGCTTTGTTGCAAACTTATCTGCATTTCCAACAAATTTATTTTCCTCGTAGATTTCGTTGTAGTTTTGTAACAAAATTGATTTTTCGTCGCAAATTTACGATGAAAAATCAAATTCGTTGCAATATTTTGTAATGAAAATATAATTCGTCGCAGAATTTGCAACGAATTATGAATTCGTTGCAAATTTTTGCAACGAATTACTTTTTTGTCGCAAATTTTGCAACGAATTATATTTTCGTCGCAAATTTTGGGACGAATAATATTTTCATCGCAAAATTTGCAATGAATTATATTTTCGTTGCAAATTTTGCGACAAATTATGAATTCGTCGAAAATTTTCCGACAAAATTTGGCGACAAAAAATTTTTATCATACATTTTAAATTATTTGGCAAAGAAAATTAACGGTGGGAATAATGAAATTTGCAACGAATTTAGTATTCGTCGCTAATTTGGCAACGAACTTATTTTTCGTCGGGAATTTTGCGATGAAAAATAAATTTCATCGCAAACTTTTGCGATGAAATATAAATTCATCGTAAATTTTGCAACGATTTAATGATTCGTTGGAAAATTTGCGATAAATTTAACGACGATAATTTTTTCATTGGTATTTTTAATTGGCGACGAATATTGCAACGAATTTGAACTCGTCGTCGATTTTCCCCAAATTATCACTCCCTTCTCCATTCCTCCATCCCTCCATCCCTCCTCACATGCTCGTCTCCATCCCCGATCCGATTCGGTACTTTTCTTCTCCTTTCTTCTCCTCTTCCACCGGCGGAGCCTCTTCCACCGGCATCGTCGCGCTCGTCCCGCGCACGACGCCTCTGCTGTGCGAGCTCCCGGCGTCATTGCCGCGAGCTCGTGCGGCATGGTCCCGAGGTCGCGGCAGGTGTCACGGCCTTGTGAGACCTGCTGTGGCCTCACGGGACCTGTCGCGGCTTCGCGGGACCTGTCGCATGGCCGCGAGACCTGCCGCAGCCTCGCAGTAGCTGCTGTGAGCCCAAGTAGGGGAATGACGAATTAGCGATTATGGGGTTCATCGTCGCCCTCTAGATCGCGCACCTAGATGGTTCATGGCCGCCCCAACTGGAGCATTTGGTTCATGCTCCGCGCGCACGACCCAGGTTGGGCATTCATCGATGTCCCTGGATCGCGCACAAATATTGTGTTGATCCAGTTCCTCCGCATCATGTACTCGGTCACAGTAAAATTAACATGCTATTCAAATTAAATTAAATCAGTAGTTAATGTGTAATATAAATATAAAACTAATATTTTATATATTTTTCATAGGTTTGTCGTACTTCGTCCTCTAGGTGATCCGTTTATTCGTGAAGTCTTCAGCTGTGAACTCATCCGTTACTTCAACAAAGCAGAAATATATATATATATATATATATATATATATATATATATATATATATATATATATATATATATATATATATATATATATATATATATATATATATATATATATAACATTATTTTTTTATAATATATATAATTAGTGTTTGATTTTAAGTAATTTTTTTTTTCTGTAAATATATAATATTTGTTTGATATGCATGTTATATATAGTTTACAATTCAATATCATACTAAAGCAGTACAATAAGCACTAGAAGATTTTATTTTGTGTATAAATTTATTGTCATATTAATATGGATGAAATATTGAAAAAAAAAATAGAATTAATCCTTGATATATAATTTGGAAATAGGACAAATGGAGAGAGAAAGAAGTTGGATATATAAAAAGAATTTATCAGAACATCGTGGTTTAACTGATGAATTTATTATTGGGTTGGAACAATTTTTGAATTTTGCTAGTAGCCATGTTGAGTTTATTGATGGAAATAAATTAATGTGTTCGTGCAAAAAATGTCATAATAGTAAAATTTTCTAATGTGATAAAGTTCGAGAACATCTTTGAAGATTTGTAAGAATTCTAGTTTTAAATTTTTCTATATTTTTATTTTTTAGTTGGTATTTTTATAAGTATCTAACATGATTTATTTTTATTTTATGTTAGATTTACAAATTCTGTACATATTATTCACGAGGTAAATAAAATAACGAATAACCATTGGGGCAGAGCTTCTATGACTTATACGAGCACGCTGAAAGAAATGAAATTTTTGTAGTGGAATGAGTTCAAAGTAAGTTATTTAAATCATGGTGTATATAAAATTGCAGTTAGTATAATGAATTCAATTTTTCTCTACTGCAGCGATTATTTACTTGGGAGGAGAATGAAACTCTTGATATTAGGAGGATTTTCAAGAAAAAAGTGTGGGGACCATATCAGAAACATACTCAGTCACGCGAAAACTAGAAATAAAAAATCACACTTTATAACCGAGGAGAATTGGAATACAATTGTTGCATATTGGGGATCTGAGGATAACAAATGGAGGAGTGAGCAGAATAAGAAAAATCAACATTGTAATTCCGGCGCTTTGTCTGCCACATATGCAAGAGGCTCAATTAATATCGACGAGCATAGACATCGATTGGTAAGTTTTTTCAAATCCTAATTTTGTATTCTAATACCAACTAATTTATACATTATAACGATGTTTGTTTAGGCCCAGGAGACGGGGACTGAGCCATTATTCATAGATACTTTCGCCCGTACATTCCAAAAGAAAGATATGATGTGGAGTGGGGAGAGAGTTAGAACAATTGTAATTTAAAAATTTTAAATTCTTATATTAGTATTTAACTTTTGTTTCTTTCAAAACAAGAGAAATACGATGAACTTGCACAGAGAAATTCGAGTGCAAGTGATGATGCAGTCGAATCTGAGTCTTCTGTGAGCAATATGAATTTATGGCTCGAAGCAACTGGAGGGGTGAAAAGTGAAAGAATAATTGGACTCGGTTCTTTGAGTCGAACCTATAAAGCCCCTGGTGTGTCTTCTTTATCCTCCCCGACAGTAAGAGCAGAAATAAAGCAAGTGACCGAAGAGGTTACTCATTTGAGGGCATACTAGAGCAAAAGGAAAATGAATCGAGACAAAGAGAGTAGGAAGTAAATGGATAGATGAACAAATTTCGAAGGCAACATGTGTTAATTATGCAGCATCTTCAATTAACATCTGTTCAAGTCAACTTCCTCCTTCTCGATTTGGTCCTCCTCCTGATCCTTGTAAAAATGACAATGATGATGTATTTTTCGATGATGATGGTGGTGATGATGGTGGATACGTTTGAATTTAGTTGTTGTATTTAAATGTTCTTTGACTTATCATACGATACTTATGTATTGTACGTTATGTTTGTGTTTGTTACATATATATTGATTTGGTATTGAAGTATAATGTGTAAATTAGTTTATAGTGTTATATGTGTTTGTTGTAAAATAGGAAAAATAGTATAATATATCGTAATTGTTAGAATATTATAAATATGACTAGGGATAATTTATTATCCCTAAATATCATTAGGAATAATTATTTCTTAGGAAAGAATTTAATTTATTTCTAGGATAGGGTTTGATTTAGTCTTTTGAATAGGCCCTAATCTTGTATATAAATAGGGTTTCTTTCATGTAATTCATGTATTCCTCAGTTACGAAATAACATAGTATCAGAGCTTTAGGTTTTAGGTTTTCGCATTTTTTTTCTCTCCCGCGTTTCTCTCTCGAACGCGCCTCTTCTCCTTTTTCCTCCGCCGTTGCTCGCGTTCTCTCCCGAATGTCGTCGTTCAAGCAGCTCGCGGACAGAAGAAACGCCGCGAACCTCTCCGTCGCCGACGACCATACAACGCTGCTTGCGTTCTTCATCCAGTGACGCAGACGTCTTCCCGCGAAGGACGTCGACTTTCCTCACTCACGCGGATGCCCTCGTCCGCGACATCCTCCAGCGCGTCGAGCACGTCAAGCGCCCCCTCCAACGCCTCTAGCGCGTCCAGCGCCGCCTCCAGTACGTCCAGCGTCGCCTCTAGTGCCACCTCCATCACGCAGTCTCATCTGCCAGCGCCTCCAGCGTCGCCTCTAGTGCCTCTAGCGTCGCCTCCAGCGCCGCCTCCGGCGTCAACGAGCCTCTCCAAGGACAGAGGCGGACTTCTCCAGCACTTCCGATAGCTTCCTTTCACTCCCGCTGCCGAATAGCACATTCTCTGGAAAATTCCACGGGTTGAGTAAAGGCTGCTTCTCCAGTACTTCCGGCAGCTTTATTTCGAACCGTCCAGTCTTCCTCTGTCATGGTTACCTCCAACACCTCGAAGCCAGATTTCTCAGTTTTTACTAACCACGTTACGACACCGCTTTCGTCCGAGCTCTTGGATGGTAAGAACTACTCCTCTTGGGCCTCTCACATTGAACTTTGGCATGTGAAACACATCTCACACAAACTGAAGAGGATATTCAAGTGGTCGATCGTCCTTTATGGAGAAAGGTTGATTCTCAGTTGTGTTGCATTATCCGAGTCACCATCCATCCATCTCTCCGGGATGTCTTCCGGACTTATAAGACCTGTAAGGATATTTGGATACAAGCTCAACAACTTTTTACGAATACTTCTCGGCGACTCTATCAAGTTTGTGACGACCTTATGACCATCCTTAATGCCCATCAGATCAAGGAGTCTATGTCAACTTATTTGGGATCAGTCTCTAGCCTTCTGTGTGAGTTCAATGACCTGCTCCCACCTGCGGCCACTCCTGTTGCAGAGCTTGAAAATCGAAAGAAATTTTTTATGTCTCTGGCGTTGTATGGTCTGCCCTCAGATTATTCTCATGTTCGTGATCAGATCCTGGGCAGCCCCATAGAAGCCACCATGGACTCTACCTGGGCGACTCTCCTCCGTGTCCCTACCAAAGTCTTGACATTACCATCTTCCGTTCCGGTTGACTCTTCAGCATTGGTCTCTGGAAACAACAACAAACCTCCACCGCGTAAGAATGGCAAAGGGCGTCCTTGGTGTAATCATTGTCACCGACCAGGACACACGATTGATAAATATTGGAGTCTCCATGGTCGACCTCCTCGTACTGCTCAGATCGCCCAGAGTTCTGTCACGTCTTCAGCTTCCAGTTCACAGTTGACACCAGCTCCAACCCCACCGCCTCAGTTGACACCAGCTCCAACTCCACCGCCTTCCTATGATGACTTTCTGAAGTGGTATGAGGATCGACGGGAGTCTAATTCCCTTGCTGCCATTACACAAGCTGGTACTTCCTTTGCTGGCATATCTCCCTCTTCGGGTCCTTGGGTACTTGACTCTGGGGCCACCGATCATATCACTGGTAATAGATCTCTATTTTCCTCACTATCTACTTCCGGTTATTTACCCTTTGTCACCATGGCAAATGGTTCTCAAACTCAGTCCCAAGGTGTTGGAATTGTTCATTCTTCTCCATCTCTTCCCATTCAGAATGTTCTTTTTGTTCCCGGAGCTCCCTTTAATTTATTATCAATAAGTCAGCTCACTCGGTCTCTTGATTGTGTCATCTCATTTACTAAATCTTCTGTTTCATTACAGGACCGGAGTACGGGGAGGATGATTGGCTCCGGATATGAGTCTCATGGTCTATATCAACTTCACCAAAACTCTCTTGTTGGTGCGGCGGCAGCATCTCCACTTGTTATCCATGCTCAGTTGGGACATCCTGGTCTTGATAAGTTAAAACAATTACATCCTAGTCTGTCTCATTTAGAGTCTTTGTCTTGTGAGTCGTGTCAGTTAGGCAAGCATGTACGTAGTTCGTTTTCTCCTCGCATTATAAGTCGGGCTACGTCTCCCTTTGCTTTGGTTCATTCCGATATTTGGGGTTCGAGTCGTGTTGCCTCTACATTGGGGACACGATATTTTGTTACTTTTGTAGACGATTTTTTCCGTTATACTTGGTTATATCTGATAAAGGATTGCTCGGAATTGTTTTCTATTTTCCAATCTTTTTTTAATGAAATTAAAATACAATTTGGTATCCCTCTTCAATCCTTGCAGAGTGATAATGTACGTAAATATTTATCTACTCCGTTTCAAACCTTTTTGGCATCTCACGACATATTACATCGAAAGTCTTGTCCTCATACCCCCAACAGAATGGAGTTGCAGAACGCAAGAATCGTCACCTTCTCGAGACCACCCGGACTTTTCTCCTTCACTCTCACGTTCCTCTTCATTTTTAGGGTGACACCGTACTTACTGCATGTTATTTCATCAATCGGATGTCTTCCTCTACTTTACAGGGTCAAATACCTCATCATGTACTTTATCCAAAGCAGTCCCTTCATCCTTTACCACCTAGGGTCTTTGGTTATACATGTTTTGCTCATGCTCTTGATCCTGACATTGATAAACTTTCTCCTCGGTAGCATAAATGTATTTTTCTTGGGTACCCACGGTCTCAGAAAGGGTATAAGTGCTATTCCCCTACTCTCCGTCGACATTTCATCTCTGCCGATGTCACGTTCTCTGATTCAGTTCCTTTCTTTGGGTCTTCAGAGTTATCGTCCGAATTATATCCTTCTATGCTTGTATCAGTCTTTGATCCTCCGGAGGATTCTCTATCACCCCCATCCCAAATTCCTCCTTCGTTGCAGGTTTATCAGCATCGTCCTCGCCCTGCTTTGCTGCCGACCAACACTGACTCTGTCATGAAATCATCTCTAGAACCAGGTCCTCCGCCCCTTCCTCCGGTCCAGTCTTATGAGTCTGATATTCCCATTGCCCTTCGGAAAGATATACGTTCCACTCGTAATCCTTCTCCACATTATGTTTCTTTGAGTTACCATCGTCTTTCTCCTTCCTATTATTCTTGTCTTTCCTTCTTGTCGTCTGTTTCTCTTCCAAAGACTGCAGGAGATGCATTTACCCATCCAGGATGGAAACAGGCTATGCTCGACGAAATGAGTGCCTTGCAGAGTTGTGGGACTTGGGATCTCGTTCCTCTATCACCAGGAAAGTCAGTTGTTGGTTGTCGATGGGTATATATAGTGAAGGTTGGTCCAGACGGAACGGTTGATCGGCTTAAGGCTCGTCTCGTTGCTAAAGGTTATACTCAGATCTTCGGATTGGATTATGGGGACACATTTTCTCCTGTTGCCAAGATGTCCTCTATACGCTTATTCATGTCCATTGCTGCGATTCAACACTGGTCTCTTTATCAGTTGGACATCAAGAATGCATTCTTACATGATGACCTGCTTGAAGAAGTCTACATGGAGCAACCTCCATGTTTTATTGCTCAGGGGGAGTCTTCTAGTTTTGTGTGCCGCTTGCGAAAATCTTTATATGGTCTCAAGCAGTCACCCAGAGCATGGTTCGGTAGATTCAGTATTGTAATTCAACAGTTCGGCATGACTCGGAGCGAGGCTGACCATTCTATCTTTTATCGCCACTCATCTACTGGTTGCATCTACCTAGTGGTTTATGTTGATGATATTGTCATCACAGGTAGTGATCATCTCAGGATCTCTGATAACTGCCATTTTATGGTATTATTTTGGTCCTTAATATCACTGTTTTTATCCTCTCGAGTGATTTATTATTGATTATTTACATGTTTTATGAGTTAGATATATTTTTGGACCTTATTGTAAATTCTCCTAATTTTTGGACTCATATGCAAACTTTATCTTTGTTTGTAGGAGATCGAAATGAGACACTGGACTAGACTCAAAGTGGATCAAGTATGGCTTCATCTGGGGTCATAATGGACATTTCAAAAGGATTTAATCTGAGCCCTTCATCCAGATCAGAAGGCAAATTAAATCAAGGGTTCAGATCTGAGCATTATGGACCGTCCGAGGAAAGTAATTGATTTTGAGCCATCCATCTGGATCTGGAGCGATCCGGGCCGTATATTAAGATCTACACGTCTTGGCCGTTCATCCGGACCGTTGGATCGTGATTATACCTTCAGACGGATCAGATCCGTCCATTTCAAATCGGTGATTTAGTTGGATGGAGCAGCCTAATTAAGCAATTGATATATCCATTAAACCCTAGCTTGTTTGGATGGCTGGGATTAGATGAAGCTCAAATCGGACGGCTGGTGTTTTTCAGTTAATAACTTACCTACCCAAATCGGCAGAGTAGAATCGCGCAATCCCTTGACGCGGCCGTTCTTCCTCGCGGCGCGAGCGATCGGCGACTAGACGCTGGCGGTGGTCCGCACTCCACTCCGGCGACCTTCCCTCCGACAATGGCGATGATCGGCGAGCCTCGTGGACGATTAGATGTCGTGGTTCGGACGGCTAATCAAGAGGCGCGAGCGCGGGATTCCGGCGAGTACAACCTTCACCGGCGTTCACTCCATCCGGTTGGGATAGGCCTTCCCTTCCTCGCCGGAGCCACCCACACGCTGTGCCAGTTAGGACAACGCCATCTCCACCGGTGAAGTTCCACTTCACTGTCCGGTGACTCCACAACTGCCGGAGCGGTGATCGCGTTCCTCCGTCTGTCCGTCCTCCCTGCTGCGCTGGTTGGGCAGCCATTCGCATTCACGGAGAGGGTCGGTTTGTTGCGACCGCGAGTGTAGTTCTGGTCGTTATTTATTTGGATTAATATGGGTGTCTACGCATGTTTGTTTGTGTGTTGAATACCTAATTAGTTGAGATTTTGTGTTAGTTCACGTTACGCTCGCTAATTATTCCTATTAGATTATGCATTTGGTAGTAGCTGATTAGGTTTGTTTCTGTTAAGTGTTTGTTTGTTTACGTGCAATGTTATTTCTATAGGTTAGTTGTAGCTTAATTGTTTAATTTTGTTCGTTGTGCATTTGTAGTTTAGTTTAATTTCTTGTTGCTGATATACTAACCCTATCAATTAAAATTGTCCAATCCAGGCATCGTATAGTGACAGTGCGGTGTTTGGTTGGAGTGCTTTCATCATTAGCTTAGATTTCATTTACATTCGCCCAGCTTGTCGATAAGTGACAAAGTATGATGCCTGGTCGAATTGCTTTCGTTTATTGTATTTCATTTATTGCAATTTTTAGTGACTGTTTGACTACTGTGTCGTATAGTGACAGTGTGGTACATGGTTAAGTTGTTCACTTTTGTTTCGTGATCATTGTACCGTATAGTGACAGTGCGGTGCGTGATTACTTACTTTTGCGCATTAGTTAGATTTACTTCCTGCAGATTTAATTTCCATGTTGGTTTGTTTACCAGAATTGTTTGACCATTGCATCGTATAGTGACAGTGCGGTGCAAGGTTGAATCGTTCTTGCATTAGGTTAGCTTTGAATAATTGTTTTGAAAATTGTAAAAACCCCCAGTGTTTACTTCTGTTTAAAAACAAACGTCCAGCCATTAAGTTCGTTGGGAGATGACCCGAGTCAGTCCTATAATGCATTAGTGTAGTTAGGGGGTTCGGTAAATAATTTGGGAACGGTATTACGACAATTCATTAACCGCTCTATCAATCTCACAGGTGAAACAACATCTTTTCAAATACTTCCAGACAAAGGATCTCGACAGACTTAAATACTTCTTGGGGATAGAAGTGGCACAGTCCAGAAATGGGATCATTATATCTCAAAGGAAGTATGCAATGGATATTCTAGAAGAAATAGGAATGTTAAACTTAAAGACAGTTGACAACCCTATGGATCCTAATGTCAAGCTCCTACCAAATCAAGGCGAGTCTCTACTAGATCCTGAACGATACAGGCGATTAGTAGGAAGACTAAGTTACCTTACTGTTACTCGTCCAGATATCTCATTTGCAGTAAGTGTAGTAAGTCAGTTTCTCAACTCTCCATGTAAAGAACATTGGGATGTTGTGATTCACATTGTTCGATATATCAGAGGCGCTCCAGGAAAGGGTCTTTTGTATGAAGACAAAGGACATACTCGAGTCATAGGATATTCTGATGCAAACTGGGCAGAATCTCCCATTGATAGGAGATCTACTTCTGGTTTTTGTATATTTGTCGGAGATAACCTTGTTTCTTGGAAAAGCAAAAAGCAGAATGTCGTGGCAAGATCCAGTGCAGAGGCAGAGTATTGAGTTATGGCCATTGCCAGTCAAGAACTTATATAGCTCAAACAGTTGCTTCAGGAGCTAAGGTTTGGAGACGTTACACAAATGTCACTTATATGTGATAGCCAAGCCACCATGCATATCGCCTCAAATCTAGTTTTTCATGAAAGGACAAAGCATATTGAAGTCGACTGTCACTTTGTCAGAGAGAAAGTCATATATGGAGAAATATCTACTAGTTTTGTTAACTCACATGATCAGCTAGCAGATATCTTTACTAAGTCACTGAGAGGTCCTCGAATTGACTACATATGTAACAAGCTGGGTGCATATAATTTATATTCTTCAGCTTGAGGGGGAGTGTTAGAATATTATAGATATGATTAGGGATAATTTATTATCCCTAAATATCATTAGGAATAATTATTTCTTATGATAAAATTTAATTTATTTCTAGGATAGGGTTTGATTTAGTCTTTTGAATAGGCCCTAATCTTGTATATAAATAGAGCTTCTTTCATGTAATTCATGTATTCCTCAGTTACGAAATAACAGTAATATTTTTTTTTTAATTTTTCCAGGTTAGCAATAAAAAAAATTCATTGCAGATTAGTGACGAAAAATTATTTTTCGTAGAAGAATTGACAACGAAAAAAATTTTCATTGCAAAAAATGAAGCATCAGTCGACTGCTGTATGTATCCACTAGACTGATACACTATCAGTCGAGAAGGTTCTCCGACTAGCTTCTCCACCACTAGTCGACTGATGGAAACTATCAGTTGACTGATACATGAGAATTTCCAAAGAAATTTTTTTTCCGTTGCAGAAATTGCATCAAAAATTTTTTTTGTCACAGAATATCCATACCAGTTGACTGATATTACTGTAGCAGCTTATAGAACCTTTGGTAGCCGACTGAGCAATCGACTCTCCCTTTGGCAATCGACTGCTATTACTGTAGCAGCTTACAAAATCTTTGGTAGTCGATTAACCAGTCGAACTGGTAAGACGTCAGTCGACTGATGGTATCCATCAGTCGAATGTACGTGAATATTTTGCAACGAATTTTTTTTGTCGCAGATTTGGCGACGAAAAAATATTCATCGCCAAATTTATATTTATTCATGAAAATACGTTTAAACCAAATTTGGCAATGAACTGATTATTTGTAGCCAAATTTAGCGACAAATATAATTTTTCATTGCCAAATTTGGCAATGAATTTTATTTTCGTTGTCAAATTTGGCGATGAATTCCATTTTCATCGTTAAATTTGGCGATGAATTTTGCAACGAAAGAAATTTTCGTCGCAATTTTTGCGACGAATTTTTTTTTTCGTTGCAAAATTTAATAGGGAATTATTTGCAACGGAAAAAATTTCGCTGTAAATTTCATTGCAAAATTTGTCGTCAAATCCTATAATTTTTGTAGTGAATGGTAAATCCTTTGTTGGTTATTCAATCACCTTTGGACACTTCAACTTATACCCAATCATCCCTTACCTACACCCCTATAGAGATGTATCGATTAATATGTCAAAGTATAAGTCTCCATGACCAAGATGACTTGAATACCTCAAGTCGAAGGAAACTCACACTCGAGCTGCAATAAGAGCTTCATTGACATATCTTATATGTAGAGAACTATGTGAAGTCTTATAGCAGGTCATTCAAATGAACTAGTTACCCATAACCAACATCCACGTTTAACTCTTGACATCACAATGTCTCCAGCCAGTGAGAAGCAGCTGCTTGGATAAACCAAGGAGTATAACCCGTGCTAGTCTCTCAGAATTGATGATGTCCGAACTAATCAATTCATCGACTAGGGATTATTTTAATACTTCATAATTATACATGTAGAGATACTCACTAGTTATGATCTAATCATAAATTTTCTCATGTCATGAATCGTATTGCGGACATTCAGTAAATGAGTTTAAGATCCAATCAAACACATATGAGATGTGCACTCAAATAGTAAATCTTTATTTTTCAAATAAATAGTCATAAGGCGATTGCCTTAGGACACCTCTCAAACATAACAGACTCCCACTTTACCTAAAGCCAATCGCCATGTTATCCAATCTCATAGTCCGTGACGTGACTCTCAAACTTACTTTGTGATAAAGCTTTTGTCAAAGGATCTGCTAGGTTCCTTTTTGTGGGAATCTTCTCGATTTGTATTTTTTTCCTACTGATGATTTCTCTGATCAGATGATATTGCTGAAGCACGTGTTTGGATCGTTGGTAAGACCTGGGTTCCTTTGCCTGTGTGATAGCTCCAGTGTTATCGCAGTAAATTGGTAATGCTTCAACAATGGACGGAACCACCCCAAGTTCGGAGATGAACTTCTTGATCCAAACTACCTCCTTTGTTGCTTCAGAAGCTACAATGTATTCTTCCTCCCTGGTAAAATTGTCAATTGTATCTTGTTTGGAACTTTTTCAACTCACTGTGCCTCCATTCAGCGTGAATATGTATCGAAACTGTGACTTGGAGTCATCCTTGTCTGTCTGGAAGCTGGTATCTATATACCCGCGTGTAATCATATCACCTCCTCCATATACCAAGAACATATCCTTAGTTCTTCTCAAGTACTTAAGGATTGCCTTGACAGCCACACAATGATCCATTCCTAGATCTGACTGGTATCTGCTTGTGACACTCAGAGCATATGATACGTCGGGCCTCGTACATAACATATCATACAAAATAGATCCTATTGCAGAAGCATAAGGAATCTTATTCATGTAAATCCTTTCATCTTCTGTGTGAAGACACAGATTTTGAAAGGTGAATCTCATGTCTCATGGGTATATAACTTTTCTTGGATTCAGTCATACTAAACCGCTTTAGCACTCTGTCTATATATGTAGACTATGAAAGACCAATCAACCTTTTCGATCTATCTCTATAGATCTTAATCCCGATGATGTAGGTCGCTTCTCCCATGTCTTTCATGGAAAATATTTTAGATAACCAAACTTTGACTGACTATAAAATAGATATATCGTTTTCTATGAGTAATATGTCATCACCATATAGTATTAGAAATACGATCGCACCCACTAACCTTCTTGTATACACAAGGTTCGTCAGGATTTTGTGAGAAATCAAACTCTTTGATTGCCTCATCAAAATGGATATTCCAACTCCTGGATTCTTGTTTCAGTCCATAAATGAACTGTTGAAGCTTGCATACTTTGATTTTGTCAAACGGTGTGAAACTCTCGAGTTGTATCATATACACATTCTCATGTAGGTTTTCATTAAGGAAAGTTGTTTTCACATCCATCTGTCATATCTCATAATCATAATGAGCTGCTATGGTAGAAGTATCTGAATGAATTTAAGCATGACAACTGGTGATAAGGTCTCGTCATAGTCAACACCTTGCTTTTGACGATAATCTTTTGCCACCAATCTAACTTTATAGGTAATCACATTATCATCCATGTCAGTTTTCTTCTTGAAAATCCACTTGTACCCAATAGGCGTGATGCCTTCAGGTGGATCCACCAAGTTCCAAAATTGGTTTTCATATATGGAATCCATTTTCGATTTCATGGCTACCAGTCATTTATCCCTTTCTAAACTTTTCAGAACTTCTTCATAACTAGTAGGTTCCTCATCCTCAATGAGTAACACATCATTAGATTCACTCATAAGAAATCCATATCTTTCAGGAATCTTATGTGACCTGTCAGATCTGCGAAGAGGTGGTGTAACGATTGGTTCAGTCATTATCTCATCATCATAAATAATTGACTGTGGTTCCGATATAAGCGTCTCTTTAGTGTCTATTGGGGTTTCTTGAACTTCTTCAAGTTCAAGCTGACTCCCACTATTTTCTTGCAAGAGAAACTCTTTCTCTAGAAATACAACATTCCAATTTGGGATTTCTCTAGAAATTGCCAATTTGGGAGAATTGGTAGACTTGAGATGGTAGTTTTGTCAATCATCAAAAAGGGGGAGATTGTTGAGAGATTGTTGGTGCAATCGTCCCAGGTTGACTCGAGTTTGACTTGAGCAGTACCCTGATAGTATTTTGATGATAGACAAAACTCATGACATGGGATTGTCATGGGAAAGTCCAACATGGGGTTGGCATGGGAAAGTCCAAAGCATTGCGAAGCCGTGCGCTTGGTGCTTGGCATGGGAAATCCAAAGCATTGCGAAGCCGTGCGCTTGGTGCTTGGTGAGAAATGCATTGCGAAGCCGTGCGCTTGGTGCATTTGGGAAGTCTTGAGGACTTGATAAGTTCACTAGGCTCGGGGTCCTTGAGTCGGTGAAGGATGGCATTGCGAAGCCGTGCGCTTGGTGCATCCGAGGGACCGCCGGACGGGGAGCGAATGGAGTGAGCCCAAAGGGAAGCATACTTCTAGGGCATGAGACGCGAAGGATGGCGTTGCGAAGCCGTGCGCTTGGCGCATCCGAGGGACGTAGGCCGAGGGAAGAGAGCTTCGGTAGGGAACTCCATAAGGGATAAGGTGGACTTGGCCAAGTGGCTAAGACTGAGTGTCGGAGGCTCAAACATCGTTATGTTTGAGGTTTTAGCCGACATCAGTCGACTGGCATAGGTGCTAGTCGACTGCTCTAGGTCGTATGGGTTCGACCAGTGTTCGATCAACCAAGTTCGGTGATCCGATCGCCAAGGGAGGGCGATCGGCTGGAGGATCATCGGCCGAGGGATGGCAGTCGACTGATGACACTGTGCACGGGCACAGAATGGAGTCGAGCTCGCCAGCACTCGACTGATGCAAGATCAGTCGACTGATGGGTGCCATCAGTCGACTGATGTGTGATCCGTTGGAACTTTGCCAACGTGGATCCGGCCGTTGTGAGACGCAGACAAGATCGATCGACCGATGGTGGTCACGATCGGTGATGATGGGCACGAAAACAACTTGATGCAGGTTATAAAAGGAGCACGAGTTGGAGGATTTCGCCAAGACTTTAAGGGAGCTATTGGAGGGGAATTGCTGCTGCATTCCAGTCCTTCAAGAGCCAACCAAAGCAAGCAACAAACAAGTGATCAAAAGCAATCGGTGAAAAGAGTTTCTTTTGTATTGTATTTGTATTCTTGTTTGTATTTCTATATTACTTTGTAATTGCTTGTGAGAGGTTTCTCCACCTCCGACGTGTTGTCGAGAAGGAGTTTGAGTTAGTGCCGTGAGCATAACTAGAGCTCGAGGAGCTCGCCCGTGGAGTAGGAACCATTCGGTTCCGAACCACGTATATCGTGTGTATTGCATGTGCTTGTGTTGTTGTTAGTATTATTATTGTTTCTATTATTTCCGCTGCGCTAACAACAATCGTAGACAAGCAACGCAACGAAAACGAGCAAAGTCCGGCATCCAACGAACGAGGGCTATTCACCCCCCTCTAGCCGGCCGTACCGATCCCCAACAAGTGGTATCAGAGCCCAGGTTGCTCTTCAAGGACTAACCGCCGCGAGAGCACTACAAGATGGCCGGCTTCATCCATCCACCGAAATTCGATGGAGATTTTTCTTGGTGGAAGAAACGGATGGAGGTATATCTCGAAACCGATTTTGATTATATGATTATTATAGAAAATGGTTTTGAGATGCCTAGGGACAAACACAACAAGCCCATTGAAAAATCAAAGTGGACCCAAGACCAAATCAAGAACTTCAAGACAAATCTCGAGGTAATTAAATTGATTAGTGATTTGTTACCTAACACTATTTGGTCTAGTTTGGGTGATTATAGGGATGCAAGGGAATTATGGGAGAAGATAATGAAATTTCAAGAAAGCTCCCAATCGGCACAAGTAGAGGAGAATGCCGAAGAAGAATCACCATCCACTTTTGAAGATGTGGATGACTTGGTGGAGACCTCCACCTCTAGCGTTGAGGGGGAGGAAAGGATTTCAATTCCGGAGCAAGATCAAAATGAAGCTTCTACCTCCGGAAGAAGTGAAGAGGCCTCCACCAACTCCCTAGGTAACTCAAGTGTTATTATTTTAAATAAAAAACACATAATATACTTTGGGTGTAGGGAGAAAGGGCATTACAAGAGCAAATGCCCTAAATTGGCTAAGGAAAAGGCATCAACACCAAAAGTCAATCCAAAGTCAAAGGATGCCGGTGTTCCCAAAATCAAGAGCAAAGAGCACATTGTGTGCTTTAAATGCAACCAAAAGGGACACTATCGAAGCCAATGCCCTAGGGGGAGGAAGAAAAGGCAAGAAGGTGCAACTCATGTAGGGGGAGCTCCTAAAGCTAACCCTAAGGTAAATTTACTTAATGCACCTTTAATTCCTAAAGTCAAAAAGCATGCTAAAAATTATTTTAGCTCTCTTGCTATTATCAATGAAAAGCATGCTAAGAGAAATAATAAGGTTTATTGCTTAGGTGCCAAGCATGTTAGTTTCTCTAAGGACAAACCTAGGACTCAAAACACTAGATCTATTTTACCTAGGGAGTCAATTAGGAGAATTGAAGAAAACTTGGGTGTTAATCCCAAGAAATCTAGGCATATGCCTAAAAAGAAGAACATTTCCCCTAAACCTAATGAAAATTCAAAATTGAGGAAATTAGAGGTGGAGAACCAAGCCTTGAGGTCAAGGCTAGAAAAATTGGAGAAGACCCTTGCAATAATATCAAACTCGGTTAAGGGGTCTAATGCACAAAAGTCAAGACCTAGGAAACAAGAAGCATCTAAGGGCAAGAAGGGTTTGGGTCACAAACCTATGTCCTACCATAATGTTCCATTTAATTATAGAACCACATCTAGGTCTAGTAAAACCAAGGCTAATAGGGAAGTCATCCCTAAGTCTAGCCATGGTATGTGTTTAGTGGCTAACACCTCAAAGAAATCAAATGTAGCCACTAAGAAGGTCAATGGAGGAGTCGCCTCTAGAGTTGACCTAGGAAAGACCCAAAAGACTATGGCTTCAAAGCCTAAAAGGGTCATTAGGAAGGTATCTAGGGAAGTTATCCCTAGAGAATACCTTGTTAACCCAAGGAGCTCCAATAGATATTGGGTTCCTAAAAGCGTGATCGATTCACGCTAAATGGGTTAGGGTGTGTCAACCCTAAGTGGATGGGTGGTTAACCTAGCCATTGTGAGTTGACACATTAGGGTGTGCCAATATGGTTTGAGAAGTTTAAAATGATTTAAATTGGCACAATTAGGTCTTAGAGGTATTGGTGTGCCATTTTGGGTTTTTGGCACACTAGGAAAATAATGGCATTAAGGCAAAATGAATTTAATCCCTAGAAATGACAAATTGATTTTAACACTTAGGTATTTTATACCTTAGTATATTTTTCTTGCCATGTCATGACATCATTTTCATTTTCATCTATAAAAATGTCATGATCATGTTTAGATTTATGTTTGTATGTCATGTATGCTTAATTTTCATTCACATGTCATGACATCATGATTTTGGCATATGTTTCTATCTATATCATATCTATGCCATAATCATATCATGCATGAATTAAAATGGAGTTAAGGACTATGGCATAATTTGAAAGGAATCAAATAATATTGCCTTAGAAATATGCATGAGAACATAAAGACAACAAAACCCACATCTCACTAAAAACTTGACTTGGATATGTTTTACACATCTAGATATTGGTGAGATGTTTAGGAAAAAGAAATTAAAGGTTTGAAAAACATTTTGAAAACATTTTGAAAAACCTTGGTGAAGCCTATCTTTTGATAGCTATCACCATTGAATGGGATGATACAAAGATGGCTCTTTATTGAAACTTTTCTTAAATTTTGAACTTTGTATCAATCTCCTAATTTAATGGGTAAAATAAATTTCCAACATTCTTCACCCATAGTGTTTAGGATAAGTAATATGCATATGAAATTTCACGATTTTTAAACTTATGTATATTTACTTATGGATTTTGTAATGGTGATGTAAATCGATCGATCGGTATCGTGATCGACTGGCACAGGCTGATTTCGGGTAAACTTGATAGTTAGGCCCATGTTTAGCCATGTTTTGGTCCCCTAACCACTCCTAACCCTAGGATATGCTTGGGAGAGCATTAAAGAGGGTGGAAATCCATTGGATATGGATTAGGAGTTGGGTTGAGGGTGAGTATCAATTTTAAGGTGGAAGAGAGTTCATTGTTGAACTTTGCCTTAATTTTGATTTGGTTAATGTTCCTATTGACTTAGGGACTCTCCAAGGACATTGTTGGTGCAATGGTCAAGGGGGAGCAAGCCTCTAGGGGGAGGTATCCATCATGGGAAGATGGATGTGTATTTCCTCATGGGAGGAAAATTGGGTTGCCTCTCTTTAAGTGATATGGGATCACTAGAAAGATGGTAGGCATGTGTTCCTCCAAGGGAGAGATTGTAAGATCTCATTGGGATATGAGACATTCATACCCTTGGGGAGGACCTTTTTGATGTAATGTCAAAAAGGGGGAGAAGTTACCAAGTTACCAATTAGGGTTTGTTGGAATTCTGATTGGGATATGAGAATTGCCAATTTGGGAGAATTGGTAGACTTGAGATGGTAGTTTTGTCAATCATCAAAAAGGGGGAGATTGTTGGTGCAATCGTCCCAGGTTGACTCGAGTTTGACTTGAGCAGTACCCTGATAGTATTTTGATGATAGACAAAACTCATGACATGGGATTGTCATGGGAAAGTCTAACATGGGGTTGGCATGGGAAAGTCCAAAGCATTGCGAAGCCATGCGCTTGGTGCTTGGTGAGAAATGCATTGCGAAGCCGTGCGCTTGGTGCATTTGGGAAGTCTTGAGGACTTGGTAAGTTCACTAGGCTCGGGGTCCTTGAGTCAGTGAAGGATGGCATTGCGGTTGGCCGCTTGGTGCATCAGAGGACCACGGACGGGGAGCGAATGGAGTGAGCCCAAAGGAAGCATACTTCTAGGGCAGAAGGATGGCGTTGCGGCCGTGCGGCGCGCGATCCGAGGATGTAGGCCGAGGAAGAGAGCCGTAGGGAACTCCATAAGGGATAAGGTGGACTTGGCCAAGTGACTAAGACTGAGTGTCGAGGCTCAAACATCGTTATGATGTGTTCGACTGTTATTGAACCAAGTCGGTGATCGATCATTTGCCAAAGGGAGGCGATCATTGCTGGGAGATCGATCGGCTGAGGATGGCGATCGTGATGACCTTGTCTGCAGACACGGGAATGGAGTCGAGCTCGCCAAAGACTCGATCGATGCAAGATCGATCGGTGATCGATGGGTGCCATCAGTCGACTGATGTGTGATCCGTTAGAACTTTGCCAACATGGATCCGGCCGTTGTGAGACAACGGCAACAAGATCAGTCGACTGATGGTCACGATCAGTCGACTGATGGGCGCGAAAACAACTTGATGCAGGTTATAAAAGGAGCACGAGTTGGAGGATTTCGCCAAGACTTTAAGGGAGCTATTGGAGGGGAATTGCTGCTGCATTCCAGTCCTTCAAGAGCCAACCAAAGCAAGCAACAAACAAGTGATCAAAAGCAATCGGTGAAAAGAGTTTCTTTTGTATTGTATTTGTATTCTTGTTTGTATTTCTATATTACTTTGTAATTGCTTGTGAGAGGTTTCTCCACCTCCGACGTGTTGTCGAGAAGGAGTTTGAGTTAGTGCCGTGAGCATAACTAGAGCTCGAGGAGCTCGCCCGTGGAGTAGGAACCATTCGGTTTCGAACCACGTATATCGTGTGTATTTCATGTGCTTGTGTTGTTGTTAGTATTATTATTGTTTCTATTATTTCCGCTGCGCTAACAACAATCGTAGACAAGCAACGCAACGAAAACGAGCAAAGTCCGGCATCCAACGAACGAGGGCTATTCACCCCCCTCTAGCCGGCCGTACCGATCCCCAACAGACCCTAGGATAATTTATGGATAAGATATATAAAGAATATACAAAGAATATAGATGGGAAGATGAGGAGTTGGTTCATCCCCTCCCATGAAAGGATGGAGAGTGTTCATTCCCTAGGTATCAAAGAGGAGAATTAAGAAAAGAGAGGAAGTAAAACCCCACTTTCCTTCTTCATTCTCCTTCTTCCTCATCCTTGGCCGAATTCCCCATTTCCCTTTCCTCTCTTTTCATCCCAAGCTATAGAAATTTTATAATAATTTTTGTATGATTATAATGGCCTTTATGTGGGCTCTTTCAAAAAATAAAAGAAAATGAGTCAAAAAGGATGCAAGGCCTAGGAATTGAACCCCAAACCTCTAGAGATAGCCACGCCCTATAGATGCACCCACTAACCAAAAGCCCAATAGGATTATATCATTAGAGGAGTAGGGGAAATTAAGGTTAAGTGTAAGGGAGATCAAGGGGCTCTTCAAATGAATAAATAGGGGGGAATGAGGGGGCATGAGTATCCAAACTTCATTTCTCCTCTTCTCTTCTTCTTCCTCACCGAAAACCATCCCTCCCCCTCTCCATTTTCACCCTTTGGCCGAACCCCATCCAAGCAAGGAGAAGGCTAGTTCTTGGCTTCCATAAGGTCATCTACCAACTAAAAGCAAGCGAAGGATGTAAGATTTCCTCACCTGCAGTATATTAGTTTTGTAGGACATGTTACATGAAAGAAATATGAAGTTTATAGCCCCTACAAGTTTCGGCCAACCATGTCTTTGGGGCTAGGGTTCATGAAAGTGATGCTAAGGATCTTTTACAAGTTGTATGCTTCATGTAGGAATTCTTAGGTGACAAAAAAATCCAAGTTTATAGCCCCTACAAGTTTCGGCCAACCATGTCTTTGGGGCTAGGGTTCATGAAAGTGATGCTAAGGATCTTTTACAAGTTGTATGCTTCATGTAGGAATTCTTAGGTGACAAAAATCCAAGTTTATAGCCCCTACAAGTTTCGGCCAACCATGTCTTTGGGGCTAGGGTTTCATGAAAGTGATGCTAAGGATCTTTTACAAGTTGTATGCTTCATGTAGGAATTCTTAGGTGATAAAAATCCAAGTTTATAGCCCCTACAAGTTTCGGCCAACCTTGGGTTTAGGGTTAGGGTTTCATGAAAACACCCCTTGTGAAGTTATATCATGTTGTATGCCTTCATGTAAGAGTTTATGTAACAAAAAATAAAGAAATTGGTACCCTACAAGTTTCGACCAACCTTGGGTTTAGGGTTAGGGTTTCATGAAAACACCCCTTGTGAAGTTACATCATGTTGTATGCCTTCATGTAGGAGTTTATGTAACAAAAAAAAAATAAAGAAATTGGTACCCTACAAGTTTCGACCAACAATGGTTGTAGGGCTAGGGTTGCATGAAAACACCCCTTAGGAAATCAGGACATGTGGTATGCTTATGTGATGAACATGATTATGATTTTTTTTTATGCCATGAAATATGCTTATGTGACGAACATGATTATGATTTTTATATGCCATGAAATATGCTTATGTGATGAACATGATTATGATTTTTATATGCCATGAAATATGCTTATGTGATGAACATGATTATGATTTTTTGTATGACATGAAACATGCTTATGTGATGAACATGATTATGATTTTTATATGCCATGAAATATGCTTATGTGATGAACATGATTATGATTTTATTATGCCCTGAAATATGCTGATATGATAAACATGTTTATGCTTTAGGACCCCTTTAGGGTACTCTTATGTTATGAATGCATGTATGCTATGAAATGCCTAAGATGGAGATGCTTCCCTTTCAAGTAGGGATTAAGAGCTCTCCTTATGATAAGATAAGATGGAGATGCTTCCCTTTCAAGTAGGGATTAAGAGCTCTCCTTATAATGAGATAAGATGGAGATGCTTCCCTTTCGAGTAGGGATTAAGAGCTCTCCTTATGATAAGATAAGATTGAGATGCTTCCCTTTTTATGTTGGGGATTAAGAGCATTCTTTATGATATGACAAGAAAGAAAGGAATTAAGTATTTTACTTTGTAAGAGGTTAAGTACCCAACCCGTCAGGTGGTCGTTAATCAAATCCATAGGGACATAAGAAGATGTAAGAGGTCTTGCCCTGGTAAGACGAAAGAGGTCTTGCTCTAGTAGGTCTGGTGGATCGCTACCCCAGCCTATTAGGAAACGCGCATTATGTGGTACTTAACCTGGGCCCCCCCATTCAAGTTATGATTATGTTGAAGTATCTATATGTATATGTTTTGAAAAGAAAAGACTTGTATGAAATTATGAATGCTTATGTCAAGTTTAAGAATGCTTATGATTATGTCCTTGATGCTTGTCTATGATTTAGGAAATTATGAATGCTTATGTCAAGTTTAAGAATGCTTATGATTATGTCCTTGATGCTTGTCTATGATTTAGGAAATTATGAATGCTTATGTCAAGTTTAAGAATGCTTATGATTATGTCCTTGATGCTTGTCTATGATTTATGAAATTATGAATGCCTACGTTAAGTTTAAGAATGCTTAGGACTATGTCCTTTATGCATGTTAGGGTTGATGATATCATGAATGCCTATGTTTAATTTATGCCCTGCTTAGATTTAATTATGTTTAGCATGCTTATGTAAATGGTATGCCTGCTTATGTTTTCATTGCGTTGGTAAGTTGATACATAGCGTTGTTATGAGATACTTATGCTATTTATGCTAGTATGCTCCTGTTTTTCTAATTGTTCGATGAGGTTTGTGGCTTTTGTGAGTAGGCAAGAATCTTACTAAGCTATATGCTTATAGTTTATGTTGTCCATATACTGCAGATAAAGGAAACATGAACTGAGAGGAAGTAGCAGGAGGGGCCCAGTGGGTGTGATAGTGGCATGGTGGAAAAAGACCCTATTACTATCTGCTTATATTTATATGCTCAGTGAACACCTTAAGACCTTTGCTTCCGCTTATAAGACTTGAGATTTACTAGTACCATGTTGAATGTTGCTTAGTTATGTTACTGTTCAGTTACTTATAAAAGTTTGATATGCTAGAACTCATGAATGGATATTTTATGTTATGCATGTTATAAAAAGAGATAAGAGATGCTAACATGCTTATTACGAATATGATAGGTAATGCATGTATAAGAAAAGGTTTATGCCATGAAAACACGTTAAGTACGTAGATTGTGAAATGATCCCTATATGTCATGTTATAAAAAAAAAAAAGGACAAGTAGCGCCGCCCTGAGAGCAGATAAGGGCGGGCGTTACACATTAAGAACATCATTCAAGGTTATATAACAACAATTATTACTAAACGTCAAATGATAACCTTTTCTATTTAAACAAGAAATAGAAACAATGTTCTTTATTAATGTAGGAACAAAATAACAATTGTCCAATTTTAAGACAAGTCCATTAGAAAGCTTCGACAAATATGTTCCGACGGTGATAGCCATAACCTTTGCTCCATTGCCGACTGGCAAATTCGCTTCTCCCTTGACAAGTCTTCTGTTATCCCTTAGCCCTTGTATGTCATTACATATATATATGAGTCATACTCGGTATCCAATATCCAAGCGTCAAAAGAAATAACATGACAGTCAATAACGAAGATACCTGAAGAGGATGGGGTATTAGATGTCAGTTTCTTCTTCAAAGACTCAAGATAGATCTTGCAGTTCCTTCGTCAATGTCCCATCTTGCCATAGTGATGATATGTGCCCTTTGAAGCTGACTCTACAGTCTTGACCTTCTTCTTCTTCCCCTTTGGTTGTTGCTTTGACTTCCTCTTAGAACCTTTCTTTGAGGAGTCAACCAACATCACTGTCTTCTGTTCTTTAGTCACAGAAGGTTCTACAATCTTGAGCATATTGATTAGCTCGGGAATGGTGGATTCAAGATTGTTCATCCAATAGTTCATCGCAAATTATGAGTGACTCTTGGACAAACTATGCAGAATTAAGTCAATACTTAATTTATGATTCATCGCAAACCCTAATGATCATAGCCGCTCGATGTACCCATTCATCTTTAGTACAAACTGTACTGCAGATGAACCCTCCTTCATATTCGAGCTAAAGAGAAGCTTCGAGACCTCGAACCTTTCGGATCTCGACTGCTCATCGAAGAGTTCATGAAGATCGTTAATCATCGTGTAAGCATTCATATGCTTGTGCTGCTTTTGCAGCTCAGGAGTCATCGTTGCTAGCATGATGCAACTTGCAAACTCAGAATCAGTTGTATGCTTCTGATGGGCCAACATTTAGTTCAGTGTTGCTTCTTGTTCAAGACTGATGGGAAGAGGCTCTTCAAGAATAATTCTCAAGTTTCGAAACCAATCCAAGAAGTTAGACCAGTCAGTTTGTTCGATTCCAAAATCAAACGCAAATTAACAGACGACATTATCAAATGATTAACCTAGGAATACAAAATCGAGAATGTAAGAGAGATGATTTGATATGTAAACAATTTACATATTAGGCTCTCACTCACTTTTCAAATTCAAGAGCCCTTACTTTGAATATGGGAGATCGTAGGTATTTCTTTGAGTAGATTGATATCCACTATAAATAAGAACAACCTTGACGTTAGGCCAACAAACTATTCTTAGCTATAGTGGTAGGTATCAAATATACTGATTACATATCGCGTATATGTAACTATCACATTATGCTATCAACTATTTGAATGTTCACAAAAATATCAGGTGGTTAACACATTAACAAGTATACATCAAATGTATATCACCCGACTTCACCTCTATCCACATTGATCTTAGCGTGAGGTCAACAAGCAATGCTTCAAGTTAAAGCCAACCGGTTAATCATAAGATCGTATCTCTATGGTTTGAACATATCTAAGTTCAGGTTGAGCTTGACGTGGACCAACAACTCAAACAAGAAATTAGACTCTGATTATTACCATATTAACAGTAGGTGTAAACTTTAAAATTTGTATAAGGGTTTTAGGTCTCATCCTCATGCATATGTTCTACCTATATGACATCGCACGCATAACATATATGATGACATGTCACAACATACACATGACAAAATACATCTAATCATGGCATACTACATGACATGTGATATGACATGATTATATCATAGTTGTCATTATATTATTTTGGAATAAAAATAAGATTAGGAGTTTGACTTTCATAAATCAATATTCCTAGATTAAATTAGGAAACAATTTCTAAATTTAATATCATATTTTTATCTTGAGAAAAATATTAAAGATAAAATATATTTTAGAATCTAAATTTCATAAATCATGATTCATTAATTAAATAAGGATTTAAATCCGAATTTAATATTATATTTTAACTAGGAAATATAATAGAAATAAAATATGATTTAGAATTTTGATTTCCATAAATCATGATTCTCTAATTAAATAAAGAATTAATTTCGAATTTAATTTCATATTTTATTTGATAAATATTTTCAGAAATAAAATATATTATAGAATATTGATTTTCATAAATCAACATTCGAAAATTAAATTAGGAAACAATTTCTAATTTAGTCACATACTTTATTTAAGGAAACAAATATCTATCAAGAAAATTCAAATAATTAGGAAATAATTTCCAAATTAATCTTTCTTGATAAAATATTTCTAAAAATATAATTTCCCTAAATTATGAAATTTTCATATTTGGAATTTTTCCTAACAAATTAGGAAACTTTCCAAAATATGAAAATTTCCAAAATAATTCTATGACCAACTACGAATTCATAAAATCTATTTTATAAATATATCGAAGCAAGGTCTGGCTTTGATACCACTATAGGATTACGACCGACGTGTAGATGTGCTTTATCATTTCATAAACGAATGCAGCAGAATAAAATATAATAATTTTCTAAATTATTACAACACATATTCATGCATGCAAGATTACAATACGTACAGATATATCTGTCAAATAAAATTTTACGTTAAATAAGAATAAAATCAATTTTATCCTAGGTATACATTTCGGATAAGTAAAATCAATTGATCCATGCTCATCCTTTATATATATATATATATATATATATATATATATATATATATATATATATATATATATATATATATATATAAGTATATTTTATTAGTTTCATTAATGACTATTCACTATATGATAATTTATATCTTTTGTATGAGATGCCAAAGTTCTTAAATGTGTTCAAAATCTTCAAAACTGAAGTTGAAAATTAACTATGTAAAAAATCAAATTAAGATATCAGATTCGACTGTGAAAGTGAATATTATTATCATTATAATGAATATAGTGAATAACATACATGACTATTAATAACTTACCTTGCTGAGTGCAATATTGACTTAGTATACTAATCCTTATACTTTTCATTAGAATGGTACAACTAAATGAAAGAATCAGATCCAAAAGACATGGCAAGAAGTATGTCGTTCACTTTTTTATTGGAGTCCTTGTGAGATATGTACTCAAGATTGCAATATATTACTCAATAGAATACCCAATAAGGTAATGAGTAAAATTCCATATGAGCTGTGAATGAGTAAAAAGATCTAATATTAGATATTTATACATAAGTTGTCGAGTTGAGACTAGGTTATATAGGACTAATGAAAAGAAACTAAACTCAATGATTATCAATTGTCATTTTATGGGATAGTCAGAGAAATTGAGAGATTTTAAATTCTATAACCCTTTAGAAAGATTATTTTTTAAGATAAATAATGTCAAATTTATTGAGAATAGTAGGAGCACTAAACTTAGGAACATACCTTTTGAGAAGAATAACGTTGATCATCCTACTCATGTTACTACTTGTACAATCAGTAGTGGTATGATTCTTATATCCCATATTATTAGAGTTAGACATCCGGTCAAAGTAGTGTGTCATGATATCTTTGTGTCCTCTCCAAAGTAAATTCCAAAATAAAGTGCTTAAAATGAGGGACTCCCTCTTATGATTAGGCAAGTTCCTTGAGCATCTTAGGCTACGTTTGGTATGTTGTAATTCACCTTGTAATATAATCCAGATTACATTACAAGATTGATTACTTTGTTTGATATCATTTTATAGTTGTAATGTAATGTAATTTGGATTACAAAATACAATATAGGTTTGTAATCTGAATTACAAGGTAAAATCTATGTAATCCGATTGCATTTCAAGCCGTAATCTGAAAAGCGTTAAATGTTCAGCAATTGACATTGATCGCCACCGTCACTGCCGACGCTATCAGTTGGGCATCACCGACTGCTAACTGTTGTCGCCAGGCAATGGACACCATCTGCCGTCAACGACCATCACTGGTCGGCATCGATGGCCACTTTCATTGATGATTGTCGCCCGCCGCTGCTGGTGACCACTGTTGGTCGCCTCTGGAGACCACCGTCGGTCGTCGTCAATGACCATCATCGACCACCATCGGCGGTCGTCGACGACCACCATCGGCTGCCGTCGACGACGACCATCGATCATCGCCAGGCATTGCCATCAAGCGACGTCGATGGCCGACGCCGATGTCCGTCAGCGGCTACCGCTAGCCGTTGTTGGCCGCTCAGCAGTCGCCATCGTCGTCGTTGTCTTTGACCACCCTTTGTCTCCAACCACCTCTGTCATCCTTGTAATGGACAACAAATAAAAGAATATAATCACTCTTATAATCAAAGATTATATATAATTTTTTGACCAAATATGATAATGTAATCAAGATTAAGTTACATTATATTACAAACTTGATTACATTACATCCTACCAAACGTAACCTTAGATGCAAGTGTCACTAAAGCGACCCACTAGGGAAAGGAGACCCATGCTTTTTTGTGATTATGTTTATTTCTAAGAGCATGATTTTGTCATAGGATTGAAAAGTGTTCATATCTATTTCTAATAAGTGAAATAGTTTTCTAACCTTAAAAGATGGATTGAAGCAATGAAGGAAGATCTAAAGTCTATGGTAGGCAATGGTATATAAGAACTTGTCGAATTTTTGAAGGATCGAAATCCATCGGTTGTACATGGATATTTAAAATCAAATAGGATTTATTGGACAATATCAATAAACATAAGGTATGTCTTGTAGCCAAAGGATTCACTCAAAAGAAAAAGAATGATATTGATTACAACTTTCTCATTTATGTCGATAAAACCCCCAAGGATAATCATAACACTTGTAACTCATTATAATTTGGAACTATATCAAATGAACGTTAAGATTGCATTCTTTAATGGTGACATTGAGGAATTTATATACATGATACAATTAGAAAACTTTGAATTTGATTATTTAAAGCACCTAATATAAATTAAAGAAGTTCAATTCATTTATGATTTAAATAAGTATTCATTGGTAGTATAATAAATTTGATCAAATGGTTACTTCAATTGATTTTAAGGAGAACCAAATTAATCAATGCATATATGTCTAAGTCTAGTGGGAGCAAATTTATCATACTTGTTTCGTATATGGATTACATCTTGTTGGTAAACAATTGCAAACAACAACTATATGAAATCAAATCATTTCTATTAGAAAATTTGAAATAAAAGATCTTGGTGAAATGCTCATTGTATTTGTCATACAGATTTATCATGATCATTCTAAGTGGATACTTGGTCTTTCACAAAAAGCTTATATTAAAAAGGTGGTCATATAATATGACATGTAAAATTATGCACTTGGAGGAGCTATCTTATGAAAAAGTGTCAAACTGATATTTATAGAGACTTTCACAATAGAAGTAGAATTAATAGTCTGCTATGAAACATCAAATCACGAGATATGCTTGTGGAACTTTATCATAACATTGAAGGTTATTGATAGTATTAACAGACCGGCCATTAAAACTTTATTGTGATAATAAAGATACATAATTCTATTTCAAGGACAACTACAACTCATTGAAGTCAAAACACATCGATATAAAATATTTGACGGTTAAAGAAAGAGTCCAGAGTTGTTAAATAGTAATAAAGCATATTCAAACAAACTCTATGTTGATATATTTGCTCACTGAGGGATTGTTGCACAAGATGTTTCATCAATATGTGGTAAGTATGATGATCCTTCATACGTATGAAATATCCGTTCAGTGATTGTTTATATTTGATTTTTGATGTTCTATATTAATGAACGCATATACATTTTGATTTATTATATATATATTAAGGTTTAAAGATCTATGTATATTTTATTTTGACACTGTAAATAAAGATATCATGATATACTAATACAATTTGCATATAATATTGGTAAAAATGATATAGAACTCTACTTTAAATTATAAGATTATATCATAGCTTATTGATGCAGTTTGACATAAAGTATTTGTAAATATGATTGAGATTTTATTTTGGATCACAAGGAGGATCAATTAAAAATATACATATGCAAATCATATTTTTTGAATTTCTCATACTACACATTAATTTACATTAAATTTATTACCCACAAATCTTATTACAAATTATATATATAGTAACTATAATCTTTTTTGTCTTATATCAATAAAGTTGATGAATATTATACTAAAAAATAATTTAACCCATAAAGATTTGACATTGTTGACGTCAACTAAATTATTAAGTGGGAGATTATTAAATTTTATTTCCATTTGATGGACTAACATATTAATCCATGACATAGATTTTGTCATTTCAAACGAACCGTATTCAAGTGATCTAATCGTGTGGCTTAATCGTGAATTTGTATGTAAAATTAATGAGCGGGTGATTCATTTCGATCTAACAACTACCTCCCTTTCTCCATCGTATCAAAGTTTTGAAGTCGTGTCCCTCGATTTTCTTCAAGATTAAATAAAGAATTTACCGTTTTATTTCATTTCTATTGTTTTTATTTGTTCTCGCATGATTGATATATAGTTATTCGATAAGATATATCCTATGAATTCATATAATGAGAGAGAGTGATCTACCCATCAAAACAAGCTCCAAAGCTTCTCAAGTTACATTTTTTAATGCACTTCTCGTGTTCTTAACTCAATTACAACAGCGTCTTCTCCAAGAGAATGACTTCGTTGATTGTCTCAAACCACTGACGCGCAGTTGGAAGGACAAAGAGAGACTACGTACCACGGAATTCACACACATAGCAGACATGAACATACGATTTATTTGCATCCAAAATATTGAAAAGTGACGATGTTCTACTTGCTCTTAAAGAAAACGATTCAGGTATTCATCCACAGAAATATATTTGACATCGGGGTAGAGTTCCGAGGCCTCCACGCCGAACGATGGTTCGATCTCGAAGTTAGTGTGGTTGCCCTTGATGAACACCGAGTAACAAATTGCATAAAGCAGGTTCAATAGGGCGGGAGATTCTGAAAGAGAAAAAAAAAATCGGTTAAATCACATGGCAAAAAGATCGAGGAGGGGAAAAAAACACATTTTGTCAAGTAGAACCTTGGATCTTCTTCAGAACTTCTTCTTCAGAAATATAGACACGCTCGAAGGTCTTGCCGACTTTCCTTTCCCAAAGAGAAACGAGCTCGTTGTGCGATAGGATGTTGGCCGGTGGTCTCATAAACAGAAACTTGTTCAGTGTTCTGGGGTCGTCCACTGCTTTCACTGTGTATGTTCCAATGTCATCTTCATCGACAAACACAACTGTCGAATTGGAAACAAAAAACAAAAAAAAACACGATTAAATACTGAAATAATAATGATTTTAGATTTACGGTAGATGAATTAGTTACCTTTGACGTTCCCATCGCCCAAAATGACGACTTTGTCAGTTGGAAGACCGGTAACTCCGATCTGCCCAAGCGTCGGGAGGAAGTACCCAGCGAAGAAATTGCTGGAGACATAAGTGTAAGGGATCCCTGAAGCCTCTACGGCCCTTCGGAACTGTACCTTGATATCGTCGATTGATTTTTCCGGCTCCACGATGTTCGCTCTGTCGATGCCGTGGCCGAACTCGGAAGGTAAAAACCTCTGCAAATTCAACAATTGGTTTCGAGTTCGTAAGTTACGTTGCAATGGCTAGATTGGAATTTGTGGGAGGAAGATCACAGACCTTGATGACGGCGCCGGAAACTTTGATGGCGTCGATGATCTTGTTTTGATCCTTCAACTGCAACCGGCCGACGGTGGAAATAACGACGTCGACTTGCTTGATGGCGGTCACCAGGCTCCCGTGGTCGTACAGATCCCCCTGTTTTAATTTCACAAAAAAAAAAAAAGGATTCAACGGAGAATTAAAATGAAGTTCTCTGTACAAAAATTGCAGATAAATAAGGAAGCAATGAATATTGTACGTGGAGGAGCGTGACGCCGGCGGCCTGGAAGTCTTGGAAGAGCTTGGCCTTGGCAGGGGGCTGGTCGGAGCCAGCGGCGGCACGGACGAGGGCGAAGGTTGGGTGGCCTTCGCGGGCGCTGGCAAAAACGATGTGCTTGCCGATGCTTCCGGTGGCGCCGATCACTAGAATCTTGCTCTTCGATGCCATCTCTCGTTCGGTCGATCTCTTCTTCCTCGTCGTCCGCTAGAGCTCTCTCTTTATTGAAGAGGATTCGGTGAATCTAAGAAGTGCGTGGACGCCGCCAGCAGTGACTTCAAGCCCACCGATTACCCAATGCAACGAATTCTTAGAAATATTAATTTTACCCCTTCGAGTATTTTTTTTTTAAAATATCTTTATAACTTTGTAATTGGTTTAATATATATATTTTCATGAGTATTGTAGATTTATCCTTTTCCAGAAGTAAAATCACTATCAATATTTCTAATAGCGAAGATTGGAAATTAACAAAAATTAGCAGGTGAAATGATAATGATGAAAATAAGTAAAAATATCTCTATTAAACAGAAATTTATCTTGATAATTTTTATGTAGGACTGGAGGTGAAGAAGAAGCGGAAGTGTACAATTCACTTGGACGAAATCTTGGCGGTCGACTGAACGTGTCCGCATTCGCAGCCGGTTACGTTAATTATAGGGCGTGGAAAGCATCGAACTATTCGTTGACAAAACGGTGCATTTACTTGTGCAAAAGTTGTAATTGTTAATCCAATGGTCCTGTCCTTTCAGCGTACATGAAGTTTAGAAATATCCAAATAACATTTCATATTTTTGTATTTATCAAATAATATATTTAATTTTTTTTTATCCCTTCCACTAAACAGATATGCACCATTATGATGTTGAAATTTGAATTTCCAACACCATAGTGGTGCTGAAATTATAAATTCCAGCACTACTATGGTATTGAAATTTGAATTTCTAACACCACAATGGTAATGCAATTCCAACGCCATCACTGTGGTGTTGGATTTGAATTTTCAGACTACAAATGATAGTGCGATCCAGACTACCACGTACATTATTCTTTGATGCCAATACAACTGTGGTGTTGAGATTTGAATTTTCAGTATCACGTTCGAAATTTTCACTGTGGTACAGGTATGTTTGGCGGGAGGGATAAAAAGAGAATTAAGTGCACTATTTGAAAAATATGAAAGTATGGGACGCTGTTTGGACAATTCTAAACTTCACGTACGCTGTTTGATAAATTACCGTTCGATTTTTTAGGATTTGAAAGAAAGTAAATTACAGAAGAATTATGTCCATAGTAAGATAATGAATGACTATCTAAATTTAAAATAAAATTTTAGATTATTTTCAAAATCGATTCTTATTTATTGTACAAATGTATCTATTGACTTACTAATGTATCGCACTCACGGAGCTCAAAATGATGCATTTAAGAAAAATGAAGGGAAGGTCGAGAATCCACTTTCCAATTTTGAGAAATGGCAATGCCAACGTATGCGAATATAGCGAGATAATAATTAGGTAAAAGATTCAAACCGTTAATCTAGTGGTTCCTTCGTCTCAGTCCTCTAGAATTCGAGAAGGGGTAAATCACTGAGGGCAATGTTCGTGGACGTGATTGGTAAGACAAAATATGATCATCTGAGTTTAGGATAGAATTTTAGATCGTCTTTGAAATCGATTCTTATCCATTAATTGTGTAAATTTTATCTTTTGACTTATCAACGCGCCGCGGGTTGAACGATCACGTGAAATCGAGGAAACCAATTAAGCTCCTATCCGTTTCCACTTTGCTGAATGAATCCACTTAAAATGACAAATTAATTAGTTGACGTTTTGGCATTGTAATCTTGAAATATTCAATTGGAACAATGATGAAAAACCTTTGGAAGAGGAAGATCATCTGTATGCTCTGGCTTCCCGACTGAAATTCGATCGAATATATCCTTTTAGCTCTTTTTTGTCGAAGTGCAGGATCATCACGCCCATTTTTGCTAGGTCTTCCTGCACGAGTTAACAAATTAAGTCACTGGCAACTCGAGTTCCAAACTGACAAAAATACAATATAATAAACCTTCGTCAAACACATTCTAGACAGTCTCTTGAGTATACATGAAAGACAAAGCTTTAATTTATTAATTAGGTGCATTGCTGTACGCATTATCTGAATGTATCTGACGAGTATACATGAGACTAATTATATAAAGTATACATATATGGAAGCCCTAGCTGCTGTATTCATGCAGACGCATAAATTAAAATGGGACTGGATTAATAAGTAATAAAAAAATATTTGGGTTGAATCGAATAGAGCCAGAATAGTCATATCTTGAATCCGTCTGTACAAATGAGAACATATATGAAATGATCTCGGGAGCTAGCTCAGTAACAATGAGCGTGATTTTTGCATGATTGATTATTGCCACGGATCGTGGGTGATTATATCTGAGATCTTATTTTTCAAAGAAAGCTAACGTCGCCTGATCGGTCCAGTATATTTTTCTTATTGACAATCTCTCGAAAGGTTAATTCAATGTCCCGACTCTTTTAGTTCAGGAAGCCTAAGGTCGATTCTGTGCATGTTCTAATTTCACTGGCTCAAGAAGTCAGCTCGGAAGATCAATCCAACGTCCTGACTCCCTCGGCGAAGGGAAAGCGTCTTGACTCCCTCAATGCAGGAAGTCAAATTAGAAAGTCGGTTATATATTGGAACTCGGATATGGTATAGGCTGAAAGCTATTCAAGGTTTAGTACATGTATGATCATTAACTCATCGCTCTGCAGCGTGTTGGTAAGTCAATGGGTAAGTCAATCGGTCTAAAACTCTATCTCGAATTCAGATGACTATTCATTGCCTTAACAATCCGTGTCCTTCCGCGATTTATTTCCGTTCGAATTTTAAGAGATCGAGATACGGAAATTACAAAATTGACAATTTCAACTTTTTGTACATGATCATTGATTCATCAGGCTGACCCTGGACCTTCCTTTTAATTCCGAACCAGTTTTACTGCAAGTCTGGCGGTGAAGGTTGTGGTAATAAGAATGTGCAAAGACAATTGAGGAGAGGATACGAAAAGGTAACATTTATGTTCATAAAGCAGTGGCTTATATATAGACACAACGACAAAACAACAAAGATACAAAAGAGAGTATGGATTCATCCCGACCTGAACGTCTCCTCAGAGAGGCTATCTAAAGCATTAGAAAGATTCAGAAACGCGGAGGGTGAACTTTCAGGAGAGTAATCAGTCTTCTTAAATTGTTAGGTGGTTCCATCGAAACTATACTCAAATATGATGACGGAGTGGTTGCCCAAACGGTCGAAGAACTCCTCCGACTTAAAAAAAAAATGTCTTTGCCTAGGCTTGATGTTCTTTTTCTCTGGCCTTAATTATAGTTGGCCAACTCTTTCTTCATCTGCTCCAGCTCACCAGTGAGAAGGAAGTTTTGGTCGTTTTCCAAATTAAAATTGCCACCTTTTCCGCCTTGAACTAGCTTTCCTTGACCTCCTGCAGTTCTTTTCTAGTAGCCCTCAAATCACTCTGAGTAGCTCTCAGTTCAGCCTGAGATTTGAGAACCTGCTTGGAATACAACTTGGTTTTGGCACGGCCATCCTCCAGCTCTTTGGTTTGCCGATCTAATTTTATTTTTCTTCTGGACCAATTAGATTCGGAGCTAGCGGTGGGCCTCCACAAACAGGGAGATGCGAAGGTATAAAACTCACTGTCAGGACAAGAGTTGAAGATAGAATGCAAGTTAGGAATGAAATGATGGAGAATGTTAGTAAAGAGAGAAACTTACCTTAATACATGCCCTAGCCTGTTCATTTCCATGGCGAATATTGACGGGTGGAGATTTCTGGTTGTCTCATTTTATCTTCAGAAAAACTCCCTAGAGAAATTGTAGTGAGGCAATTGAGTATTGGTTCGGGAGCTTAAATTAAAGGTTCAGGATCCCTCGGCCATGATGAGGAGCTCGGATGGGAGCTTGATTCCGAGGGACCCGTAGGAGATCTGAGGAGCTGATCGAATGAGCCAATTGAGGAGGGAGGTTGGACATTCTCAGACAGGTGAAGCCAGGGTACTGTCCAAAATAACTAGAATTGCCAGCGAGGGACTTGGACTTAAAGAAAGCCTAGAAGAGGCCAGAGGTGCCGGAATCTCTTTCGGAGTCACAGAGGCAGGCTGATCGGATTCAGGGTAGGAAATGTTATGGGGAGTCATTGGCTCAATAGAAGTGGGGTTTTTCGTACTAACTTCGGTAGAGATTGGAACAATCTCTATGGAGGTGGAAGTAGTAGCTTCAGTGGGAGTTTGCACCTTAGGAGCAAGAGTTGGCTCGAAAGAGTTTGGTGGTAAATTGAATGCCTAAAGGAAGAACCAACTCAGTTTACACTGCTGGGCTCAACTGGTAGTAGAAGCGCAGGTCCTCTTCTATTAGTAAGTTAACATCGAGACAAAGGTCCTAGAAAATGCGATGGGTGATGGCATGCTAGGAGACTTGTTGGCTCTCATGTCTCCGGATTAAAATTTTTACTAATGAAAATTAATCCGGATGGGTTGAGTTTCCTAAGCTCAACCAATTCGTCGTCGTGCTAACGACTTGAGCGATCGCTTGAACAAACTAGTTGTTCAAGCAACAAAACTCTTCTAGTCGGTTAGCCGCGGAAGAGACGACGGACGGATCGTCGGTTTTTGTGTTTATCTTCGGGGTCCATGATTATACAAATGCATATGGATGTAGACATGTATAATCAACACATACAAACATATTAATAAGAACATACAAAGATCGATAATAAAACTTGTAAAACTTTTATACCTCTCGATCTTCTATCGTATGTCCTAACCTCTTTGTAGACTGTGTGGGCGAAGATCCTCCACAAATTGAAGCTTCCTAGATCTTCTTCAATCAAAAGAAAGAAGAACTCTCCTTCCCTTCTTGCTTGAGCCAACCACCAAGTCACAAAAGCTTGTTGCCGCCGGTCCCAAGAAAAGAGAGAACAAGATGACCAACCAAAGAACCAAATAAGGGAACAATCCCTAGCTCCTAGTGTCGCCGGCCAAGAGGAAAAGGATGAGAGAAAGACCGGCCAAAGGGGAGCAATAGAAGACCCTACAACCCCTTTGTGCCGCCGGCCCTAGATGGAGTGAAGAGGAGAGGAGGAATAGGTTGAGCGCCGACCAAGGTAGAGGGAAAAGAGATAGGTGCCGGCAACCCCTTAGGAAGAAGAAGGGAACCTCTCCTATTGTTGCCGCCCACTCCACCTCCCAAACCCTAGCTGCCCAACCAAACCCTAACCTCCCTAGGATTTCTTGCCGCCCAAGCTAATGATAGGCAAAACCCTAATCTCCAAAAACAACCAACCTTCTTGCCGCCCACCTTAAGCCCCCTTTTATATAGTTAGGCTTAAGCCTTGTTTTAATCTCCACCGTTGGTTCTAGGGATTTAATCTCAACCGTCGGATCTAGAGATTTAATCTCAACCGTCGGATCTAGAAATTTAATCTCCACCGTCGGATCTAGAGTTTTGTTTTCTATCATTGGATCTAGGCTCCATGAGGTTTATATTAGGCTACGATAGGGATCATGAGGAGGAGTTGGATCTTGGCCACCCGATGGATCGGAACCACACAAACTTGATCCATCAATGATGTTCCATTCCACTATAGGATCATCATTGAATTACCTCACCAACTCCCATAAATTAATATGGGCTCCATACATTATTTGTACATCCATCTCCCCGTGTTTAAGATATCGAATGTCCGTCAATTAATTGATTTACTGACCATCAATCAATTAACATCTAACTCCTCAAGTAGTACCACTCGACCTTATCATCATGTTGACTAAGTCAACCTGCAGGGTTTACATGATGAACCTTATGAGCTCCTCAAGGGGACATCATCAACCTAATATATAGGACACGGTTTCCTCCTATAATTAACGGCACACCATGTAAATAATATTATTTTCCAACTTACCGGGCATATTGATTTAATCCATTTAAATCTCACCCTTTGGTAAATCAAAGAAATAAATACTAAGTACATGTGCCCGTTATTATATCGGGATTAAGAGTATGTACAACATAATATCCGAGGTCCGATTCAATTATGTAGTCAGTAATAAATTGAATCACCTGTATGTCGATCCTGCTAAATACACCTAAGTGTACTAGTGTAACTCTATGTTCAAGACAAACCAATACCAAGCTACACTACAACCATGCCAATGGTTTATCCAAAATCATCTTCGTTGTGAGCCTCTACTTATATTCTACAAGAGATCTTCTGTGTCACACCAAATATCATGTTATCTACAATGTAAAGTATTAGACAATATACACACATATAATAAATATAAAGTGCAAACAATGATCATGTGATTCTTATTTTAAAATAAAAATGTTCATACAAAAGAGCTAGGCTTTCAGTATACATCCCAACAATCTCCCACTTATACTAAAAGACTATGTTGTCATCACACTGCCATACATCTGATCTCCATGTCCTCCACATGTCTATCAAACGCTTTCGCTGGAAGGGCCTTAGTGAATGGATCCGTCAGGTTATCCTCTGATGCAATCTTAGCGACAGCTACTTCTCCTCGCTTTACGATCTCTCGTATCAGGTGGTACTTGCGCTCTATATGTTTACTCGCCTTATGGGCTTGTGGTTCCTTCGAGTTTGCAACTGTACCATTGTTATCACAATAAATTATGATAGTTCTGGGCAAACCAGGAATCACATCCAAGTCCATCAAGAAGTTCCTGAGCCATACAGCTTCCTTGGCTGCCTCAGAGGCTGCCACATACTCAGCTTCCATGGTAGAGTCCGCCACGCATTTCTGCTTGACACTCCTCCATACTATGGCTCCACCTCCAAAAGTAAACACAAACCCAGAGGTAGACTTACTGTTGTCCCTATCTGATTGGAAATCAGAATCCGTGTAACCCGGTAAACCAACATATAATCCCTAGTCCTTCTCAGGTACTTCAATATATGCTTTACCGCAGTCCAATGTCTCTGTCCAGGATTACTCTGATATCTGCTAACCATGCCCACGGCAAAGCAGATATCTGATCTCGTACATAGCATAGCATACATGAGGCTTCCCTCACGCATAAGGAACCACCTTCATCTCCTCTATCTCCTTTGATGTTTTGGGACACATCTCTTTAGATAAAGGTACTCCATGCCTAAAAGGTAGAAAACCTTTCTTGGAGTTCTGCATGCTAAAACGAGCAAGGATAGTGTCAATGTATGAAGTTTGAGATAAGCACAACATCCTTTTCTTGCGATCCCTTATCACCTTGATCCTAAGGATGTGTCCCACTTCTCTCAAGTCCTTCATATCAAACTGTTTGGACAACCATACCCTTACGTCTGATAACACTCTGATATTGTTGTCAACTAACAAAATGTCATCTACGTATAGTACAAGAAATATCACTATGTTTCTATCACATCTCTTGTATACACAAGGCTCATCCGGACTTTGAATAAATCCATATGACTGGATTACCTCATCAAAGTGGATGTTCCAAGATCTAGAAGCTTGCTTCAATCCATAAATGGACCGATTAAGCTTACACACAAGATGCTCTTTGCCCTTTGCAATGAATCTCTCTGGTTGCTTCATATAGATGTTTTCCTCAAGACTTCCGTTAAAGAAAGCTGTCTTGACATCCATCTGCCAAATCTCATAATTCTCATGAGCAGCAATAGATAAGAGAATCCGGATAGACTTAAGCATAGCTACCGGTGAAAAGGTCTCCTCATAATCGATACCCTCTTTCTGAGTATACCCTTTCGCAACAAGCCTAGCTTTGAAGGTCTCAACCTTCCCGTCTACTCCTCTCTTTCTCTTGTAGATCCACTTGCATCCAATGGCTTTCACACCATCGGGTGGTTCTACTAGCTCCCAGACATGATTAGAATCCATAGATTCTATCTCTGAATTCATCGCTCTTTGCCAAGATACCGCATCTCTATCTTGGAGTGTCTCGTCATATGTCCAGGGATCAGGTTCATGTTTACCAGGGACTAAGTTCGAAGACTCTCCCAAGAACATGAATCTCATAGGTTGTCTAACAACCCTCCCACTATGACGAGGTGCCTTGTTAAATACTGAAATTTAAAATACTAAATTAAATGGCCAAATAATTAAGGAAATAATCCTGGAAATTTTTCGGGATTTTTAGGAAATTTTAGGAATTTTTTCGGAATTTTTCTGAATTTAAACGGGATATTTACGGGGATAAGAAAAATAGGCTTTTAAAAGGCCTGTTTGGTTTTAACCTATTTCTATTTACTTTTTCTTTTTCCCCACTCGCCTTCGCCGTTTTCTTCTCCACGCGCCGCACTCCTTCCCATCGCGTAACCTCCCTCACGCGATTCCGCCTCTTCTCTGTGCTCACCGTCACGCTGCGAGTAGGTGGTGGATCGCGCGACCTTGTCCGTCGGATCTCTTTCCGTGGCGACTTCTCGCCGCTCCGATTCTCGACCAACTCGATTTCCGGTTGGCCGTGGCGGCGGCAGCCGCCGGAGTTGGTGGCAGCGGCGTCTGCGCCTAGTGCGGATCAGGGGCTACAATCCTTGCCGAGCCCTCTTCTCTCCCTCTCATCGTTCTTCTTTCTCGCGGCAAGCGGCGCTGACCACCCTCGTCGGTGCTCACGGACGCGCCTACAGTGAGCGAGCAAGGGCTGGGAATTTGGGTCGGTGGCGTTTTTCGATCGGGGGATGTTCTTCCCGATTGTCATTGGAACTAGGTAAAAATCGAATCCTTCTTGCCTGGGACGAAATCTAAGTTTCAAGCTGTGAATTTTTCCTTCTTTAAGCTTGATCTGTTGATAGGGCAGTGGTGTTTAAATGCGAAATTGCTCCGAGGAACCAAGGATAGGAGGAGTTGGTTGCCGGTGGAGTTTTTCTAGGACTGGTAAGCTTCGATCTATTCTTTTCCTATTAGCTGTAAATTGATAGATTATGGGTTGTTGATGTCGGTGTGAGGTTGATCGGTTCTGTAATTATTTATGGAGGATCGATTACGTTAAATGGGATAACTAGGTCAATTTAGTTGGGGGATTTTATTAAGCATTTGGGTTAATTGGGTTATGTCAAGAAATCGACAGGATTGATTTGTGATGAGATCGTATTTTTGTGCTTAACAAATAGTTATCTTTGTATGCGAGTTTCGATCACGAGGCAGGTCTCCGGTCGTGACGATTTCATTCTTGCGGACATTTTGTTTAAGGCGGGTACTTTGACTTATCTTTTAGATATAGTCAAGTTGATATGTTAGTTAGAATAGCATGCAATATTTTCATGTTTATATGCCTAGTATGTTTTGCCTACTAGATACATGCATTTGATCGATGTTTATATCTTCTGTTTACTTGGATCATAGTATTTGGATTATGGATATGTACATATTGATTGTACATATTATTCGGATAGGTATTTTGAGTAGGATTTACATGCTTTAGTATCATGCACCATCTTGCATTATTGTTGAGCCTAGTTACATGGCTCGCACATGCACCGCTCATGGGTTAGTGGTACATCAGAGGGTGTGTGCGATTTGCTCTGTCGAGCTCATTGGGTAGCTCGTATGGTAGCGCAGCGTGGTAGTGGCGAGGATCCCTCCTCCGGCCTATGACACGGAGATGAGAGCTTAGCTCCCCACTATGTTTGGGACGGGAGGATAGGTGTACTCGACAACATCCCATCCCACTCGGTCCACCAGAGCGAGTGATGGCAGAGTGCAGTTGTCATAGCCCTACCCACTTTGGCTTCACCATCGCTGTGTGGCCGGTGGTAGCGTCGGGTGACCATGTCATTTACCGCGGCATGCATTTTTGCATGGATCGCATTTGTATTGTGTTTCTTTGCATTATTGTATTGATGCCTTGGATGTTGCATATGATTGACATGCATATACTGATTCATAATCTTATATGGTGATGACTTTATCTCTTATAGTAGGGCACATGCTCCTATATCGAGTAGGAGACTCAGTCTGATCCTTTTGCATTTATTTCTTGCTTACCATATATATGAGACTGCATCGCATGATTAGTATTGTTAGCTATTTCTTACTATTCATATCGACTAGTATCATGAGTTCTTTGAACTCACCCCGTTGATTTATATCTATTTGGGATGGGTGTCGGGAGAGTCCACAAACCCCCTCGTCGTGGAAGTGTATTTTGTTATTTGTGTTTACGGTTTTTGGGTATTTGGATTAGAATATATGTTTAGAATTTGGAGTTGGATATTTGTACTGTGGATGTTTTGGTATGTCCTTAGGGACCTTTGATCGGATTTTTATTTGATTGGATTTGGTTGAGTATTCTGCCCGGATGGCGAGAAGGGTAAGTCTAGTTAGAGTAGACTTTTGTTTACCTAGATTTGTTGGCACGAGGCCTTATTATTATCTGCGTGTGATGTGGTATGATTGGTCGTGTTGACCGATGTATAGTGGCCGTGTAGGCCTTGTATAAAAATTGGTATTGTCACCCGTCTAGGGAGATCTTTGCCGGATTTTGATGCGGGGACTCCTCGGCGTGACAATTTATTTGCATATCGAGCGTAGGATTGAGTCCTTGAGGTCTTTGGGTTGTTTGGTAGGTTAAGCTGGGTATTTTCGGGTTCAGTACTGGATTTCAAGACGATTTTTATGTTTGAAATTGAGGTATTATCGAAGGTCAATACGGGGATTCAAGCGACAACAGGACATCTCCAGACGGCTAACAGGTAAATAAATTCTAGAAAATTTTCTAGATTTAGTGCATAATTATATCGGTTATATTTGGTTATGCGGAGATATCATGTTTTATCTAGTATTGTTTTAACCTGATATACATTGACAATTAGATTTTTAGGTTGCTGGTTTATAGATAGCATTTGGTTATAAATTGCTATTACTGCTATACGTAGCTTGTTATCATTGTGATATAAATGATAAGATATATTGGTAGATGTTTACCTCTTAGGATTAGACTTGAATAATATGACTAAGATGGATAAATTCGCAGAAGGTATACATAGAGGTTCTTTGACTTTCTAGATCCTAGTGCATGAGGACATGATTACATAGCTTATGTAGTTTAGAGTATATATAAGCATCTGATGCTTTATTTATATATTGCCTTGACTTTGTTCTGGCATGACCCTTTAGTAATACCCTAATTAATTTCAGCCATTGATTCCCATTAGTAGGACTATGCTATCGTTTATTAGACAGCTTGTTATATGTTTATATGGTTATGTGTTTTGTGGTGGATACCATAATTAAGACTGGTAGAGGTAGAATAACTTAGATGAGGTTATTCTGTAGGAGCGGATCTCGTGAATGAAACAACATTAGTGGAACCCTAGGTGTTGGAACCCTAGGCGTAATAGCAGGATGTGCATATTGGTATGTGACTGTTTTTGATGATATGGTGATCGGAGGTCGAATGATTAGGATTCGATTAATCCTTACTATATCTCCCATTCTTGGTTGAGAGAGAGAGTCTGCAGTAGAGTCTCTCTATAGGTAGGTGCTTTGTATACATGTGGTCTCTCATGCATGGTTGAGATGACCTACTGCAAGATATATTCTTGCGTTATTCGTTCGAGTTGGTGATAATCGGATTGTATGACATCCGTAGCTAGATAGCTACTTTACAGTTAAGTAACCACGAGATCACATTCGTGGTAGCATGTTGTAGCATGCATGATTGGTAGTAGGGCGATATAATTTGGGATTAACCCTCTTGAAGGGCTTGATAGTAGACTTGTGGTCCTTATTGGCCTTGATAGACATTTCTGTTAATTGGGATGAAACCCTATGATTACTCGTCTCGGCGAGTTTATTAGTGGACATATGACTTTTATCGACCTTGATAACCATTTATATTAGAAGGGTTAGAACCTTAGACTAACCATCCGGAGGAATTTATTTATTAGTCGATGATCTTTACCGACTTTGGTAAACATTTCGTTTTAGAGGTGTTGAAACCCTCGCTTAACCGCCTTAATGGGCTTAATTGTAGATCGATGATCCTTATCAATTTGGATAGTCGTTCTATGCAAGATGCGTTGGGTAATCTTAGGCTTAACAACCTAGGATAATCATCCACGAGTTCCATTCGTGGTAGCATGTAGTTACGCGTGAAGCAGTGCTATTGATTGTCGACCCACGAGTTACGTTCGCGGTAGCTCATAGATAGTTCCTTTGTATTACCTCAAAGAGCCACGAGGCTTTGTCGTGGTATCGGATGCACGCTTGTTGCGGTGGTTGAGTATATTGCGGTATATTTATTATCTGTGATTAGGTTAATTCGATCGATATTGGTACTCGAGGTTGGGTTACTCTAGCTTGTTCCTGTGACTTCTATTATGCATTATGATTATGCACTATTGTCTATACATCCACAGAGTGGTTGTACTTATCCCCTCCTCATTTATCCTCTAGGTTAACTGATGGAGGATGTGTCATGTTGACCTACCTTCGAGTCGCTCAGAGAGTTCATTGCCGTGCTTGTCCCACTGCATCGTCGAGATGCCGCTTTGTTTACTTTATTGGTATTGCATTTTATTTATGCACTTTGGATTTTTGGTCGCAATTGGATTTGGTGTCACAAAACTATTTTACTTTGTTTGATATATGTTTAGTCGTGCATGCATGCAGTTATTGAAATACTTATATTTCTATAATTATTTCAAGGTTTTTACCAGATTTGGTCCATGGATTCTGGATATTGTCACTAAGGGGCTCCCTTGTCATTTGGATGACGGATATGCCTCCAGGACGTGACCATTTTATTGGTTTGCGGTTTTGGTTTGGTTTTGGTTTTGGTGTATCGAGGATTTTCTTTTCCTTGGATTTTGGGAGTTCTCGTGTTTTGGGACCGAAGTCAAGGATATCTCCGAGCTATAGGAAAAGTATTGTCTTTAGTAGTTACAGATTTTTGTGGCTAGGAAAACTATTGACTTAGTGAAATTGTCCCTACTCATGGTCGGGGACGAGGTCGATAACATATTGACCTTGAGGAATCAAATGATGATTTCAGAGGTACGGATTCTTTAGAGGTGCCGACTGATGTCGAATTAGGAGGCTAGGGTTAGACCCGCTAGCCACCCATTAGGAGGACAAGGAGTAAACCCTCGGAGAATATCAGTCCATACTAATAGTGATTTGGTTATGGATTAGGCGTATATGCCTACACTTGTCAAGACGATGAAAGATCGTTTTATCTTATTATAGGAGGTGTTGTATGGGATATTTATCTGTCCCAGTATTTCTTCCAGAGAAGATCCGGAACTCTTGGTTAAAAGAGAGATGGACCTTTGAGGTTATACAACGATTTTCGATGATGGAATGTGGTAGTGGTAGAAGGAAATGATTATCCTTCATGGTGGATTGATGATCTATTTAGATCAGCTATAGGATACCTATATATACTCTAGGATTGATTGGTGATTGGTGTGATGATATTGTAGTGACATGGTGTCCTACAATTATCATTGTCGTTGTGATGATTTTTATATCATCAGCTTAGAGTAAAGAGAATACATGTGTGTAGCGATGACAATTTCATACTTGATATGAATTGTTTGAGCTTTTGATTATCTTATTAGACTTATTGACGACTTAGTCGTCGAGGATTTGGGAAATCGTGTATTACGGACACGATTGGATCATTTGTGATGGTGGTAGTTGGAGTTGAGCACTTTCGGCCACCGTAGATGATGATTTTTTTGTATTGATTTGATTATTACCATAGATATGGATAGGATGTTCTAGTAGTGCGATACCGTGTTGGTGATGGAATTTATTTGGTCTAAAGCTTGTGAAATTAGTTTCGCGGCTCGACAATGATTGACTTTACACGTGTTGTTTGATCATTCTCGGGTGGAAGGAAGGGTATTGTATCACGGATGCAATGTTTGAAAATGGGCGTTTCGATTTAGTTGATCGAGGCGTATCCGTGTTTACGTCGAAATGAGGAACTACGAGATGGGTTGTCATATATTTATGAGCGTGGACTTGTGATTATTATATGGTTTAGAAAAGGTGAGGAGCAGAAATGCTCATGGAGTTTTGGCTAGCTACTGGATAGCTACTATAGAGTAGCTGGAACACGAACGGTTGTAACAAAGAAGTTTGGTCGCGATAGCCTCCCATGCACTTATAGAGTGTGTGGAGTGGATTTTGACGGAAGATGGACTACCATCTCTGACTCCGAGGAGGATAATGGTTTCCGGAGTTGCATTAGTTTAAGGAACATATGCTTCAGGAAATTCTGATTCCGGAATGGAAGTGGAAGCATATTATTATGGATTTTGTGGCGAGTTTGCCTAGGACACGTCAAGGCCATGACGCGATTTGGATAGTCGTTGACCGACTAACCAATCCGCGCACTTCTTAGCGATTCGGAAGACCGACTCTTTGGATCGTTTGACAGAGTTATATATTGTCGGGATATCATCAGATTGCATGATGTTCCTTTGAACATTATATCAGATAGAGATCCCTGGTTTCATATCTCGGTTCTGGCAGAGTCTGCAGCAGACCTTAGGCACACAGTTTTGTTTTGGTATTGCATTCCATCCGTAGATAGATGGACAGTCTGAGCGGACCATTTAGACACTAGAGGACTTGCTGAAGTCCTGTGTTATGGATTTCAGGGCAACTGGGAGGACCAGTTGCTAGGACCCATAGAGCTCAGCATGAGGCAGAGTTGGTCCGTACCATCAGACGTAGGATGACAGAGGCGCAGGATCGCCAGAAGAGTTATGCAGATCGTAGACGGAGACCTTTGGAGTTCTCTGTTGGTGATCATGTATTCTTGCGAGTCTCACCCACGAAAGGGGTGAAGAGGTTTGGACTCTGTGGTAAGCTAGCTCCTAGATATATCGGTCCGTTTGAGATTTTGGAGAGGATCGGAGCAGTTGCTTATCGTCTAGGGCTACCACCGTTTTGGTCGGTATCCGGGATGTGTTTCATGTGTTCATCGAGGAAGTATGTGTCGATTCTACACATATTCTATCGGATATGTCAGTTACATTCAACCTCGATGCTACTTACGTAGAGGTTAGACGGATTTTGGATTTCAAGGAACAGCGATTCTGAATCAAGATAGTGCGGCTTGTCAAGGTCGGGTGGAGTCACCTCACAGATGAGGAGGCTATGTGGGAGCTTGAGGAAAAGATTCAAGCTCAGTACCCTACCTGTTTACTTAAGGTATGTGAGATATGTCTTCAGTACTTGTGGTATTTCTTACTCGTTATACATCTGAGTAGGAAATTTGGGGACCAAATTTTATTAGTGGGGGAGAATGTTAAATACTGAAATTTAAAATACTAAATTAAATGGCCAAATAATTAAGGAAATAATCCTGGAAATTTTTCGGGATTTTTAGGAAATTTTAGGAATTTTTTCGGAATTTTTCTGAATTTAAACGGGATATTTACGGGGATAAGAAAAATAGGCTTTTAAAAGGCCTGTTTGGTTTTAACCTATTTCTATTTACTTTTTCTTTTTCCCCACTCGCCTTCGCCGTTTTCTTCTCCACGCGCCGCACTCCTTCCCATCGCGTAACCTCCCTCACGCGATTCCGCCTCTTCTCTGTGCTCACCGCTGGCCGCCGCTTTCGCCAGAGTAGCTGGTGGATCGCGCGACCTTCGTCCCCGTCGGATCTCTTTCCGTGGCGACTTCTCGCCGCTCGATTCTCGACCAACTCGATTTCCTTTGCAAGGGGCAAGTGTCCTCGCCGGTGGCGGTTGGCCGTGGCCTTGTGACAGAGTTGAGTGGCGTGGCGTCTGCGCCTAGTGCGGATCAGGGGCTACAATCCTTGCCGAGCCCTCTTCTCTCCCTCTCATCGTTCTTCTTTCTCGCGGCAAGCGGCGCTGACCACCCTCGTCGGTGCTCACGGACGCGCCTCTGATGAGCAAGGGCTGGGAATTTGGGTCGGTGGCGTTTTTCGATCGGGGGATGTTCTTCCCGATTGTCATTGGAACTAGGTAAAAATCGAATCCTTCTTGCCTGGGACGAAATCTAAGTTTCAAGCTGTGAATTTTTCCTTCTTTAAGCTTGATGCTGATAGAGGCGTGGTGTTTAAATGCGAAATTGCTCCGAGGAACCAAGGATAGGAGGAGTTGGTTGCCGGTGGAGTTTTTCTAGGACTGGTAAGCTTCGATCTATTCTTTTCCTATTAGCTGTAAATTGATAGATTATGGGTTGTTGATGTCGGTGTGAGGTTGATCGATTCTGTAATTATTTATGGAGGATCGATTACGTTAAATGGGATAACTAGGTCAATTTAGTTGACCGGGATTTTATTAAGCATTTGGGTTAATTGGGTTATGTCCGAAATCGGCTTAGGATTCGATTTGACAGTAGATCGTATTTTTGTGCTTAACAATAGTTATGCTGTATGCAGGTTTCGATCACGAGGCAGGTCTCCGGTCGTGACGATTTCATTCTTGCGGACATTTTGTATAAGGCGGGTACTTTGACTTATCTTTTAGATATAGTCAAGTTGATATGTTAGTTAGTATAGCATGCAATATTTTTCATGTTTATATGCCTAGTATGTTTTTGTGCCTACTAGATACATGCATTTGATCAGTATGTTTATATCTTCCTGTTTTACTTGGATCATAGTATTTGGATTATGGATATGTACATATTGATTGTACATATTATTCGGATAGGTATTTTGAGTAGGATTTACATGCTTTAGTATCATGCACCATCTTGCATGATTGCATGCTGGCTGGACGGGGTTCCATTATTGTTGAGCCATGACTAGTTACATGGCTCGCACACTGCCACTCATGGGTTAGTGGTACATCAGGAGGGTGTGTGCAGTTGCTCTGTCAGGCTCCGCTGGTCCGCTCATGGGTAGTGATGAGGCAGCGTGGTAGCGGGCAGGGATCCCTCCTCTGGTCTATGACACTGGGAGATGAGAGCTTAGCTCCCCCACTATGTTTGGGGCAGGAGGATAGGTGTACTCCGACAGCATCCTGTCCACTCGGTCACTCAGGAGCAGTGATGGCAGAGTGCACAGTTGTCATAGCCCTACCCACTCGGCTTCACCATCGCGTGTGAGGCGGCTGACTGGCGTCAGGGGTGACCATGTCATTTGCACGGCATGCATTTTGCATGGATAGCATTTGTATTGTGTTTGCTGCATTATTGTATTGATGCCTTGGATGTTGCATATGATTGACATGCATACAGGATTCATATTCTTATATGGTGATGACTTTATCTCTTATAGTAGGGCACATGCTCCTATATCAGGGTAGGAGACTCAGGTGAGTACAGTCCTTTTGCATTTATTTCTTGCTTACCATATATATGAGACTGTACTGGCATGATTAGTATTGTTAGATATTTCTTACTATTCATATAGACTAGTATCCGCTAAGTTCTTTGAACTTACCCCGTGGTTTTATATCTATTTCAGGATGGAGCTGTCAGGAGAGTCCAGCTGCCAAACCCCCTCGTCGTGGAAGTGTATTTTGTTATTTGTGTTTACGGTTTTTGGGTATTTGGATTAGAATATATGTTTAGGACTGGAGTTGGATATTTGTACCTGTGGATGTTTTGGTATGTCCTTAGGGACCTTTGATCGGATTTTTATTTCGATTGGATTTCGGTTGAGTATTCCTGCCCAGATGGCAGAAGGGGTAAGTCTAGTTAGAGTAGACTTTTGTTTACCTAGATTTGTTGGCCTGAGGCCTTATTATTATCTGCGTGTGATGTGGTATGATTCCGGTCGTGTTGACCGATGTATAGTGGCCGTGTAGGCCTTGTATAAAAATTGGTATTGTCACCCGTACAGGGGAGATGCTGCCGGATTTTCGTCTGGCGGGGACTCCCTCGGGGCGTGACATGCCTCCTGTGTATACTCTGTGACACGCGGTGCAGTGACTTGTGGTATTTCCTCTTGTACCAGTGGTACTGAAGTCGGGACTTCCCCTGTCAACTCCTCAAGAACAATCATACTCGTGGGCTTGTGGTTCATCACATAGTCCTCCTCTAGAAATCTAACATTCGTACTCACGATCACCTTCTGATCTCTAGGACTATAGAACAAACCACCCTTCGTTCCCTTAGGGTAGCCAATAAACAAGCGTACTTCTGTACGAAATTCCAACTTACCAACATCTCCCTTCAGCACATGTGCTGGACTACCCCAAATCCGAATATGTCTTAGACTAGGCTTTCGTTCAGTCCACAATTATGTGGGAGTAGAGGGTACTGACTTAGATAGAACCAAGTTCAGAATGTGTGTTGCCGTTTCCAGAGCAAACCCCCAGAACGAATCAGGTAACTCAGAATAACTCATCATCGATCTGACCATCTCCATAAGAGTCCTATTCCTTCGCTCCGCCACACCATTCTGTTGGGGTGTGCCAGGTGCGGACAATTGGGATTGAATCCCAGCCTCTGATAAGTAACTCCTAAACTCTCCCAAGAGGTACTCGCCACCACGATCAGATCATAGTGTCTTGATACTTTTACCTTAACGGTTCTCCACATCAGCCTTGAATTCTTTGAACCTGTCAAAGCATTCAGACTTGCGGCGCATCAAGTAAATGTATCCATACCTTGAATAATCGTCTATAAAAGAGACAAAGTATTCAAAGCCACCTCTAGCCTGGATAGACATAGGACCGCACAAATCAGAATGAACCAATTCCAATACATCTTTGGCTCTATACCCCTTAGCCTTAAAAGGCCTCTTGGTCATCTTACCTTCCAAGCAAGACTCGCAGGTTGGGAGATCTTCCACCACTAATAAACCCAAGGGTCCATCAGCTATCAACCTTTGAATTCTACTCAGGTTAATATGACCAAGTCTTAGGTGCCAAAGATATGTCTGGTTCATTTTCGAAGGTTCTTTTCTCTTATTAGACTTAGAAGATGAGTTATTCACTTCTATATGCATCGTGGGAGTTTTCGGTTCAAGAGTGTACAAATTGTCAACCAATGTACCAGAACAGATAATCTCCCTATTCCTTTTTATAACAACTTTGTCATTAAAAGAAACAGAATATCCATCCAGAAACAATTTAGAAATTGAAATTAGATTCTTTCTAAAAGTAGGTACATAAAGACAATTTCTCAAAACCAAAACTTTATTCCTATCAAAAGATAAATAAACGTCTCCCACTGCAATAGCCGCCACCTTTGAAGCATTGCCCATGAAGACAGTAATTTCTCCCTCAGCTAGTCGTCGGGTTTCCTGGAACCCCTGCAAAGTATTGCAGACATGATCAGTGGCTCCTGTATCTACACACCAGGTGTCGGTAGATAACACCGCTAGCCATATTTTAACGACTAGATCAAAGGATATACCTTTGTTCTGTTTCGGATTGGGACAGTCCTTCTTCCAATGTACATCCTGCTTGTAAGTGAAGTACTTACCTTTCGGCTTATTCACTCCTCCCTGAGATCCTCCCACCACCTTTGCTCCACCTTGTTTCTTCTTCTTCTTGCCTTTCGGCTTAGAAGTAGAAACCTTTTTAAGCAACCATGGCTTGAGGACATTCTTCGAAGAGTGCATACTTGTACTCCTTAGCAGATAAGACAATATCTAGATTCTTTTCCAATCAACATTATTTGGGTACAGTAAGTTTATTTACTTTAGTATCATAGTAAGTGGACTGAAAGTCATTTTGAAAATCCTAAGAATCACATAGATCATTACTTTATATTTCAAAAAATTATTGATTCCTCAAACAATAAAATTTCGAAATCAACCAACACCTCAAAACACCGAGAATATCGCATGCCACGATAGTGTGGACGTATACGAATTCTACATTTGTAAAAGGAGGTTTAACCCATTAATTTTATTATCTTGTCAACCTTACTTTTTGACAAATAAAATTAATAGTTGGTTCCTCTTTGGCCCTACAAATAAAAGCAGTGACTCTGATGGGGAGGATACTTTTTATTTACATCTAAGTGTGCATCATTACACGATACTAAGGGAATTATCTCGGATTATGTGCCTTACCGATGGGGAAGTACACACGCTCCTAAATAATTTCCTATAACTATTATTTGACCTAGTGATTCGCAAACAAACTCATCCGATGGGGAGGAAGGCACTCAGAGCCGATGCGCAAGTTTGTTGCATCACACGTCAAATTGTAATAGAGGCCGCGGGAATTAATTAAAATGTCCCTCTCCCACTTAGTAAATTGACAGTGAGAAATTTTCAAGCACACACAACATGCATATAAAACAAATCAGCAATAAATATGAAAAAAATCAGAATTTTCTCAACTATTATGGCATTGTTCTCCAATATGCGTCCCGTCGTATCGCCACCTCGTCCGCTCCATCTTTACCCGTGCGCAAGTCACCAAAGAGATCCAAGCCAAGATAAACTATTTTAATTTACATTCATCGATCCTATACTCCACGAAGGAGTGTACAAATAATCTAGATCGAAAGTAAACTAAAATGAGTGGCTAAACAATGTCGTATTTAATTACAAAAATTAAATACTAATTTAGTCTCGTCAACCCCGAGGATTCAAATAATATACAATCACACACACATGCAATCACATACACACATATATAGCCATAATAGTTGGAACTTATGCCTACAACAAAAAAGTTATCCTACGCACATCCTACTATCATCCGGCATACACAATATATGATAAATGCATGAAAGTAATCGAATCCAAAATACACAAAATCGGAAACCGTGGCTCTGATACCAATTTGATGGCATGCTAGGAGGCTCGTTGGCTCCCATGTCCCCGGATTAAAATTTTCACTAATGAAAACTAATCCGGATGGGATGAGTTTCCTAAGCTTAACCAATTCGTCGTCGTACTAACGACTTGAGCGATCGCTTGAACAAACTAGTTGTTCAAGCAACAAAACTCTTCTAGTCGGTTAGCCGCGGAAGAGACGACGGACGGATCGCCGATTTTTGTGTTTATCTTCGGGGTCCATGATTATACAAATACATATGGATGTAGACATGTATAATCAACACATACAAACATATTAATAAGAACATGCAAAGATCGATAATAAAACTTGTAAAACTTTTATACCTCTCGATCTTCTATCGTATGTCCTAACCTCCTTGTAGACTTCGTGTGGGCGAAGATCCTCCACAAGTTGAAGCTTCCTAGATCTTCTTCAATCAAAAGAAAGAAGAACTCTCCTTCCCTTCTTGCTTGAGCCAACCACCAATCCACAAAAGCTTGTTGCCGCCGGCTCCAAGAAAAGAGAGAACAAGATGGCCAACCAAGGAACAAAACAAGGGAACAATCCCTAGCTCCTAGTGCCGCCGGCCAAGAGGAAAAGGATGAGAGAAAGACCGGCCAAAGGGGAGCAATAGAAGACCCTACAACCCCTTTGTGCCGCCGGCCCTAGATGGAGTGAAGAGGAGAGGAGGAATAGGTTGAGCGCCGACTAAGGTAGAGGGAAAAGAGATAGGTGTCGACAACCCGTTAGGAAGAAGAAGGGAACCTCTCCTATTGTTGCCGCCCACTCCACCTCCCAAACCCTAGCCGCCCAACCAAACCCTAACCTCCCTAGGATTTCTTGCCGCCCAAGCTAATGATAGACAAAACCTTAATCTCCAAAAACAACCAACCTTCTTGCCGCCCACCTTAAGCCCCCTTTTATAGAGTTAGGCTTAAGCCTTGTTTTAATCTCCACCGTTGGTTCTAGGGATTTAATCTCAACCGTCGGATCTAGAGATTTAATCTCAACCGTCGGATCTAGAGATTTAATCTCCACCGTCGGATCTAGAGTTTTGTTTTTCATCATTGGATCTAGGCTCCATGAGGTTTATATTAGGCTACGATAGGGACCATGAGGAGGAGTTGGATCTTGGCCACCCGATGGATCGGAACCACACAAACTTGATCCATCAATGATGTTCCATTCCACTAGAGGATCATCATTGAATTACCTCACCAACCCCCATAAATTAATATGAGCTTCATACATTATTTGTACATCCATCTCTCCGTGTTTAAGATATCGAATGTCCGTCAATTAATTGATTTACTGACCATCAATCAATTAACATCTAACTCCTCGAGTAGTACCACTCAACCTTATCATCATGTTGACTAAGTCAACCTGCAGGGTTTACATGATGAACCTTATGAGCTCCTCAAGGGGACATCATCAACATAATATATAGGACACGGTTTTCTCCTATAATTAACGGCACACCATGTAAATAATATTATTTTCCAACTTACCGGGCATATTGATTTAATTCATTTAAATCTCACCCTTTGGTAAATCAAAGAAATAAATACTAAGTACATGTGCTCGTTATTATATCAGGATTAAGAGCATGTACAACATAATATCCGAGGTCCGATTCAATTATGTAGTCAACAATAAATTGAATCACCTCTATGTTGGTCCTGCTCAATACACCTAAGTGTACTAGTGTAACTCTATGTTCAAGACAAACCAATACCAAGCTACACTACAACCATGTCAATGGTTTGTCCAAAACCATCTTGGTTGTGAGCCTTTACTTATATTCTACAAGGGACTGATAACATGATTTTTTGTGTCACACCAAGCACTGTTATCTACAATGTAAAGTATTAGACAATATACACATATATAATAAATATAAAGTACAAATAATGATTATGTGATTCTTATTTCAAAATAAAAATATTCATACAAAAGAGCTAGACTTTCAATATACATCCCAACAATAGACCAAGCCATCCTTATATTGGTCGAGGTTTAGCTAAGGAGGAAGGTTTAGTAGTGTAGCCATGTATAAGTTAGTTGTGGTTGGACGAACAAAGATATAGTGGGTCCAGTGTTTATTCGAAAAGGGTTAATTTTGCAGATATTGGGAAGAAGGATAAGTGGTAAAGTAAAACATCCCTGATTCACTTTCCTTGGTGTAAAAGAAGGGGAAGAGCAGAGGAATATTGTAATAGTTAAAAACAACGGAAAGAATTAGAGGTGATTAAAAAAAATACAAAATAAAATGAGATATCGTGAAGAAAGATGAGATAGAGAAACATAAATAATGTATCATGTAGTGGTAAGAAGGCAATATGTTGGTGGTGGATTACATATGATTATCATAATGCATATGAGTGTGTTGTATTGATTTGAATTCGATAAAAAATGATTTAACTATTATGGTTTAAATTAACGAATTTATGTTATTGGATATGGGTTAATAAATTTTGGATTTATATGTATAGAACTCTTTAATCTGTACCGTTAGTATTGATGGAATGTTAACGGATTTTGGATTAACATTATATATAGGGTGTGATCTCCGCAGGAGAGGATGATTCGATCGACTCTCGTTTTCCCCATCAGACAGAACATCTGGAACCGATCTATGGAAGATTAAATCCTTCGACTCGTCAGCTTCTCCAGATATTCAGATTCTTTCAGTGATTATAAATTCAGGTTTATGTTTAACACTTCCGCTCTTTAGTTTTAAGTTTTTCACATACTTGTTATAGATTATCAAATAAGATTCTATGTATGAATCATTTTTATTTTCGATTTTCCGATTACAAATATAGATGCACGATCCATTGAAGGATTTCATCACAACATACTAAATAGGAATAGATGAGGGCATTGAGATGGTCATAAAATATGGATTGGATGGTCTTCAACTACACTGAAAGCAATACAAATGGCAAAGTTTTCTATCTCCATATAAGAGGAAAGAGTTTTGTGGAATCACATATCAGAATTAGAGGACAAAATCATATTAGAATAAAGGATATAAGAAAGATGAAAGGATGTTTACCGGTCATGATTGAAGAGTGAGAGTAAGTGACGATAAAGATAAGAACGACTACAAAAGGATGAAGATAAACAAGGATAAAGATAGATCGGTAATTTATCAAACAGCGTTTCTGAAATTTGAAATTGTCCAATAAGTATCTCATAATTTCAGATTTATCAAATAACGTACTTAATTCCCTTTTTACCCTTCAGAAATAATACACTTAATTTCCGAACATAGTGCTGATATTTACAATTCCAAGATTATCGTGGTCGAATTGCAAATCCCAAAGACCACTACTGATGCGAATTTGAATTCTCAAGACTGCGGTGGTGGTCGAATTGCCACCACCGTAGTCTTTGAAAATTAAATCTCAAAGACTACTGTGAAATTTAAATCCTAGCACTATAATGGGTAAAAAGAAAATTCCCAGTACCACGTTCGAAAATTAAATACGTTATTTTTGAAAGGTAAAATGGAAATTAAGTGTGCTATTTGATAAATATGAAAGTATGGGATACTTTTTAGACAATTCTAAATTTCAGAAACGCTGTTTGGTAAATCGCTGAAGATCGATTAAACTATATTGGGAGCTTATAATAAGCGATCAGTGGATCAAGGACCGTTGGATGTAGGATACGTTCAGGAGAAATGCCTTTGGTCATCGAACGGGTGTAGCCATTTCTCAAGATTTGATGCAATATATGTGAATCCTCTGATGTGACATAATGAATCATTCGACGAAATAGAAGATCCACTAGTTCCTGAAGTCTATCTACATATATAAGCGATTTAAATTCTTAAAACATTGATGGACAATAAAAAAGGGGCGAGTTTATAGCCCAACCAAAAAGAAAATCAATTTAGGTCAGTCCAGAGTGTAGTATCAGAAAACACATTCAGTTCATCATCCAGAGGCTCATTTCAAATATATCATCAATCCAATTATCAGAGCATATATTCAGTCAGTCGGTATACTTCCTCTTTCAATTGAACTTGAGGAGGAGAGCCTATGATACAGAAAGAATATTGACCCATGTGGTTCAAAGTAGATTTGATCGACATATATATATATATATATATATGTCAGTTTACAGGGTTAACTTAACCCTGACTTCGACACCAGATGCATTGACCTTGACCTGGGGATCTTAGCCCAGTGAGTTCAGCCAATTAAGGGAGACAAGTGGACAATAACATTATGCCTCCTTATATTTGGCAGTTACAGACATTAAAGGCAATAGTTGTAATATTTCACCTAAGCAACTATAACAGTTGTGTGATTAAATAATGGCAGCGGTGGGAACAGATGTGCCTAGGTAAGGAGCTCAAGGGCCGTTCATACACCCGTAGGTTTGTATAAAAACTTTACAGGAGTAGGGGAATCAAATGATTAATTGATTAACGTTGAGACATTGTTTTTGTACTTTTGTCTAACTTGAGCACAGGGATTTCATCGAGAGTTATCCCTTGGAGCTCTCCTATTTCTTCTCTATTCATGGAGTAATTGTTCGTTGTAACTTTGCAAGAGTATTCTTTTTCTGTGCTACATCTGATTTATTCTCCTCTATATATAGAGGCAACGATGAAGGATCACTAATGTGACGATTTCATATTTTTTTTATAAGAGTATTCTTCTTCTTGGACACGCGTAAGATCACAGAGCCGAACCTCTGCCAACTCACATAGCCATTGACCTGAGCACTCTCCAAGCCGCAACACTATTGACCTGAAGACAAATCTGCTAGTGACTTTCCAACGAGGAATGATCCTGACCCGCTAGAGAAGCTAAGTCGGATTCAGTCGGCTTGCTAAAGTGAATCAAAACCCGCTTTGAACTCCAAAGAACTCGATCCATATATATAGTAATCTCAAACCCAAATCAATCCTCATGCAATATGCGGTGGAATTTCTCTCTTCAACTTAATAATAAAATGTGATATTCATGATTGATCATGACATACTGAAAGAATTGTCACATAAGACTCAGTTTTCCTCCCTTTAAATAGCATCTTTTATTTATTTATCTATTTGTTTAATAATTTTACGTGTGATGTTTCATCGACTAATCCTACAAATAGATGATCTTTCTCTTAATTCATCTATTAGATCATTTCAAAGTATAATTGTCAATCTCTAGAATTAATATTTATTCACTCTCACGATCGATGAGATTCGGAAAGCATTGATCTTATTTATTCTCCTAAGTATTTGATTATTGTACATTATTATTATTATTATTATAATTGACCTAGCTAATTGCTAAAATTATTAAATTACATAGGGCTTAACATTTAAAATACAAAATAAGTTAAATATTATAAAATTCAGAAAAGAAATACTGAACCAATAAAATTAAAATTTGATCGAGAAACTGCAAATAAGTCGTAGGCAAAGAAGATAGAATATTCTGGATCGCTCAACAAAGTATATTATCCTATTTTTCTATATAATCTAAAAATATTAAAATCCTTTGGATGGTTGTTCGCGCAAGAAATAAATGATATGGGATCATTTTTCTTGGTTGAGTCATATATAGAAGCATTAATTAAAAAGTAAAAAAAAACAGCAACAATAAACATAATAAAGGTCAAACTGTTCATGGGCAATGAACGATATTTGGCCAGGGGTTTAATTATCCATGCAAAAGCTAGAACAAAACCTAATGAAATGTGTCATGTTTTAGTTGATTCGATAGTTAAATAAACCTATCAATCTGTATGGTACTCGACTCAAAAAAATTTGATTATATCAATATGAATAGACCTAGCACAACCTTAACCATTTTGATCGAATCCAGATGCAAATGGAATAGGAGTCGCAACCAGTGAACTTGGGTTGAAGTCGAACTATGTACGGCTCACCGGACTAGTCCACATGTCTCTTTAAATCATAAATTGTAGCTACTATGTAGTTATAGTTGAACCCTCAATTTTAAAATCCTGAATCCTGAATATTATTATATCAAAATACTCTTTATCAACTTGGTCAAAATGTTTAAATTTCATTAAAATCATTTTAAAACAACTATATCAATTAATTCATTAGAGTAAATGTTATATAGTTGTATCAATTGCTAATTAAATAGCTATTATATATAATACTATCAAGAAATTATAGTAATTATTACACACATGGTAACAGTTAACGTTTATTTTAGGTATAATAATATTTTTGGAATAAAATATGCAAAGGATGTTTATTTAATGATTCATTAAATGCACATTTTAATAAATTTATATTAACACGTTGCAGCGTGAAAAATAAGATGAAACCTTCTTTTTTAATAATTCCGAGGAGACGCCGGTGGCAAAGTAAATGATCCATAAAGTTGCCGGTTGACAAGCACAGGAAGAGAGAAGTTTTTGTCGAGGCTCAAGTTGCCTCGAGACAAAGAAAGTCTCAATAATTGGCAAAGGTCTTCTCTATCTATCTATACGTATTATTGGAAAGAAAATAAATTATAGAAGATCCTATAAATTTTGATATGGTAGTTAAGACATATAGAATCATCTAAATTCGAAAAAAAATTTAGACTTTCTCCGAAAATATATCTTTACTTTTTACACAAGTTTCGTTATACCCTAACCACTACGTCATTTTCATAAAAATAAAAAAAGTGCAAATAATAATCTATATATGTTGAGCTTGGAAGCCCAAATAAGAACTACTCTTTACTCCAAATACTTGATCGGAAATCGCAGTTGATTAAAAATAATGATAATAAAGTTTTGTCCCGTGGCTACCCCGTCATCAGACCTGCAAATCGACTTGAAGCCCACTAAACATAAAGAAATCTAATATCATTCTCCTGAGATTTTGGACCAATTATTGGATAAAAGATCTCAAAATTTGATGAAAGATAGTCAATCTTTTGACTCTAAATAGATATTCAATGCGGCCATTTGATAGCAGTATGCAACGAAGAAAAAAAAAAAACTCTAAGCAGTTGCGACAATGCTTATAATTATCTAAGATATCCAACATATAAGAGAAACCCTGGAGAAGAAGATGCACCAGAGCTTCTCGAGTGACATTTTTATTGCACTTCACATGTTCTTAACTCGATTACAACTGCGTCTTCTCCATGAGAATGACTTCATTGATCGTCTCAAACCTCACACGAGCAGTTAGAAGGACAGAAAGAGACTACGTACGTACCATGCAATTCACACAGATAACTACTGAAAAGTGACCATGTTCTACATGTTCTTACAGAAAACGATTCAGGTATTCATCCACAGATGTATATTTGACATCGGGGTAAAGTTCCGAGGCCTCAACGCCGAATGATGGTTCGATCTCGAAGTTGGTTTGGTCGCCATTGATGAACACCGAGTGATAAATTCCATAAATCATGTTCAACGGGACAGGAGATTCTGAAAGAGAAAAGGAACCAATTAAATCATAACGCAAAAAGAAGAGAGAGAGAGAGAGAGAGAGAGAGAGAGAGAGAGAAAACATTTTGTCAAGTAGAACCTTGGATCTTCTTCAGAACTTCTTCTTCAGAAATATAGACACGCTCGAAGGTCTTGCCGACTTTCTTTTCCCAAAGAGAAACGAGCTCGTTGTGCGATAGCATGTCGGCTGGTGGTCTCAGATACAGAATCTTGTTCAGTGTTCTGGGATCGCCCACTGCTTTCACTGTGTATGTTCCAATGTCATCTTCATCGACAAACACAGCTGCCGAATTGGCAAAAAAAGATAGAAAAACACGGTTAAATACTGAAATAATAATGATTTTAGATTTACATCAGATTAATTATATAGTTACCTTTGACGTTCCCATCACCCAAAATGACGACTTTGTCGGTTGGAAGACCGGTAACTCCAGGCTGCCCAAGCGTCGGGAGGAAGCGCCCAGCGAAGAAATTGTTGGACACGTAAGTGTATGGGATCCCTGAAGCCTCTACGGCCCTGCGGACCTGTGCCTTGATCTCGAAGGTTGATTTTACCACCTCTACGGGCTTCACTCGGTCGACGTCGTTGCCGAACTCGGAAGGTAGAAACCTCTAAACAATTGGTTTCGAGTGCATAAGTTGGGTGGCTAGATTGGAATTTGTGGGAGGAAGATCACAGACCTTTATGTCGGCGCGGGAATCTTTGATGGCGTCGATGATCTTGATTTGATCCTTCAACTGAAAATAGCCGACGGCGGAAATAACGACGTCGACTTGCTTGATGGCGCTCACCAGGCTCCCGTGGTCGTACAGATCCCCCTGTTTTAATCACACACACACATACAAAAAGAAGAAGGATTCAACGGAGAAAATTGAAGTTTTCTGAAACTAAAATTGTACAAAAAATTGCAGATAAATAAGCAAGCAATGAATATTGTACGTAGAGGAGCGTGACGCCGGCGGCCTGGAAGTCTTGGAGGAGCTTGGCCTTGGCAGGGGGCTGGTCGTCGGCGCCAGCGGCGGCACGGACGAGGGCGAAGGTGGGGTGGCCTTCGCGGGCGCTGGCAAAAACTATGTGCTTGCCGATGCGTCCTGTGGCGCCGATCACTATAATCTTGCTCTTCGATGCCATCTCTCCCCTAAAGCTTTCTCGACGTGGAACGGGAATCAGGAATCTAAGGAGAGGAATAAAAAACGATGACTTGACTGTGCGGACGCCGGCAATGCCTTCAATCGCAAAAGATTGAAATCATAAATCTAGTAAATTTTGTTGGTCTATTCAAAGATAATTATAAAATAGATAAATCATAAAATTTTTTATAAATTTTAAGATAATCGACGGCACGACGATCGATCGACGATGGCGATGGGCCAATCGACGACGGCGTAATCGGCGATCGACGGCGACGGAGCGGCGGCGACCGACGGGGAGCGGCGGCGACCGACGGCGACCGACGGCGACCAACGACCGACGGCCGACGGCGACCGACGACCGACGGCGACCGACGACCGGCGGCGACTGACGACCGACGACGATCAACGATCGTCGAGCGAGCGATGGACGACGGCGAACGGGAATGAAATCCAAACCCCTCATGTGAGATGGATTTTGTTGATTCCTAATTATTTAGAATTGATTTCCAAACCTTCCTTCTTAGAACCATTAATCAAACACTTTATATGATTCTCATTCTCATTCCCTCGTTCCAAACCCACCAATCGAATGCCATCCTAAATTCAAAAAGATTGAGAAATTTTAATTTTACCCCTTAGAGTTTAATTTTATTTTTAAAAAATATCTTTATGACTTCGTAATTGGTTTAATATATATATTTTCATTAGTATGGTAGATTTATCCCCTTTCGAGGAGTAAAATCACTATTACTATTTCCAAATTCCAATAGCGAAGATGGGAAATTAACAAAAATTGGCTGGTGACTGAACATATCCGCATTCGTAGCCGATTAATTAATTACGGTGACCGCAGAGCATGGAGCGGTTGACAAAATGGTGCATTTAAGAAAACTGAAGGCCTAGAATGCACATCCGATTTTGTAAAATGGTGTTTTTTGACAAAATTTCCAAAGGAAACTTTTTGTTCGTGTTTATATATTTTTTTTAATTATTCGAAAGTCATTTTAATCTCGGATGAAATACGTCGATGTTTTTGAGATCTCCATCATCATCTACCATAAATTGAAATGTTCCTCCGTAATTTATCTCTCTCATCAATATTTTGGGACGGATGATAAAGAATAATTAGTTGAACAAATTCCTAATTTTACAAGAATCGTCAACTTAGGATCTCTATCGGTATATTCCACGACCATTTTAAGAGAGATAAATCACAGAGAACTCTATAAATTTTAACTTAGTGATTAAGACATATAAGAATCATCTAAATCTAAAAAAAAATTAAACTTTTTTCGAAATCGATTCATATTATTTTTATAAATAATTATATCTTAATCTTACCTCCAACGAGAGAGTTCTCCGTCATCATCGATGCCATCGGTGATTCAGTGGACGAGCTGGCGAGATCTATTAATGTTGACGTCGACTCTGTCGTTTTATTCAATTAATCATCTCATTTATAATAGAAAATAAAGGTCGTTGATATCATTGTCTAGAAAATAAAGGACTTCTATTTGAGTAGACGATGGAACGGAGAAGTGAAGTGTTGGTGGAGATGATATAGTGGTTAAAATATAATGATATTTATAAATAAAATATGAATCGATTTTAGAAAAAGTTTAAAGTTTTTTTTGGGATTCAGATAATCTTCACGTATCTTGGTCACCATCTCAAGGCACATAGAACCTTCCATGATTTACTTCTCTCACAATGACTGTAGGACAGACCGGTGAGAACCGCTAGATTTATGATTCCAACCTTTACGGAATGGAGTAGTGAAATGTAAGGGTGAGCAATCAGTTAATAATTGAATCGACAGAATCAAATAAATTGATTTTTTTAACAAATTGAACCGATCGAACTTTTTAATAAAACTGAACAAACCGAATCAATAAAAAAATCGATTAATTAGATTGAAAATAGAAAAATTGAATTTTTTATTATCAGTCGATTGATATATTCATATCAGTCGACTAATGATGATGGAAATCATGGGGCTCAAGACAATCAATCAATTGATTTGTATTAATCAATTGATTAATATGATAAATCAATCAACTGATAAACTCCCGTTCGATTTAATTGGTTTAATTGATTATTTTGGTTTCGAAATTAAAATCAAATCGAATAAACCGATTAAATCGATATTTTTTTTAAACTGAATTTCTGAATAAATTGAATCGAAAAGTTCGGTTCGATGGATTTATTCGGTTTAATTGAATTTTTCTAACCCCTAGTGAAACGAAGGAGAGAAAAAGGAAAGAAAAAAAAAATTCAAATATGATATATATAAAAGGTTGGAATTCGTCAACCTAGCGACCCCTATCAGTTCGCTCCCGGATCATCGTAAGAGAGGTAAATCTGTAGGGTCGTTGGCGTCGCTAGAAAGGGGGGGAATGAATAGCTACGCTCGTCTTTTCGATTCGTTGTACCCTTCTACAATGATTAGTATGCAGTGGAAACAAGAAAACGAATACAGAAAAAATGACAAACGCAAACACACCAATTTTACGTGGTTCGGAACACAAGTCCCTACTCCACGGTTGAGCCCTCGTCGGCTCTAGTGATGCACACCACCACTATAAACTTCTCCTTCTCAGTGATACACCGAAGGTGGAGAAACCCTTTTGCATAGTTTATCAGAAACGTTACAAGAAAGCTTACAGTAGACAATGAAGAAGCAGTAAAAAGAGTACAGATTTCAGGGTGAATGAAAATGCTTGCTTGTCAATCGCTGACACTTCGCTGATGATCAAGGCTTTTAAGAATGAAGAAGCTTTTTCCTCGTGTCTTTCTTCGTAAAATGTCGAGTTCTTCTTTTTAACTTTGAAAATATATAAGCCTGTAATACTTGATAGCTCGAGCTTGATTAGGCTTTTTCGCCTGCCGAGTCGCTTCTAGGTGCCTCGATCGAGCATTAATTGGCATTTATTAATGGCTTCAACGTAAGATTTGGACCATAATTAGTTTTATTTCCTGAAAATATAGGTCCAATGAGATGATCCGACGCTGATCGCAAGCTTTGGTTCCAACCGAACAGAGCAACAGCTCCCACGACAGCCTTGCTTCGCCTGCCGCTGATTAAAGCTCTAGTCGAGTCGCCGCTTCGATCGGGTGCTTGGTTCCAATCAACAGAGCAATAATGAGCTCCCAATGATACCTCAAGGCCTGCTCTGCTGATCAAAGTCTAGTCGAAGCCGCCGCCACGATCGCCGCCGCTTTTCCTACGAACATACAGTACAGCCGAGACATCAACCGATCGCGGGCTTGCCTCGCCAGAAGAAATAACCTCGCAGCCGAGGCGCCGCCGATCGACATACGTAACTCGCCGCTTGTCCAGAGCAATCGAGCCTCACCGACACCTCCTGCGCTCGCTTAGTTGAACTAGCATCACCGAGGCGCCGCCGATCGTATGAGTCAACCCGCCGCCGACAAGAGCAGAGGGTTCCGATCAGGCGTCACCTCGACTACCACCTTTACCTGATGCCTATGAATTACTGTTCATAGGTCTTCCATGCCAGGAATCATCTCCGGGACTTCGTGCCAAGACTCCCTGTCCGGGTCTTCACTGCCAAGAAGCCACGCCTCCGGGACTTCACTGCCAAGACTCCTCGTCCGGGTCTTCACTTGCCAGGACTCCACGTCCGGGTCTTCATCAATCTTGCATCCAGTCCTCGACCTACAAGAGATTTCCTGAAAATACATCTCAAACAACCGTATGAGATAACACATAATTATCACCTTGACTTAAACCCTTGTCAATCACCAAAAACATCCTTTGGGTCTGATTGCACCAACAATCTCCCCCTTTTTTGATGTTTGACAATACGGTTTAAGTTTAGGTGATGAAATTATAGCACAATATAATGTATTCGAAATTTAATATGCAAAAAGAAGAGATATAGATGTGTAGTTTCAAAAGTTTTAATTTCAGACTTAAAGCCCATCTTCTCCCCCTTTGGCAAACACCCAAAAAGAAAAGTTGCTTATAGAAGCACTCCCCCTGAATTCATTACCCTTAGGTTATCAAATGCACTAACAATATATTTTAGCAAGATAAATGTCAGTCGTGCATTTCTAAAGAAAGATATAAACCACCGGAAGAAAAATTTGACATAATTTTCCTTAATATTTGTTGTAATATCCCTGTTTATGATAGCTAAAAAAAACCTACATACACAGAGATATTAGAAACAAATATACAAGCATACACCCAAAATGTCACCCAAAACATCCTGATATATATATTTTCTTGAATTCAAACTGTTCATACAGATAAAAAGAAAAACAAAAACTAAACTGCTAAATATGATGGTCCTGCTGAGTCCGACATCATGGCATGAAGGAGACTTAGAATTTCCTCCTGCTGGGCAGAGACTTCGGAAAACCGAGCATCTAGCTTGGAGTGAAGCTCTTTGAATTTAGTGTCGATTGACGTACTAAGGTCCATGAATTTAGTATCAACTGAGTTTGTGAACTCAGCATGATCTTTTCGCAGATTCTCCAGCTGTTCAGACATGGTGGAAGATGGTTCAACAGCTGGACGTTCTTGTTCACCTTCTTCCTCCATATCCGACCTTTCACCCGCTTGATGTCCATCCTCCCACTCAACGGTGCTACCAACTTTTGACATGCCGGCCAAAGAAAAGTTTCTCCACTTTATGAAATCAAAGTCTGTCATCTGTCTAATTTTCCCCCTGCTTGTGTTGATGTCTATGGATTCTAGCCAAAATGTGATGATATGACCAAAATGCATGTAAATTTTCTTTTGGACAGGAGTTGAGAAGTGGACTATGCAGAGAAAGATGTTTAAAGCAACATTAAAGTTTAACCATTGCTTTAAGAGATGTAGAGCTAGTAAATGATGTGGTCTTATCTTAGCTTGCCCCCTAGTAACAATTGGAAGGATGCAACCTACAATGACCTTATATAGGACATTATCGGGGGCAGCTAATGCCATGGTCGGAAATAGAGTAAGACCAGTTATGCAGGTTTTTAAAGAAGTACTCATGAATCACATTTATGGAGTATCCCTCAACAGGTTCTTGAATGCTTGGATAGCATTCAAGGGTTGAGTTTGACTCTCGACACTCTAGAAATGCTCTGAGGATATCAGGAGTGAAAGATATGTCCTTTCTGACTACCCTACTCTTAAAGATAAGCCTATCACCTGTAGGCTCTAGATTGTTGTAGAATTCACTAACTAAGTCTATATTGATGTCATGATCACAATAGACTAGTTTATTGAGCCCATAGTAGTTAATCATTTGTATAACATGTTGAGCATGTTTTTCAAAAAATTCTTTATCTAATGATCTAGTATGCATCAACTTAAATTTGTGGGCAGTAAAGGTATGTTGATGATGTGTGGAGGGAAACCGGGGATCCGTAGATGGATTTTCCCGAGGTGTTTCACTTGACTCGCCTATCCTACGTTTTTGTCTAATGAATGCCAAAATGATGTTAAAAAAAATAATATGATGGTATGATGAGTGGCAATAACCAACACCCAATTAGTTAACCAATATTACTAAGTTGTGTAATCAAAGAGATGAGTTTAGAAATTTACTTAGGTGCCATTTTTCCTGTTGTTGACTGGTCTTGTGGGATCAAGAAGATGACTTCTGTGAAATCACCTTCTCCAGCTAGAAAAAAAAAACTGGCGAACCCTAGAAAATCTGGCAAAATCTAGGGTTTGAGAAAATCGTCGTCTAGGGTTAGGGATTGACCAAAAGAGGGAATGAGGGGCTGGAGAACTTACTTGAAGTTAGTTTAGGAGCGAGTGAGGTAATCCAGGGTTTTGTCGGTGTTAAACTTGGTCGGAGACTCGAACGGCGACAGCCAGGCGACAGAAGAGAAAAAACGCGGCGAGAGGAGTCGAGGCGAGTCGCGAGTTTGGGAGAGGCGGTAAGTGGATTTTCTTATATATTTCTTAGTTACGCAGTCGAGGCAGTAAGTTGAACGCCTCGACTGTTATATCAGTCGAGGCGCCAGTCGAGTGCGCCTCGCTTCTGTTTGCTCACACCCTCTGTCAGTCGAGGCGATTATTGAAATGCCTCGACTGTTATTCTGAAGGTTCATTTTTGTCTTAGATATTTTAAGTTCCAAATTCGTTGTATTTAGGTATTTAAAACATTTTAAAAGTGACAATATACTCTATCGACAATATCAAACATATATTGGATGTTTCACTTGAGTTTTATCATTATTTAAGATGTCCAACCAATTTTACTTGGTTGGAATGTCCAATTATTTTTTTTAAAACCAAATACACATGAATTATGTATTGGTCTTCCCCGTAATTGGTCAACTTAATGATTCATGCAGTTTTCAACCGCATTACTCAAGTTATGCATCATAACAAGCAATTTGAGTAAATTGGTTGCTCCTAACATCTCACCCCTATCTAGCAATACACAAGCATAGTTAATCCTATGATTTGTGTGAGATGTTTCCCAAAGGTATCCCAAACATTATTTTCCCATTTCTTTTGAACTTATGAATTAGTCCTTATGATCATGGAGAGTTTTCACTCAGCTGCACACATTTCCAACTCTCTTCTTAAATGACTAAATTCATTTTCTGGAAGAGGTTTTGTGAAAATATCAGCAAGATTCGCCTTAGACTCAACATAATTGAGTATAATATCTCCTCTTGCTACATGATCCCTAATGAAGTGATGTCTCACTTCAATGTGTTTTGTTCTGGAATGATGGACTGAGTTTTTTGTTAAGTTGATCGTGCTAATATTATCACATAGCACTTGCACGTTCTTATATGAAAATCCATAATCCTCCAATGTGTGAGTCATCCATAACAATTGTGACACACTCTCTCCCATGGCTATGTACTCAGCCTCAGTGGTGGAGAGAGCAACACAATGTTGCTTTCGACTTGACCAACCAACTAAAGCTGAACCTAGGAATTGACAGCCCCTGCTAGTACTTTTCTATCTAGTTTGCATCCTGCATAATCTGAATGTGTATATCCTACTAAATCAAAAGACTCTTCGGGGATACCAGTCAACCGATATTGTTGCTTTAAGATATCTCATAATTCTTTTAACAAAGAACCCAATGAGACTCTTTAGCACACGATTGATATCGTGCACACATGCCCACACAAATACTATATCAGTCTACTTCTTGTTAGATATAAAGACTACCTATGGCACTCTATAACGCTTTAGATTAACAGGTTTACCATCTACATCATTATCTAGATGAGTGTTTTGTGCCATTGGAGTGGCAACCTCCTTAACATTTTCCATGTTGAATCTTTTTAGCAACTCCATGGCATATTTTGATTGACAAACATGAATTCCTTCTTTGGTTTGTTTGATTTGAAGTCCAAGGAAAAATGTCAACTCCCCTACTAGACTCATCTCAAACTCACTCTCCATGTGTTCTATGAATTCATTGAGATAATCCCTATTGTTTGAACCACATATTATGTCATCGACATAAATCTGAGCTACAAATATGTCTTCACCGTTTCTTTTCAGAAAAAGTGTGGGATCAATTTGACCTCTTCTAAAACCCCTCTCAACTAGAAAAATTGACAACCTTTCGTACCATGCATGAGGTGCTTGTTTCAGCCCATAAAGAGCCTTCTTGAGCTTATACACGTGATTTGGAAATTCAGAATTTTCAAATCCCGGTGCTTGTTCAACATAGACCTCTTCCTTTATAAACCCGTTCAAAAATGTTGACTTCACATCCATTTGATATAATTTGAATCCTCTATATGCTGCAAATGCTAGCATTAATCGAATGGATTCTAACCTAGCCACGGGTGCATAAGTTTCGCCATAATCAAGTCCCTCAATTTGATTGTATCCTTTGGCAACTAACCTAGCTTTATTTCTCACTATTTCTCCTTTATCATTCAATTTATTCTTGAATACCCATTTGGTTCATATTATGGTAGCTTGATCAGGTCCTGGAACTAAATCCCAAACTTGACTTCTCTCAAATTGTCCCAATTCATCCTGCATTGCTATAATCCAGTCCGAATCAAGCAAAGCTTCATCAATTACTTTTGGTTCAATTTCAGAGATTAATGCTACTTGATTCACTTCATTTCTAAAGTATGATCTTGTCCTCACCCCTTGATGGATGTTTCCAACAACTTGGTCTAGGGAATGACTAGTGCCCATTCTAGTGGATCTTGGTACTTGAGATGTTTCTTGAACCTCATTGTTAGATACAATCTCAAGCAATGACCCTTCTGATCTAGATTTTTCATTTTCGGAGTCAGATTTGACTCCCCCTACACTTGTGTCCTCCTTCAAACTTAATCTTTTGAGTTCGACCTTTACTGCATCACTATTATCCTTAGAATCAATTTGGTCTTTACATTCCTCAAAAACCACATTTGACGATTCCTCAACCAAATTTGTTCGTTTGTTGTAAACTCGATAAACCTTACTAGTGAGGGAATATCCTAAGAACACCTTCATGCCTGCAGTGAATTTTCCTAGATGATCTTTAGTGTTTAAAATGAAAACCTTGCAACCAAAAACCCTAAGATGTTTGACTGTTGGTGGTTTTCCAAACCATAGTTCATGAGGTGTTTTTCCTAAGAATCTATGTATCAAAACTCTGTTTTGAACATAGCATGCAGTGTTAATTGCCTCAGCCCCAAGTAACTAGGAAGAGTATACTCATTTAGCATACTCCTCGCAGCTTCTTGCAAAGCTCTATTCTTCCTCTCTACCACACCATTTTGTTGTGGTGTCCTAGGAGTGGAAAACTCATGTTTATAGCCTTTTTCTGAACAGAATTCCTTAAACCTCATATTTTCAAATTCTCCTCCATGATCACTCCTAATTGTTTTAATTGTTGAGTTTTTCTCATTTTTAATTCTTCTACAAAAAGGAATAAAAATTTCTAATGTTTGATCCTTATGTTTGAGAAAGAAAGTCCATGTATATCTAGTATAATCATCTACTACTACCAAGCAATATCTACTTCCATTCAAGGTTTTTGTGGAGCTACTATCAAACAAATCTAAATGCAATAAATCTAAAGCATTTAAAGTACTTACAGTGTTCTTGCTTTTATGTGATGCTCTTATTTGTTTACCTTTTTGACATGCATCACATAACTTGTCCTTTTCGTACTTGAGCAATGGTAGACCCCGCACAAGCTCTTCCTTGGCCAACCTCTTGATATTTTTCATGTTGACGTGTGCTAGTCTCCGATGTCATAGCCATGATTCATCTTCTTTGGACAAAAAACACTTCACACGCAGGTTAGTAGCACTACTAAATTGAACTTGATAGATATTTTCCTTCCTCGTCCCTACTAGCATGATAGTATCAGTTTCATTATGTTTAATTAAGCATTTAGTTGAATAAAATTCTACTCTATATCCTTCATCACATAATTGACTGACACTTGACAAATTAAAAACCATTCCTCTAACTAGCAGAACATTCTTAATCCTAAATTGTTCAGATATTACTATGTCTCCTACTCCTATGACTTTTAGTTTGCCACTATTACCAAAAGAAACAATACTTTTACTCTTGTTTTTAAATGTAGCAAACTTTGTGGAGTCCCCCGTCATGTGCTTGGAGCATCCGCTATCTACGACCCACATCATTGGATACTCCCCCTCGACCGGTACCTAATCAAACACGAAAAACAAGATCTTTTGGAACCTAGATTTTGGGTCCATTAGCATTTACGACATATTGTTTAGGAATCCAAACCTTAGTTGTGTTTGCTTTACCAACATGAGTTCTATTGACTAATGACATGAAACTGAATTCCCTTTTTGTTGGTTTGTAGCCTATTCCTGCTCTGTTGTAAACTGCCCTTTGGGCATCTAAAATCATGTTAAGAGTTTGAGAGCTTGTTGTGAATCTCTCAAGTGTGCACTTGAGATCATCAACTTGTGCTCTCAAGAAATTGTTTTCTTCCCTAAGTTTTTCGATTTCATAAGTATCAATCCTAATTTCTGCAGGAACAGAATCCTGAGTTTTAAGCTCCTCTAATTCTGATTTTAACATCTTAACTTTATTTTTTGATCTACTCAAGGCATTAGTTAAGCATGCTACTGTTTCATACAATTTATCTAGTTCAGGAGATGTTACCTCATCATCATCAGATGATGATGATGTGTCCTTCCATGAAGACTCATCTGAATCTGTGTGATCAAACGCCATTAGTGTCGTATGCTTGGCTCCTTTTGCCCTGTCTTCATCTTCTGAGGAACTGGAAGAAGAGTCATCCCATGTTGCCCTCAACGCCTTCTTCTTCCTGGACTTGTCCTCTTTCTTGTTGAGATCAGGACATTCACTCTTGATGTGCCCTTTCCTGTTACACTCAAAACAAACCACATCAGATTTACCTCTAAATTTATGTGATGACTTACCTTTCCTCTTGTCTGTGAAGATTTTCTTTACATCCTTCTTATTGTACTTTCTGCTTCTCCTCATCATCCTCCTCACGAAATTGGCTACCTCGCTGGATGAGGACTCGTCGTCACTGTCACTATTTGTCTCAGATGAGGATGAAGATGACTCCTTCTTCTTCTCCTTTTTCTTGTTCTCCTTGTATTGCTCACCTGCAACAAAAGCAATACCTTTCTCTTTTGGACCCTTGTTAGCTTGCTCATGTAATTCCATTTCACAAAATAATTCATCCAACTTTATAGTAGACAGATCCCTTGATACTTTGTAGGCATCTACCATAGATGACCACAAAGCATTTCGGGGAAAAGACTTTAGGACGCACCTGATAATGTCTTTGTTATCCAAATTTTCTCCGACTGAATGCAGCCCATTCAATACTTCCTTGAACCTTCCATGCAACTCACCAACAGTCTCGCCATCTTTCATAGCAAGATTTTATAGCTAGTTCATGTAGAGATCTCGCTTTGCTATCCTCGAGTCTCTTGTCCCTTCGTTCAGTTCTATCAGTTTATTCCAGAGATCTTGCTTCTTTGACGAACCCACTTTGTTGAGTTGATCCTTCGCTAGACCACATTGCAGAGTCACGGTGGCCTTAGCATTTGCTTGCGCCTTGCATTTTTTTTCTACAGTCCACCTTCTAGACTCAAGTACTTTGCCTTCTGCGTCCATTGGTGTCGTGAAGCCTTCGGTTACCAAAAACCACATATCTATCTCAGTCATGAGATAGTACTCCATCCGGCTTTGCCAATACTGGAAGTTTGTTCCGTCAAAGAATGGAGGCCTGTTTGTGTTGTAACCTTCTTGCATCGCCATTTGAACTTGCTCTTGCGGTTGTGAATCCGAAGAAGAGCACCTTGCTCTGATACCAATTGTAGGATCGTTGGCGTCGCTATAAAGGGGGGGGAATGAATAGCTATGCTCGTCTTTTCGATTCGTTGTACCCTTCCACAATGATTAGTATGCAGCGGAAACAAGAAAACGAATACAGAAAAATGACAAACGCAAACACACCAATTTTACGTGGTTCGAAACACAAGTCCCTACTCCACGATTGAGCCCTCGTCGGCTCTAGTGATGCACACCACCACTATAAACTTCTCCTTCTCAGTGATAAACCGAAGGTGGAGAAACCCTTTTGCACAGTTTATCAGAAACGTTACAAGAAAGCTTACAATAGACAATGAAGAAGCAGTAAAACGAGTACAGATTTCAGGGTGAATGAAAATGCTTCTTGCTTGCTGAATCGTTGACACTCCTGTTGGATGATCAAGGCTTTTAAGAATGAAGAAGCTTTTTCCCTCGTGTCTTTCTTCAGAAAATGTCGTGAGTTCTTCTTTTTTAACTTTGAAATATATAAGCCCAGAATACTTGATAGCTCGAGCCTGATTAGGGCTTTTCTGCCCGCCCAGTCGAGTCGCCTCGGCTGGTGCCTCGACTGGAGCATTAATTGGCATTTATTAATGGCTTCAACGGTAAGATTTGGACCATAATTAGTTTTATTTCCGTTGAAAACATAGGTCTAGTCGAGGCGATGATTCGACGCCTTGATTGACAGGATTTGGTTCCAACTGAACAGAGCAACAGTCGAGCTCCCAGTCGATAATCCCTTGCTTCTGTTCCGTTGGATTAAATCTCTAGTCGAGTCGCCACTTCGACTGGCAGGCTTTGGTTCCAACTGAACAGAGCAACAGTCGAGCTCCCATTCGACAGTCCCTTGCGTCTGTTCCGTTGGATCAAAGCTCTAGTCGAGTCACCACCTCGACTGCTGTCGATTTTCCTATGAACATATAGGCCACAGTCGAGACATCAACCGACTGTGGCTTGCCTCTGCTCGTAAGAAATAACCTCAGTCGAGGCAAGCCGAGAGGCGCCGCCGATCGATACGCCGTAACTCGCCGCTTGTCCGTAATGGGCCGAGCTCTCGGCCGACATCTCCGCGCTCGCTTAGTTGAACCAAGCATCGCCGAGGCGTCGCCGATCGGGTATGAGTCAACTCGCCGCCGACAAGAGCGAGGTTCCAATCAAGGCGTCACCTCGACTACCACCTTTACCTGATGCCTATGAATTATTGTTCATAGGTCTTCCATGCCAGGAATCATCTCCGGGACTTCGTGCCAAGACTCCCTGTCCGGGTCTTCACTGCCAAGAGGCCACGCCTCCGGGACTTCACTGCCAAGACTCCTCGTCCGGGTCTTCACTTGCCAGGACTCCACGTCCGGGTCTTCACTTGCCAGGACTCCACGTCCGGGTCTTCACTTGCCAGGACTCCACGTCCGGGTCTTCATCAATCTTGCATCCAGTCCTCGACCTACAAGAGATTTCCTGAAAATACATCTCAAACAACCGTATGAGATAACACATAATTATCACCTTGACTTAAACCCTTGTCAATCACCAAAAACATCCTTTGGGTCTGATTGCACCAACAAAATCATGGTAAACCTTTGACCCTTGAGACTAATAACTAGTGCATTAAGGGACGACAACCTTGCATTTGCGAGATCGATTGACCCGTTGTCCTATGATACAACATCACATGTGTTAGCCACTAGGTCTTTCCTGCGGGGAAAAAAAATCAAATATGAGAAGAGAGAAGAGAGTAGAGCTGTCAAGTTGGGTTAAGTCCGTCGGATTGGCCCGCTCCGCCAAATAATTTAAGCGGGTTGGGTTGAACTTTTATCAACCCGTCATTTTGGCAGACCTAAACGGAGCGACCCGCGCGGGTTGCGGGTCTAGACGGATTGGCCCGCCGTGGGACGAGTTGCCCCGCGGGTTGAGAAATGTCAAAAGAAAAGTTTTTCATCATTACAATCTTCTTCTATCACACATATACCTCAACAAAGTATAAAAGAAGTTAAGAGTAAAGAACAAAATATTATTTTTTATACTCTAATTGTTTTTTATTATCTTGTCACTACTATTCTAATCAATATATGAAATAATAACATATCAAAATCAAATAATTATCCAGATTAAAAAATCTCAATTGAATCTCTATTTGAAAGAGCAAAAATTTACATTTACATATTATCAAGATTTGAATATTTTGGAACATTGAAAAGGAATCAAAAACATCGATACTCAATTTTGTAAGTCGATAATTGAATCTCAATTATAAGATTTTAGTTACTTCAAATACTTATTTTTCTAATCATGATACTCTATCTGTCTTATAAATCATTACCTCAAACCCTCAACACCTCAGTAATTTTAGATATATTTTTTAAATTTGTGTGGTCCGCGGGTTGGCCCGCCTAACCCGCAATCCGCCTTGGGTTGGGTTGGGTTGAAAATTTCTCAACCCGCCAAGATGGCGGGTCGGTCCGCCCCTCTCTGCTAAATATTGGATTTACGATGGATTGACCCGCTCCGTCATGGGTCGGTCCGTTTTAATTATTTAAGATATTTTATTCGCGTACAAGGTATCTTTTAGGTAATAAAAAAATACAAGGTGGAGGTTAAAAATTTGGAAAAATAGTAAACTCCTTTGAGTTTTGGTGACCAGAAATTTGTATTTATATCCTACTATTTTTATAATTCCAAAATTAAAGGACATGATTGCAATGCATATTTTTTATAAATCCTGCCTTTTTGATGGAAAAAAAAAAGATGTAAAACCAAAGACAGGTAGAATTAATTATGAATTCGATGAAAAATAAGTCGACAGTAATAATATTGCAGTTGGAGCAATAATTCTATTTTCTAAATTAGAAAATCAATTTAATTTAATGTGTTTTTTTTAAATATCGGAGATGTCTGAAAGAGAAAAATGTAGAACACCAAATAAAGAAGATGATTGGCTTCTTCAAATCCTCATAAACTCAAATTAATAATGATGGACTTCCCCAAGTTATTTGGTTTACGATAAATCCTAAATTCCTTTATCGTGTCTCATTTGATATTGTAAAATCGTAGTCAATGATGTTTTAATTTACATTTTGTATATCTGAGTGATGATTACGTGAAAAGATACACATTGTATTGTTACGTGAGTTAATCTTATCGTAGTCGGTCTTAAGCATGGATAAAGAAGGAGAATTGTATTAAGTTGTCGGCCAGTGTTAAACTAAGACAAATATTAAATGAATTGATCCATAGTAACACATTACAGGGTCTGACTGTAACATCTCGATAAGGATCGCTACATCTCCAAAATTCGGGTATAGTGATAAATATGCAAGAGTTCGCATTACAGGATCTGATCGACTATAACGTATTTGCAAGGACCACACATCTCCATGAGAACTGACATGTAGTGTTAAATAAGCAAGAGTTCTCATACCATATGTTGGATAAAAATAAATATTATAGGAAAATTAATAGTCTAAAATTTGGTACATGAAATATAGGGACCCTCACTGGTAAAATAATGGAGGTAGTAGATACGATGATTAAGAAAAGAATTAATATTTTGTGTGCACAAGAGACAAAATGGGTAAACCAGAAGGCAAAGATGAGAGAGAACTCAAATTTTAAGTTATGGTATATACGAAAGAGTAAAATAAGAAATGAAATGAGTATTATTATTGATAGTTCATTAAAGGATGAAGTTGTGAGAATAGTTAGAAAAGGGGATATAATTATGACTCTCAAAACAGTAGTGGAGAAAAAAGCTATGAATGTAATTAGTGTATATGCACCACAAGCAAGATTAGATGAAGATACCAAATTAAGATTTTTGGATGACCTAGATGAAGTATTATAAATATTCTGTCAAATGAAATGATTTTAATAGGAGGCGATTTAAATGGACATATCAAAGTGAAAAATGAGGAATATAAGAGGGTGCATAGGGGTTATGAGTTTGGAACAAGAAATGAATAAGGTAAAACTATATTGGATTTTGCAAATAGCATATGATCTTATACTAGCTGATATATTTTTTAATAAAAAGGAAGAATATTGATCATGTTCAAAAATGAAAATAATAAAATACAAATTCACTTTTTTATGGTTAGGAAGAGAGAGAAAAAGATTTGTAAAGATTATAAGATCATCACTGGAGAAAATTTAACTATCTAACATAAGTTAGTAGTATTGAATATACACATCAAATATAGTATTAATAAAAGAAAAATATATGTGACTCCTAGAATTAAGCAATGGAAGTTAAAGAATGGAAATAAAACATATTTAAAAAGAATGTAGTAGTATAAATATTAGATGAAATATACGGTGATCCTAATATGATATGGGATAAGATGGTTTCAAAGTTAAAAATAGTAGTCAAGAGTGTATTCAGTGAGTTAAAGGGGCATGCATCACCAAGTAAGCAAACTTGATGGTGGAATGAGAAAGTACAAGAGAAAGTGAAAGAAAAATGAACAAGGTATAAGGAATTATATATCTGTAAGAACGAAAAAAACTTGAAAAAATATACAATAGCCAAGAAAGAGGTTAAGAAAGCAGTGAATGATGCTAAAAATAAAATTTTTGAATAGTTATATAAAAAATTATATACAAAAGAAGGAGAAAGAGATATTTATAGAATAGCTAAAGTAAGAGAAAAAAATAAAAGACAGTAAAGATGAATACAATAAGGTACTAATAAATGATGAAAAAAATAAAAGAGCGATGGAAGAGCTATTTTCATCAACTTTTTAATGAAATTTTAGATGTTCAACTTAATTTAGACAATTTAAGTAAGTCAAATGGGTATAGAAATTTAAATTTTTATCGTAGAGTTCAAATTTCAGTAATAGAACAAGTTTTAAATCGAATGTAAAATAGAAAAGTCATTGGACCAGATGATATTCTGATAGAGGCATGGAAGTGCCTAGGAAAATAAGGTATTAAATGACTTACAAAATTATTTAACATGATATTAAAAATAAAAAAGATGTCTGATCAATGGATGGGGGTAAGTACTCTAATTCTCTTATATAAAAATAAGGGAAACATATAAACTTATGCAAATTATAGAGGTATTAAACTAATGAGTTATACTATGAAACTTTGAGAAAGAGTAATAGAAAAATATTAAAGAATAAGACCATGGTTATCGAAAATCAATTTGGGTTCATGTTAGAAAGGTCGACAATAGAAGCTATACATTTTCTCAGGCAGCTAATTGAAAAGTGTTGGAATATGAGGATCTATGAGCATTGTCACACAACACATCGTCACCACAGATCGAGATCCTACGAGATGCACGTGCAATGAAAAATAAAAAGTTGCTTACGTCCCATAGATCTCTTGCCAAGATCACTTGCTTTGACCATAAATCATTACATAATCATAATAGGGTTAGAGAATAAAAATCGAAGAAGAAATCGTATCTCATACCTCCGTGATCCTCTTGGATTTCTAGAAATCACAAGCAAGATTAAGAAATCTTATCTCTACTAGTATCCATGTTGGATCTTCGCAAGATAACTTTTCTCAAAGGTCAACAAGCCATCTTCTCCAAAAGGTGCTAGCTTTGTTTGGAGAATATTGGAAAAGAAGGTGTCACAGGAACTAAAGAGGAAAAAAGGAATAGCTTAGTGCTTTCCAAGAAACAAGAGGCTCGAAGCTTAAAGCTTAGAAAACTTAGAGCTTGCTTGGAATCTTGGATATAGAGTCTCTTTCTTCTCTTGGTTAAGTAACTCCCTCCTTGCTAAAATAATTCCCTTCCTACACTCTTAATATGGGTGGCAAACTCCTATAAAGAGTTATGAAGAAGAAAAATCTCATTTTTCTTTTCTTCCTATAAGCCCTCTTGTTCATTGATTCACAATCAAGAATTTACTAATGGGCTTGTGGGTAATGGACCATCACTTCTTTTCCATCTTGGGATATTGGATTTTAGAACATTTCTAGAAACCAATAGGGAAGTATATTCATAAACCCTTTTATAAATATCCAATACTTATGTTTTACTAGTTTAGTCCAATTAGACATAACCTCTATCTCTTCGAGAATTATATTCTCTTACTTATTTTACATCTCTCGAGGAAACTGTTGTACGTGTGACCCAATAAATTCTCGAATATGTTGACAATTCATAACTAACCATTAGTTATGAATAGATCATGAGTGATATCAAACAGTACATCATGACTCCCAATTAATCGGAAAGTCAAAATATACTTCAAAATAATTTTGAACCCTTTAGCATATACAGTAGTTTGTGACTTGTTCCTTTCACTCATTCTATACCCACTTGGTTCAGGATATGAGCTATAGTGCTCATCCCCATTAGGCTGACTACGTCACACCAAGCCCAAGTTAATTCCTTATCCTGTGAATTCAAGTTACTCCCTATATATGTCCAAGAAGATTATCTTCTTACCATGCTTGCTCTGATCAGAGACTTCTAAGTAACAATCCTAACAAGAGATCTAGGGTATACTTCTCCTTTTAATAGGAGTAGTGAATCCTCTGTGGGTTATTCAAACATCTTCGATCACTTTGGCTTATACCTAATCAACCCGGAGTGACACAACCTATAGAGTGTTGAATAGCTTTTCCAAAATAATCGGGGAGACAACAATCTGATATGATCTCGTCGAGGCTAGTGTTCGACACTATCTCCGTAAAACGATATTGCTCCGCTCAGGTGCTTACGGATAGCAGCAATTCGCTTCCAAGATACAACGACGATGTCTCGGAATAGTAGCACTACAAATTTCGAGACCGACGAACCTACTCGTAGGCTTTTTGGACTCTGGATGCAGAGGATGGATGGATGAGATGAGAGAATGAGTTTGAGTTGAGTGCTTATTCCATTCTCTAGGGATATATTTATACTAGGTGAAGAGATGAGGTGCCCTTTGGTGAATTTAATCTGAGCCTTTGGATGTAGAGGGTTGTAACCCTTCATCAAACCCTTTGATCTCAGCCATTAGATCTGAATGATTGTAACCTTTCAGATCATCCTTTGATCTTAGCCGCCAGATCTGGATCCAACGATCCAGTCAATCCGACGCTCCAGATCAATCGTAATCACCAGTGGTCCGATCGTGATTCTTCACGATCAACGCTCCAGATCGCGCTACTCAATCTCTTTGTTCCAACGTGTCCATCCGATTGCCCAGTCAGCAGTCAGTCACCTCTCCAGGCCCAACCGAGTGCCATGTATACATGACACATCACCCGAGTGCCACGTAGGCACTGTCATGTCACCCGGAGCATAAATTTAAGCTTCTCAATGCTCCTCGCGACGACGCGTACGTGCGAAGTGCAAAGTGCAAAGTGCGCCAACAAAGCGCCCATTGCGCGCGTGGCGGGTGGCGGGCTTGCAGGTGCGAGCACCTGCTCGCCCATTGGATGAGAGTATATGTGCTTATTTGAGTTAACTCAATTAACTCATCAACACATATAAGGAAGTAATTCCTCTATGGAATTTCCAATGTGGGACTATTGTTCCCGTTACTTCCTTTAATAACTTTTAGGCTGACTTTAACAATTAATTTCTCATTCACCCATAATCGGTTTTGAGCAAATTAATAATCTAGATTCATCTACTTGAAACGTAGATTTCGATTTTGAAGTCAATTTAGACTTTCAATGATTTATGGCACAACGATTTTCCTTTTCAAAATTGTATATTGGTCTTTATAAGACCCAATATCTAACATCCCCCACATGAATGGAAATTAATTAATGCGTGTATGCATGCTGACACTTTTACGAGAGTCCAATCGATAAGTCAATGCATCGAGAGAGGTAGCTTGTGGCTTTGAACCTTCCGTAGTAGAGTGCTATCGAGCATACTAGGCTGTGCAGTGAACATGATGTCTTGAACTGCTCAGCTGTTTGTGTATACTTAGACAATAACACCCACACAAGGACTTATCTCACCTACTTTTGGTTCTCATGGTTGGTTCCGTTTTGGCCATGGACACCATCTTGGATTCATGAGTGTTTCATTGAAGCGGTCTGTCTTCACACTCACATAGGTGACATTTCTATCAAGAGTATCCTACCATACTCCACCTTATAAAGGTATAGAAGTCATTAAAAACATAAGCTTAACCTCACTACATGTGGTAGGACAGCACATATTCATCCTAGGACTGGGATAGAGATAATATATCTCGTGTGTTGTAACACAACTTCTGTAACTTCGTTGTCCCATTGAACTAAGATCTTGGGATCTCCAGTCAACAAGGTTGGGTTACCGCTACAGTCATTTTAGTTGTAGATTTTTAATCTCATTCCTTTCGATGAGCAGTATACTTGATCTCGATTTAGCCCCTTCGTAAGAGGATCTGCTAAATTATTTTTAGACTTGACATAGTCGATTGCAATCACTCCATTCGAGATCAACTGCCTAATGGTATTATGTCTACGACGTATATGTCGTGACTTACCATTATACATACTACTCTGTGCCTTCCAATCGCCGATTGACTATCACAATGTATAAGTACGGCAGGCAAAAGTTTTGTCCAGCTCGGAATATCTTCCAAGAAATTCCGCAGCCATTCAGCTTCTTCAGCTGTTTTGTCTAGTGCTATAAACTCGGATTCCATAGTTGACCGAGCAATGCACGTCTGCTTAGTGGATTTCCAAGATATTGCTCCTCCACCAATTGTGAATACATATCCACTAGTTGATTTGGAATCTTTTGTATCTGATATCCAATTAGCATCACAATATCCCTCTAAGACAGCGGGATATTTTCCGAAATGTAATCCATAGTTCATAGTATATTTCAAATATCTAAGAACTCGCATCAGTGCTTTCCAATGGGTATCGTTTGGATTACTTGTAAACCGACTTAGTTTGTTAACCACACAGGCAATATCCGGACGTGTACAATTTGTGAGATACATCAAACTGCCTATTATCCGGGAATATTCTAATTGTGATATGGGCTCACCTTGGTTTTTCGCTAAGTGTTGACTTAGATCCATAGGTGTTTTTACTGTAGAGAGATCGTACGCATTGAACTTCTTCAACACCGATTCTACATAGTGAGATTGTGTCAAAACTATCCCTTCAGATGTCCTGAGAATTTTAATTCCCAATATAACATCAGCTTGACCCATATCATTCATATCGAAATTCTTGGTCAACATTTTCTTTGTACTCATGATTATCTCATGGTTACTACCCATTATAAGCATATCGTCTACGTATAGACAGACGATTATATAACCTTTAGGTGTGTCTTTGACATAAATGCATTTGTCACATTCATTTATTTTGAATTCATTTGACAGCATTATTTTGTCAAATTTCTCGTGCCATTGTTTAGGCGCTTGTTTTAGTCCGTACAACGACTTAACAAGTCTGCACACCTTTTCCTCTTTTCCTGGAACTATGAACCCCTCGGGTTGCTCCATATAGATTTCTTCTTCCAACTCACCATTTAAAAATGCAGTCTTAACATCCATTTGATGTATTTCAAGGTCATACAATGCTGCGATGGCTATCAAGACTGTGTAGACGTAATCCTTGTCACCGGTGAGTAGGTGTCGAAGTAATCAAAGCCTTCTTTTTGCTTGTACCCTTTGGCTACAAGTCTTGCCTTATACTTGTCAATAGATCCATCAACTTTATACTTGCGTTTTAGTATCCACTTACAACCTAATGGTTTAGCACCAGAAGGAAGGTCCACTAATTCTCAAGTATGATTATTCATGATGGACTCGATTTCACTATTGACTGCTTCTTTCCATAATGGGGCGTCGGGACTAAAGAGAGTTTCACTCAATGTTCTTGGATCCGTTTCTGACATAAAAGTCATAAAGTCCGGCCCAAACGATTTCTCAACTCTACCCCGTTTGCTCCGACGTGGCTCTTCATTTTGATAGTCAATAGTCCTTTTACGACAATTAAGTTTAGAGACGTCATTGTTGTTAGAACTTCCGTTGCTATCAATTTGAATGTTTCCCCTTTTATTTGGGAATACATTTTCAAAGAATATCGCATTCCGAGATTCTATGGTTGTTCCCACATGAATATCAGGAATGTCTGACTTGTGAACTATGAACCGATATGCACTACTGTTTTGGGCATATCCGACAAATATTGCATCGAACGTTTTAGGTCCGATTTTCATTTGCTTTGGCTTGGGTACTTCGACCTTTGCCAGGCACCCCCACACTTTCAAGTATTTGTACGATGGCTTGCGGCCTTTCCATAGTTCATATGGTGTTTTATCATTTTGCTTGTGAGGGATTTTATTGAGAATGTGATTTGCCGATAATAAGGCTTCCCCCCACAAGTTCTGGGGTAAGCCTGAATTTATCAACAAGGCATTCATCATTTCCTTGAGTGTCCGATTTTTACGTTCGGCAACACCATTTGATTGAGGTGAGTAAGGCGCCATTGTCTGATGGATAATGCCAGATTCTGAACAAAATTCATCAAACGGTGCACCATATTCTCCACCTCTATCGCTACGAATTATTTTAATTCGTTTATCAAGTTGATTCTCAACTTCTGTTTTATAGGTTCTAAAAGCCTCTAAGGCTTCGTCTTTACTTCTTAAAAGAAAGACATAACAGAACCTCGTGCAGTCATCGATAAAGGTAATAAAATACTTTTTACCTCTTCTGGTTTGTACGAATTTTAAGTCACATAGATCACTATGTATTAACTCGAGAGGAGTCGTTGACCTTTCCACCGAATGAAAAGGTAGTCTCGTCATTTTTGCTTCCACGCACACTTCACATTTGTGTGTTTTGTCAACATCGATATTTGGTAATAAATTTAATTTGACGAGGCATTTTAGAGTGTTATTATTAACATGTCCAAGTCGATCATGCCATAAATTAAAACACTCGACAACATAGCTGGAAGCTTTTATTTTATTACCATCAAATTCACTTGTACAAATATTACAACCATCTTGAATGCATTTTGTTCTAAGTACTTTACCTACGAATACACCATTCTTCGTAAGTACAAAATTATTTGATTGGAACACTAGTCCGAACTCGCTTTAACAAGTGCCGATCCGTAAACTAGGTTTTTCTCGATATCGGGAACATGGAGCACATCAATAAGCTTAGCTCCTTTCCGATGTCATTTTCGTAACAACTTTTCCAAGTCCGATAATCGCGTATGTTGTGGAATTGCCCATATAGAGCTTTCTTCCATTTATCGGAGTATACTTAGAGAACATCGCCTTATCCGAACAAATATGACGTGTTGCTCCAGTATCTATCCACCACTGCTTTGGGTTGTCCACCACCGTGTTGGTTTCAAACACGACCGCAGTGAGATCAAGCTCCATGTCGTCAGAAGTTGTGACCTGGTTCGCAACTTCCTTCTGACCCTTGGTTGGTTTCTTTGGGCGTCTGCACTCTTTGGACATGTGTCCTGGCTTTCCGCAGTTATAGCACGAGCACTTGAATTTTTTGCCTGGAGCCTTCTTTTTGAATTGCTTCGGCTTTTTGGTGTTCGGCTCAGCCAGGTTAGACATCTCGTCGATAGTCCGCTTCGTTCCTTTAGAGTCGGAGAATCTTCGATTATCCTCCTCTATTCGTAGCCTCGTGGATCAGTCTCAAGCCCCATCTCCTTTGCTTATGCTTGGTAATTTTAAAATCCTTCCACGGCGGGGAGTTTCTCAATTACTACTACTTTGAACGACTCGTTCACCGTATGCCTTCGGCATCCAGATCATGCAATATCAGTTGCATATCTTGGATTTGAGATGTCACACTCTTGGAATCCACCATTTTGAAATCCAGAAACCGGCCGACGATGAATTTCTTCAAACCGACATTTTCGGTTTTGTATTTCTTCTCTAGTGATTCCCACAGAGATTTCGCCGTCTCTATCAGACTATACACGTTATACAACGTGTTGTCCAATGCATTGAGAATGTAATTATGGCACAGGAAATCTTCGTGCGACCACGCATCGCAAGCAACCTTACTATCGGAATCATCTTCCTTAGCGGCTGGCGGGTCTTCATGCAAAAACCGTACGAGGTTTAGCATTGTCAGATAGAACAGCATCTTCTGCTGCCATCGTTTGAAATCGGCTCCGTTGAATTTCTCCGGCTTCTCTCCGGGTGGAACAGAGGTTGTGACTCCGGTGGTCGAAACGTCGTTGATCACGGCCATATCAGATTGCACCGAATATTATTTTACGATTGTTGAAAATATGTTTCCGAAATAATTGGGGAGACAACAATCTGATATGATCTCGTCGAGGTTAGTGTTCGATATTATCTCCGTAAAACAATATTGCTCCGCTCAGGTGCTTACGGATAGCAGCAATTCGCTTCCAAGATACAACGACGATGTCTCGGAATAGTAGCACTACAAATTCCGAGACCGGCGAACCTACTCGTAGGCTTTTTGGACTCTGGATGCAGAGGATGGATGGATGAGATGAGAGAATGAGTTTGAGTTGAGTGCTTATTCCATTCTCTAGGGATATATTTATACTAGGTAAAGAGATGAGGTGCCCTTTGGTGAATTTAATCTGAGCCTTTGGATGTAGAGGGTTGTAACCCTTCATCAAACCCTTTGATCTCAGCCATTAGATCTGAATGATTGTAACCTTTCAGATCATCCTTTGATCTTAGCCGCCAGATCTGGATCCAAAGAATCCGGTCAATCCGGCCCGCTCGGAATCATAATCACCAGTGGTCCGATCGTGATTCTTCGCGATCAACGCTCCAGATCGCGCTACTCAATCTCTTTGTTCCAACGTGTCCATCCGATTGCCCAGTCAGCAGTCAGTCACCTCTCCAGGCCCAACCGAGTGTCATGTATACATGACACATCACCCGAGTGCCACGTAGGCACTGTCATGTCACCCAGAGCATAAATTTAAGCTCCTCAATGCTCCTCGCGACAACGCGAAGTGCAAAGTGCGCCAACAAAGCGCCCATTGCACCCATTGCGCGCGTGGCAGGTGGCGGACTTGCAGGTGCGAGCACCTGCTCGCCCATTGGATGAGAGTATATGTGCTTATTTGAGTTAACTCAATTAACTCATCAACACATATAAGGAAGTAATTCCTCTATGGAATTTCCAATGTGGAACTATTGTTCCCCTTACTTCCTTTAATAACTTTTAGGCTGACTTTAACAATTAATTTCTCATTCACCCATAATCGATTTTGAGCAAATTAATAGTCTAGATTCATCTACTCGAAACGTAGATTTCGATTTTGAAGTCAATTTAGACTTTCAATGATTGATGGCACAACGATTTTCCTTTTCAAAACCGTATATTGGTCTTTATAAGACCCAATATCTAACATAGAGATGATTGCAAAGAAGTCAAAGTATAAGCTATCATGATCAAAATGACTTGAATACCTCAAGTCTAAGGAAACTTGCACTCGAGCTGCAATGAAACATCATCAACATAAAAAATCATATGAAGCTTCATGGAAGATTGCTCCAATGAACTAGTTACCCTAACTAGCATCTACATGTTCACTCTTAATATCCTTATGCTTCCATTCAGTGAGTACTGAATACTTGGATAAACCAAGGAACATAACATGTGTTAGTCTCACATAATTGGTTATGTACAATCTCTTCAATTCATCGACTGTGGATAGTTTTAATACTTACATAGTTATACATGATGAGATACTTACTAATTATGATTCAATTATAATTTCTCTAATAGTATGCTTCAGTATATGAGTTTAAGATCCAATCAAATACATATAAAATGTATACTCAAATAATGAATTTTATTAACATCTAAGGCGATTGTCTTAGGACATCTCTCTATTACAACAAAAAATATCGGGAGCGAAAATAGGATCTACACATGGTATTCATTGACTTAGAAAAAACTTATGATAGAGTCTCAAGAGAAATTACATTGAAAATTCTAAAAATGAGAGGTGTTAGTGTAACATATATTAAACTAATTAAGGATATGCATGAGAAAGTAATGACCAGAGTGATGACTTCAGGTGAATTAAGTGAATCATTTCCAATAAAGATAGAGCTACATTAAGGATCAGCTCTAAGTCCTTATCTTTTTATACTAATTATGGATGAATTCACAAGACACATTCAAGATACAGTACCATGGTATATATTGTTTGTAGATGTTATTATTTTAATAGATGAGACACGTGAATGAGTAAATGTTAAATTAGAATTTTGGCAGGAAACACTATAAGTGAAAGTTTTTAGACTTAATAGAGTAAAGACAGAATATATGAAATTTAAGTTTTGCAATATTAGACGTAATGAGATAAGTGTTAAGATAGGAGATGATGAATTTTCTGGAACTAAGAGTTTTAAATATTTAGGATCATTTTTGCCAAGTGATGGAGGGATTGAGAGAGATGTCTTACATAGAATACAAGCAGATAGTTGAAATGGAGAAAAATGAATGTTGGGTTACAACTCAAGCACATGAACAAAAGATGAGAGTTACAGATATGTAATGTTAAAATAGATATGTGAACAGAATAAGAAATGAGAGCATTATAAAGAAAGTCAGAATTATATCTATTGAAGGAAAGCTTCGAGATACACGTTTAAGGTGATACAAATATATATTTAGACGACTAATAAATACTCTAGTTAGGTGATGTGAAACGATAATAAATATACACATCAAACAAGGAAGAGGAAGATCAAAAAATACTTGGTTAGCAATAATAAAATAAGATAAAATTTATTTACGTATAGATTATGATATAGTAGGGGATAGAGTCTAATGGTATAGAAGGATTCATATAGTTAATTCTACCTAGTTAGATAAGACTTGGTTATTGTTATTGTTATAATATAAAACTTTGACTTTTTGAGAGAGCTACCCTTCTACAATATAGAATTTCAATTACACCCTCTAAAAGAAATGCATGAATTTGATTGAGCCTAACATGGATGTTACGACCCATATGTTTACCAACACTAGACCAGATGCAACTCTTGTAGCCTAAGAATATTGGTCTCCTGATCTTGTTTAAGATAAAGGGTTGGAGAGATACCATAATATTTACGGTTGAATTCCTTTGACAGATTGAGCACGGATTAAGTCTTTGTTGCTGCAGCTAATAGGTCTTCTTCATGGTGCGAGTTAACCAGGTCTCCTTCGCTATCAAAATTGATTGTTGAATCAAACGAGACCTAGAACATGGAGGGACTCACAAATAGATAAAAGGGAGCCGAGGGATATTTCGGTGAAGTCTCTCCGACGTTCAAGTTGTAAAGGAGAGAGAATGTGAATAATAAAGAACGAGAATAGAAAATTTAGAGATTATTTGATTCTCACATTCTCGTCTTATTTTATATAGGAAGAAAAGAACGTACTCTTTTTTTAGGGAGACATGGTTGTCTGATGAGAATCATAAAAACATAAAGATGTGGAGGGATGACTTCGTGGAAGAAGTGGCTTCATAGAGATCATGAAGACGTGGTTTCGTGGAGATTTTAGAGATGAAGAGACGTGACTTTATGGAGACCACGGAGACAGACGGACGTGAGACAATACCCATCTCCCAATCTTATCATTTAACCTTCTCAATCTGAGTTAGGTGTAACACGAATTTTGTGTGTATTTATTTAGATCTCTTTACTCCCAAAGAAAATCTAGAAAGAAAAAAAAATCAAATGAAAAAAAAAAGCCAGTGAGAAAAGAGAAAAGAAAAAAAAAATCGAAGAAGAAGAATTTTTTTTTTGAGAAAATAAAAAATTGAAAAATAAAAGAGAGAATAAGATAAAGAGAAAAATAAAAAATATATCCACTCACAACAACACCGACCGAGACGACGATCGCTCGCAATCGATGCTCATGATGGTTGATGATCGATGACCTCAATAATGACGATGATTAGATTCGATTACGGTTCAAAATCGACGACGATTCGATCATTCAAAATCAACAATTTATAACTATTCATAAAAAAATAGATTTTAATTTTTAAATATTTAAGATAATTATGATTTACGATTCAAAATCGTTGATTCATAATTCAATTCACAATTTAAAAAATATTATTATTTATTTTAAATATATTTTTAAAAATATATTTATTTAAATTATCTATTTATCACATTAAATGAGACATTAAGGCCGGCTGACAATCAGGAAAGTTTTTTTTTTTTTTTTTAAGGCTCAAGTTGCCTAGACACTCGAGACAAAGAAAGTCCTAATAATAATAATCTATATATGTTGAGCTTGTAACCCTAAACCCCCATATAAGAACTCCAAACTCCAAATGCTGTATCAGAAGTCGCAGTGGATTAAAAATAATAATAATAAAGTTTTGTCCTGAGGATACCCCGCCTTACCTGCAAATTGACTTTAAGCCCACTAAACATAGAGAAATCTAAAATCCTTTCTTGAGATTTTGCACCAATTGGATAGAAGATAAATTATCATCTTCCTAACGAAAGATTTCAAAATTTGATGAAAGATAATCAATCTTTTGACTCTAAATAGATATGCAATGCAGCCATTTGATAGAAGTATGCAAAAAAAAAAAAAAAACTTCTAACCAGTTGCGACAATGCTTATAATTATCTAAGATGTATATCCAACATCTAAGAAAAACCCTGGAGAAGAACATGCTCCAGAGCTTTTCTCGAGTTACATTTTTGAATGAGAAGTTTAACTCGATTACAACTGCGTTTTCTCCATGGGAATGACTTCATTGATCGTCTCAAACCTCACACGAGCAGTTAAAAGGACAAATTAAGAGAGACTATGTACCATGGAATTCACACAGATAACAAACGTGAACATACGATTTATTTGATTCCATGACTACTGAAAAAGTGACCATGTTCTACTTGTTCTTACAGAAAACGATTCGGGTATTTATCCACAGACGTATATTTGAAGTTCCGAGGCCTCCACGCCGAATGATGGCTCGATCTCGAAGTTGGTGTGGTCGCCCTTGATGAACACCGAGTGAGAAATTGCATAAATCACGTTCAATGGGATAGGAGATTCTGAAAGAGAAAAGGAATCGATCAAATCATAAGGCAAATAGAAGAAGATGAAGAAGAAAAAAAACATTTTGTCGAGTAGAAGAATCTTGGATCTTCTTTAGAACTTCTTCAGAAACATAGACACGCTCGAAGGTCTTGCCGACTTTCTTTTCCCAAAGAGAAACGAGCTCGTTGTGCGATAGGATGTTGGCCGGTGGTCTTAGATACAAAACCTTGACATCGGGGAAGGGTTCTTGAAAGTTAGTTTCACAGACTTCAATGTTTCATTCCATGAGTTTTTTTTTTTTTTTTTTGTGAGTTGGGTTAAAGATCTCGTAGTTTTGGAGAAACCTCTATAAAAGGCGATAGTAGCCTGTTAATTAAACCAAACAACTATGAAATTTTAGTACCGTATTGGGTGTCTCCTGCTTAGTTATTGTTTTAATCTTTTGTGGATCCAGCGAGATACATTTTTTAGAGACTATATGTTCAAAAAAATCCATAGAAGATAATCAAAATGCACACTTACTAAATTTTACATAGAGATGTTATCTACATAAAGTCTCCAACACTATACGCAAATATTTTTCATGTCCGTTCTCTGATCTTGAATATGTTGGAAAAATTGATTAATTTTCTCAATTATATGAATGAGAAATTAATATGGCTTAATCTAGATCGTTGGATTAAGATGGATAAATCCGGTTCATTCAAATGAAAGGGTATAAGTACCTTTTTGGATGGCTTAATCTTGATCATTGAAATCAAAATGAAAGGCTTAGATGCATTCAAATGAAGAGACATTATGTCTTTTGGGAAAGGATGCAATCTAGATCATCCATTTTTAATTGAATGAATGAGATTTGATTGAACTAAGAGGTGCTTCTATCCCTTCACAAGTATAAATAGAAACTCTTAGATGATGGAATTCACTCATTCACTCAAGTTCTAATCTCATCCATCCATCCTGTGCATCCAGAGTCCAAAAAGCCTACGAGTAGGTTCGTCGGTCTCGGAATTTATAGTGCTACTATTCCGAGATATCGTCGTTGTATCTTGGAAACGAATTGCTGCTATCCGTAAGCACTTGAGCGGAGCAATATCATTTTACGGAGATAGTGTCGAACACTAGCCTCGACGAGATCATATCAGATTGTTGTCTCCCTGATTATTTCGGAAACATCTTCGGATTCAACAATCGTAAAACGATATTGGTGCAATCTGATATGGCCGTGATCAACGACGTTCCGACCACCGGAGTCACAACCTCTGTTCCACCCGGAGAGAAGCCGGAGAAATTCAACGGAGCCGATTTCAAACGATGGCAGCAGAAGATGTTGTTCTATCTGACAACGCTAAACCTCGTACGGTTTTTGCGTGAAGACCCGCCAGCCGCTAAGGAAGATGATTCCGATAGTAAGGTTGCTTGCGATGCGTGGTCGCACGGAGATTTCATGTGCCGTAATTACATTCTCAATGCATTGGACAACACGTTGTATAACGTGTATAGTCTGATAGAGACGGCAAAATCTCTGTGGGAATCACTAGAGAAGAAATACAAAACCAAAAATGTCGGTTTGAAGAAATTCATCGTCGGCCGGTTTCTGGATTTCAAAATGGTGGATTCCAAGAGTGTGACATCTCAAATCCAAGATATGCAACTGATATTGCATGATCTGGATGCCGAAGGCATGAGTCAACGAGTCATTCAGTAGCGCGAATTGAGAACTCCCGTCGTGGAAGGATTTCAAAAATTACCTGAAGCATAAGCAAAAGGAGATGGGGCTTGAAGACTTGATCCTGAGGCTACGAATAGAGGAGGATAATCGAAGATTCTCCGACTCTAAAGGAACGAAGCGGACTATCGACGAGATGTTTAACCTGACTAAGCCGAACACCAAAAAGCCGAAACAATTCAAAAAGAAGGCTCCAGGCAAGAAATTCAAGGGCTCGTGCTACAACTGCGGAAAGCCAGGACACATGTCCAAAGAGTGCAGACGCCCAAAGAAACCAACCAAGGGTCAGAAGGAAGTTGCGAACCAGGTCACAACTTCTGACGACATGGAGCTAGATCTCACTGCGGTCGTGTTTGAAGCCAACACGGTGGTGGACAACCCGAAGCAGTGGTGGATAGATACTGGAGCAACACGTCATATCTGTTCTGATAAGGCGATGTTCTCCAAGTATACTCCGATAAATGGAAGGAAGCTCTATATGGGCAATTCCACAACATCGCCGATTGTCGGACTCGGCAAAGTTGTTCTGAAAATGACGTCAGGAAAGGAGCTAATGCTTATTGATGTGCTTCATGTTCCCGACATCAGAAAAAAACTAGTTTCTGGATCGGCACTTATTAAAGCCGGGTTCAGACTAGTGTTCCAATCAAATAATTTTGTACTTACGAAGAACGGTGTATTCGTAGGTAAAGGGTACTTAGAACAAAGTCTGTTCAAGATAGTTGTAATGACTGTACACCGTGAATTTGATGGTAATAAAATAAAAGCTTCCAGCTATGTTGTCGAGTGTTTTAATTTATGGCATGATCGACTTGGACATGTTAATAATAACACTCTAAAATGCCTCGTCAAATTAAATTTATTACCAAATATCGATGTTGACAAAACACACAAATGTGAAGTGTGCGTGGAAGCAAAAATGACGAGACTACCTTTTCATTCGGTGGAAAGGTCAACGACTCCTCTAGAGTTAATACATAGTGATCTATGTGACTTAAAATTCGTGCAAACCAGAAAAGGTAAAAAGTATTTTATTACCTTTATCGATGACTGCACGAGGTTCTGTTATGTCTTTCTTTTAAGAAGTAAAGACGAAGCCTTAGAGGCTTTTAGAACCTATAAAACAGAAGTTGAGAATCAACTTGATAAACGAATTAAAATAATTCGTAGCGATAGAGGTGGAGAATATGGTGCACCGTTTGATGAATTTTGTTCAGAATCTGGCATTATCCATCAGACAACGGCGCCTTACTCACCTCAATCAAATGGTGTTGCCGAACGTAAAAATCGGACACTCAAGGAAATGATGAATGCCTTGTTGATAAATTCAGGCTTACCCCAGAACTTGTGGGGGGAAGCCTTATTATCGGCAAATCACATTCTCAATAAAATCCCTCACAAGCAAAATGATAAAACACCATATGAACTATGGAAAGGCCGCAAGCCATCGTACAAATACTTGAAAGTGTGGGGGTGCCTGGCAAAGGTCGAAGTACCCAAGCCAAAGCAAATGAAAATCGGACCTAAAACGTTCGATGCAATATTTGTCGGATATGCCCAAAACAGTAGTGCATATCGGTTCATAGTTCACAAGTCAGACATTCCTGATATTCATGTGGGAACAACCATAGAATCTCAGAATGCGATATTCTTTGAAAATGTATTCCCAAATAAAAGGGGAAACATTCAAATTGATAGCAACGGAAGTTCTAACAACAATGACGTCTCTGAACTTAATTGTCGTAAAAGGACTATTGACTATCAAAATGAAGAGCCACGTCGGAGCAAACGGGCTAGAGTTGAGAAATCGTTCGGGCCGGACTTTATGACTTTTATGTCAGAAACGGATCCAAGAACATTGAGTGAAGCTCTCTCTAGTCCCGACGCCCCATTATGGAAAGAAGCAGTCAATAGTGAAATCGAGTCCATCATGAATAATCATACTTGGGAATTAGTGGACCTTCCTTCTGGTGCTAAACCATTAGGCTGTAAGTGAATACTAAAATGCAAGTATAAAGTTGATGGATCTATTGACAAGTATAAGGCAAGACTTGTAGCCAAAGGGTACAAGCAAAAAGAAGGCTTTGATTACTTCGACACCTACTCACCGGTGACAAGGATTACGTCTATACGAGTGTTGATAGCCATCGCAGCATTGTATGACCTTGAAATACATCAAATGGATGTTAAGACTACATTTTTAAATGGTGAGTTGGAAGAAGAAATCTATATGGAGCAACCCGAGGGATTCATAGTTCCAGGAAAAGAGGAAAAGGTGTGCAGATTTGTTAAGTCGTTGTACGGACTAAAACAAGCGTCTAAACAATGGCACGAGAAATTTGACAAAATAATGTTATCAAACGAATTCAAAATAAATGAATGTGACAAATGCATTTATGTCAAAGACACACCTAAAGGTTATATAATCGTGCATACATCGTGACGATATGCTTATAATGGGTAGTGACCATGAGATAATCATGAGTACAAAGAAAATGTTGACCAAGAATTTCGATATGAATGATATGGGTCAAGCAGATGTTATATTGGGAATTAAAATTCTCAGGACATCTGAGGGGATAGTTTTGACACAATCTCACTATGTAGAATCGGTGTTGAAGAAGTTCAATGCGTACGATCTCTCTACAGTAAAAATACCTATGAATCTAAGTCAACACTTAGTGAAAAATCAAGGTGAGCCCATATCACAATTAGAATATTCTCGGATAATAGGCAGTTTGATGTATCTCACAAATTGTACACGTCCGGATATTGCCTGTGTGGTTAACAAACTAAGTCGGTTTACAAGTAATCCAAACGATACCCATTGGAAAGCACTGATGCGAGTTCTTAGATATTTGAAATATACTATGAACTATGGATTACATTTCGGAAAATATCCCGCTGTCTTAGAGGGATATTGTGATGCTAATTGGATATCAGATACAAAAGATTCCAAATCCACTAGTGGATATGTATTCACAATTGGTGGATGAGCGGTATCTTGGAAATCCATTAAGCAGACGTGCATTGCTCAGTCAACTATGGAATCCGAGTTTATAGCACTAGACAAAGCAGCTGAAGAAGCTGAATGGCTGCGAAATTTCTTGGAAGATATTCCGAGCTGGACAAAACCTGTGTCTGCCGTACTTATACATTGTGATAGTCAATCGGCGATTGGAAGGGCACAGAGTAGTATGTATAATGGTAAGTCACGACATATACGTCGTAGACATAATACCATTAGGCAGTTGATCTCGAATGGAGTGATTGCAATCGACTATGTCAAGTCTAAAAATAATTTAGCAGATCCTCTTACGAAGGGGCTAAATCGAGATCAAGTATACTGCTCATCAAGAGGAATGAGATTAAAAATCTACAACTAAAATGACTGTAGCGGTAACCCAACCTTGTTGACTGGAGATCCCAAGATCTTGGTTCAATGGGACAACGAAGTTACAGAAGTTGTGTTACAGCACACGAGATATATTATCTCTATCCCAGTCCTAGGATGAATATGTGTTGTCCTACCACATGTAGTGAGGTTAAGCTTATGCTTTTAATGACTTCTATACCTTTATAAGGTGGAGTATGGTAGGATACTCTTGATAGAAGTGTCACCTATGTGAGTGTGAAGACAGACCGCTTCAATGAAACACTCATGAATCCAAGATGGTGTCCATGGCCAAAACGGAACCAACCATGAGAACCAAAAGTAGGTGAGATAAGTCTTTGTGTGAGTGTTATTGTCTAAGTATACACAAACAGCTGAGCAGTTCAAGACATCATGTTCACTGCGCAGCCTAGTATGCTCGATAGCATTCCACTACGGAAGGTTCAAAGCCACAAGCTACCTCTCCCGATGCATTGACTTATCGATTGGACTCTTGTAAAGTGTCAGCATGCATACACGTATTAATTTTCATTCATGTGGGGGATTGTTGGAAAAATTGATTAATTTTCTCAATTATATGAATGAGAAATTAATATGGCTTAATCTAGATCGTTGGATTAAGATGGATAAATCCGGTTCATTCAAATGAAAGGGTATAAGTACCTTTTTGGATGGCTTAATCTTGATCATTGAAATCAAAATAAAAGGCTTAGATGCATCCAAATTAAGAGACATTATGTCTTTTGGGAAGGGATGCAATCTAGATCATCCATTTTTAATTGAATGGATGAGATTTGATTGAACTAAGAGGTGTCTCTATCCCTTCACAAGTATAAATAGAAACTCTTAGATGATGAAATTCACTCATTCACTCAAGTTCTCATCTCATCCATCCATCCTCTGCATCCAGAGTCCAAAAAACCTACGAGTAGGTTCGCCGATCTCGGAATTTGTAGTGCTACTATTCCGAGATATCGTCGTTGTATCTTGGAAACGAATTGCTGCTATCCGTAAGCACCTGAGCGGAGCAATATCGTTTTACGGAGATAGTGTCGAACACTAGCCTCGACGAGATCATATCAGATTGTTGTCTCCCTGATTATTTCGAAAAATCTTTATCAACAGAATAAACGAAGATGTCATCAATAAAAATGATCACGAACCGATCTAAGTAATCGAGAAATAGTCTATTTGTTAAGTCCATTAAAATTGCGGGGGCATTTGTAAATCTAAAAGGTATCACTAGAAATTCATAATGACCATAATGAATTTTGAAAGTTGTCTTCTGAATATTCGATTCCTTGACTATGAGTTGGTGGTAACTTGATCTTAAACCAATCTTAGAATAAATACAAGTACGTACCCTTCCATTGATCAAAGAGACCATCAATATGTGGAATCATATATTTATACTTCACGGTCACTATATTCAACTATCGATAGTCAATACAAAGTCCCATTAATTGTACCATCCTTTTTATTAACAATGAGAAATAGGGCACCCTAAGGGGACACACTTGGTCGTATGAAGATTTTGTCAAGTAGCTCTTGCAATTGAACTTTTAGCTCTTTTAACTCCTTTGATATCGTGTGATATGATATATTAGATAATTGACCCATCAGCTTGTCGTGCATCTTATCATCGCATAAACTCGTCCAATAGTAGGCTCCTAAAATGGGACTCCTGAGTGCACGTTCATCAAGAGGGGTTGTATGGAGAACTTGAGTCAGTTGAGTAAAGTAGGAGTGTTGAGTGGACTGGTATGGAGGTGTGGGTTGCGCTTGCAACTAGTACATCTATGGTTGAGGGTATTGTTGTTGAGAAGTAGGTAATTGTAACCAAGTTGGTTGACATCTCCATTGATTCCTTTTTGCTATGGTAGAGGTGGAATTATTGGAATGATAGTCTTTTTGGTGCTTGAGAACTCATAGATTCATGTTGTGCTTGTAATGTGTAGTCTTTGCTTTGACATTCAGGTAGTTTATAGTAGAAACATGTTTTGCTCTAGATGACACTGTGAAGTTCAATGTCCTTCCTGCCCGCAACGATAACATCAACTTTGAACTCCAATCTCTGAATCACTCGATCTTTTCTTCTAATGGGTATTAGCTGAATGTGAGGATCCCTAAAAGGATGGATTCTTATTCTTCGCTTTATTCTTTAATTGAGGGAAACTCTCTGCGGTATTTCCTTCGTCTCAGTCCTTGTTCTGAAAGTTTCTTCTATCATATTGTCGTTCTTTTTCTCAATACTCTAACTGAGATTTATTTCAATGTTGTTCATTTTCTTGATTTAATCGTCATTGTGTTGCTTCAATGGAAATGACTCTATCTAGGGTCTCTTTGAAACTCGTGAGAGACAAACCAAACATCTGAATGTGAATATAAGGGGCAAGTCCTTGGACAAAATGTTTGTGACAATCTGCATCAATTGCTACTAATGGTGCACGAAATTCTGCTAACTTGTCAAACTCAATGCAGTAATTTAATGCACTGCATTTTTTTTTACGGATACTTAAGAATTCATGATGTCTTCCATCTCTAAAGGCTTCTGAACGATATTTGCTTTCAAAGGCTTCTTTAAATTGCTTCCATGCAGGCTCAGACATGAGGTGTGGCCTAGGAGGTGCTCGTCTCATACCCACTCTTAATAATTTCAAATTTACTTTTTAAAGGGTCCAAAAATTAGTTTATCATTTTTAAAGGAGGTGAAAAATTAATTCAAAAATAACAATAAGATATAAGAACATCTTTTTTTATATAAAATTTGATTCAGACCATCAAAATCTCAAGTACGATCTTGCTTCCATGAGATATACCTAGTTCTAAAAGTTTGTCGTTGAACACACCACGAAACTATTGCTTGTCCTCGAAAGAAGTAGGTGACCAATTGTACTGTCTCCTTATCTATGTAGACTATGTAGTCAAATGTGTTCTTTAAATCTTCTATTCAGTCATGAGCTTCCTATGGACTAGTAGTATCATGGAAAGGAACACATCACTCCTTCACTGACTTTGCAAGATGTAGTATTCTATCCTTGTCTATTGGAATATTTTTTATGGATGAGCTAGATTCATCTCTAGAGTCTTTTGTTGAACTAGTCCTTAACTGGTTTTGTTGTTTGATTGGGTATTTTGATTCTTAAGCTACTTGTTGATTAAAAAATGTCCTTTAGTATAGGAGGACGTGATAAATCTCGCTCAAGCTCTTCAATAGCATGAGCCCATTTATGACCATGATCGCAAATTGTAGTAATTCATCCTTGCACCATGGTCTGCAATGAACCTAGAGGGTGAGACAATGTTATATAATCTTATAACAAGATAAATTCATGACTTCTACTATGCTCAAAGATACTCAATTACATTTGGAGATAACTCTATAGTCCATTCATGACACCGAAACATCCAAATCATGAACTCTTAAACTCGGATTGCCAACCTAGGCTCTGATACCAATAAATATTGTCACGATCTGGAAACTTCCATCCTTATATGAGGGATAGCCTCCCTGCTCGACAATATTCATCACTGTATCAAAAACCACAAGGAATATCTAAGAATGGTACACAAGATTGTACGAACATAAATATACAATATTTTACTAAATGATGTAGAATAATATAACTGTTGGGGATTGGTTTGATGCACTAGAGGGGGTGAATAATGTTTTTTAGTTTTGTTGATTCGATCACGTTCATGCTCGTCTACAAGATTGTCAGTGTGTAGTGAAATACGAAATACAAGTAGAAACAAAATACATAAAACAATCACAAGCACAAGACGAGATTTTTCATGGTTCGAAATCTACGGTTCCTACTCCATGGTCAAATTTTAGTGTCTACTCCACAAAACTACTTCTTCTCGGAATACAATCCGGAGGTGAAGAAACCCCTTACAATATGAATTACAAACAGTAATACAACCAAAAACGAAATATAAAAGCAAATGAAGAAATACTTTTCAAATGAGAGTTTTTTATTGCTTTGCTTTTTGGTTTCTTTGAATGACTTTGAAGACTTAGAATTGTAACAATACTTGCCTTCAAATCCCTTAAGAATCGACAACCATCAACCTCCTTCTCAAGCTCCTTATAAACCTGCAACTCAAACTGATTTTCACCTAGCAATCGATTGTCAAAAGCCACTAGTCGACTGCTCACCTATTTGTTGTCTCACAACAGACTAATCTACGTTAGATTACTCCAATGGATACCCTAGCAATTGACTCCCCTTACCAGCAGTCGACTGGCAAGCTAGTAGTCAACTACCCAATCGACTACGTAACATTCTATGCTCTAGTCACTTATGACCGATCATTTGCCCATCCATGATCTCGATCAAGGTCGATCGATTGTCCATACATAACGATCATTGCTAGAGCCTCGGTCACCGAGCATTGAGCCTCACGATCGTCATAATCTCGATCCACCGCTAGAGTTAAACTAGACTCCCAAGTGACATGCACTTGGCCAGTCGACTGGTAAACTTCAAACATGTGATTTAACTCCAGTATGATCCTTTCATACTTGATAAATCACCGATAGCCTAGACCTAAATCTTCTAGCCACTTCCATCAATCTCACGCCCTCAGGGTCCCTCCGAGTCCTCAATGACTTATTCACCTTTCGTACTAGCCTTCAAGTGTTTTCATTTACTATGTCCACTACAAAAAAACAGTTTTTTTGCGACGAAATTTAGCAACGAATTATTTTCATTGCAAATCTGCAACAAATATAGCAACGAAATTTAGGTTTCGTCGCAAATTTGTAACGAAATAAATTTTCGTCGGCAATTTTGCAACGAAAAAATAAAATTCGTTGCAATTTTGCAACGAATCCTGGATTCGTTGTAAATTTTTGCAACGAATCCTGGATTCGTTGCAAATTTTTGCAACGAATCCGTGAATTCGTTGCAAAAAAAAATAAAAAATTAAATTTTTTTAGAACATTAAGTTTTTTTTTTAATTTGCAACGAATCCGTGGATTCGTTGCAAATTTGCAACGAATCCAGGATTCGTTGCAAAAAAAAAAATTAAAATTTTTTAAAACGTTAAGTTTATTTTTTAATTTGCAACGAATCCGTGGATTCGTTGCAAATTTGCAACGAATCCTGGATTCGTTGCAAATAATTTGCAACGAATCCACGGATTCGTTGCAAATTAAAAAATAAATTTAACGTTTTAAAAAATTTTAATTTTTTTTTTTGCAACGAATCCACGGATTCGTTGCAAATTAAAAAAAAAATAACGTTTATTTTTTTTTTTATTTTCCAACGAATCTTTGGATTCGTTGCAAATTTGCAACGAATCCAAAGATTCGTTGCAAAATTTAATTAACTTTACCCTGACCTAACTTTCCCCTCCGCGCCGCACTTCCCCTTCTTCTCCTCGCATCGCGCCATCTTCCCTTCCGCCGCCGCCATCTTCCTCGCCAGCGGCGGTGCGGCGTTCGACCCGACGACTCGCCTCCGCCGTGGCAGCGCGCGCCGAGCCCGCCGCGCGCCACCCGACCGGCAAGCGCCGCTTCGTCGACCGCCGCCGTCTTGAGCACCAACAGCCGAGCAAGCTCAGGGAAGAGAGGCCGCGACGAGAGGGAGGAGGCGGATGAATCCATATGCGAAGAGGGTTCACGAGAGCAGTGGTCATTAAGCAACCCAGAGAGCTATTCCTTGCTTTAGTGCAAAGGTAAGAACACACAGCATGAACAAGTATGCTTTCCTTAATTAAACAAAACCCATTTCACGATATAGGCAATTTTTTTTTAATAGCTTGCAACGACATTCCATCGCAAGGCAAATTCGTTACAATACCATATAGAGAATACAATTCAGGATCAACCGTGCATTGAGAATGGACATAAAGAAAAGGCTAAATACATTCCTAGCAAATAAGCAAAATTTGGAACTATTTTTTTGTCCTAAAATTCTTTCTTTGATCTTTCTCACGAGTGTGACTGATTATAACTATAACTGGCCCTGGACCCAAATGATAAGAACTAAAATCGACAAGATGGAGAGCACCACCAACTTGATCTTCATGTTTTTCAACCACATTCTTTTGTGTAATTTAGTCCCTTGTTTCTGGAACCCTTGACCCTGGAACGGGAAGATGCTAAACATGATCATGTTACCGTGTTAAATATTGAGGGGGAAAAATTGACTTGGGGGGCATTGGGTACCTCTTTATGCAAGTTCGTGGCCTCGTCTTGCAGATCATTCAATTTATCCCCGCGTTTCATGGTCTGAAAATCCCAATTTATAGATCAGAATTGGAATAAGAAGGCGATGGCATCGCAACGAAGCATAGATAATAAATAGTAGCAACTTAGGATCTCATATTTTCTTCCTCTTCTTTCCCTATCTGTGCTGACTAATGTTGCTAGGCATGTTGGCACCATCAATACATCTCATTTTAACCAAGACCTAAACCTAGTTTGGAATGAGATTTGGAACATCCATACATACTTCATTATATTAAAGATTTTGAAGTAGGCTTCTTTTGGAATTTATATCCATTAAAAGGATGTGAAATGAGTGGTTAATACTCTTACCCACACTAGTATAGGTAACGAGAAACTATAAATGCAATGAAATCGGAAGAAAAACAATTGAAATATCGTTGGAAATGTGAATGGAAACAAAGAAATCAAAGAACGAAATATAACTTAAGCGAGGAGGTTAGCAATTTGAAGGGCATAATACATGAAAGAGATCAGAAATTCTAGAAATACAATAACAAAACTCACAAAGGATCAAGAAATGATAGAAATGCGACGACAACAAGCCTTTCTTATCGCGATGCTTCAAAGAATTTAGTTACGTCCAAGTCATATTCCTCCTAGTCATGACGATGATGGTGGCGATGATGATATTGTATGCATGTTTTTAATTAGTACTTTTAAAATTTTTTAGTTTATTGAGTTTGTTTATTTTGCTTTAAACAGAATGATCGATGAAGTTAATCCCTATGGCGGTTTTCTACCCGCATCATCTGTAAGTCTTTGCATATTTATTTTCGTGTTAGTATATAGTTTTTTTAATGCATGATACTTTTTTTGTTTCTTTTCTAATACGGTAGAAAATATGTCGTGAGCTTACGATTCTCTTTCTTTTTCTTTTTCTTTGATCTTTTGTAGACATTGTTATTTGAATATCGTAACTATGTTGATGTTTGAAATGTTGTAGGATATAACTTTTTATTTGGAATGTTGTATTGTTCTTAACCGATTGTGTTGCTTTGTATTTATTTGGATATGATTGAATATTATTTTGTTGTATTGAATGTGTGTGTTTTGTTTGTATTTAATGTATTTATTTGGATATTAGAACTTATTGTGTTTTGTTGTATGTGTGTGAAAATTTGTATATACGATAGAATATCGAAACGGATGAAATCTGTTAAATTTTTTTTTATTTAGCGATAAAAATATAAATTCGTTACAAAAATTACAAAATCATACGAAATCTGCGACGACTAAATTTCACAAATTATTAAATTTAGCAATCATCCAACTTTAGCTAAAATTTTAGAATCCAACTTGCGACAAAATTAGTCCCAAAATATTGAACTTTGCGACGAATTTAGCGATGAAATTTGCAACGAATTTGTATTAGTCGCAAATTTACCAACGAATTTCTTATTTCGTCGCAAAAATTTCCAACGAAAAAATTAATTCATCGCACAATTTGGTTTTTCATAATTTAATTGACAATTCAATGACGAAATTTACAAATTTTTATCATCGCCAATTTACTAACTAATTTCTTATTTCACAACGAAAATTACCAATGAAAAATTAATTGTCGCAAATTTGTGATTTAATTTTTAATTGTCATAATTTTTTGCGAATTTAATTTCAAACTGTAGTATCATTCAGAACAAAATTAGCGACGAAATTTTAAATTCGTCCCTAATTTTCGTCGCTAAAATTCGTCGCAAAAATTCGTCGCTAATTTTGTCGCTATTATTTGCGACGCTTTATTCGCAACAAAAATTTTTTTGTCGCTAAATTCGTCGCTAATGACTGTTTTTTTTTGTAGTGGTCATGCTAACCGAGTCATTTGCCAAGATTCATTTGGATCTATGCGGCCAAGACTCTATGCTTGAATTTTACATTGTCAAAATCTCACCCTTGGACTTCCTTGCTAGGGCCGCTTGGACTTTATTGCCAATGTCCGCTTGTACTTTACGCCGCCAAGACTACATGCTTGGATTTAGCTGCCAAGACCTCACCCTTTGACTTCCTTACTAAGATTCATTTAGGCTTACGCCGCCAAGACTATATGCTTGGATTTTACACTGTCAAAACTACATCCTTGAACTTTTCCATTATCAAGTCTCAATGTTTGGACTTTCACCGCCAAGACTACACACTTGAACTTACATGACCAAGACTACACCCTTAGGCTTTCTATTTGCCAAGTATCCAAACTTGGACTTCTCCATTGCCAAAACTATTCTTGGACTTTCCATGTCAAGTATCCAAACTTAGACTTCCCCTCGAGTCCGTCAACTACGACTCGAGGTCTCGATTGCTTCTAACAATCCCCTAAAATTATCTCCCATATGACTTTGGATATCTCAATCATCCATTCATATACGGTCGGATATACGATCAAACCATATTGTCAAACAATGGTCAATCCATTATCAACCAATTGTCAAATATCAAAATCCTACTCGAGTCCAACACAAGTCTGGTTAATCGTGACTTGGGTCGATTGCACCAATAATAACTATATGTTTATCCTAAAATACTGACTTGACTATACCATAACATGACTAGCAAACTAACTCATGCATGTAAAACAATGAAATAGAAAAAAAAACTAAAATATTAAAATGCATAAATAATAGATAATGCTAAAAAGAAAATAAAATGGATGAACTCTGTAGAAGATATCTACAAGCTATCGTTGAGCAATCTCTGAGCTATTCATCATAATATTAATCGAACCTTGATAATCATCTTAAATATGTGAATCTGGAGGTCAAAGGAATGAAAAGTAAACACATTGTGCAAAGTGGAGTGAGAAAAGACGTGCATGAATATATATAATTTAAGAGGTCAACAACAAAAGAGAGCATTTATATTTTCAGATTTTGTACACTATTGATTATTATTCCATTCTCGTTAATTCAACTCTTATTCACTTTTAATTAATTCTATCGATTTTCTTAATTTCTCATTTTAACATTAAACATATATTACTCTTACCTAAATATATAATTCAAACATAAACATTTAATATGTGAACGACCTGCAATCCACCCTTCTAGAATATGTCATACATGTCAAATTAAACGACCTGCAATCCACTTAATATAAAATACATCATATATAATTATAAGATAAGAGTGAACAATCCTCAACCCACCCAGTAGTGCTAGCGATGCATCGTATATGTATAGGATGAGGTGAACAACCTACAATTCATCCAATACGAAGTACATCTTATGTATGCACATATACATACATAGATATGAGGTGAACGACCTACAATCCACCCGAAATATTTCACATAAAAATAGGATGAACAACCTTCAATCTATCCCATGAGGTACCTCACATGAAAATAGGATGAACGATCCGCTATCATCCCGTGAGGTAAGTTATTTATTTTTAAAGCACGAAATAAAATCTCTATATTTATAGAGCATTACTTACTCAAATTTAATAATCTCGTCGCCTTTATTGATTATAAAATCAAAGTTCTATAGCACAAAGATTACATTCGTTTCTTTAGTAATTCAGTTGAGAAGTTGTAAGAATTCTTACAACGCTAAGCCGAAGCTCTGGCATAAAATTTAATTATAAGCAACCATCTTCATAAAAACATTTTCGCTACGTGTTCATTTCAAATTCTCATATAATATGAGTTCTCCTTAAGAGGATTATTTTAAGTTTACATAAATTTTAAAATTTGACTATTATGAATATCATGTACAAATTTTCATAGGGTATAACAATTTGATAAAGAACAAAGAATATAAAAGAATAGGATCAAGCAGTAGAAATATAAAAGAGTACGTAATTAATTTTTGTTTATGGGATAAAATACAAATTTTAAATAACACATCACTAATATTTTTCTAGGCATGATCTAAAATTTTCAATAGCAAAGAGATCATAAATCATTTTTTTTGTCATCATGCATCCAATTAATCCATAGAAATATTTAAATCATAAAGGTAAAATCTTAATCTATTTTCTATCTCAAAATTAAATCATCATGAATTGCTTTCCTTTATTTGTATGTTGATAATATTTAATCATGCATAAGATCGTTAAAAGAGAATAAGCAAGAAAACTCTATCTGAATCAAAGGTCTTTTTTATAGAGCGTCAACAGCATGACGACCACGGAAATAAAATGACGAACAACGTTGTTGATGGGCAGTGACATTGCTGTGATATTGATGGGCAACAATGACATGGAGAGAAAACGACAGTGAGAGAGAATTTTAGTTTTTTTTTAATGGAGGAAAGAATTTAGGGCTGAGGGATTTAAAAGAGAAAGGAAGAAGGGGTTGCTGCAGCAACACAAGAGGAGAGAAGGATTAGGTTTTATTTGCATTTTTATAAAAAAATAAGTCCAATAAATTTAAGAATTTATGAATAAACCCTTTGAGTTTTTCAATGATATAACAGACATAATATACATGTCAGCTTGCAGAGTCAACTTGATTTCGACACAAGGCCACGTTGACCTTGGCTTGGTGATCTTACCTCAGTGAGTTCGGTCAATTAAGGTAGATAAGTGGACAATAATGTTACACCTTCTCAGATTTGGTGGTTACAAATATTAAAGATAACAATTGTAGCATTTTGTCCGAGCAACTATAATAGTTGTGCGATTAAATAATGATAACGGTTGGAATAGATGTGTCCAGATAAAGAAATCAAATGATTAATTGATTAACTTTTGAGACATTATTTTTATATTTTCTATCTTCTTTCTTTTCATGATCGACGTCTAACTTAAATATGGAGTGACTTTGCTAAGAGTCACCCCTCGAAGCTCTCCTAATTCTTCTCTATCTACAGAAAGGAGCAATCATTTGTTGTAGCTATGTAGGAGTAATCTTGTTCTTTCAAAAGTTGAGAATCTGTTCAACTAGTAGTCTTTTTGTATCCGCTCTCGTTACGAGTGAGAGAGAGGTAAATCACTGGAGGAATCCATGCTCTCCTGATCAGCTGAAGACAGGATCATCTGACGTCAGAGGAGATTTTAGACTCCTCATCCGGAATCAATCTCAGTCCATTTTCAAAGTGACCATCCTATTTTACCATTGCGTCATCCCATGAGAACGAGTAATCTTCTTCTTGGACGATCCCAAGATCGCAGACTCAAACCTCTGGTGACTCGCAGTCACGTACCTGAGTACTCTTCAACCCGCAACACACATGGTAACAGTTTATTTTAGGTATAACAATATTTTTGGAATAAAAAATGCAATAGGATGTTTATTTAATGATTCATTAAATGAACATTTGAATCAATTTATTTTAACACGTTGCAGCGTGAAAAATAAGATGAACCATTATTTTTAATGATTCCGATAAGACGTACGCCGGTGGCGAAGTAAATGATCCATCATCCTTAACACAAAAACACAAAAGAATGAGATATTAAGGCCAGCTGAAAACCATTGGAAGAAAAAGGCTTTGTCCTGTGGGTACGACTTGCAAATTGACTTTAAGCCCACTAAATTTGGCATGTTTAACGACCTATTCGATCCAGAATTGAATCGGAATTAATCCGTTAAATTTAAAATCGGAATCGATTCAGATGAATCGGTTCAATTCGATTCTAATCGATTTCGAAATCGATTCGGAATCGATTCTGATTTTGATTATTAATTTAAAGATGGAAACTCTTAGCATGCTAATATATCTATAAGATTATTTTACGATAAAAAAAAAATAGGATCATCGGTGCGATAGATAAATTTGAAAGCTCAAGTTCGAGGAAGATAATCCGGAACCGTTTCGAAATCGGTCCGGAACTGATTCGGAACAGGTTCGGATTGAATTGGTTTCAAAGTTAAAACTTTGGAATTGGAACTGATTTGAAATCGATTTTGAACTGGTTCCAACTGGTTTCAATGTCGTTAGATTTGGAACCGATTAGAGTCGAATTGGAACCGAAACCGAAGAACCGATAAATATGCCTACACTAAACATAAAGAAATCTAATATCATTTCGTGAGATTTTGGACCAATTGAGTATCATACTAGCTAGAGAAGAAAATTTATCATGCTCCCAAAGGCACGGTGCACGGCACGAGTGAAGAGGTATTTCATAAGAGAATATAATTCAATTCTCTACTGTATATCATTCGACAGTAAATTTAAAAAAAAATCATTTGGACGATCTTGCGACCCATAAGTTTGTCCCATGGAGGGAGTACGATTTCAGCATTGAATCGTCATTTAGGGATGACGCGACTGCGAAGTCCAAATTGAACCGTAAAAAAACTACAAGTGTGTTTTTCTAATTTATCCTTGTTGGTCGGTGGAAGTTACTTGGACTCCGACCTTACGCAGTTCAATTGTTGACAAAGTGTCTCGAAGATCTGTGAGACAGAATCGATCACTCCTAAAGATTAATCGGACCGAAAATTCAATAAAAACAATTATATATCATCTTCCTAACGAAAAGATTTCAAAATTGGATGAAAGATAGTCAATCTTTTGACTCGAAATAGATATGTAATGCAGGTATTTGATGGATGAAAAAAAAAAGGCACCGAAATAGGAGAGCTCTAAGCAGTTGGACAATGCTTATAATCTAAGATATCTAACATCTAAGAGAAACCTTGGAAAAGAACATGCTCCAGAGCTTCTCGAGTTACATTTTTAAATGCACTTCACATGTTCTTAACTCGATTACAACTGCGTCTTCTCCATGAGAATGACTTCATTGATCGTCTCAAACCTCAGACGAACAGTTAGAAGGAGAGAGAGAGAGAGAGAGAGAGACTACGCACCATTGAATTCAAACAGATAACAAACATGAACATACGATTTATTTGCATCCATATTAAGTACTAAAAACTGGCAATCTTCTACTTGCTCTTACAGAAAACGATTTAGATATTCATCCACAGAAGTATATTTGACATCGGGGTAGAGTTCCGAGGCCTCCACACCGAACGATGGTTCGATCTCGAAGTTGGTTTGGTCGCCATTGATGAATACCGAGTGATAAAGTCCATAAATCCGGTTCAATGGGGCAGGAGATTCTGAAAGAGAAAAGAAATCAATTAAATCATAACGCAAAAAGAAGAGAGAGAGAAAAAGAAAATAAAGCATTTTGTCAAGTAGAACCTTGAATCTTCTTCAGAACTTCTTCTTCAGAAACATACACCCGCTCGAAGGTCTTGCCGACTTTCTTTTCCCAAAGAGAAACGAGCTCGTTTTGCGATAGCATGTCGGCTGGGGGCCTCAGATACAGAACCTTGTTCAGTGTTCTGGGATCGTCCACTGCTTTCACAGTGTATGTTCCAATGTCATCTTCATCGACAAACACAGCTGTCGAATTGGCAAAAAAAATATAGAAAAGCACGATTAAATACTGAAATAATAGTGATTTTAGATTTACATCAGATTAATTATATAGTTACCTTTGACGTTCCCATCACCCAAAATGTTGACTTTGTCGGTTGGAAGACCGGTAACTCCAGGCTGCCCGAGCGTCGGGAGGAAGCGCCCAGCGAAGAAATTGTTGGACACGTAAGTGTAAGAGATCCCTGAAGCCTCTACGGCCCTGCGGACCTGTGCCTTGATATCGAAGATTGATCTCACCGTCTCTACGGGCTTCACTCGGTCGACGTCGTTGCCGAACTCGGAAGGTAGAAACCTCTAAACAATTGGTTTCGAGTGCATGAGTTGGGTGGCTAGATATTGGAATTTGTGGGAGGAAGATCACAGACCTTGATGTCGGCGCCGGAATCTTTGATGGCGTCGATGATCTTGGTTTGATCCTTCAACTTCAAGAAGCCGACGGCGGAAATAACTAGAAGAGAATTAATTAAATAGACCGTTCAAATTAGAATTAATCAAATAGGCTTGATCGATAGGCTTTGTCAAATTAGATAGGATAGAATTTTCTTATCTAGAATATTTAGTTTAATATTTCAATTGATTTAGCCTTGTAATACATCTATAAATATCATGTTTATGTACAAAGCGAATCAATGAAAAATATCTTTCAATTCTTTCTATAATTCATATTACTTTAATATGGTATCAGAGCCTTGTTAATTTTTTTTTTTCATCGCGCGCTCCGCGAGATTTGATCGGCTTGGAAGGAATCGGAGCTTTCTCTTCGCTTTTGCGCCATTGCTCTCGATCGAGACAGACTTTGATCAAGGTGCAGAGTAGGGTCCCATCAAAAGCTTGTGTCACATCAACAGCTCTTGTCGAGCTAGCTACCATTTAATACCAAGACTATTATCAGTAATCCCTTTCCTCAATCTCTCTCTCAATTTGGAGCGACGGCAACTAGAAGTTGAAGTGAGCAAGGAGACACTCGATGCTGCAGTGATCCAATACGTCCGTAGGCTGCTACCGCCGATCAACCTTCAACAGATTTGTTACTGGATTTCTTATTAAGTGGAACAGAGTTGTCCACGCCACCGTCGCCCTCTCTGTCCGGAGCCTCTCTCGTGGACAAGGAGCAGTTAGTCGGCTACCTCGAGACTTTTGCGCATCCTAATCGACGTCCATTGCACCGGAAGCATCCGTATTGTCCTATCTCGGAATCTCAAATGTCAGAATTTTCTTCATCATCCATGGAAACAAATCAAGCGACGCAACTCTCCTCCTTATCAATAAATGTCATATCATATCTTCCTATTAAACTTAATAATGATAATTATTTACTTTGGAAGATGCAGTTTCAATCATTACTTCGTGCTCATGATCTGCTTGGAATTGTAGATGATACCTCTCCTAAATTCCAAGAAGACGATCCTCGTTAGTCAGTTTGGAGCAAGGAGGATCAACTAATTATGACGTGGATAATTTCGTCACTCAGCGAGTCTATACTTCCTATTATTGTAGGGCTTGATACCTCTCAACAAATATGGGAAACTCTTGCTCGAACTTTTGCATCCCACTCTCAGGCGCGAGTGCTTCAACTTCGCATGCAACTACAATCGGTGCAACGAGGAGACAAATCTATCAATGAATATATTCAATCAATCAAAACTATTGCTAATAATCTAAGAGCAATTGGACATCCGATTTCCGAACCAGATTTATTGATTCATGTCCTTGCAGGATTAGGGCCTCAATATGACAGTTTTATTCCTAGTGTGACTACACGTATGGAGCAAGTGTCACTTGATACTCTTCATGGTATGCTGTCCTCTCATGAAATCCTCTTACAATTACAATCTCAAAGGATGTCAGATTCTATTGTTCTATCTGCGCACACAACCTATAAATCAGATACAACTATCCATCAACAACAAAATCAACGAAATCAAGGTGAAAGAAACACAGGACAAGGACGAGGACGAGGCCGAGGACGAGGACGAGGCCGAGGACGAGGCCGAGGACGTTGTCAAATTTGTTTTCGCAATGGTCACTTTGCAAATCAATGCTATAAGAGATTTGATTCAAATTTTCCCGGAGGTTTTGCATCATCAAATCAAAATCAATCTTCATCCTCGACTTCATCATTTCACCCAGGAGCATTTTCTCTTGCAAGCAATCCTTATATGACTGTGGCAAATTCTTCAACCTCAGGATGACATCCAGATTCTGGGGCAACTCATCATGTTACACCGGATTATGACATTCTCACAGATGCTTCCTCCTATCATGGACCTGACATGGTACAAGTAGGCAACGGCTCAGGTTTGGAAATTGCTAACCTTGGAAACACAATTTTTCATTCATCCGGTCGAACCTTTCGCATGCGCAATACTCTTCATGTTCCTTCAATCACTAAGAATTTACTTTCAGTTCGTCAATTTGCTATTGACAATAATGTATTTTTTGAATTTCACCCTCATCATTGTCTTGTGAAGGATCCTGCAACCGGAACGACTCTACTCAAAGGAGGAATTAAAGATGGTCTTTATTACCTTCAACCCACTTCCACCAAGGCTTTCATTGGAGAACACACAAGTAAATCCTCTTGGCAAGCACGATTTGGTCATCCATCTCTTCGTCTAGTTCAAGATATCATCAATAAGTTCGACTTACCAACTTCTTTGACGTCTCCTTCTTATTCTTGTGAAGCATGCATGAAAGCAAAGAGTCATAAATTACCTTTTTCTACTTCCTCTCATGTATCTAATTTTCCTTTAGAAATAATTCATTCTGATGTGTGGGGACCTGCTCCTATTCTGTCAAATCAGGATTTTCTTTATTATGTGGTTTTTATTGATGATTTTAGTAAATTTACTTGGGTCTTTCACATGAAAAGAAAATCTCATCTTTTTGATATTTTTTGTCGATTTCAAAGGCATGTTGAACGATACTTTACCCATAAAATACTCTCTCTCCACTTCAATTGGGGTGGAGAATATCAGGCGCTTCATCACTATCTTGACTCTTCAGGTATTCTTCATCAAGTATCATGTCCTCACACTCCCGAACAAAATGGTTTCGCAGAGAGAAAACATCGTCATATAATTGAAACTGTCTTAGCCCTTCTCAATCATGCATCGGTTCCACTTAAATTTTGAGATGATATTCATACTGCAGTTTATCTTATCAATTGTCTACCTACTCCATTGTTTCAACACAAATCTCCTATTGAAAAACTCTTTAATCGACCTCCTAACTTCATGTTCTTACGTATCTTTGGTTGTGCATGTTATCCATGGTTACGACCCTACTCTAAACACAAACTTAATCCTTGTTCCCAACAATGTATTTTTCTGGGTTACAGTAATTTGCACCATGGGTATCGTTGTCTATATGTACCGACAGGATGTATATATATATCCCGACATGTTATCTTTGATGAATCTCTTTTTCCATTTGCAGTCATACCAGAAGCTCCATCCACAGGAAATGGTGGTACCTTTATAATACCACCCAATATAACATCAAAGTTTCCACAGGTCATTTTACCTACAATACATGTTGAATCTATAAAAAGAGATGGAATCTTAGGTCCTACTCCTGAGCTCTCTGGAAACTCTTCTATACCATTGGATTCATCCCAAGGATCTACTCCCACAAGAGATACATGCAATGATGATATTAGAAGGGACAACATTCAAGAACCTATTCAGTGTCCAATCTCGGAATCCTCGCTAGTCAAAGATAATACACCTTCCAGCTCTGGATTCTCAGATAATGTAAGTCCATCTTCTTCACCATCCCCAACAAAGAGTGATTCAGAAGATGATGCACCTCGTCGCATACTCCCCTTGAGCAATATCTATGCACGATGTCCACCAAAGAAGACGCAACATCCTCTTCCTCGTGCTCTCGTGATCTCCTCAAAATCTATCGAGCCGACTTGTTTTTCTCAAGCAAAAAAGGATTCAAATTGGCGTAATGCAATGGCTATAGAATTTGATGCGCTCCTTCGCAATGGAACATGGAGTTTAGTTCCGCGCACTCCCTCCATGAATGTAGTGGGCTCTAAATGGATATTTCGCCTTAAACATCGAGCTGATGGTTCTCTTGAACGATACAAAGCGCGACTAGTTGCGAAAGGATTTAGTCAACAACCAGGTATTGACTTTAATGACACCTTTAGTCCAGTTATCAAAATCACATCTGTCCGATTATTATTATCAATAGCTGTAAGTTCGCACTGGCCTATTCGACAACTAGATGTTTCTAATGTGTTTCTTCATGGTAATCTTGAGGAAACTATATTTATGGAGCAACCGCCTGGGTTCAGTCATCCACAATTTCCAACTCATGTTTGTCAACTCAAGAAATCTATATATGGTCTTCGGCAAGCTCCTCGTGCATGGTTTCATCGTTTATCTAATTGGTTACAAGTACAAGGATTTTCTGGATCAAAAACAGACTCTTCTCTATTTTATAAATATAATGATGGATCTATGATATTTTTCCTTATTTATGTGGATGATATCTTAATAACTGGGAACGATCAAAAGGGTATCACAACTTTATTAAGGCTTCTCAATCAAGAATTTCCTATTCGAGATTTGGGCAATGCTCATTTTTTTCTTGGTATTGAACTTATCCCACATGATGAAGGTTGTCTTCTCTCTCAAAGTAAATACATTGTTGGACTTCTTCAAAGAGCTAAGATGGATGGAGCACGTCCAATGTCCACACCAATTGCTATGAATAACAACATTGTACCCTCAACCTCACCTGCTATGTTTGATCCTCAGATTTATCGAAGTATTGTTGGAGCTTTACAGTATGTTACTATCACACGACCTGATATTACATTTGCTGTAAATCGTCTTGTCGCTTTATGATGCTCCAATGTAACAAAATTGGGAATGTGTGAAAAGAATTTTGCGTTATCTCAAAGGCACTATATTGCACGGTCTTCTAATATATCGTCATTCATCGCGAAGTTTACACGCCTATAGTGATGCTGATTGGGCAAGTTCTCCTAAAGATAGACGCTCTACCAGTGGATATGCAATATTTCTGGGACGAAATCTTATCTCATGGAACTCGAAAAAGCAACCCACTGTTTCTCGCTCGAGTACTGAGGCTGAATATAAAGCTATAGCTAATGCAACATCTGAAATTATTTGGCTTCAATCACTTCTTTCTGAATTACATCTTGTGTCGAATACCATACCAAAAAATTTGGTGTGACAATATTGAGCAACATATCTTACTAAAATCCGATCTTTCATGCTCGTACAAAACATGTGGAAATTGATTTTCATTCTGTTCGAGAACAAGTTGCAACTAAACAATTATCTGTTTCATATATTTCTGCAGAAGATCAAATCGCTGATATCTTTACCAAGCCATTATCCAGACATCGTTTCAATAAGTTAGTAATCAAACTCAACGTGAAAGATCTCCCGTTGAATTTGCAGGGGGATAAAAGAGAATTAATCAAACAGACCGTGTCAAATTAGAATTAATCAAATAGGCTTGGTCGATAGGCTTTGTCAAATTAGATAGGATAGAGTTTTCTTATCTAGAATATTTAGTTGAATATTTCAATTGATTTAACCTTGTAATACATCTATAAATATCATGTTTATGTACAAAGCGAATCAATGAAAAATATCTTTCAATTCTTTCTACGATTCATATTACTTTAACAATAACGACGTCGACTTGCTTGATGGCGCTTACCAGGCTCCCGTGGTCGTACAGATCCCCCTGTTTTAATTTCACAAAAAAAAAAAAAGGAAGGATTCAATGGAGAAATTTGAAGTTTTCTGAAACTAAAATTGTACAAAAAATTGCAGATAAATAAGCAAACAATGAATATTGTACGTAGAGGAGCGTGACGCCGGCGGCCTGGAAGTCTTGGAGGAGCTTGGCCTTGGCAGGGGGCTGGTCGTCGGCGCCAGCGGCGGCACGGACGAGGGCGAAGGTGGGGTGGCCTTCGCGGGCGCTGGCAAAAACTATGTGCTTGCCGATGCGTCCTGTGGCGCCGATCACTAGAATCTTGCTCTTCGATGCCATCTCTCCCCTAAAGCTTTCTCGATGTGGAACAGGAATCAGGAATCTAAGGAAAGGAATAAAAAACGATGGCTTGATTTACAGTCGCGGCTCCGATTATCACCGATCGCATCCTACATAGTGTGCGGACGCCAGCAGTGACCTTCGAGCCCGCCGAAAGGAATGAATTATTGAGATATGCTAATTTTACCCCTTAGAATTTCTTTTTTTTTTTTTAAATATCTTTATGACTTTGTAATTGGTTTAATATGTATATTTTCATTAGTATGGCAGTAAAATCACTAATACTATTTCCAATAGCGAAGATGGCCGGGAAGTTAACAAAAATTAGCTGGTGAATCGTAAACGAGCCAAGTTAAATTAAGTTAAGTTTTATTGTGTTCAAATTTATTTGATAAAATAATTAAATCGAGTCAAGTCAAACTTAAAATTAATCAAGCTATTAAAAAACTTATTCAAGTTTGAATTGATTTTTTTTTTTTGAGATTGAGCTTGACTTGGACTTGAATTGAATTTGTCTTATTTAATGAGTATCAAGCTTATAATCAAACTAGATTCAAGATTGTTTAAGTTGATTTATTTAAACATTATTAAGTTCTTAAGTCAAACTTATTTGTTTATTTAAATTTTAAATATTTTAATCTTTATTTATAAATTAGTATAAATAAGTTAATAAATAATTTTTAAATAAATTTGTTCATGAACACTGTTCACGAATATTAACAAACCGAATACATATGTGTTCAAACTTGTTTATTTAGTTTATCAAACTGTTGAAGCTTATTTATTAATTAACTTTAATGCATATTGAACGAATATAAACGAGCATTTATCGAGTCGAATATTAAGTTTGTTCATAAATATTTGATTCATTTACGATCCTAGTGACTGAACATGTCCTCATTCATAGCCGATTAATTAGAGTGCTCATCCTTTGCATAAAAGGATGATGTTGTTCACCTTAAATGCTTGCTCTTTAAAATCAACTCTACGACTATATCAAAAGAGATAAATCACGATCAATTTATGATCATACTGACACTTAATAAAGAATAGATCAGTTTTGATAGATAGAGATTGATCTATATTCATCGATTAATTAGGTGCTCCGGTTGATAAAATGGTGCATTTATGAAAATTGAAGGCCTAGAATGCACTTTCGATTTTGCAAAATGGTGCATTTTTTGACAAAATTTCAAAGGGAATTTTTTGTTCGTATTTATATTTTTTTTTAATTATTCAAAAGTCATTTTAATCTCGGATGAAATACGTCGATGTTTTTGAGTTCTTCGTCATCATCGATACCATTAATGGTGATTCAGTGGACTAAGTGAGATCATCAAAAGAGTTTAACCAAACTATTAATGTTACTGTCGACTTAGTCGTCTTATTCAATTAATCATCTCATTTATAAAATCTCTACAAAATTGCAAACCAAAAAAGGTCGTGGATATCATTGTCCACGTACAAGATATCTTTTAGGTAATAAAAAAAAATACAAGGTGGAGGTTAAAAATTTGGAAAAATAGTAAACTCCCTTGAGTTTATTGATTAATGATTAGGCGACCAGAAATTTGTATTTATATCCTACTATTTTTATAATTCCCAAAATAAAGGACATTGCAATGCCTATTTTTTATAAATCCTGCCTTTTTTATGGAAAAAAAAAGATGTAAAACCAAAGACAGGTAGAATTAATTATGAATTCGATGAAAAATAAGTCGACGGTAATAATATTGCAGTTGGAGCAATAATTCTATTTTCTAAATTAGAAAATCAATTTAATTTAATGTGTTTTTTTTTAAAATATCTAAGATGTTTGAAAGAGAAAAATGTAGAACACCAAATAAAGAAGATATTGGCTTCTTCAAATCATCATAAACACAGATTAATGATGCGGATTTCTTCAAATTATTTGGTTTACCATAAACCCTAAACTCCTTTATCGTATCTCATTTGATATTGTAAAATTGTATTCAATGATATTTTAATTTACATTCCGTATATTTGTATGATAGATTACGTGGAAATATACATTGTATTGTTACGTGGGTGTCACTTGAAAAGATTATTAAGTCAGATGAATTTTCATGCTTGAAATTTGGATTTATCCTATGAAAAAATCATGTAACTACTTATAATATAAAACTTTTGACTTTTTGAGAAAGCTACCCTCTATAATCTTTCAGGTATTTCTTTTCGATCTTCAAATGTGATACATTCCAATTGAAATAATAAATTTTAAAATGTCGGATTGCTGTGAGCTTCATAAATTATTCTAGTGGCTAATTAGTAGGAAATTTCTATGGGATTGAGTTAGTCGGATTGAAAGTTTGGATAACTAATGTCAACTAAAAAAAATAAAAGGAATTCTTAATGGAAAAAAAAATCTCTGAAAGGATAAGAAGGAAAGAAAAAAAAAAGAAAAGAAATAAATTCAGAAAAGAATTTTCGAAGAAATAAGAAAATAGATAAAAAAAAATATTCGCTCGATGGCGCCAATCGAGATGGCATCACGCTGTAACAACCAGCTACTAGCGACCTTGGCAACGACGACTAGACTCGACCACAATTCAAAATTGACGGCTCGAAATCAACGGTTCTTAAAAGGTTAATCATCAATTTTAATCATCCAAGATGGTTATGACTCATGGTTTAATTTATGGTTCGAATTTATCAGTTTACAGTTTGAAATTACTATTATTTATTTAAAAAAATTAAAAAAATTGTACTTATTTAAGTTGTCAAAGTATCCCCTTGTACGTATAGGAGAATCAAAGCTCACGTAGTGCTTTTATCTCTTTATCTTTGTTATCTTAGGAAATGACATTGTTATTTACTTCTATTTTCGTTCCATAGTTATAGTTTTTCAATATCAAACTCCTCTGTTTTGTCCTAAAAAATTGCATTCCTTACATTTTTTCAGCTCTTATCCGATCATCAAACAATATTTGTGCTTTTAATTAAAGAATCATGGAATAAAATAGAACATCGTTTGTCTAATATATTCTCTCTAGAATTAAACATTTGTTTTATGATGACGATTGATAAGGATAAGCTAAGATTTCTTTTGTGATCATAGTGAAGATTTGAAAACTCTAAGTCTTCTACAACCACCATCAAAAAATATTAAAATTTACTTCACTATCTGTAAATAGAAATAAGTGATTAAATAATTTTCAAATTATTGTTTAGAACTTGAAGATCCTCATGTATGTTTTGTTCATTCTTTTAATAAAAGTTTCGAAACATTATTAAACCCTAAACCCTAAATTTTACATTACTATTATTAATATTTTGAAGTTTCGAAACATTACTTTCTAATCCATATTTTAAATTATATTTTTTATAAACTTTATATAAATTATTTTTAGTATTTTATAATATCATAGGATCAGGAGAAGAATAACTTTTTATCGGAATTAAAGTATCATAATACTTAAAGTAACATTTTATATAAAATATTAGATTATATTTAATCTATGATCTAAAGTGAATGGAACTAAACAAATATAAGAAATATGATAAAAATATTTTACTTATTTTATTTTTTTGTTAATACTCAAGAATATAAAAATTCATCGTTAATATATTCATTTAAAATTAAAACTATGTTACAAAAAGTCATTATACTTAAATGAGAAATAAAATAATAAACGCCGAAAAAGTATTCAATTGCATCATTAACTACTTTTAAAATTTTTCAAACGCTACTAAATATATTCCATTGATACGAAAATAAATATATATTAGAACTATTAATTACTTGAGCAAAAAATGAAGATAATAATCCTCTGTATGCAAATGAATTTTATAGTAATTGATACATTAAATTCTGATGTTTTGGTGCTCCATGTGGAAATTTTTAGGTCATATTCTATTAATTTTATAAAATATATTCAATTATTTATTGCATTAAGATGTGACCATAAATAAAAAAATAACAAATTTAATTGATTTTATTTAATTTTCTAAATTTTTTAATCTATTTCAAACATAAATTTAAAATATAGCATATACAACTAATATGAAAAAAATACACCATCAATAACAAATTAACAAATTAATTTAAGTGCATTTATACTACAGTATTAGAACTAGCATTATCAAATAAAATTAAAAATATTTTATTAGTTAATTGATATTCTTTTGAAATTAAATATAATCATTAAGAAATGTTATGAGTAGTGTGTGATTCATCAAAAATTTAATATACTAATAGACTTTTTTTAAATCATACAGGAGTTAATTCAATAACGTCACACTCATATAGAAATAAATTTGCTAATGATCATTCTAAATATCTGTACATAAAAATATTTTATTATTTAATTTATTAAATTCTTCAATTAAATTTTTTTTCCTTATCTTACTAATATTTTAATTGTGTAAGTAAGTGTAATTTTACGAATATATTTTGTAGATAGATGCTCTACATAAACAAATCTATCTAATAATTTTCTTAATTTAATATTAGATTATTTGAATATGTTAGTATCTATAAGATTCACATATATGGTATGATTTATCCACTTTGGACCTAAACCTTCATGGTTTTATTTTTGAACTTTATCCAAAAGGTCTCATGTCAATGGATATATCTTTTTTATCTTATAAGCAAATGATTTTTTCTATATTTTTTTAATGTGGGACTTTCATTGCATTCCTCATACTCCTAGCAGAATCAACTTCCATCCATACCTTCAGTGGACGAAGAAAATCTGAAAAGTGGCATTTGAGAACGATTGATGCCAAATTTTATCTGGTGCTTTATTTCGAAGTATCACTTTAATGACCCGTAATCATCGCTCCTCGCTCGATTGTAATTTATATAAGGTATTGCAATATTTTCATTTTACTTGTAATATTTCTCTAAAGAGACAACAACTTTTTCAAAATGTTTAGTAAAAATTAGTGTTTTTAAAGGTAAAGGATCTTACACTTTAAAAGTATTGGTACTTCCTTATATGTCAGTTGTTAGAAATTATTTTGGTTTATCATTAGTGAATTGAACTTCCTTGAACTCGAGATCAATATTCGTAATGAATCCCTTTTTTCCCTTCCAAGAACGACATGAACCACCTTTCATTAAAATCGAAGAATTAAAGTCGATTGAAATCAGAGAATAGAAGCTAAAAGTGATTGAAATTGTGAGAGACGAGTAGAGAAAATGTTATAAAAATGATAAATGAGCATCATATATGTAAAGCTTAGAGATACTAAATTGTAGCTATTGATAAAAATGGGCAAATAATCTCAATCATCGAAACAAATAGAAAATCCCATTGAAATCAACAGTTCCAATGATTTTTTTTTTTAAATCATAACTGTTGAACCAGTGGCTCTAGGTCGCCAGAGTCGGAACTGACCCTTTAACCCAAGTCAATGGGTAACTGATACAGGCAAGATAGTGGGATGACGCTAAAAACTTTCCATATATGAGGTAGGATAGAGGGATAGAGAGAATCGAAGGAGAGAGAGAATTCACCGACAAAAGATGATTCACCTCAATGTGTAAACAAAACCAATAAAAAATTTATTAATAAAAAAAAATCTATAAATTACAAGAGCCTAAGCTCATGTTTAAATATGTTAGAGAAAGAGAAAGTCTCTTACCAATTAAGAAAGCTATTAAATAAAAACTTCTTAACAAGTAAGAAAACTTCTAAACCAAAAAAAATATAAACATAAAATTTTTAAAACTAAACCAAAATTTTAAAACCAATAAAATATAAAAATTTATAAAATCTTAATTTATCTGGATGGCAGCCTCAGTGGCGCTCCGCGGTCGTAAAGGGGTCCACAGACTGGTTGTGGCCTGGACCACGACCGTGTGAGTGGAGACCACAGTCGTGTGAGTGGTCATGGTTTGGCTATGGTGGAGACCATGACTGTGGTGGGACCATGAGCAAGACGTGGTCCCTGCTAGAGGTCTCATGTTGAGCCACGGAATGATTCATACCCGTGTTGGTGACCATAGATATATCATGGTAGGCTCTAAGAGCTCTATTACCCCTCGTTCCGATCCAGAATGAAGCATATCCATAACAGGGAGTTATAGAGGTGTTGAAATATAACCCCTTGTTCCGATCCAAAATGAAGCATATCCTTATTTTAGGTTGCAATTGCTCTTTGTTATGTCTCGGAAGAAGTCAAAGTCGCATTGCAAGATAAAAATTGATCAGACTGTTGGTCATACCTATATCAGTCATCCAGAGTTGAAAAAAACTCATCCTCGAGTTAGGACCAATGTCATTCTCTTCTTTGGCATAAAGACTTCTTTCGTCCACTGGCTCCATCAATGTTTGCTTTGTTTTTAAATGTAAAACATTGTTCGGGCGAAGTAGTAGGGCATAGATAACTTCCTCTTATGCGATCACCTCTAAATACTTGGGCATAAAAAGGAAAGGAGAGGTAGAAGATACCAAAATAAGAGTATGATCCTCCCCGAGATGCTAATTCAATCTTCCGCCTTGACATAAGTATTAATCTTCCATCCATCTCGGAAAACTTTGTGATTGTGCTGCCAATGTGGGTCCAATAATATGTAGCATGCGACTATTGCTTCAATTTTAGAGAGGAGAAGATTCTTTTAAATAGTCAATGTCTTATAGTCATCTCCATAAAATACCTCATCATCATTGTAGACACTCATATATTCTTCAACCAATATGTCATCTTTATCGTAGATGTTATTGTCTTCTTCAGTCGATATGCTCATGTCTTCTTCAATCGATATGTGGTCTTCATCATGGATACTCATGTCGTTTTCATCATAGATGGAATCTTCTATATTTTCTTCAATTATCTCATCATAGATATCATATGCATCGTCATAAATGAAGTCTTTCATTATCTCGTCAACGTAGATGGAGTCTTTCATATCTTCTTTGAACTCAGTGCTCTCAAAGTCATCCTCGTCATAGATGAAATCTTTCATATGACAAAGATATTAGTGAGATACTAAATGGGTTTGTTGTTTTTCCTTTTGCTTTGTTTGTTATTAGTTCTACTAAATTTTGTTTTATTTTTCAAGTGTTATATATATATATATATATATATATGATGATGATGATGATGATGATGATGATAGGAACATAGAGATAATTTTGCTCCAAGAAGAGCCAGCGAGATAAGAATATCTCCAATATTAATGCAAGTGGAGGAGAATTAACGACAAGTTTAGATCCCAAAAAGAGAACAACTAAGATTGGAGTTATGACATTTGAAGATGATTTTTAATCTGATTATTTTTTTTATTTTTAATCAGATTCTGACATAATTTACCGAGTATAATTAATCACGCCACTAAAACACATAAGGTGTTCAACGTCACTTTGAATTGTGAATACTTGTATTTTGAAAATTTTAATTTGAATGTTTTTACTTAATAAAATTTTAATATTGATTGTTGTTGATATTGTATTTGTTTATGATAATTTAAATGTTTGAAATAAAATAATTGGTAATGATATATATCTTTACAATATATTATTATTATTATTTTGAACCGGTTTGTATATATATTAATGATTATTTAATTAAAAATATATTAAAAGAGCGATATAATTTAATTTCAATCACTAAATTTAGTGATGAAAATTTATTTTGATTGTTAAATTAGTGATCGAATTTAAATGTTATTACTAATTAGTAACTAAATTAAATTTTTATCGCTAAAATTAAAATTGAAATTTAATTTTGATTGCTAAATTTAGCCACAAAACATAAATTCCATTATTAATTAGGAATGAATTTAATTTTGATTGCTAAATTTTAGCGACAAAAATTAATTTCAGACTCTAATTAATAACAAAATTAAAGTTTTGTAGCTAAATTTAGCAGTCAAAATTAAATTTTGTCGCTATTTAATCATTAAACTTAAAATTAAATAGTTAAAAATTATACTACATTATAATAATTTAGCAACCGAAATTAAATTCAATCTTTAATTAGTGATGGAATTAAATTTGATCGTTAATTAGTGATGAATTTTAATTTTAGTTGTTAAATTTTAGCGAAAAATAATTTTCATCACTAATTATCGATCGAATTTAGGTTCCATTACTAAATTTAAAGACCGAAATTAATTTTTGATGCTATTTAGTCATCAAAATTAAATTTCTATCACTAAAATTTAAAGATAGAAGAATTGAGATCGATTCAATCGATCACTGATTTCATTTAACGATTAATTAGCGACTTAATTGATAATTTTCTTGTGGTGTACGTTAATTAGTATGATGATTCATTAAATGTGAAAAGTCCTTCTAATTTTTATTCAGATTTTTAATATAAAATTATTAAATATTATGTTAATTTATTTAATATATTGTTAATTGTAGCATGAACAATAAGATGAACTGTTTTTTTTTAATGATTCGACAAGACACCGGTGCCAAAATAGACGATCCATCTTCCCTAACCCATAAGAAAACATGAAAGAATGAGATATAGCAAGAGTAAACTTATGATAGTCGACTGACTATTAGTTAAAACCGGTTGGCTGACAGTTAAAAGAAGAGGAAAGCCTTTTGTCAAGGTTCAAGTTGACTAGACACTCCAGACAAAGAAAGTCCCAATAATCTACGTACGTAGAGCTTGCAACCCGTCCCCAAATAAGAACTCAAAATACGGGATCGAAAGTCATAGTGAATTAAAATAATAATAAAGTTTTATCCTGATGAGGGTACTCCACCAGACCTGCAAATTGACTTTAAGCCTACCAAACATATATAGAGAAACTTAAAAATCATTTCCTGAGATTTTTGCACCAATTGGGTATCAAATAGAGAAGAGAATTTAATTATCATCATCCTATCGAAGGATTTCAAAAGTCGATGAAAGATTGTCAATCGATCTTTTGACTCTAAATATATAGATATGCCATGCAGCCATTAATTTGATAGAAGTATGGGAAAGAAAAAAAGTTGTGAGATAGGTGATTTCTATATCAATGACGAGGCCAACAACAAAACCAGTGCTAACTTAATCATTGGTAGCATTAATGGAGCTCTAATTAAGCGGGCGGCAATATAATGCCTATAATTTACAATATCCAACATCTGAGAGAAACTAAGAACGTGTTGGATTTTTTCTCTATTTGGTGAGTTGACGTGTTAATTAATACATGACACACGAATTTTGTCATTTTGAACGAATCTAATTGAAGTGATATAATCATGTAATTTTAACTGTGGATGTGTATAATCGGATATGAAATCATATGTAAAATCCTTTAGTCCATCACTACTTGTTTTGAAGAGGTGAATTTATGTTGATCTTATGGCTACCTAGCTCCCTTTTTCTAACAGATTGAATTTTCAAGAGCCGTAATTTTCCTACTTATGGAAGATCAAGATCTTTTTCAGGACGGGGAATGAATTTACTGCTATAATTCTTCTTGTATGATCGTTGTCATTCTCCGATGAGATCCTATGCCAAATTGTTTGAAAGATTGATATGAATTCATATGCGATAGCATCATCTATATATTGACGAATTAAAATTCATCAGAACATGCATGCTCCAAACCTTCTCGAGTTACATTTTTTAATGCACTTCTCATGTTCTTAACTCGATTACAACTGCGTCTTCTTCATGAGAATGCCTTCATTGATTGTCTCAAACCTTACATAGAGAGACTATACGTACCATGGAATTGATCACACAGATAACAAACATGAACGACATACAATATATTCGCATCCAAAACACTGAAAAGTGACCATGTTCTAGTCTTGCTCTTACAGAAAACGATTCAGGTATTCATCCACAGAAGTATATTTGACATCGGGGTAGAGTTCTGAGGCCTCCACGCCGAATGATGGCTCGATCTCGAAGTTGGTGTGGTCGCCCTTGATGAACGTCGAGTGACAAATTCCATAAATTAGGTTCAATGGGACAGGAGATTCTGAAAGAGAAAAGGAATCCATTAAATCACAAGGCAAAAAAGAAGACGAAAAAAAAAACATTTTGTCGAGTAGAAGTACCTTGGATCTTCTTCAGAACTTCTTCTTCAGAAACATAGACACGCTCGAAGGTCTTGCCGACTTTCTTTTCCCAAAGAGAAACCAGCTCGTTGTGCGATAGGATGTTGGCTGGTGGTCTCAGATATAGAACCTTATATAAGGTTTTGAGAATGAATTAAATTTTATTGATCACAATAATAAGATCATATACATGTCTAGCAAATCTAAATAAGTAAAAAAAATAAACTCCTAACTTAGAAAATGAAGCACCAATGATAGGGTCGAGAAGTACTTGGTCTTGATGGATCCAAAACAAATTATCAGAGTTGAGATCCATGCATGGAATCATCTCGAGAGATGGTGGAAGGCGGTCATGGATTGGAGTCATCAATGTAACCCATGAGGTTATATATAACCAATAAGAAGAGATCGAAAATGGAGTCAATAGACTGAGTCGTTTCATGGTAGAGGTGAGTTTTAAAGGGGCTTGGGCTGCCATGTTAATGACGATGAAATTGTGTATTAGTTATCATCTAGTGCAAAGGTTGGAATCAGTCAACCTAGTAGTCTCTATCAGTCCGCTTCCGGATCATCGTAAGAGAGGTAAATTATGGTAGACCTTTGATCCTTGAGACTAGTAACTAGCGCTGTGTATTAGTTATCATGGTGGAGGTAACGGAGGAGATCGACGAGGCTATTGGCGTGGGTTTTAGAGAAATTAAGAGTGTGAGATACATATATAAGGTTTTGAAAATGAATTGAATTTTATTTATCACAATAATTAATAAGATTATATATATAGATATCTAGCAAATCTAAATAAGTAAAAAATAAACTCATAATTTAGATAACTATATATTTACTTGAAATGAAATTCTCTAGAGATGATAAACTTCTAATTTAGACACCTATTTACATGTAATTAAACCAACTAAAATTGACAATTAAAATAAGCAAATTATCACAAATATACACGTATCTTTACCTTGTTCAGTGTTCTGGGATCGTCCGCTGCTTTCAGTGTATGTTCCAACGTCATCTTCATCAACAAACACAACTGTTGAATTGGGAAAAAAAAAAGATTGAAAAAACACGATTAAATACTGAAATAATAATGATTTTAGATTTACATGATAGATGAATTAGTTACCTTTGACGTTCCCATCGCCCAAAATGACGACTTTGTCAGTTGGAAGACCGGTAACTCCAACCTGCCCAAGCGTTGAAAGGAAGTACCCAGCGAAGCCATGGCTGACGACGTAAGTGTAAGGGATCCCTGAAACCTCTACGGCCCTGCGGATCTGTACCTTGGTATCGAAGTTTGATTTTGCGGGCTCCACGGGATTCGCTCGGTCGACGTCGTTACCGAACTCGGAAGGTAAAAACCTCTGAAAATTCAACGATTGGTTTCGAGTGCATGAGTTGGGTGGCTAGATTGGAATTTGTGGGAGGAAGATCACAGACCTTGATGTCGGCGCCGGAATCTTTGATGGCGTCGATGATCTTGGTTTGATCCTTCAACTGCGACAAGCCGACGGTGGAAATAACGACGTCGACTTGCTTGACGGCGCTCACCAGGCTCCCGTGGTCGTTCAGATCCCCCTGTTTTAATTTCACAAAAAGGAAGGATTCGATGGAGAAAATTGTACAAAAAATTGCAGATAAATAAGCAAGCGATGAATATTGTACGTAGAGGAGCGTGACGCCGGCGGTCTGGAAGTCTTGGAGGAGCTTGACCTTGGCAGGGGCCTGGTCGGTGCCAGCGGCGGCACGGACGAGGGCGAAGGTGGGGTGGCCTTCGCGGGCGCTGGCAAAAACGATGTGCTTGCCGATGTATCCGGTGCCGCCGATCACTAGAATCTTGCTCTTCGATGCCATCTCTCCGCTAGACCTCTCTCTCTCTGTGGAATAGGAATCAGGGAATCTAAGAGGGTGTCTTTCTATTTTTCGTTTTTATTTTTTTTTAGAAAATAAAAAATGATTTTTAAAAAAAAATCAGAAAATACTTTTTTATTTTCTGAAAAATAAAAATAAAAAATATCAACCGAACGTCATTTCTTTCACCAATCGCATTACCTACTATGCGGACGCAAGCAGTGAGCTCAAACCTGAATTAATGAGAAATGTTAATTTTACCCCTTAGAGTTTATTTTTTTTAAAAATTTATTCCCTTTCGTAACGTAAAATAACTATTAGTATTTCTAATCAGCGAAGATGGGAAATTAATAAAAATTAGCAGATGAAATGATAGGTGATTTTTGAGTTCTCGGATGAAATACCTCAATGTTTTTGAGTTCTCCATTGTCATTGATAGGTGATTTAGTGGTCGAGGTGAGATCATCAAAGGAGTTGCTTAACAAAGCTATTAATGTTTGTTGCTTTCTTTATCAATTGAGTCCTTGTCACCGGAGCTCACCATGACACATAGCATCCTAGTTATGAAATCTTCCTCCGGTCTAAAAAATATCATGATTTGTCTTCTTTTCTAGTGATTGTGAATCCGGTTGACGAGGAATATCCAACTAGCAAAGTCAAGCATCGAGCATCTTATTTGACTAATCATCGCATTTATGGAATCTCCAAAAGATTACAAACTAAAGAAGATCATTATTATCGTTGTCTAGAAAGTAAAAGATATCAGTTTGCTATTATCGAAAGAGTAGAGGACCGAATGGAGCAGTGAATTGAAGCTGAGGAGAGAAAAAAAAAAGGAAAAAAAAAAGGATTTCAAATATAAGAGTCAACTATATCAGTAAAGTAAAAGAGGAGGAAGAGTTTTGAGAGGAAAGTATTTAAGATATTTTCTTCACATACTAAATATTTTTTAAGTAAAGTTTTTTATTGATGAGGCACTACAAAAAAAAACAGAAATTTGGGACGAATTTAGCGACGAATTTTAAAAAAAAATTCGTTGCAAAAAAAATTTACGACGAATTTAGCGATAAAAAATTTTTTGTTGGGAATTAAGCGTCGCAAATATTAGCGACAAAAATAGCGACGAATTTTAGCGACGAAAATTAGGGACGAATTTTAAATTTCGTCGCTAATTTTGTTGCAAAAGTTACCCCGATTTCCAAAATTCGTCGCAAAATTTTGCAACGAATTACAAATTCGTCTCAAATTTGCGACGAATTTTTAATTCGTTGCAAAATTTGGCGACGAATTAATTTTTTCGTCGGAAATTTTCGCAACGAAATAAGGAATTCGTTGGTAAATTTGCGATACAAATTAAATCGCATAAAATTAAATCGCAAAAACAATTTTCTGCGACGAATAAATTTTTTCGTTGGTAATTTTCGTGACGAGAAAAGTAATTCGTTGGTAAATTTGCGATGTTTCCAAATTAAATCATAAATTTAAATCATTTAAATTTCGGCAATTCTTTTCGTTGCAAATATATGCGACGAAATATTTTTCGTTGCAAAATTCGTTGCAAAATTTGTCGCAGATTGGATTCGTTGCTAAATTCATCGCAAATTTATTTAAATTTAAATTAAATCGTCCAAAGGTCTGCAGATTTATCGGGATTTAGCAACGAATTGGGATATTTTGTATAAATTGAAAAAAATTTGTGATTTATTACATTTCGATATTCTATCGTATATACAAATAATCACACACACAACAAAATACAATAAGTTCTAATATCCAAATAAATACATTCAATACAAACAAAACACACACATTCAAATAATATTCAATAATATCCATATTTGATATCTAAATAAATACAAAGCAACACAATAAGTTAAGAACAAAACAACATTCCAAATAAAAAGTTATATCCTACAACATTTCAAACATCAACATAGTTATGATATCCAAATAACAATGTCTACAAAAGATCACAACACATGGGGAAAAAAAGAGAATGCAGTAAGTAATCGCATGACATTCTTCTACACTGCATTAGAAAACAAACAAAGAAAAAGTATCACATTAAAAAAACTATATACTAACACGAAAATAAATATGCAAAGACTTACAATGATGTGCATTTTCAACCGCCATAAGGATTGACTTCATAGATCATTCCTGTTTAATGCAAAATAAAAAGTACTAATAAAAAATGTAAAAAATGAAGGAGTAACAAACTAAGTAAACTAAACAATTTTAAAGGTACTAATTAAAAACATGCATACAATATCATCATCGTCGCCACCATTATCGTCTTGACTCGGAGGAATATGACTTGGACCGAGTAAATTCTGGCCCGACATAAGAAAGGCTTGTTGTCGTCGCATCTCTATCATTTCCTGATCCCTTTGTGAGTTTTGATGTTGTATTGCTAAAATTTGTTGATCTCTTTCATGTATTATGCCCTTCAAATTGCTAACCTCCTCAGTCAAGTTGTGTATATGTGCCGCTACTGCTGGTGGAGTAGAAGAAATAGATCTACGAGGAGCATTATGCATTCTGCTCAGAGAACCCATACCTAGTATCCTTCCCCCTTTGGATCCTCCAGTCGCCTCAAGCCATAAATCCATATCATTACTAACAGATGGCTCAGATCCTCGATCACCGTCGTCTCCAAATTCTCTCGAGATGAGGATAATCGATTATATCTCTCCTACACAAAATTAAAAATTTAATCAGAGCATTTACATAACTAACAGAATTAAAGTTATAAAGTAAGTTTAAAGATTATTTCAAACCTTAATAGCTCGAGCTCTATCTCCACTCCAAGTCTTATCTTTTTTTTGGAAAGTCTGAGCGAAAGTATCTATAAATTCCGGCTCCTTTCCCAATTCCTTAGACTAAATATAAGAATGTTAGAAATAAAATAATAATCTGAAATAAATTTAAAAACTAATTGTAGAATTTAAAAATTACCAATCTACGTGAATGCTCCTCGATATTTATAGATCCGCGTATGCGAGATAAGTCTCGAATTACAGCTTGATTTAATTTATTACATTGACTTCTTTTTTTGCTCTCATCCAGGTTGCCAATAATTGGAGATTTTACTCCAATTTTCTGACGTGACAGTAGGTTTTCCAGTAGATTTGGCATGACTCAATACATGTGGATATGATCGCCACATTTTTTTTTAAAAAATTCTTTTGACTTCCAAGTCTTGACTAGGGTCCCAAATAAATCTCCGCTGAGATGGAAATAAAACAATTGATTATATAATCACTTATTTAATATATAAAATGAATAAATTATACCTGAAACTCGCACCACCATAATTCTTTTGTAGGTCCTGGCGTGCTCGAGTATGACAAAGAATCTCCTCTCCAATAGTTATTCACGATTTTATTGATCTCGCGAATAACAGGTACAGAATTTTCAAACCTACGATCAAGTGAAAAAAAATTTAATAAATAATTAAGATAGTTTAAAAATTATAATACTTATATTACTTACGAATCTCCCATAGGAAATATATATGGTCGACTTTCGATGTTCTCAGTAGAGGAGTGTCTGGCGGGTATAGGTGAATCAGAATGGGACGGCCGTGCCGGCGAATGAGATGGTACTGGCGGCTGATCATGTGAAGGTCCAGGAAGATCAGGAGGGCAAGTAGGTATAGTGCTGGCAGGCGGTGGATCAGTCTGCCCACTACTAGTACTCTGTCGTCTCTGTCCACCACGTCGAAACTATCAACCAAAAACAAAATTAGAATAAAGAAAATAAAACTTTTATGCTTAATGAAGAACATGAAAAACTTACAATATGCATAATGAAGATATGAGAGACTGCGACCGCGCTAAGCTACGATGATTTCACCACTGATAACCTATAAGAACAAATTATACAAAACATACAGAGACAAAAGATATAAATTTAACAATGAGACATTATATACACAAATAATTGAGCTAAGAAAATTTGTAAAATTATAGTTTAAAACTAAAATTATATATATAAAAACTTACCCTAGACGTCAAATTTCAAAGTCCTCATTATCATCTTCCTCATCCTCATCAGTATCCTCCTCCTCGGTCTCCTCCTCCTCTTCCTCCTCGTCCCCCTCCTCCTCTTCATCATGATCATCAATTTCAGTTGCATCCACGTTTATCACTACTCCGCTGGGATCTCGTAACGTTGGAATTATATATTCCTCGGTATTAAACATATTTGTAACTTTGTCTTGTTGATATGCAATGTCTTGCCGCTCTTCAATTTTTTCCGTGCTTTTGTTTTAAACGACCCACCATTCATTTTTGTCACGCCTCAAACTAGGATATGGAGCATAGAAAACTTGAATCGATTGTTGTGCCAAAATAAATGGTTCATACCTCTTATAAAATCTTTTATGATTTACTTCAACCAAATTATACTGTGGATGCACCTTCATCCCCCTGACGGGGTCAAACCAGCGATACATAAATAAGATAACTCGCATCTCCGACCAGATAATCAATCTCTATAATTTCATCCAGCAAATCATAAAATTCATTGCTTGCACCTCCATCATTGGAAGACTGAACACGTACTCCACTATTCATTGTACTTTTTCCATTTCCATATTCTTGAGTGTGGAAATTATATCCGTTTATGAAATATCTTTGGCCAGTCGTACCATTGATTTTGGACCCCATGATAGATGGATTAGCAATTCTTGAGCGTGAGTTTGATTATCATAAACCTATACTCAAATGAAAATGATATTTATTTAAAAGTTAAGATATGTGTAAACAAAAATGAGGTAATTAAAATCGCCATATGATTTGAACCATGGTGCAAATTCACGATCGCAGTGATCAAAGTCACGTGTCGGGATTTTGAGTATAAGTTTTGGAAAATCCTATAATAAAAAATTGTATTATAACATAAACAAATTAACACTTGACGAAGAAATAGGAAATATATACTAACTCGAAATATGGCGATACTTCTGGACAATTAAGTAAAACATATGTCCGGCCACCGCCATTCTTGATCGAGCTAAGTATCGTTGCTTACACGGTCCACTTGGTCGACTCAAGATAATTAAAAATTGAGAAAGAATTTAAATTGGGATCGACAGGACCTTCATCATTCCTTCCGGATTTCCGTCTTTTGGTCTGAACGTGAGGCTCAAAATAATATGATGCAAAAGTTGTTACTTCCTCCACAATATATGCATTCACAATAGAGGCTTCAACATGTGCCTTATTTTTCACTTTTTTCTTCAAATGATATAGAAATTTTTATGCAATATAACATTTTTATATAACAAATTGTATTAGAAATGAATATATAAAAAAATTAAACATTTTTATGCAATTTTAACGAAATATAGAATATGCGAAATATACCTTTCAAAAGGATACATCCATCGATAATGAACTGGTCCTCCAACTTTGGCCTCATATGACAAGTGAACCAAAAGATGTTCCATTGAATCAAAAAATGCAGGCGGAAAAATCCTTTCTAAATTGCACAAAATAATTGGAATGTCTCTCTCTAACTTCTCCATGTGTGAATATCCCAAAACTGTTGAGCATATATCATGAAGAAAAATACTTAACTCTGTAATGACACCCTGAATGAAATTCGATAAGAGTTCTTTAAAGGCAATAGAATAAGTCTTTCCATGAATATATGACAATCATGGCTTTTCAAACCCATCAATTTGCATTCCTTCATATCGACACATCTCCCAAGATTAGAAACATACCCATCAGGAAATCTCAATGACTTCAACCATTCACAAACAACACGTCTCTCCTTATTGATGTATAAAGCGCCTTTGGTTTTGATCCTCTACTATTTTCATCAACATCAAGGTGGTCGTTTGCAAACGAAATGAGTCGATATCTTTTCTTGCATTCAGATTATCTTTTATTTTTCCTGATATCCATTCTTTGTATTTATCGATTATCAAAAACATTCTTCTCAATATGCATAACATCGAGATTATGATGAATCAAATTACTAAACCAATACGGTAACTCCCAAAATATACTTCGTTTGGTCCATTTATGGTTGCTTCCATATTCATAAGTTGTATCATGTGGCTCTTCAATAACAGATGGAAAGTGAAGAACTCTGTACCAAATATCTTGACCAGTCAATCTCAATGGCGGAGGTGTTCTTTCAATTCGATTCCTAGTGAATTCATCTTTATTCCTTCTGAAATTATGATTTAGTGGTAAAATTGTTGACAATCAAAATAACTCGGCTTCTTACCATGCTTCAATCTAATCGACTTTGATCTCTCCATACATATTGGGCATCCTAAGATCCCTGCAGTACTCCAACCTGATAGCATACCATAAGCCGGAAAGTCATTTATGGTCCAAAGAAGAGCAACCTTCATTACAAACATCTGATTAGTATGAACGTCGTATGTAGGAAAACCTTCATCTCATAGTTGTTTTAGCTCTGCAATCAATGGTTGCATATAAACATCTATTAACTTCTTTGGATTTTTTGGGTCAGGCACAACCAATGTTAAAAACATATACGGTGTTTTCATGCACATCCCAGGCGGAAGATTATACGGAGTTAATATAACTGGCCAACAAGAATAGTGTCTTCCTGATTTACCAAATGGAGCAAATCCACAAGACAGAGACCTAACCTAATATTTCGAGTCTCCTTCGCAAAATCAGGATATGTTCTATCAAAATTTTTCCACGCCTCTACATCTGATGGATGACACATTAGTCCCTCTTCTGTTCGATGATTTGCATGTCAAGTCATGTGTTCAGCAGTTGTCTTTGATGCATAAAGCCTTTGTAACCTAGGAGTTAAAGGCAAATAAAACAACTGACTATATGATTTACGTCGTTGCTGCCTCCTACTAGTGCTTTGTAACCATCTCTGCACACATCAATTCTTTCCACTGGGAGACCTAATTCTTTCATCAGTTTTTTCATACTGTACAAATCATTGGGCAGTATATTATCACGTGGCAATGCCTCTTCAAAAGCTTGAACAAAATTATTAAAACACTCTTCAGACACATTGTGCTCTGCCTTGACATTCAACATTCTTGCGATGAACGATAGTTTAGTGTGAGTCTCACAACCAACCCATAAAGGTGCATCTGCAGCACTCAACACCTCCTGAAATTTGAGATATGCTTCATTATTCATATTCTGACCGATATCTGTTACGTGCACCTCTTCCAAGGGTGATGCATTAGTAAACATTTGCTCAACTGTTGGAGGACAACTTGAAGTTGCACCTTGTGATTGGGGAATCAAATTCGGCCCCGCTACATCATATATCATCCTCTGATATGGATTTAATTGATTATAATCACTTTGATCCCTAGAGACTTGTGTGTTGTGTCTATCATAAACTTCATCAGATATAAATGGTTCACCATGACATGTCCAGTTATAGTAATTTGCAACGAATCCAAATCTACAAAGATGCTCTGAAACTTTGCTAGACGGTAAAAATCTACCATTGTGACACTTTCTGCACGGACACCTTATCTGGTTACCATCGATAAACTCAACATTACTAGCTGCGAAATTTAAAAACTCTTGCAACCCACTCATAAATTCATCAGTCAAACTCCGACGTTCAGGTAAATTCCTATTATACATCCAACTCCTTTCACGCTGCATTTTGTCTGTTTTCAATCAATTATATTAATATCAACTCTTAGAAATTACAATAATACGCATATACAGTTAGTTCACATATGAATTCACTATGTTTAACAATCTTTAAACATAACCGAAAAAGAACTACAGTTGTATAGAAAGCTTACTGTTAATTTAGGTTTAAATATTTTGGGATGTTTAAACCTAAAATGTTAAACAACTTAAGTTGATTGTGACAATTAATATCACAAATGAACACATTGAAAGGTAATGTGTTGGGGTTTCGGTCTTAACGAGGACATCAGGACTTAAAATGGGGGTGATTGTGAAAAAACAAATTTAGTGTCAAATTGTGAATTGTGGGCTAATAATATATATAGAGAAGCTTTATAAGCTTAGATGAGAGAGTTATTATTAACATAGGTCTAGAAGTTTTGTTAATCGGCCAATTCTCTCATCTAAGCAAGCAGTGACAACAAACTAATCAAATTTATTGAAAATGAAATATACTCATTGCAATTTTGTCATTTAAGTCAAATTATTGTTGTAGATGTATAACAATCGTCGCAAATGAGACAGATCAAATGTATCACCACAAGTTAATACTAATCTAATAAGCCTTAAACACTAGCTCCCACCACCACCGACTTTAAGATGCTTGTAATTTCTCGTAGATGCATGATTTGTTCATCTAAGCCTTATAAACTTGTTTTATCCCATAACTTCCTATATGTGACTAAACAAAATCATAATATATTCCAACTTTGTACTTAGCATTATTTGGTATGTGAACCCAAATGGAAATTTAGCAGATTTTAAGCTTCTGTAGTTTTACAGTTAACTATTTATAGTTACTTAATAAATAGGATAACAAAGATAAAACTTTAGTTAATTATCGAATTAAATATAAGAAAAAAATAAATTTATACCACTCCTTACGCGCCTCCGAGCCGCGATTGATTAATGGAAGGTGGACGCCGCGTGGCAGGGGGCGACGCAACCGCGTGAAGGCGACGCCATGGCCGTGGAGGCGGTCCGTCGCCGGGCGGAGGCGGCCGCTGGGCCGAGGCGGCCGAAGGCGGGCTCGCAGGGGGCACGCGACCGACGAGGTGGCGGGCCGAAGGTAGCGGGCGGCCGGATAAGCCGGCTACTGGGGCACGGCCGGTCACGCCATGGGCGGGGGCACGCTACGACCAGGCGCCGGCGAGGTATCGCCGCTAGCCGCGTCCGGCACGGCGGCTTGCAGGCGCGCGGCCGGGTTGCTCGGCGGTGGGGCACGCTGCCGACGAGGGCGCCGGCCGCGCGGCGGTCGTGGCGTCGGGCGGCGCGGCGGCCGACGAAGCAGCGCTTGCCGCCGGGTGGATGCACGGCCGGGCCGGTCGGCGGGCCGGTGACCACGCGGCAGAAGCCGGACGTGACGGCAGCGCCAAGGCGAGGATCGGAAGACAATGGCGAAAGGGAAGACGACGCGAGGAGAAGAAGCTTCAATTGCGGCGCGAGGAAAGCTAGGGCGGATAAATGAATTAACTTTTGCAACGAATCGATTCGCTGCAAATTTAAAAAACATCGCTTAATTTTTTTATTTTGCAAAAATTTGCAACGAATCGGATTCGTTGCAAATTTGCATCGAATCCACGGATTCATTGCAAATTTGCAACGAATCATGTATTCGTTGCAAATATTTGCAACGAAAATCGGATTCGTTGCAAATTTGCAACGAATCCGATTCGTTGCAAATTAAAAAAAAAACATCGTTTAATTGTTTTTTTATTTTGCAACGAATACTGGATTCGTTGCAAATTTGCAACGAATCCAGTATTCGTTGCAAAATAAAAAAAAATAAACTTACCGTTTTAAAAAATTCTAATTTTAATTTTAATTTTTTATTTTGCAACGAATCCTGGATTCATTGCAAAAAATTCCAACGAATCCGTGGATTCGTTGCAAAAATTTGCAACCAATCCAGGATTCGTTGCAATTTTGCAACGAATTTTATTTTTTCGTTGCAAACTTTCCGACGAAAATTTATTTCGTTACAAATCTGCGACAAAACCTAAAATTCGTTGCTATATTTGTTGCAGATTTGCAACAAAAATAATTCGTTGCTAAATTTCGTCGCAATAAAACTGTTTTTTTGTAGTGTGGAATTTCGAAAAAGGATTAATCGTATACAATTTTATTTTATTTTATAAGAAATTGTTTCTAAAATTTGAATTATATTTAGTAATTAAAAATAATATAAGATAGATGGAGGTTACAAAATTAGAAAAATTTGTAAACTCCTATGAGATTATTGATTAGGCGATCAGGAATTAGTATTTATATCCAACTATTTTTATTATTCCCAAAATAAAGGACATGAATACTATGACTGTTTTTATAAATCTTGTCTTTTTGGATTAAAAAAAAGAAGATGTATAATGAAAGGCAATAGAATTATGAAACAATGAAGAATAATATTGCAGTTGGAACAATAATTCTATTTTCAGTGTAGGGGCAGAACTTACGTGGGCTCAGCATGACACTTGGTCTAGATTTTTTTTTTTTTTTCAATTTTATTTTATTTAAATTTATGCAGTAAATTTTTTTAATTATTTTATTAAGCATATTATATTGTGTTCTATTCATGTGTCGCTGTTGTGAAATTAAATATATATTATTGTTGCTTTTGAAATAGTCTTCGTTTGGCAAGAAAGGTTAGTTTTATTTCTGGATCCGCTTCCGTCAAAGTTCTTTGCTTATGTGATCTGCGAATGAAAAAAAAAAAAAACTTTCAAATATGGAATGATGAGGCTCGGCCCAACAACCCGTCATATTTGCTCAGGGATTTCTTCACCGAAGAAGGGGAAAAAAAAATTCATCCTTCAAACCTTGGAAAATAATTGTCTCTTGGTGCAAAGGTTGAAATCTATCGGTCTCTACTACTCGTCTCTCAGACTATCGTAGAGAGATAATTCACTAGATCTTTGGTTTCGGTACTAAGAACGAATGTGGAGGACGACACGTTCGCGTTGTGAGGATTGACCCATTATTCTACTGGTGCAAGCGTCGCAATCTGCACGCGTCACACTTCCCATAAACGGAAAATAATTGTCTCAGGACTTTAGAGTGGTGGTAGAGACCTCCGACGTTGCTTGTATGAATCATTGGATGTATCCTCTCATGACTCAATCAGCTCCTGCTTCACTTGAACAAGATGAAATTATGAGGTTTATAACTCTTGCAGCTCACGAACTGTTACAGAAACACTTTGCATTAGTACTTGAAGGATGTCAAAGACTTTGGCAACATGGTCTGGAATCATAGTGATGAATATCCAATATTCAATGGCGTTTAAGTATTAGTGAAGGAGAGTCACATTCTCAATGATGCGGGTGCGGGGGAAAAATCCATTCGCTCCGTTTTCAAGGCGATGAGGCGATGAGGGAGGTCTCGGAGTATTCTCCCCCCGGCAGCGATCAGTAAAGAATAAGAAAATGAAGTAGACGAAACGCGAAAACCCGACACCAGCAATCGAGATTCAGACACGAGATGTAACGTGGTTCGGAATAAGGATTCCTACTCCACGGGGGTGAGGTTGCTCACCAGATGCGATGCCTAAGTACTTTTCACTACGAAAATCCTCTTTTACGGAAAGCAAGTTTCCGAAGGTGGAGGAGAAATGACCTCTTACAATGATGTTACAAGATGAGGAAAATACAAGAGACTTAACAAACAGCAGATCTCCGTCCTCCTTCTCCGGCGAGACCGTTCTTCCCTTTTCTCCTCGTCTCCTCTTCTCTCTTGCTGGATGTGAATGATTGCGGATCGATCCCCTTCTCTTGCCTCCTTCTCTCCCTTTTATCTTCTCTTCTCCTTCAACGTAACGTCGCGGATTATCTCCATTGTACACGTGGCCACCACCTCCTCCGGGAGAATAATTCTGTTACAAATATGAGGAACGAGGACTCCCCCCGAATATTGCGTGGGGCCCCCCAAGTCATTGCATAGCACCTTTTCCTTTACTTTTTCAGGCGACGAGGTTAACCTGTTTCCCTCACCTCTCTGCTTTGGGTGAAGTTAACTTAGGCCCCTATACCATAGGTGACCTAGCCTTAGGGTTTCTCCCTAAACCGAACCAATTCTCCTTTTTCCCGTACCAAACTTCTTTCGCGTCGATTAGGTTGAGTTGACCCTTCCTCCATCCCATTGGCTTCCGGACTTGCTTAGTTGAACCAGTTCCTAGTCCTCTGTTAGCTAAGTGCCTTCTGCCTCTTTTCCACCTGTGTTCCTTGTTTCTAGCATTCGCCCGTGCCGATAGCTCTCGTTACTTGCCCGTGCCGATGACCTCTGGTACTTGCGCCCGTGTCAATTACTTCCGATAACTCGCCTGTCAATGGCTTCGATAACTCTCGCCGTGTCAATGGCTTCGATAACTCGCCCGTGTTAATGGCTTCGATAACTCTCGCGTGCCATTGGCCCGATAACTCTCGCGTGCGCTAATGGCTTCGATAACTCGCCGACAGCTTTTCGGGAATTAGGTAGAAGAAGTACCTAGTATCATTAGTCAACCCCAGAAAATAGTCAAGCGGTTATAAGCTTGACTTTCCAGATGGGCGTAAAGTTTATGCCCTATTCTTCATTCCTCCGTTTGAATCCACCTTTTCCCTTATAACTCCTTTGTGTGCCTTCGAGGCGGCCTGATGGGCCCATGGGCTCCGCTTCTCCTTCTCTCTCCGTGAAATTGAACCGTCACGGGAAACCCTATATAAACTCCCGCCTTCTCCTCTTAGGTATCCTTTAGCGTGCCTAATAATCCAGTCTGTTCTTCTTCCTCCGCGATTTTCACCGGCGCTGTTTCAGTGATTCAGTCCTCCCCTTCTCACGCGATTCTCCCTTTTACCCGAGTAAGTGCTCTGTTTAGTTTAACGCCTATGGCTCCTAGGACCATCCTTCCACCACAGATGCGAACATACCGTAACTCAGTTAGATTGTAACCATTACTTCTTTAACATTAAGAACGACTACATAGCCCCCTTTATAAAATGCTGCTTCACAACTAAAATACATCGACCTCACAACCCTCCTCCTGGCCTGACCTGCTTTTTCTCCGAACAATTTCTTAACGGCCTATCCTCGCTCGGTGCTAGATTTTATGGACTACCCTAACCAATTCACCCCAACTCCTTCCGGATTCTATCGGGAGCCCATATAGTGTTCCAACATTTGAACCTCCCTTTGACCCCAGAACTATTCCATTGCTTCTTCCAATTAAAGTCTTCTAAGGCGGGCCTCTTCTATTTGTCTAGTCGTTCGGACTGTCAATTCCTGATGAACCTGCCTACCTCCCACAAGGGCTGGGAAGCACTATACTTCTTTGTACAACTTCCTGAGTCTTTACCTTATTCTGATACTTGGAAGGTAGACCTTCCCGAATTACCTTCCTTCCAGGACATGAGGACCAAATGTCCTTTCGAAGGTGTATAAAGTTTTAGGAGAGGCTACTCAATCAAGCTAGAGACTCCTCTTGCGTCATTTTGGATTATCCCTCTACCTCGACTTGTTCTTTGTAGGTAGGGTATTATTTAACGGCAATAGGACTTCTTTTCTACATTATTCATCTTTCCCGACAAAGATACCTTGCGTATAATCGATCTGAAGGCTTTGGTAGAAGGAGGCGATTGAGGCCGAGAAGAAGAAGAAAACCTCGACCAAAAGAGGTAAATCAACCGCACTCCATCATCTCCTCGTAAAAACTACGGCTTATTAAAAGGAGCCTCGAGTTCCTGCTCTTCCTCCCTCATCTTCTGACCGCTAGAATCTCAACCTCGACCATTTATGAACCACGAAGAGAAGGTACTACCTCCCCGCCTATTCTCCATCTCCTCAAGGAGGATTCTCCTTCTCATTTTCTTCACTCCTCCCCTCGGCGCAAAATTCACCTCCACCTTCTCATGTGGAGCCACTCCAAGCTCCTGTTCCGTCGGACCTAAGGGCTGCTCCCTCCCCCCTTCGCCGTATCAGGCCTCCAACCTCCTCCGAAGGGGAAAACCCCTCTCTTCCTGTTCCTCCGAGGGTCACGTTAGGGTCCTCTGTTGCAAATTCGCACCCCTGAGGTGAAATTCTTTAATCGGTCAGCGCATAAGGCCCATGCGAGCAAGTGGGCAAGCTACTTGAGGTATCTCTTATTTCTCCTTTTCTCTTTACCGCAAGTATTACTATATGCCAGTTTGTAATGATGCTTCTTTCTCGCAGGCCAAGATGATAAGATGGTCGCTCGGCTGGCCCGCTTTCAATCTACCGTGGAAACTCGCCACTTCGCCTCCGTGTCACAACAGAAAAAGCTCGTTCAGCAACTGAACGAGCAAGAGGCGAAGGAAACCGATATGAGGGGCCAATGCGAGGAAGCGATGATGCAGCTAGCCCTGGTACGGAGCGAGAAAGAGGAGCGCAAAGAGAACGAGGACTTGGCGGATTTTTCTCCAATCCAAATGAATCGCAACAAGTAGATGAATTGGCTCAGGAGTTGAAGGAATACAAAAAATATCTTATGGATGCCATGATCAAGGATGTTGACTCTGCGGCTACTATCTCACAGCTTCAACAAGAATGCAACCGCCTTAACCTGGAACGTCAAGCCTGGGCCATTACTCGGGAATCCTGTGCAAAGAAGTGTCAGGAACTTTCTTCTGCGATAACGGCTCTTCCCCGAACCTTATCACCGGTGGCCCAGCAGCAATCCACCCTCCAACAGGAGTATCTTGAAGCCCTTTCAGCCTTAGGACAGCGAGCTATACAGGCAGCCACCGAGAGAGATGCTTTGGCGATCAAATCATGGAAAGTCAAACTCGTGGCTCAATATCGTGGACCAATTAAAGGAGCAGGAAGCCGACCTCAAGAGGCGCTATGTCAAGAAAGGGGTAGATCTCTTTATATTAGGCTTCGAGGGGGCTGTAGCTCAAAACGCCGAACAAGGATATCCGCCTCCTGGCGCGAACACTAGTTACTTAGATCCTGTAGCGTTGGCTAATCGCTCTCAACGATTTGAATCAGAACCTCGATCTTGTCTTTTCTGTAATAACTCTTTCTTTACTGTTAAGAGCTGACTTTTATCAATATGTCTGTCCTTGCGGGTTCCCTAACGAGTCGGGGTTTCTGGGCCAATTTTGAGCTTCCCCTCGTCATTTCTTTACCCGTACCACATAACGCTCTCGCCTGGCTGGCTCGGGGTCTCTCTTACGAGATTTTTCCTACTAGTATCCATATCCGCCTCGATTTTGGTTCGGACGTCACTTTAAATGACCTTTTGCCTGTTGATTTTCCCTATCCTTCCTCCTGCTTCGGAAAAGATGCCAGCCTCTTCGTCTTCTCCCCCTTCCCCCGAACTTTTTCGCCATTCTCCTTCCATTATAAATCCATCGTCCCCCTTGTCTTCGTCTTGCTATCTTTCCATCATGGCTTCAGCAGGGCATCCCATTGAAATTTCTTCGGAATCAGAATCTTTTGAAATACAGATGGATCTCTCAAGATGATGCGGTCGAGACCCACCAACCGCCACTTCTTCCATCCCCTACCTTTTCCGCCTTCAGGCCCAACTCCCACCCCTCCAGCGGGGAGATCCTTCCGCGCTCCTTTCCCCTCCTTCCGCAACAGGGTGTGGAATCCTCCCTTCACGTGGGAGTATACGGTGGGAGATCCTCATGCGGCCGTTGATCTTCCCCCACTTCCGCCAGCATTGGCTTTCGTGCCGGTTCCTTCAGCGAGGACTCGTCCTTCCCCTTTCGATGAAGGTCCACCAGTTCTTCCTCCACCTCAAGGCGAGCGTTTCCGAGTCATATTGGCTCCTTCTCCCCCCAAAGAGACATCTCCCGTCTCATCTGTTAAGAGTAATCGGGGAAAGTCTGTATAAATCAAGCCAATGTAATTATTTCAAGTATATTAATGAAACAAAGAAGGAAAACGATATCTGCTTTCGTCTTTTTTTTTTCTGTAGAAATAAGGTTTCTGTTTTCAGAAGGATGGTACCCGGATCCGAACACACACTTTTCTGTCAGTTCTCAGGGATTCGGACCCTCTTAATTACGGTTGTCTTCCCGTCGACCTTCCCACTACCGCCTACACGTTTCCCTTTCTTTTCTGGCATTTATGGTCCCTACCTCTTACCGAATAAATGCATTCCTCCCCTTCATTGCTATAAAAATCCACCGACCTTTACCTGATAGTCTCCACCATTCTCCATTTCCCTTAGCTTGTCATGGACAGAATATCGGAACAAGGTAGCAGTTCCTCGCCTTCTAAAGAACAGATAAATGACCGCCGGTACATAGTCATTCTGGAGGAACAAGTGAAGCGTTTACAGCAACAGCTAGAGGAAACCTCCGCCAACAATCGTTCCTTGCGCCAACAACTGGTCGGGTCCCAAAAAGAACTGTCCAAGCAAATCTTCTTGAAGCAGTCTTATCTTCAATCTTGCGCCAACCCCACGATCACAAAGAAATTCCATCCGTTCCGCCTAACAAAGAATTGTAATACCCTAGATGTATTAGGGTTTCTCTTGTTGTTTCTCCTTGTAGATGGCTGGGAGTATGTAGTTCTCCCGTATCATTTCCCTAGTTTATCTCTTTCCTCCAGGACCTTCTGAGTTGTACTACTCTTTACTCCTTTTGTATTTACATGTAATTTGGGGCATATTTCGGCTCTTCCGTCTTTTTCAATCTGCGGGGTGTATAGACCCCTTAGACGAGCCGACTCCGCTATTGCACAAGAATACAATCATATAAAGTTAATTATTATAGGACAAATAATAACCGAGGAATTTCGGTTCTTCCGTTTCACCACCGCACGGGGATATCTTCCGCTCTGCGGGGATAACATTTTGTATATAGAGTAAATAGTAACCGAGGAGTCTCGGTTCTTCCGTTCCACCACCACACGGGGATAAACTTCCGCTCTGCGGGGATAGCATTTTGTATATAGAGTAAATAGTAACCGAGGAGTCTCGGTTCTTCCGTTCCACCACCACACGGGGATAAACTTCCGCTCTGCGGGGATAGCATTTTGTATATAGAGTAAATAGTAACCGAGGAGTCTCGGTTCTTCCGTTCCACCACCACCCGGGGATAAACTTCCGCTCTGCGGGGATAGCATTTTATATATAGAGTAAATAGTAACCGAGGAGTCTCGGTTCTTCCGTTCCACCACCACACGGGGATAAACTTCCGCTCTGCGGGGATAGCATCTCATATATAGAGTAAATAGTAACCGAGGAGTCTCGGTTCTTCCGTTCCACCACCACACGGGGATAAACTTCCGCTCTGCGGGGATAGCATCTCATATATAGAGTAAATAGTAACCGAGGAGTCTCGGTTCTTCCGTTCCACCACCACGGGATAAACTTCCGCTCTGCGGATAGCATCTCATATATAGAGTAAATAGTAACCGAGGAGTCTCGGTTCTTCCGCTCCACCACCACACGGGATAAACTTCCGCTCTCTGCGAGATAGCATCTAATATATAGAGTAAATAGTAACCGAGGAGTCTCGGTTCTTATTCTGCTCCACCACCACACGGGATAAACTTCCGCTCTGGGATAGCATTTTATATATAGAGTAAATAGTAACCGAGGAGTCTCGGTTCTTCCGCTCCACCACCACACGGGATAAACTTCCGCTCTACGGGGGATAGCATTTTGTATATAGAGTAAATAGTAACCGAGGAGTCTCGGTTCTTCCGTTCCACCACCACACGGGGATAAACTTCGCTCTGCGGGGATAGCATTTTGTATATAGAGTAAATAGTAACCGAGGAGTCTCGGTTCTTCCGTTCCACCACCACACGGGGATAAACTTGCTCTCATGAGGATAACATTTCATATATAGAGTAAATAGTAACCGAGAGTCTCGGTTCTTCCGCTCCACCACCACACACGGATAAACTTCGCTCTGTGAGGATAGCATTCATATATAGAGTAAATAGTAACCGAGGAGTCTCGGTTCTTCCGCTCCACCACCACACGGGATAAACTTCGCTCTGTGAGGATAGCATCTCATAAATAGAGTAAATAGTAACCGAGGAGTCTCGGTTCTTCCGTTCCACCACCACACGGGGATAAACTTCCGCTCTGCGGGGATATCATCTCATATATAGTGTAAATAGTAACCGAGGAGTCTCGGTTCTTCCGTTCCACCACCACACGCGGATAAACTTCCGCTCTGTGAGATAGCATCTCATATATAGAGTAAATAGTAACCGAGGAGTCTCGGTTCTTCCGTTCCACCACCACACGGGGATAAACTTCCGCTCTGCGAGGATAGCATCTCATATATAGAGTAAATAGTAACCGAGGAGTCTCGGTTCTTCCGTTCCACCACCACACGGGGATAAACTTCCGCTCTGCGGGGATAGCATCTCATATATAGAGTAAATAGTAACCGAGGAGTCTCGGTTCTTCCGTTCCACCACCGCACGGAGATAAACTTCCGCTCTGCGGGGATAGCATTTTGTATATAATGGGCTATTTAGGAAAAAATAAATCCTTCTTTCCCTTTCACTACCGGTGCGAAGCCCATTAACAGCTGCAAGCCCATTCTTCCTCCTTTTATAGGGGACCCTTTCGCCTTCGTTTCTTCTGCTACCTTCGTCCCCTTGTCTTTTGGTTTCCTTCTTCTTCGTCTGCTTGCTCCTCCGCCACCAAATTTCGTTTCTTCGATCTTTTCTTCCCGGTTCCTCGTTTTTCGTTGTTTTCAGATATCCGAGATGCATTCCACCTTCTTTCAGGAAATAGCGGGCCGCTACGCGAACCGCCAACGGGGTATCAGTCAACCCTTAGCTCCTTCTTCTTCTTCACCTCCTTCGATCACCACCATACAGGGATCACCTCATCGTTCTCCCTCCCCTCCTTCGGTGACTTTCGCTACCCCCATCCCGAAGGAAGCCGGGGTCATCAGTCCCTCTTCACTCCCTCTTACCTGTACAAGCCCTAACTTTCCCTTTGCCTCCTTCTCATTAACGATATTCGAATTGCCCTCTTCTTCCCGCAACTGGGAGGCATCCGAAGGGTGCTTTCATGTCCGCCAATAATAGAGGTTATACCGCCCCTGTCTTCTCCTTCCTCGGCCCATCATTCCTCTCCTGAACCCATGGCGGTTGACATTCCTTCGCGGCCAACCTCCCCCTTCGCTTATCGCCTGAAAAGTCCTCCTCTTCCTGTAGGCCCTAATCAGGAGCCTTCTACTTCTAAAATTCTCATTGAAGGCTTCCCTGACCCAGTGCTCATCATCTCATCTTCTTCAAGACCCTCCTCCGATCAGCCTCCTTCGATTTTTCCTTCCGACTTCACCTCCCCGACAAATGTGACGCCCGTTCTCCCCGCATCTCCGGATATGCCATCCTTGACCACCACTTCCACGGGCCTTTTGTATGAGACTCCTCCCTCTCTCCGTTCTCCACCAATGAATACCGCCTCCATTCTCCCCTTTGCAGGTGAAATTCACCCTTCGACGTCATCCTTCCCATCTTCTTCCCTTTCTCCCAGGAGTCTTCGGATCCTGAACTTAGAGGAATGACTCCTCGTATGGAAGGCCTGCATCATGCTTTGGACCTGGTACGTTTTCTTAGTCAACTTCCTTATCTTTGTTTAACTGGCCCATTTCTTTTCTCCTCAACCGGTATGTAGGCCCTGACCAACCACCGAGAGTTGGATCGTTCCCTTCACCAATACCGGGCTCAAGCCCAAGAATGGGAACGGCAGCAACGGAAAGACTTGGCGAATGCTCAGAGTCGAGAACAACTTCTATCACAACAATTGCGCTTGTGCCAGGAGCAATTAACTGAAGCTCGCCAGCAAATTCAAAAAGATGCTGACATTATCGCAGTATTAAAGGAACAACCAGGTCCGGGGGCGGGGCCACTTGTCCCTCAGCAGGAAATCCCATCAAGTTTTCTTGACACGGAATCATCCTCAGCTCAAGAGCTATTGCGTCTTCGAGGGCAGGTAGCAGAGCTCCTCAAGGGGAAGCAACAGGACGCGGACACCATCGCTCGCCTTCAAGTTCAATACCAACGAGCACAGGATAAGATAGGGGACCTCCGCACCCGCTTGTGTAAGGAGGTACAAGAAAACTCCTCCCTTATAAATTCCCGGGCGCATGCTCATGCCCGTCTACGCAGGCAAGAGACTTCCCTTCAGAGGATGAACACTGAACTCGTCGGACGGATCTTATTCTGAAGCGGTGGAAGGGATTTCGGCCTCTATGCGTCGGAATATGGTGGAGATGACGCATCTTGTGCAGCAGGACCAAAGCTCTCGAGCCGATGATGTTTCCACTCTGGCTGACGCAATTATGGAGGTGTCACGGCGCTATGTGGACGTGCGTCGAAACCTTCGCGACCAACAAGAAAGGTGCTAGAGGCAGCATCGAGAACGAAGCCCTGACCGCCCGAACCGCCAGGAGCGACTCGTTATTTTAATGCGCGCCACTTATCAGGACGGATTTAACGACGCAGTTAGACAATATGCCGCCCAGGGATTGCCTCCTCCAACTCATCCTTCATTTTCTTTAAATTGGGAGGCTGGGTTCAAACGTTATCCTCCTGAACGATTTAAGCTGTAATACAATATCTTATTTTGAAACGGGAATTTCCTTCCTGTTTTTCTGTTTTTCCTTCAATACTCATTGGTAATACCGTATTGCCCTTGTAAATAACCCCTTAATGAAATTTAGAGAGCATTTGGCATTCCATCGATATAATCAATTCAATAAACACCCCTTCTGAGTTTCATAATTTCTTCCTTTCTATTTCATATTTCTCATACAGTGTGAAAGAGCTTCAAGTGAAGGGCGTTCCAAGGTCGTGGTGTTAAATACTGAAAAATTTAAAATATTAAATTAAATGGCCCAATAATTAAGGAAATAATCCTGGAATTATCTCGGGATTTTTAGGGAATTTTTGGAATTTTTTTGGAATTTTTCTGGATTTAAATGGACTCCGTACGAGATTATTACGGGGATAAAATAGATAGGTTTTATTTAAGGGGTATTAACCTAAACCGGAAACCCTAAGTTTTTATTTTATTTTTCCCCGCCGCTTACTCTTTTCGCTCTCATGACGGTTCCTTACGGCGACCTCTTCTCCGTCGGTTTCTGCCTCAAGGCTGTTGTCCAGACGACGACGCTGCAGCAGATGGCTCACCTCTCATCTCCGACCACGCGCCGACACTTCTTCTTCTCTCAAGGCCTACCCGGCTACGAGCGCCGCCGCTGTCTGGCGACTCTTCACTCCGGATCGCGCCGCACCGACCGCCTCTTGATCCGATCGCCGCCGATGGTCTGTGGGTTCGCTGACGCCTCTTCTTCCTCCATGGCCGCCTGGCAGGCGCTGTCACGGGACTCGCTCTAGCGACGAGCGCCGGCCTCCTTTGCCATCGGACCGCCACCGTGAACTATCTCTTCTATTGCCGTCACCGGCCAACCGATAAAGCGGCTCGGCCACACCATCCTGTGAGGGTCTGCGATCAACGGCACGTGGCGGAGCAAGTGAGTTAGGCGGCTTAAATTTTCTCCGGTGAACAGGTAGAGGAGTCACACGAGGAGTCTAAATTTCTGGTAAGATGATTGATTTTTCTTTCCTTATTGAAGTTTGTTTGGCCCTAATGTTGCTACAATTAGGGGAGAGCCATCGGTGGAGTTCCTAGGGCTGGTAAGCGTGGTTTGATGTTTGAGGTGGCTGTGATTGGAGTTGTTGTGGGTTGAGAGGGATGTAAGAGTCTATTTGGGTGATATCGGCGGTACATGGCTAAGGTCGGGTGTGAATTTTGTAAATTGAGTCGGAGTTGTGGTCAATTTGGGGCTGAACTTGGGGTTTTGGTTGATTGGTCGATTTGGGTTGATTCCGGAGTTATTCGGTTGATCGGTATGGTATTCGGAGGATATGAGATTTGGGTTAATTGGGATATAAAGGAAATCGATTAATTATTCGATTTGTCAGTGAATTGTATTTTTGTGCTTGACTATATGCGGTGTCCACGAGTCGTGTCCACGTGACGTTCATTCTTGCGGATATATATTCAGGCGGGTATTTTGACTTAACTTTTAGATTAAGTCAAATTGATATGCTAGTAGGATAGCTTACAATAACTTTTTCATGTTTATATGCCTGATATACTTTTGGTGCCTACTAGATACATGCATGTGATAGGATATGATTATATTTCCCTATTTGATTTGGATCATAGTATGTGGATTAGGGATATGTACATATTGGTTGTACATATCATTCTGAGTATTCGAGTAGGATTTACATGCTTTAGTATCATGCACCATTTTCGCATGATTGCATGCTAGCTGGACGGGGTTCCATTATTGTTGAGCCCGCAGCTAGTTACATGGCCTGCACACACTGCCACTCATGGGTTAGTGGTACATCAGGAGGGTGTGTGCAGTTGCTCTGTCAGGCTCCGCTGGTCCGCTCATGGGTAGCGATGAGGCAGCGTGGTAGCGGGCAGGTATCCCTCCTCTGGCCTATGACACCGGGAGATGAGAGCTTAGCTCCCCCACTATGTTTGGGGCAGGAGGATAGGTGTACTTCGACAGCATCCTGTCCACTCGGTCACTCAGGAGCAGTGATGGCAGAGTGCACAGTTGTCATAGCCCTACCCACTCGGCTTCACCATTGCGTGTGAGGCGGCTGATCAAGGCCAGGGTGACCATGTCATCGCACGACATGCATTTTGCGATTGCATTTTGTATTGTGTTCTTTGCATTATTGTATTGATGCCTTGGATGCATATGATTGTCATGCATACAGATACATGTTTATATATGGTCGACTCTATTACTTCTAGTCGTGCACATGCTCCTATATCGTAGAGGAGATTCGTAAGTACATCATTTTGTATTTCTTGCTTGCATACCCTATTTATGTGAGACTGCATCGCATGATATTTTTATTGTTAGCTATACCGATTTTGCATATCTACTATACCCAGAGTTCTTTGAACTCACCTTGATTTATATCTATTTCGTGATGAAGGCCAGAGAGTGCAACGCTGACCCCACTCGTCGTAGATGTTTTATTTTGGATATTTGCTTTATGGTTTGGATATTTTGGTTAGAGGACATGTATAGGTTTGGAGATTGATTTTGTATTTGGATTTTCGTGTCCGTATGGACCTTATTCGATTTTGGTTTGATTGATTTTGGTGAGTATTTCGCCTGATGGGCGTATGTAAGTTGATTTATGGTAGATCGCTTATCATTTATTTTGATTGATTGATGGCCCGATGCCAAATTATATAATCGGTGAGTTTGGATTCCTGGCCGTGTTGACCGGCGATGTATGACGTGTAGGCCTTGTATGTAAATTGAGATTGTCACCCGTACAGGGGAGATGCTGCCGGATTTTTCGTCCGGGTCTCTTCGGGCGTGATAATTTATTTGTATCGAGCGCCTAGGTTTTCGAGTTCCTAGGGGTTTTTTTTTTTTGGATTTTTCGGAGTTCGCCACATTTGGCAGGTTTTACGAGGCAATTTGGAAAATTTTGGATTGGTATGGGTTTCCGATGATTTTTATATTTCGGAAATTTGAGGATTTATGACGAGGTAAATATGGGGATTTGGCAAATGATGTAACCTCTCCTCGCGGAAAATAGGTATGATGAAAATTTTATATATTTTTACTTCTAGTAACATCTGCTCTAGTAACATCTGTAATAATTTAGATATGAGACGAGGTGGGCACTGCAGCAGACGTGGTGCGAGGTAATCACGCAAGAGGACAAAGAGATCTCGGTTATGAAGTTGTCGAAAAGGGTCTATTGAGTTTTGACTCATGTGCGGATCAGTAGTAGGGTCGCCCACCAAGGTGACCAAATGAGTCGCGAGTGTTTATACTCCAGGTTAGATTTGGCTATGTGTTTAGTGGATAACAGGAAATAACATTTAGTGTATTGGTCACTATTCGTAATCGTGGATGGAGTTGACCACAAATGACTTGTTCAGTTTGTGAGTCTTGGACCTGTGACGAAAAGATGCATTGTCTTTGAGAGCTGACAGATATCGAGTCAGAAAGCAGGGGTCAAGTCGTCACATTGGTTGTGGAAATCAAGGACTACAGTGTTAGGGATTTTCACTGATTATGCTAGGTAGATAATTACCCTGTGGGGTATTGGACAAGGACTGTATATTATTGTTGATGCAGACATTGGAGGTTTCAGTTACGAAGTTCCATAGGGATTTTGATCCTTGAGCGGCTTGAGCCTTAGATTGATAACATTGAAGGTATTGTTAAGTACCTAACTGGTATTTATATAGGAGTGGAGATAGTTTCTTACTATTGCAATGATCAAGTTGTTACTTGGTGGAATATGTAGGAGAATTTTGGGAAAATAACCCATTACGGGATCATGGGTTCAGGATGTTTTCGAGAGACGGTAATTCTCCATGTTATTTTGTATGACTCATTGTTGGGAAATGCCTGAGCCTTAAGTTGAGTGATTAATTGATAATGGAATTTCACTATAGAGTTTAATAGACTCGCGGAGTTTACCCCCTCCGCTTAATGGTTTAAGATAGTGATTGAGTTGCCTTCGATCACCCCCAATTTATTTGCTTACATTTGGATTAGGATAGTTGGATTTTTTTCCATCAGATCCTATCGGGAGGCATTAGGGTGAGTCATATTTATAAAAATGACTGCAACAAGGGTCTCAAGAGAATAGTGTAGTCAATCTAGTGATAATAACCTACACTTCGGATAAGGTAACTAGAGGAGACGTGAACGTGCTTTTCTAGTCAATTCACGTGACATTATTGGCTCCCATGTTGATGTTCGATATTGATCAAGGCTCATTCCCGAATGAAAATTGATGAAATAATTCATTTCAATGAAAGGAAAATAGGAATATGGATTAAACCTTTCTCCTCAGATTGATGTGGCTATCAGAAGTGGTTTGCGCATTTGGAGATATGAGGTTGGTTGTATGGTTTTTTGAAGAAAATGATAGGAAGAGGTGTATACACCTAGATGCATACAGTTATCGAATTCTTTTTCTAGATTACTGTGAAATAGGGAATCCGTTAAGAGCAGAACTTGGATGAGTTTACATTTTTACTCGAAAGGAATTGTAGATGGTTGAAGGATTGATCATTGACGTATTGCTATAATTTACCTTGATGATATATTGAGAGATACAGGTGTTTACAAATATCTATGGTTAAAACATGTACAGATAGGATTAAAAGGATTTTCATATTTGGACCATGTGGATTAATAGTGTTTCCACGGATAGGTGAGATGTTGAGATGATTACTGTGATGATTATCACAGGTATGAAAATGATTTTGGATGTTTTATAGGTTGATTAATGGAAATGTTATATTATGGTGAGAGAGTTGACTTAGTTGTTTTATAGTTGACTTGGTTGATATGATGTGGATATCTGGATATTAACTTGGAGGTTATGCTTGTGACATGATGGTATAAGAAGGTCTCTCGGATGCCTGTATAATTCGAGTAATCGGATGTAGTGTTGGAGGAACTTCTAGGCTTGCTGTATAGGCAAGTAGAGTAAGCGTCGGAGGATTTGAAAAATAGTTTTCGATATCGAAGATCCTCTTGTGAGATAATTTATTTAGTCTTGAGGTAATGTTATTTTTACGAGCTAATATTTTTACTTATGGTGCGTTAGGTGAGGCTAGTGTAAAAGCGCACAAGGTTGTTAAAGCTCGTGATGATATACTCGAGCAATGTCATTCAATTGGTATAATCCAATCGAGTTGCTTAGATCACAGTCGTGATCGGTCTTTGAGTTGGCAAGGTTGATGATGCCAAGAGGTATTTGTTAGAATGACGATTTTTCAGGGGATAATTTAGTTGGTATCAGTGTTGCTTAACACTATGGGAATTGGAAGAATCTAAATTCCAATTATAGGAGTTGGTGGATGGGATATTTATTTGTCCCAGTATTTTATTGCTTGAGAAGCTTTGGAACTCATTGTACAATGAGAGATGAACCTTTGAGGTTATACATTAATTATCGATGATGGAATGCGGTAGTGGTAGAAGGAAATGAATATCCTTCATGGTGGATTGAGGATCTATTTAGATCAGCTATAGGACACCTGTGTATACTCTAGGATTGATTTATGATTGGTGTGTTGATATTGTAGTGACAAAGTGTCATACAATTATCAAAGTCGAGGATGATTGATATATCATCAGCCTAGAGTAAAGAGGATGCAGGTGTATAGTGGTGACAATTTCATACTTGGTATGAATTGTACGAGGTTTGTTTATCTTGTTTGACTTATGACGACTTAGTCGTCCAGAGATTTGGGAAATCGTGTATTCTGGACACGATTGGATCATTTGTGATGGTGGCAGTTGGAGTTTAGTACTCGGCCACTGTAGATGGTGATTTTTCTATTATTATCATAGGTATGGATAGGATGCTCTAGTGGTACTACACCGCTGACGGGTGATGGAATTTATTTGGTCTGAAGCTTGTGAACCTAGTTTCAGGGCTCAGACGATGGTTGACTTTTACACCAGAGTTGTGTGATCATTCTCGGGTGAAAGGAAAGTTAATTTATATGCGGATGCGATGTTTCAGAGAATGGAGCGTTTCTGTTTTAGTTGATTGAGACGTATCCCATGGTTACGTCAAATGAGGAACTACGAGATGGGTTGTCATATATATATATGACGTGGACCTAGTAAGAGTTGTTATGTTGTTTTGTAGAGGTGAGGAGCAGAAATGCTTATGAGGTTTTAGCTAGCTACTGTGTAGTTGCATTTGAATTTAGGAAGAGTTACTATTGATTCGGGAACAATGAGATAGATTCTGTTGATGATAGAGAGCATCTACAATAGAGTTGTACTTTTGCTCTATCGGTTCGGAATTAGTGATATTGGAATTTGTATGTAGTAGGTGGCTAGATAGCTACATGGCATCTTGACTGGCTATGAGTACCGGTCGTGGTAGCATGTCGTTGCCCGTAAGTAGTGCCTTTTGCATTACTCCGAGAGCCACGAGACTTGGTCACGATATTTTGATAGGTATTGCTGAAGATTGCAATAGGTTGTATATGTTGCAGATGTTTAAGATTGTATCTGGAAAATAGTAAGTATTGAAACGTTCTCCGTGGAGGAACGACATGCGGAATATAGTTGATTTGGAAGTTTGGAAAAGGTGGTATATAAATAATCAGCAAGGTTCTGTACCAAGAGAGAAGTGGGAGCCTAGTATGATGGACAGTGTTGGGAGATTATGTGGAATTCGAAAAGGACTTAGTATGATTAGCTAAGTCCGCTCATTTTCATTCGATCCATACGATGAGTTTGTTGGATCGCTGGATAGGTTATATTATGGCGATTTCCAGTTCATGGAGGATCTTTGAGTATCGTATGTGATAGCGATTCAGGATTTACCTTAGGATTATGGTAAAGTCTTTAACAGGTCACGGATATAGAGCTCCACTCAGTGCAGGATAGGTACTTATGATAAGTTGTCGATATGAAGATACTATTCATACTTTGGAAGGGCTGCTAGAAGCAAGTGTGATTTGAAGTTAAGGGATATCAGTAACCCCACTTAGTCACTTGAGGTGTGACTTGTCTCCGGATGCTTGAGATGGTTATTGGGACATCTCGTACTAATATACGAGTAGGAAATTGGGGACCAAATTTTTATTAGTGGGGAGAATGTTAAACATCAAAAAATTTAAAATATTAAATTAAATGACCCAATAATTAAGGAAATAATCCTAGAATTATCTCGGGATTTTTAGGGAATTTTTAGAATTTTTCCGGAATTTTTCTGGATTTAAATGGACTCCGTACAAGATTATTACGGGGATAAAATAGATAGGTTTTATTTAAGGGGTATTAACCTAAACCGGAAACCCTAAGTTTTTATGCCTGCCGTCAGGCGATTTTACTCGGATCGCGGCCGCAGACCGACCGCCTTCAGATCCGACGCTACTGATGGTCAGCTGGGTTCGCTGACGCCTTCTTCCTCCGCGGCCGCATACATTGTGGCGGCGCCGACTCTCCGCCTAGGCGACGAGCGCCGACCTCCTGCATCGACCGCCACCATGAACTATCTCTTCTAGGCCGCCGCCACGCCAAACCCGGATAAAGGCTTGCTCATGCCATCGGAGGGCTGATCATCATACGGCGGCAATGAGCAAGTGAGTTAGGGCAGTCGGAAATTTTCTCCGGTGAACAGGGTAGAGGAGTTGCTGCCGGAGGAGTCTAAATTTCTGGTAAGATGATTGATTTTTCTTTCCTTATTGAAGTTTGTTTGGCCCTAATGTTGCTACAATTAGGGGAGAGCCATCGGTGGAGTTCCTAGGGCTGGTAAGCGTGGTTTGGTGTTTGAGGTGGCTGTGATTGGAGTTGTTGTGGGTTGAGAGGGATGTAAGAGTCTATTTGGGTGATATCGGCGGTACATGGCTAAGGTCGGGTGTGAATTTTGTAAATTGAGTCGGAGTTGTGGTCAATTTGGGGCTGAACTTGGGGTTTTGGTTGATTGGTCGATTTGGGTTGATTCCGGAGTTATTCGGTTGATCGGTATGGTATTCGGAGGATATGAGATTTGGGTTAATTGGGATATAAAGGAAATCGATTAATTATTCGATTTGTCGGTGAATTGTATTTTTGTGCTTGACTATAGTCATGCTTTATGCAGGTTTCGGTCACGAGGCAGGTCTCCAGTCGTGACGATTTGGTTCATTCTTGCGGATATATATTCAGGCGGGTATTTTGACTTAACTTTTAGATTAAGTCAAATTGATATGCTAGTAGGATAGCTTACAATAACTTTTTCATGTTTATATGTCTGGTATACTTTTGGTGCCTACTAGATACATGCATGTGATAGGATATGATTATATTTCCCTGTTTGATTTGGATCATAGTATGTGGATTAGGGATATGTACATATTGGTTGTACATATCATTCGGACAGGTATTCTGAGTAGGATTTACATGCTTTAGTATCATGCACCATTTTCGCATGATTGCATGCTAGCTGGACTGTTAAATACTGGAAAATTTAACATATAAATTAAATGGCCAAATAATTGAGGAAATAATCTTGGAAAATTTTCGGGATTTTTAGGAATTTTTCCGGAATTTTTCTGGAATTAAACGGACTTCGTACGAGATTTTTACGGGGATAAAATAGATAGACTTTATTTAAGGGGTATTAACCTAACCCGGAAACCCTAAGTTTTTAGTTTTCTATTCCCTTTTTCCCCGCCGCGCCGCAACCACTCCTTCGGCAGTTTCTCGCGCAATCTCTCCTTCCCCGATTCCTTTTCTCTCTGCCGACGATCTCTCCATCGCCGAATCCCTCTTCTTCTCGCCGGCTCCTCGCCTCTAACCGCCGCCGATTTCTTTCCCCCACCGCGCCGCCCTCGCTTCAGATCAGCCACCGCTGCTAGCTTTCTCTTTATCGCCGCTCACGAGACGTGCCGGCCTCGCGTTAGCGATCGATGGAGCCCGACGCCGCCGGCCGTGCGTCCGACACCACCAGTGGGGGGCTGTGGTCTTTCCGGAGGTTGCCGGAGCAGGCTATTAGGGCATCGGCAGGTCCTCGTCTCCGGTGAAGCGAGCGACTGGGAGGGAACTGTCGGCAGTGAAGTGGTCGGCTGTGAACGCGTTCTTCCCTCGATCTCAGAAGGTATCCACCACTATGAACGCATTCCTTTTTGTGTTTGATGGGCAGTGGGTTGAGTGTGGTTTCGTGAACCGGATGACTTTAGGGGAAGGGTTGCCGATGGAATTTCTAGGGCGGGGGAGCTTGATTGGTCGATTTGGGTTGATTCCGGAGTTATTCGGTTGATCGGTATGGTTTGGAGGATTAGGAATTAATTGGATTGATAGGGTTATGAAGGAAATCGATTAATTATTCGATTTGTTGTTGAATTGTATATTTTGTGCTTGACTATAATTATGCTATATGCAGGTTTGATCAGGCAGTCCTCAAATGTGACGATTCGGTTCTTCTTGCGGATATATATTCAGGCGGGTATTTTGACTTAACGTTTAGATTAAGTCAAATTGATATGCTAGTAGGATAGCTTACAATAACTTTTTCATGTTTATATGCCTGATATGCTTTTAGTGCCTACTAGATACATGCATGTGATAGGATATGATTATATTTACCTGTTTGATTTGGATCATAGTATGTGGATTAGGGATATGTACATATTGGTTGTACATATCATTCGGATAGGTATATTATGAGTAGGATTTACATGCTTTAGTATCATGCACCATTTTCGCATGATTGCATGCTAGCTGGACGGGGTTCCATTATTGTTGAGCCCGCAGCTAGTTACATGGCCTGCACACACTGCCACTCATGGGTTAGTGGTACATCAGGAGGGTGTGTGCAGTTGCTCTGTCAGGCTCCGCTGGTCCGCTCATGGGTAGCGATGAGGCAGCGTGGTAGCGGGCAGGGATCCCTCCTCTGGCCTATGACACCAGGAGATGAGAGCTTAGCTCCCCCACTATGTTTGGGGCAGGAGGATAGGTGTACTCCGACAGCATCCTGTCCACTCGGTCACTCAGGAGCAGTGATGGCAGAGTGCACAGTTGTCATAGCCCTACCCACTCGGCTTCACCATTGCGTGTGAGGCGGTTGACTAGCGTCAGGGGTGACCATGTCATTGGCACGACATGCATTTGCATAGATTGCATTTTGTATTGTTTTTGGTTCATTATTGTATTGATGCCTTGGATGTGCATATGATTGTCATGCATACAGGATACATGTTTATATATGGTCAGGACTCTATTACTTCTAGTCAGGCACATGCTCCTATATCAGGGTAGGAGATTCAGGTAAGTACAGTCATTTTGTATTTCTTGCTTGCATACCCTATTTATGTGAGACTGTACTGGCATGTTATTTTTATTGTTAGCTATACCTGATTTTGCATATCTACTATACCATGAGTTCTTTGAACTCACCCGATTGATTTATATCTATTTCGGATGAAGGCGTCAGAGAGTGCGATTGGACCCCACTCGTCGTAGATGTTTTATTTTTGGATATTTGCTTTATGGTTTGGATATTTTGGTTAGAGGACATGTATAGGTTTGGAGATTGATTTTGTATTTGGTTTTGGTGTCCTTATGGACCTTATTTGGATTTTGGTTTGGTTGGATTTTGTTGAGTATGCCTGTGATGGGCGTAAGGGTAAGTCTATATATTTTAGACTTTTTGTCATTTATTTTGGATGATGGCCTGAGGCCAAATGATATAACCGCAAGTGTGAGTTTGGATTCCTCGTGTTGACCGATGTATAATGGCCGGTAGGCCTTTGTATGTAAATTGGGATTGTCACTGACAGGAGATGTCACGGATTTTTGTCCGTGGGTCTCCTTGGCGTGACAATTTATTTGCATCGAGCGCCTAGGTTTACGAGTTCCTAGGATTTTTGGATTTTTCGAGTTCGCCATGTATTGGCAAGTTTTGCGAGGTAATTTGGAAATTTTGATTGGTATGGATTCACGATTTTATGTTTCGAAATTCGAGGATTTTGACGAGATTAATATGGGGTTTTGGCCATCGGACCTCTCTCGACGGTGAAATAGGTATGATGATAAATTTGATATGTTTTTATTTATGGTGATATCGTATTCATTTAATGATATATGAGACGAGGTGGGCGTGCTCGCTACCGAGACGTGGTGGACGGCCACGCCAGAGGACCCAGAGATCTTTGGCGACGGACTTGCCAGAGAGATCTACTGAGGGTGAGCATATTGATCAGGGTCAGATTCCACAGGGTGCTGCGGGAGTAGTGGATCCTCAGTCCTCGGCGGATCCTCCTCCCGAGATACCCATCGGGCATCCGATGTACCAATGGAGATCCTCCGCTACACATCGAAACCCCGCCAAGAGGACCTTCTACTACAGACCGACAGCCCATCAATGAGCGGCCGACCACTCAAGATCGGCCCCTACTTATCCATCGATGTAGCGCGCACGAGCTCTGATTCCGTGATTGGCTAAGTCGATGAAGAGCCGGTCACTTTATTCAGCGGAGAGACTGATCCTATCGTGGCTCAGTCTTGGATCGAGACGATGGAGCGTACCTTCTACTATATTGTCTGCTCCGAGTGGGAGAAGGCAGAGTTAGCGGCCTTCCATTTACGAGGCGAGGCCGAGATCCGTGGGATATGCAACGCCGATTATCGCAGCGGTTACATGGGCGAAATTTAGAGAGGCTTTGAGAGTGATTTCCCGCATATCGATGATGAGACGCCGTGATTTTCTCGAGTCTAAGACAGAATAATCGCCGTGATGGAGTATAATACAATTTAATCTAGCTGTGTTTGCCCGTAATTAGTTCCGAGGATAGGTCACGGATGATGCACACAGGACCGGATGGGCATTTACAGTCGTCGATGGCGATTTGGTAGTTCTTCCTACCGAGAGGCGTTGGATAGAGCTTTGTTGATCGAGTCGGCTCAACAGAGGGTTAATACAGACAGGAAGAGGAAACAGACTGAAAGATCTACAGGTCGGACTCCATCACCATGCATCTACCGGACATCGCCAGAGTGGCCGCAGCCAACCGCCGAGTCATTCTGGGGGCATCTAGCCGCCTGTAAATCGTGACGATCTTATCTTCACCGGGCCTCGCGGTCTTTTCAAGAGAGCCGAGACCGCCCATTGGCGACACATCACTCGTTGTGGATCGAAGAGCATATCATCTCACCAAGCACCTTGGGACAAACTCCATATTATTGTAAAGTCGCTCGACACATGAGCCGAGATTGTTCGCTGAAGGCTCGATGTGGCTTCCGGGTTTCTATTCAGGAGGACCGCTGCGCTGGGACTCGACTCAGAGAGGGGGCGATACCTGCACCTTCGCAACGCCTCGCAGAGGACAGCTCGCAGGAGTCGCTATGGTATTCATGGACGAGTACACCAAGGCCCGCACGGTGTCACAGGTTTGGCCAGACCACAAGACTGTGATGCAGCCCCACCATCGGGTACAAGATTATTCGCGAGATCGCCCATCGATAAGATCAAGACGCGCCTTCGCCACTAGTTCAGATCACCACGCAACCGTGCAAGACATCCGCACCGCTATACCACCTTCCTATCACCGCGTTAGATCGCCTCGTGCTCGCACATCCCCTTTGGCAGTGATACCACCTCCACCGCCACCGGAGACCGGGCAGATTCATGCGATTACCAGAGAGGATGCGCAGCGAGCCAACGAATCCAGATTTTCAGACGGTTTCACTTTATGCATTTTCCTATTATGCTAGTGACATCGTAGTTCGTGATTCGCTTATTTCTCGTGACTTTTATGAGAGAGATTGGTAGACTACCCGCTAGTAGATCAGAGATTAGTCGTCTCCCTACCGTCTGGCGATACAATGGATGTTACCCAGGAGGTTCGAGGTTGTCCTTTAGATTTTGGTAACATCATTCTTACGGTAGATTTATTGGTACTGGATATGGTCGAGTTCGATATTATTCTTAGCATGGATTTGGTCGATATCATGCCACAGTTGATTGTCAGACGAGGGTGGTCACATTCAGACCTCTGAACCAACCCTCGTGGGATTTCACTGGCATCCGGGACGACGGTATAGCGACCATATCGCGATTCAGGCTCGAAGCTTTTATTGCAGTCGTGGTTTTCTATTATCTATGATCAATGTAGAAGACAGTAGTGACTCTCAGATCACGGACATCCCTATTGTCCGAGAGTATTCAGATGTCTTTCCAGAGGAGTTACCGGGTCTGCCTCCCAGAAGGCAAGTGGAGTTCATGATTGAGTTAATACCTGGGACGGGCGCCGCAGATCGAAGCTCCTTATCGTATGGCCCCGAGAGAGTTGGATGAGTTAAAGGTTCAGCTCGTGAACTTTTGGACAGAGGTTTTATTCGCCTAGTGCATCACCCCGGGTTCTCCTGCCTCTCTCGTGAAGAAGAAAGATGGTTCGATGAGACTGCATCGACTACGTAAATTGAACGCACACTATTAAAAATAAATATCCTCGCCCCATATTGAGGACTTGTTTGATCACCAGAGGTACATCACCTATTCTAAGATTGATCTGCGGTCCGGATATCATCAATTAAGGGTTAGAGATTCTGACATTCAGAAGACAGCGTTCCGTACCAGATATGGACATTATGAGTTTTTGGTAATGCCATTTGGGCTTACCAATGCTCCAGCGGTATTCATGGACTTAATGAACCGTGAATTTATGGATTTTCTAGATCGGTTCGTCATTGTTTTTATCGATGACATTCTGGTTTATTCTCGTTCCGAGGAGGAACACGCGCAGCATCTTCGACTTGTTCTAGATAGGCTCCGACAGAAGCGGCTATATGCGAAGTTCAATAAATGCGCGTTTTGGTTACACTCAGTCGGTTTTCTGGGACATGTGGTTTCGAGTAGAGGTATTTCAGTTGACCCCCAGAAGATCGAGGCTGTCACTAGTTGGGAGCAGCCGAAATCAGTTCAGGAGGTTCGCAGTTTCCTAGGCTTGGCTGGGTATTACAGACGGTTCGTTGAGGGTTTCTCGAGCATTTCTATGCCATTGACACGCCTTACCAGGAAGGGCGTGAAGTTCACGTGGACAGAGGCGTGCGAGACTAGTTTTCAGGAGTTGAAGAGGAGATTGGTGTCGACCGATTCGTATTGCCATCGTGGACGATGGTTTCGTTCTTTATACTGAGATGCGCCTCTACTGTGGTTTAGGCGCAGATATTGATGCAAAGACTACAGGTAGTCTCCTATGCTTCTCGGCCAGCTGAAGGATCATGAGAAAACTACCCATTCACGATTTAGAGTTTGCCGCTATTATCTATGCCTTGAAGATTTGGAGGCATCATTTATATGGTATTACGCTTTGAGATTCTTACCGATCATAAGAGTCTCAAATATCCTTTACGTAAGGAACTCAATCTCGGCAGAGAAGATGGATGGAGTTCCCGAAGGATTATGACTGCACTACCATCGCCTACCATCCAGAAAGCCAATGTGGTGGCCGATGCACTTAGCCTAAGTCCCGAGGACTTTAGCTTCTTTCCGAGTTTTGGTCACGGATTTGATTCTGTGGTTTCTCCGAGTTGAGCTTAGAGGAGCAGGACCGACAGAGTATGCGTCTAGTTACCATGGTTGCTCACTGCCTATCCGGACGAGTCCGAGGCTCAGCTGATCAAGCATTTACAGTTCATTGGTAGTCAGATCACTTCGGGACAGACTGAGTTCACCCTAGATGATGAGGGTATTATATATTTCGAGGTAGATTATGTGTACCTCAGCCTCACCCGGTTATGGAGGAGTTACTACAGGAGGCACATCGCCTCGATTTGCGATCCACCCAAAGGAACCCGTATGTATCGAGATTTAAAGCGTTGTATTGGTGGAACGGTATGAAGAAAGACATCGCGGATTTTGTAGCTAGATGTCTGATTTGTCAGCAAGTAAAGGCTGAGCACCAGAGACCAGCTGGATTACTTCAGAGGATTCCTATTCCTGAGTGGAAGTGGGATCATATTACTATGGATTTTGTGATGGGTTTGCCTAGACACGCCAAGGTCATGACGCGATTTGGGTAGTCGAGAGATCGACTAACCAACCGACTCTTATCGATTCTAAGACCGACTCTGGATCGGGCGTAGCTATATTGTCGGGAGATCATCGATTGCATGGTGTTCCGTTGAGCATTATATCGATAGAGATCCCCGCTTCACGCCTAGGTTCCGCAAAGTCCGCAGCAGTTTAGGCACACAAGCTTTAGTAATCAGATTCCATCCGCAGACAAATGGATACCGAGGACCATTCGCATACACTAGAGGATTTGGCTGAGGTCCTGTGTTATAGATTTCGAGGCAACCGGGAGGATCATTTATGTTAGTGGAATTCGCTACAATAATTTATCATTCGGCTATCCAAATGGCCCCGATGAGGCATTGTATGGTAGGCGTTGTCGTACACCCACCCTCCGGGAGGAGGTTGGGAGGCCCAGCTTGCTAGGACCCCAGAGAGCTCAAGATATGAGGCGAGTTGGTCCGCATTTATCGTCGACGTAGGATGACAGAGGCGCAGGATCGCCAAGAGTTATGCAGATCGTAGACGGAGACCTTTGGAGTTCTCTGGTGATCATGTATTCTTGCGAAGTTTCACCCACGAAAGGGGTGAAGAGGTTTGACTCGTGGTAAGCTTCGCTTCCTAGATATATCGGTCCGTTTGAGATTTTGGAGAGGATCGGAGCAGTTGCTTATCGTCTAGCGCTACCACCATCTTTGACGAGTATACACGATGTATTCCATGTGTCTATGCTGAGGAAGTATGTGCCAGATTCTACACATATTCTATCAGATGTATCAGGTTCCATTCAACCTGATGCTACATACGCGGAGGTTCCGGTACGGATTTTGGATTTCAAAGAACAGCTATGAACAAGGTTGTGCGACTTGTCAAGGTCGGGTGGAGTCACCACACCGACGAGGAGGCTACTTGGGAGCTCGAGGAAAAGATCAGAGCTCAATACCCCCACTTGTTTACTTAAGGTACGTGAGGTATATTTTCAGTACTTGTGGTATTTCTTACTCGTGCATCTGAGTAGGAAATTTGGAGACCAAATTTTTATTAGTGGGGGAGAATGTTAAATACTGGAAAATTTAACATATAAATTAAATGGCCAAATAATTGAGGAAATAATCTTGGAAAATTTTCGGGATTTTTAGGAATTTTTCCGGAATTTTTCTGGAATTAAACGGACTCCGTACGAGATTTTTACGGGGATAAAATAGATAGACTTTATTTAAGGGGTATTAACCTAACCCGGAAACCCTAAGTTTTTAGTTTTCTATTCCCTTTTTCCCCGCCGCGCCGCAACCACTCCTTCGGTAGTTTCTCGCGCAATCTCTCCTTCCCCGATTCCTTTTCTCTCTGCCGACGATCTCTCCATCGCCGAATCCCTCTTCTTCTCGCCGGCTCCTCGCCTCTAACCGCCGCCGATTTCTTTCCCCCACCGCGCCGCCCTCGCTTCAGATCAGCCACCGCTGCTAGCTTTCTTTATCGACACACCGCGACGCCGCCTCGCGTTAGCCCAAGAATCTGACGCCCGTCGTGGCGTCCGACACCACCAGTGGGGCTGGGTCTTCCGGAGGTCCGAGCAGCTATTAGGGCATCAGTCCTCGTCTCGGTGAAGCGAGCGATCGGGAGGAACCGCAAGAAGTGAAGTGGTCGGCCAGGAACGCGTTCTTCCTCGATCTCGAAGGTATCCACCACTATGAACGCATTCCTTTTGTGTTTGCTGGGTTGAGGTGGTTTTTCCCACGAACCGATGCCTTTAGGGAAGGGCCGATGGAATTTCTAGGGCGGGGGAGCTTGATTGGTCGATTTGGGTTGATTCCGGAGTTATTCGGTTGATCGGTATGGTTTGGAGGATTAGGAATTAATTGGATTGATAGGGTTATGAAGGAAATCGATTAATTATTCGATTTGTTGTTGAATTGTATATTTTGTGCTTGACTATAATTATGCTATACGAGTTTTTGGCCACGAGGCAGTCCCCAAATGTGATTTATCTTGCTTCTTCATATATATTCAGGCGGGTATTTTGACTTAACGTTTAGATTAAGTCAAATTGATATGCTAGTAGGATAGCTTACAATAACTTTTTCATGTTTATATGCCTGATATGCTTTTAGTGCCTACTAGATACATGCATGTGATAGGATATGATTATATTTACCTGTTTGATTTGGATCATAATATGTGGATTAGGGATATGTACATATTGGTTGTACATATCATTCGGATAGGTATATTATGAGTAGGATTTACATGCTTTAGTATCATGCACCATTTTCGCATGATTGCATGCTGGACGGGTTCCATTATTGTTGAGCCCGCAGCTTATAGTTACATGGCTCGCACACACCGCCACTCATGGGTTAGTGGTACATCGAGGGTGTGTGCAGCCTGTCAGCTCACTGGGTCCGCTCATGGGTAGCGATGAGGCAGGCGTGGCGGGGTGATCCCTCCTCCGCCTATGACACCATGAGATGAGAGCTTAGCTCCCACTATGTTTGGGGCGGGAGGATAGGTGTACTCGACAAAGATCCCGGCCCACTCTGGCCACTCAGAGCAAAGTGATGGCGAGAGTGCAGTTGTCATAGCCCTACCCACTCGGCTTCACCATTGCGAGGTAGGCTCCGATCAAGGCCAGGTGACCATGTCATTGGCACGACATGCATTTTGCCGATTGATTTTGTATCAGTGTTGCATTTGCATTATTGTATTGATGCCTTGGATGTGCATATGATTGTCATGCATACGTGATACATGTTTATATATGGTCAGACTCTATTACTTCTAGTCGTGCACATGCTCCTATATCGTAGGAGATCTGTGTAAGTCTACCATTTTGTATTTCTTGCTTGCATACCCTATTTATGTGAGATCAGACTTGGCATGTTATTTTTATTGTTAGCTATACGATTTTGCATATCTACTATACCCGCATGAGTTCTTTGAACTCACCCGCTGATTTATATCTATTTCGGGATGAAGTCGCCAGAGAGTGCTGTTTTTAGGACCCCCACTCGTCGTAGATGTTTTATTTTTGGATATTGGCTTTATGGTTTGGATATTTTGGTTAGAAGACATGTATAGGTTTGGAGATTGATTTTGTATTTGGTTTTGGTGTCCTTATGGACCTTATTTGGATTTTGGTTTGGTTGGATTTTGTTGAGTATGCTCGCCAGATGGCGTAAGGGGTAAGTCTATTTATTTTAGACTGCTTTGTCATTTATTTTGGATGATGGCACGAGGCCAAATTATATAAGCAAGGTGAGTTTGGATTCCTGGCCGTGTCATGTGTATAGTGGCCGTGTAGGTCTTTGTATGTAAATTGGGATTGTCACCCGTACAGGGGAGATGCTGCCGGATTTTTGTCTGGTGGGGTCTCCTTCGGGGCGTGACATGGACGGGGTTCCATTATTGTTGAGCCCGCAGCTAGTTACATGGCCTGCACACACTGCCACTCATGGGTTAGTGGTACATCAGGAGGGTGTGTGCAGTTGCTCTGTCAGGCTCCGCTGGTCCGCTCATGGGTAGCGATGAGGCAGCGTGTAGCGGGCAGTATCCCTCCTCCGCCTATGACAGGGAGATGAGAGCTTAGCTCCCACTATGTTTGGGGCGGGAGGATAGGTGTACTCCGACAAAGATCCTCGTCCACTTGGCCACTCAGAGCTGATGGCGGAGAGTGCACAGTTGTCATAGCCCTACCCACTCGGCTTCACCATTGCGTGTGAGGCGGCTGACTGGCGTCAGGGGTGACCATGTCATTGGCACGACATGCATTTTGCACTGATTGCATTTTGTATTGTGTTTGCTGCATTATTGTATTGATGCCTTGGATGTGCATATGATTGTCATGCATACAGGATACATGTTTATATATGGTCGACTCTATTACTTCTAGTCGTGCACATACTCTATATCAGTAGGAGATTCGGTGGCACATCTGATTTTGTATTTCTTGCTTGCATACCCTATTTATGTGAGACTCATTGGCATGATATTTTTATTGTTAGCTATACCGATTTTGATATGCATATCTACTATACCCGTAGAGTTCTTCGAACTCACCCGCTGATTTATATCTATTTCGGGATGCCAGAGAGTGCATTCGGACCCCACTAGAGATGTTTTATTTTGGATATTTGCTTTATGGTTTGGATATTTTGGTTAGAGGACATGTATAGGTTTGGAGATTGATTTTGTATTTGGATTTTTGGTGTCCGTATGGACCTTATTCGGATTTTGGTTTGATTGGATTTTGGTGAGTATTCCTGCCCAGATGGCAGAAGGGGTAAGTTGATTTATGGTAGACTGTTTATCATTTATTTTGGTTGATGGCCTGATGCCAAATTATATAACTGCGTGTGAGTTTGGATTCCGGTCGTATTGACCGATGTATAGTGGCCGTGTAGGCCTTGTATGTAAATTGAGATTGTCACCCGTACAGGGGAGATGCTGCCGGATTTTTCGTCTGGCGGGGTCTCCTTCGGGGCGTGACACGTGGAAGCTCTTTGCCTTGGTCGTCTTTCAGATAATATGCTGACCCTGCTACGCAGCGCGTTATCTCGTAAGGTCCTTCCCAGTTGGGAGCCAACTTTCCAGGATCTCCAGCGGGATTGACCTTACGCAAAACCTAATCTCCTTCTTGAAATCTCCGAGGCACCACTTTCTTATTAAAGGCTCGCTGAACTCTCTGCTTGTAAAATTCCGCTCGCCTCCGGGCCATCTCCCGCCTTTCCTCCACCAGATCTAATTTGGTGCTTCGGATAAGTTGGTTCTGATCTGACTTGTATGCTTTTACCCGAGCGCTATCCAACAAAACTTCGACCGGAATAACGGCCTCCGCTCCATATACCAAACTAAAGGGAGTCTCCCGCCATTTATCTTAGGTGTGGTTCGATAGGCCCACAGGATGCCTGGTAGCTCTTCCACCCAGTTTCCTCTCTGAGCACCCAACTTGGTCTTTAATCCTTGAATGAGGATCCTGTTAGTTACCTCCACTTGTCCATTCACTTGAGGGTGGGCTACCGAAGTGAAAGCTTGCTGAATGTTGAGACTTTGGCACCATTCTTGAATCTTTTTCCCCTAGAATTGTCGCCCATTATCACTGACTATTTTCCGAGGGATACCATACCGACAAATGATATTTCTCCATAAGAACTACAAGATTCTCGAATTTTGGCTAAGGGCTCGGCCTCCACCCATTTGGAAAATAGTCCACAAATACCAATAAAACCTCTTCAGAAGGTGTCGCTGGCATCGGACCCACTATATCCATTCCCATCGATCAAAAGGACAGAAGAGACTAATTTCATTAACTCACCGGTCGCTAACGGTTGCTATTTCGACAAGCGGTGCAACTTTGCACTATACGAGCCAGATCTCGTTGAAGAGTAGGCCAAAAGTATCCGCCAACAAGGTCTTTCTTGCTAAAAGCTCTCCTCCTAAATGATTGCCGCAAAGATCCTCATGGATCTCTCGGAGTACCCATTCTGCATCCTCCTTTCCTAGGCATTTCAACAAGGGTCGCCCGAAAGAGGTCTTGTATAGGTCTTCATTTAAGATGATGAACCGTTTGGCTCGGTGTATTAAAGTAGATGCCGCAATTTTTCCTTCAGGAATCTTCCCGTGTCGTAAATAAGCTATGATATCAGTTCTCCAATCAAGAATTAGGCTTGATCCGGGTGCGTCTCATTCTATGTTGCATATTGCTAAGGAAGTGTGAATTCTCGCCTGGATCATTTCTGATGATTTCATTCCTCCCACAGCACTAGCCATCCGAGCCAATTCATCGACCTTCTCATTGTGCTCCCGCGGGATTTGCTTCAAGAGGACTTGATGGAATTGAGCTTTTTCTCTCTCAAAAGCTTTCAAATATTTATACAGCCTTTCCTCCCGAACCGCAAAAGAACCTTGAAGTTGGGATATTACCAACTGGGAATCCGAGTGGATCACAATGGAAGAAGCCCCTACCGCTTTAGCAGCCTGCAATCCTGCTAGGATAGCTTCATACTCCGCTTCATTATTAGATGCTTGATATTCCAGTGACGGCTAATCGAGTTTCTTCACCCTCCGGGGTAATTAATAGAACACCAACACCACTGCCTGTAGATCCTGAGGAGCCATCTACGAATATATTCCATGCCTTTGGTTCTCTCTCCTTCATAGCTGAACCTTCTTCCGAACCACAAGGTACCTCGGCCAGGAAATCAGCGAGTGCCTGGGCTTTGATGACCGTGCGAGGTTGGTAGTGTATATCATACTCGCTTAGCTCTATCACCCATTTGGCTAATCTACCCGAGAAATTTGGCTTAGTGACGACCTTGCCCAATTCGCTGTGTGTTAAAACGGTGATAGGATGAGCCAAAAAGTATGGCCTCAATTTGCGGGCGGTTAGCACTAAGATATAAGCCAGCTTCTCTAACTCAGATAACGAATCTGCTCCCTTCGAATATGGGTCGTATAGTAAATAGGTCGGTGAGAACCTTCCTGTTTCAGTAATACCGAACTAACGGCTCCTTCTGAGACGGCCAGATACATCCATAGTGGTTCTCCCTGTATTGGTTTAGCCAGTAACGGGAGTCCAGATATCTCTTCAACTCCTGGAAAGCTTGTTCACATTGATCGTCCCACTGAAATTTAGTAGCTTTACGCAAGATCTCAAGAAAGGTAGCCCTTTGTCCGCCGATCTGCTATGAATCGATAAAGAAACAATCTCGCCACTAACTTCGGGTCTCGCAGATTAGTAGGTGACTTCATGTTGCATAAGGCCTTCACCTTCTCTGGTTGGCTTGCAACCCTTCTCACCACAATGTACCCCAAGAACTTGCCACTTTTTACCCCGAACAAGCATTTGTTAGGGTTTAGCTTCATATTAAATCGCCTCAACGTAGCAAAGGTTTCATTCAAGTCTTTGACTAGATCCCGAGTGACCTTCGACTTGACCAGGATGTCATCCACATAGACCTCCACATTCTTCCCTTTCTGTTCTACAAAAATTTTGTCCATGAGACGCTGATATGTAGCCCCGGCATTCTTCAATCCGAACGGCATGACCACATAGGCATATAATCCTCCTGCAGTCACAAAGCTAACCTTCTTTCGATCCTCTTCGGCCAAAGGTATTTGATGATATCCCTGATAGACATCCATCAGGGAAACCACTTCATATCCTACAGTAGAATCCACCAACTGATCAATACGAGGCAAGGGATAGCAGTCTTTAGGGCATGCTTTATTCAAATCACGGAAATCGATACACATCCTCCATTGCCCAGAAGGCTTGGGGACCAAGACTACATTAGAAACCCATTCGGGAAACTGGATTTCCTTTACGTGGCCCGCTTTTAGTAGCTTATCCACCTCCTCAGCTATGATCTTGTCCTTCTCGGGTCCAAAATGTCGCCTCTTCTGTAGGACGGGTCGGGCTCCTCTAATGATGTTGAGGTGGTGTTCCGCTACTTGAGGATGGATACCCGTGAGATCATGCACATCTCTTGCAAAGATGTCCTCGTTCTCCTTTAAGCAGGCCATCAGCTCTTCTTTGATATCCAACTGTTGTGCTATCCGTGTGGCCTTTCCCGGAGCGATCTCCACCAGTTCTCCCTCCTCTATCTTATCAGCCTTGGGGGGAGATTCCTCCAGGACGCAGACGTCGGTAGCGATGACAGCTTTGCCTTTTAGGTCTTCAGTCCTGGCCTTCTTTTGATCGTCCCGAACCATTTGCACATAGCAGCTCCGGGAAGCCTTCTGTTCTCCACGAACTTCTCCCACCAATTGTCCCACTGGAAATTTTAGCTTCTGGTGGTACGGGGAAGCCACGGCCTGAAAAAGGGTGAGGAAAGGGCGCCCCAGAATAGCGTTATAAGTGGATGGAGCATCCACGATAAGGAAAGGGATTATACTAGTTTTTTGGCGGGGCTTTTCACCCAGAGTTAAAGGCAATGAAATCTGCCTACTGGGTGGACCACATGCCCCGCGAACCAAAAGGAGTGGACACATCTTCTAGTTGGGCATTTCCTCACAGATCCGAAGGCCTCCTGAAGAGGATGTTGACAGAGCTCCCCGAATCAACTAGCACCCGGGCCACTTCATAATTAGCCAGGGATATACGGATAACCAAGGCGTCTGTATGAGGCAGCAGAACACCCTGCAGATCTTCTGGCCCGAACGAAACGGGCGACGCCGCTTGTACAGTCTGGTCGATGACGATGGCCAAACTCTCCATAAGACGGGTTAGAGTCCCCGTCAGTAGGTCCTCCGGCTATCACATGGATAACTCCTCGAGGGGGAAGGTCATCTGAAGCGGAGGAAGGGCCCTCACCTGATTGGCCTTCTTGGGAGACCACCTCTCACGGCATTCGGGGGAAAGTGACCCGAGGTTGTTGATTATACTACCGACGGCGACATTGGTTCGGGGGCCTCGCCGTGCCGTTCCTCCGGCTGGATATCTCAATTGCGGATATGCAACATGGAGGCGATCTAGTTCTTCTTGCAGCTTGAAACATCGATTGCTGGTGTGACCATACTCTGTATGATACTGGCAGAAGAACGGGGCTGGGGGATTACGTGGGATCCCTCTATGTCTCAAGGGTCGCCAGAGCAGACCTCGTTGATCGTAGAACTCCATTTCACGCTCTTTCCAAGTCCTCACAGAGGAGCCATGATTTGCAATGGCGGTGGGCGGGCGAACTCCTCAGAGCATTGGTCGAGGCCTCGAGCCTCGTCGGAAAAGGTCTTGTATACTCCCGCCGAGGAGGAGCTTGAGGAGCAATGGACGAGCCCTTTCGCTGGGATCAAGGTAGCCGGCTCGCCTCATCACCTTAATCCTTCTTCTTCGATAAACCGCCTCGCACGGCTCAAGAGCTCTTCATAGCTATCCGTAGGTCGCCTCACAAGGAACTAAGGAAGGGGCCCTCCTTCACCAGGCCAATGGCACCCTGAAGGATTAAGATCGGGCCATGGGATTCCCCTACCACGAGGTGAATCGATGGATATACCCCTAAGGGATTCTCAAGGTCCCCGGTGATATGCATTAACATAGAGGCGCCTTGCTTATACGCCTTTACCGACAAATTCTCGATCAACATTCTCGAAGTCAAACAGTGATAGATCCCGGGGCGAGTAGTGAACCACTTTTGCGCCAACCAATGTGGTGGTCCTAAGACTCGACACTTGAGAGCGCCAAGATAACAAAGGAAGCGAGGCCGCCCCCGAATTGTGAGATATGTGCTCTTCCGATCCGCCGAACCATCGATTTACCGACTCGAGGATTTCGGAAGTAGGATGGAGGGAGCTCCAAAGAATGTCCATCGTGAAGGGGCTAGGTTCAGAGAACTCCTGAGGTCCGGTTGATTGACTTTCACCCTGCTCCTCCAAGGCTTGGGTGAAGGGCGAGTATTCTCGGGTGTTCTTCCCGAGTCCGCCTGTGCAACACCTCACCATGGGCTACGAGAGAGGGAGGAGGCATTTCGGGAGGGGATCTCGAAGAAGGTTCCCTGAGTGATGCAGATATCCGTCCTCTCTAGCGAGGGCTTCGTGATAGCATCATCCATTAAGGCCTTAGTTGCGATGGTAGAAGGGTGATGGGCGCTCCTCCGCCGCAGAGATATCAGTTGTTGCATTTCTTCAGTTGCATCTCGACGTCCATTTCAAATGTTCCCAGACGGCGCTAACCGATGCGAGTGCGGGGAAAATCCGTCTGCTCCGTTTCAAGGCGATGAGGCGATGAGGAGGTCTCGAGTATTCTCCCCAATCGGTAAAGAATAAGAAAATGAAGTAGACGAAACGCGAAAACCCGACACCAAAGAATCGAGATTCAGGACACGAGATGTAGCGTGGTTGAATAAGGATTCCTACTCACGGGGTGAGGTTGCTCACAGATGGTGCCTAAACACTTTTCACTACGAAAATCCTCCTTTACAGAAAGCAAGTTTCCGAAGGTGGAGGAGAAATGACATCTTACAATGATGTTACAAGATGAGGAAAATACAAGAGACTTAACAGCAGATCTCCGTCCTCCTTCTCCGGCGAGACCGCTCTTCCTTCTCTCTCGTCTCCTCTTCTCTCTTCTTTGGATGTGAATGATTGCGGATCGATCCCCTTCTCTTGCCTCCTTCTCTCCCTTTTATCTTCTCTTCTCCTTCAACGTAACGTCGCGGATTATCTCCATTGTACACGTGGCCACCACCTCCTCCGGGAGAATAATTCTGTTACAAATATGAGGAACGAGGACTCCGAATAGCGTGGGCCCCCAAGTCATTGCATGCATAGCACCTTTTCCTTTACTTTTTCAGTGAGAGGTTAACCTGCTTCCCTCACCTCTCCTTTGGGTGAAGTAACTTAGGCCCCTATACCATAGGTGACCTAGCCTTAGGTTTCTCCCAAACCAACCAATTCTCCTTTTTCCGCACTCAAACTTCTTTCGCGTCGATTAGGTTGAGTTGACCCTTCCTCCATCCCATTGGCTTCCTGGACTTGCTTAGTTGAACAGCCTAGTCCTCGTTAGCTAAGTGCCTTCCGCCTCTTTCCACTGCCCTTGTTTCTAGCATTCGCCCGCGCCGATAGCTCTCGCATTTGCCCGTCGATGACCTCCGGTACATACTGTGTCAATTACTTCCGATAACTCTCGCCCGTGTCAATGGCTTCTGATAACTCTCGCCCGTGTCAATGGCTTCTGATAACTCTCGCCCGTGCCATTGGCTTCTGATAACTCTCGCCCGTGCCAATGACTTCTGATAACTCTCGCCCGTGCCAATGGCTTCTGATAACTCTCGCCCGAACAGTTTCCCCCTTTGGCTGAACCAGGTGTTTTGGGGGACGGGTCACGGGTCACCTGCTGACTCTTCTATCGGAAATTAGGTAGAAGAAGTACCAGTAGTATCACTCAAATTTACATAGGTGCTCCTTCGAATTTGATAAGCCGTCATATTCTCTCAAATGGAAACGGGAGGGTAACTCCTCTAGAAGTATTTCTTCTATGAATAGAGAAGGTCTATGTCTCGCACCTTATATTTGATCAGGTGGTTTTCTTTTTGCTCCTTAATGAACCACCATGAAGTCATCCACACGGGTTCTCACCGACTAAGGACATTTCTCCATTGTGTCCTTTATTATTGGACTGTTAGAGGATAATCATTATAGAAAATCTCCATACGACACGTCACATATTCAAGAGTCGCTATTGGGAGGGGTTGTGAGCAACCATATGTGACACTCATGAGGAGGGAGTTCCTCCATGGTTCTCAGGCTCCAACGACCCTAAGTTCGTTGCTTCTCCACTTCTCCAAACTTTCCGAGCCACTTCACTCCCGACTCGTTCTGTTCTTAACTTCTTGAATTGCTCTACTTTTTATTTAGTTCACTCATGACTGCTTAGATCGCTCTACTCTGACTCGCTTCCCTCCTAATTTTTTGGATCAATCACTTCGTTCTTGACTTAGTTCACTCTTAACTTCTCAAAATCACTCCGCTCCAACTCAATTCGCTCTTGATTTTTTCGAGTCTGTGACTCGATTCGTTTTTGATTTTGCGAATCATTTCACTCGTTTACCGTTAGACCTTGCACTTCTTTCTACCTGGCCTATTTCTTATAGGCTCTACTATCGTGGGCCGGTCTTTTGGTCTTTTCCAACAGTATCATCCACCATCATCGATGCCATTGTTGATTTAGCGGACGTTGTGAGATCATCAAAAGGAACTTAACAAAGCTATTAATGTTGCTGCGGCGTTGTACCTGCCACCCGGGCTCACCATAAATCTCCTAGTAGCAAAGTTAAAGCATCAACCGTGTTGTTCGACTAACCATTATATTTATCGGTAAAGATTGAAATTTATCGATCTAATAATCTCTTTCAATTTATTTTACGATCATTATGAAAAAGATAAATAATGAAAAATTTTATGGAGTAGTTAAGACATATAAGAATCATTTGAATTGAAAAAAGAAATTTTTTTTTTCAAAATCGATTTTTATTTTATTCACAAATTCAATCATGCAGATCATATTTATGAAATATCTAAAAATTGCAAATCAAATGAGGTCATTGTTATCATTGTCTGCTTTGCTTGAGTAGAGGACCGAATGGAATATATAGTGAAACGGAGGAGAGAAAAAGGAGGAAAAAAAAAAGATTTCAGATAGAATAGAAGAGTTGACTATGCCCAAAAAGGAAGAGAGGAGGGCATTTAAGATATTTTTTTCCCGTACGAGGTATCTTTTAGGTAATTAAAAAAAATAAAGGTGGAGGTTAAAAAAATAATAAACTCCCTTATTGATTAGGCGACCAGGAATTAGTATTTATATTCTACTATTTTTATTATTCCCAAAATAAAAGACGTGATTACAATGCCTATTTATAAATCCTGCCTTTTTGGATGAAAAATTAAAAACAGATGCATAACGAAGGGAAGGGCAGGTAGAAGTGTGAATTCGATGAAAAATAAGTTGACAGTAAAAATATTGCAGTTGGAGCAATAATTCTATTTTCTAAATAAGAAAATCAATTTAAATTACTGTGTTTTTTTTTTTAAATAATTATGAGAGATGTTTTAAAGACAAAGAAGATGATCGACTTCTTTGAATCTTCGTAAACTAAAACAGGAACCCTCTATCATGTTCGGTTGAAGACGAAATTAGTCACGAACGAACTATATAAGTAGTTAACACATACGATAAAATTGTCCTTAAATTGTTGAGCGACTCCATTGAAATCATACTCATCATGAAATCATACTCAAATATGATGATGAACCGGCTGCTCCTCCAACTTCAAAAAAGATGTCTTGATGTTCTTTTTCTCTGAATTTGTAGTTGGCCAGCTCTTTCTTCACTCGCTCCAGCTCACAGTGAGAAGGAAGTTTTGGTCCTTCTCCAAAATTGCCACCTTCCTTCTCTGCCTTAAACTAGCTTTCCTTGACCTCTTGCACTTCCTTTCTAGCAGCCCTCAAATCAGTCTGAGCTAGCTCTTAGCTCAGCCTAAGATTTGAGAAGCTAGCTGCTCGGAAAACGACTTGGCCTTGGCACGGGCATCCTTCAGCTCATTGGTTTGCCAATCTAATTTATTTTTCTTTTCGGCCAATTATATTTGGAACTGGCGGTGGGCCTCCACTAAAAGAGGGATGCGAAGGTATAAAACTCACTGCGAGTACAAGAGTTGCAGACAGAATGCAAGTTAGGAAATAAATGATAGAAAATGTTAGTAAAGGAAGAAATTTACTAATGTCGTACAGATTTAGTTGAAGTTGTTGAAAAGGATAAGGTTCTTTTTGACCGTAATAATAAATAATGTGAGAATAATAAATTTAAAATGTTCGGAATATAAAATTTTATTTTATGGATGAGCTCTAGAGCGAGCTCCGGTACTAGACAATTTCATTATAATTTCTCATTCTCGAAAGTACCTCTATAGATAGAGAAACCCCTTGTAGATAAGAGTTTATATAAAGTAAAAAAGAATAATACACAGATGTTGCTCCCTTAATCTTGTCCCAGGATGATCTTTTTCTTAGTCGGTGATTAGAATCATGTCCATCTTCCATCCTTTCTTTCCGTTTATATATGTTGCTCCTAGGGTTAACTGTTGTGCGACAAATCATCTAGATCATCGTCCATTTGGAGGATAATGTAGGTTTTAAGAATTATATTGTTACGCCGTTAGAGAGTATGCACTATTAGGAATCTTCCGTAGGGCCTCCTAGGTGACTTGGTTGGTTACGAGATATAACAAACTCCTATAAGAACATGCCACATGTGGTCCTTCCTTTTATTCATTTTACCCCTACACCCCTCCTTCAATTAACCCTCCCTACTACTTCCCCGACTCAATTCTTCCTCTTAAGTCGTCTTTTTCTAACTTCGTTCTAGTCATTAAGCCGATATACTTCTAACTCAGCCTGACTCCTCGAACTGCAATCCCCTTAGCTCAGCTTAACCTTCCGAGTTAAGTCCCATTTGACTCGGATATATATCCCGAGTTATAGTCTTACTCATCTTATCTTACCCTCCAGATCACAACCCTCCACTCTTTTTTCCTCTATTTTCTAAGTCGAGTTATAACAGTATCACTTGCCTTAATACAAACCCTGCTCATTTCCAATATTGACACGGTTCCGATTCCGATTCGGTTCAGAATTCGTCAACATTGGAACCGATCCAAACTGGTTCAAAACCGATTCCAAACCGCTTCTGGTTCCAAAATTTTAACTTTGAAACCAATTCAATCCGATCTCAATCGATTTGATCGATTCAAATAGTTCGACCATCTTCCCGACTAGCTAAATTCATATAATCACTGTGATCCTATTTTTTTTTCTATCGCAAAATAATTTTGTAGCATGTTAGCATGCTAAAAAATTTTATTTTCAAAAGCGAATCGAAATCGATTGAAGCCCGGTTAAAAGGTTCAATCGATTTCGAATCGGTTCCGAAATCGATTAGAACCGAACTAAACCAGAATCGAAATGGTTCCGGTTCAGTTCTGGAACTGATTTATTTAAATCGATTCTGATTCCGAATTTAATGGATTGATTCCGACTCGATTCCAGATCGAATCAATCCGTTAAACATGCCTACAGGTGAAGGCTTCTAGTTGTCTCATTTCAACCTAAGACAGAAAGACTCCCCGGAGAAATTGTAGTAGGGGTACTAGATATTGGTTGTCGAGAGCTTAAAGGTTCAGGATCCCTTGGCCATGATGAGGAGCTCGGATGCGAGCTTGGTTTTGAAGGACCCGTAGAAGATGAGGAGTTCATCAGATGAGCCAGTCGAGAAGGGAGGTTGGATAGTTAGACGGGCGAAGCTAGGGTACTGTCCAAAGTAACTGGAATTGTCAACGGAGAACTTGGACTTAAAAGAAAGTCGAGAAGAGCTCCACTGGGAGGAGCTTGGTCTGAAACTACGCCTGATCAGGCGCTAGAATCTCTTTCGGGGTCAAAGAGGTTGATCGGATTTAGGGGAGGAGATGTTATGGGGAGTCGTTGGCTCAACAGAAGTAGGCACCTTCCTCTATGGAGGTGGAAGTAGCCTCAATGGGACTTTGCACTGTAGGAGCAAGAGTTGGCTCGAAAGAGTTTGACGCTACATTGAATGTCTAAAGGAAGAGCCAACTCAACCCGTAGTAGAAGAGCAGGGTCCTCTTCTATTAGTAAGTTAACATCAAAACAAAGATCATGGAGAAATGAGAGAGGCCAAGCTACCCTTACGTTGGTCAAGGTCCGCTAAGGAGGAAGGTTCGTCTGCTATTGATGTATCCATGTGTAGGTTGTGGTTGGATGAACAAATAAAATAGTGTGTCAATGTTTATGGGAAAAGGGTTAATTTTATAGATATTGGGAAGAAGGAAGGACGGTAAAGTAAAACACTCCTAGTTCAATCTTCTTTGAATAGAAGAAGTAGAAGAGGAGAGGCATAAAAAAGAATTAGGGGTCAATTGATTAAAAAAGATCCCAAAGATGATATATCCTTGAAGAAAGATGAAATAGAAAAACGTAAATAACCTATCATCTAGTGGTAGAAGAAGGCAGCATATTCAGTAGGGATAGATGAGGACGTTGAGATGGTCCTAGAATGTGGATCGAATGGTCTCCGACTATACTGAAAGCAGTACAAATGCCAAAATTTTCTATCCCCGTATAAGAGGAAAGAAGTGTGTGGAATCACATATCAGAATTAGAGGACAAAATTGTATTAGAATAAAGGATGTAGGAAAGATTAAAGGATGTTTATTGGTCATGATTGGAGAGTAAGACAAGGTGATGGTAAAGGTAAGAGCGGTGGTAAAAGGAAGAAGATAAACAACGATAAAGAGATTACACTATATTGGGAGCTTATAATAAGCGATCAATGGATGAAGGACCATTGGATGAAGGGTAAGTTCAAGAGAAATGCCTCGGGTCATTGGATGGGTGTAGCTATTTCTCAAGATTTAATGCAATTGATGTGAATCCTTTGATGTGACATAATGAATCATTCGACGACGAAGTGAAAGATCCACTAGTTCATGAGGTCAATCTAGATACACAAGCGATTTAAATTCTTAAAACATTGATGGGCAATGAAAAGAGTGTGAGTTCAGAGCCCAACAAAAAAAATCAATTTAGGTCAGGAAAACACACTCAGTTCATCATCCAAAGGCTCAGTTCAAGTATATCATCAATCCAATTGTCAATCAGCATACTTTCTCTTTTGATTGGACTTGAAAGGGAGAGCCTATGATACAGAAAGAATATTGATCGACGTGGTTCAAAGAAGACTTGATCAACATAATATATATGTCAGCTTGCAAGGTTAACTTGACTTTGACACAAGGCCGCATGGACCTGGCCTAGGGATCTTAACCCAATGAGTTCAACCAATTAAGGCAGACAAGTGAACAATGACATTACGATCCTCAGATTCGACAGTTACAAACATTAAAGGCAATAGCATTTCGCCTAAGCAACTATAATAGTTAGTGCGTGGAGTATCCATTAAGTCCGGGTTCAAACTTGAGGGTTGTAGTAATTACAATCCCACGAATATATGGGATTTAACGAGCAGTATCCGACGGGTCTTGACCGGGTACGCTCTAATAGGGAAAGTTGAACCGTTTCACAGTTCAGGGGCGGTTTCTGATGAGGGGGCTCCTTCGGAGGCGGTGGCGGCAACTCTAAAAAGTTTACCCATCACAGTTTTGTCCCCACGGGGATGGCGCGGTGGTAAGGTAGTGTGGTTGCTTTGGATACGGAGTGGGGTCGATTCCGGAGGGGGTCTAAAATCCCCCCTGGGCTCAGATGACCCCCCCCACTGCTTTGTCACCGTGTCAAGGGACATAGTCCCTCCGCGATTTATCTCCCTTTCGCCGTAGCCCTGGGACGAGTGACAGGGGGCTGCTAGTTGGACAGATTCCCAACTTTTTGGATATAATAATTGTGTGATTAAATAATGTGCTGTAAGGAGCAATGACATATTCACTGGAACAGATGTGCCCAAGTAAGAAGCAACGAGCATTCATCCGTCAGATTTGTATAAAAACCTTGCAGGAGTAAGGGAATCAAATGGTCAATTGATTAACTTCTAAGACATTGTTTTTGTACTTTTTACCTTTTTTTTTTTTTCATCATCGAAATCTAACTTGAATATTAGAGGGACTTTACCAAGAGTCATCCCTTTGAGCTCTTCTAATTCTTCCCTATCCACAAAAAGAATGAGCAATCATTCGTTGTAGTTTTGTACAGTATTCTTCTTCTTGAACACTTGCAAGAGACTCGCATAGCCACTGACCTAAGTACTCTTCAACCCGTAACACAATTGACCCGAAGACATAGTTCGGGTGAAGCCGAACTATGCACACGGCTCTTCAGAGTCCACATATTTCTTAAAATCATTGTTGTAGTTGAACCCTAAATTTAAAAAATCATGAAAACTGAATATTATTTTATCAAATTACTTATCAACTTGGTCGAAATGTTTAAACTTCATTGAAATCATTTTAAAACAACTGTATCAATTAATTCATTAAAGTAAATGTTATATAATTGTATCAACTGCTAAATAGCTATTATAATATTATCATGAAAATCTATTAATTTATTACACACATTGTAGCAGTTTATTTTAGGTATAATAATATTTTTGGAATAAAATATTTTAGGTATAGAGCCGACAAGAAGGGTTACTGGGGCTCTTGCTCACGGCCGAATTTTTTTTTTTACTATTATTAAATGGGATTTAATTTTTAAATTTTTCAGTGAAAATAGATCTAATTTTTAAATGTCACCCAGGATTTAGGATCCAATTTTAAAATCCCCGTTGTAGCGTGAAAAATAAGATGAAATTAAACGTTCTTTTTACTGATTCTGATAAGGTGGCGGTGGCAAAGCAAATGATCCTTCTTCCTCACACAAAAACACGAAAGACATTTAAGGCCGGCTGACAACCAATCATATAGAGAAACCTAAAATCCTTCTCTGAGATTTTGCACCAATTGGGTATCATATAGAGAGAAGAGAATTTATCATCATCCTACTGAAGGATTTCAAAATTCGATGAAAGATAATCAATCATTTGACTCTAAATAGATATGCAATTCAGTCATTTGATAGAAGTATGATAATAAAATTATAATTCTATGTATGACATATGGAATATCGGAGAAGAAATTCATTGAATGTAGTTTTATTTTTTTATTTTTTTTGCAAGAAATTATTTCTAGAATTTTAATCTGTGATTTCTTTATCACAAGATAGCAACTTTATCGCTGTGTCAAGCTCCCTCCCAGAACCATGATAAAAAAAAAAAGTTGCGACAATGCTTATGATCTAAGATATCCAAGATAACCATGGAGAAGAACATGCTCCAGAGCTTCTCGAATTACATTTTTTAATGCACTTCTCGTGTTCTTAATTCGATTACAACTGCGTCTTCTCGATGAGAATGACTTCGTCTCAAACCTCACACGAGCAGTTAGAAGGACAAAGATAGACTACGTACTATTGAATTCATAACAAATTCGAACATACGATTTATTTGCACCCATAACTACTGAAAAAGTGACCATGTTCTACTTGCTCTTACAGAAAACGATTCAGGTATTCATCCACAAATGTATATTTGACATCGGGGTAGAGTTCCGAGGCCACCACGCCGAATGATGGCTCGATCTCGAAGTTGGTGTGATCGCCCTTGATGAACACCGAGTGAGAAATTGCATAAATCACGTTCAATGGGACGGGAGATTCTGAAAGAGAAAAGGAATCGATCAAATCATAAGGCAAATAGAAGAAGAAGAAGAAAAAAAAAACATTTTGTCGAGTAGAAGAACCTTGGATCTTCTTTAGAACTTCTTCTTCAGAAACATAGACACGCTCGAAGGTCTTGCCGACTTTCTTTTCCCAAAGAGAAACGAGCTCGTTGTGCGATAGGATGTTGGCCGGTGGTCTCATATACAGAACCTTGTTCAGTGTTCTGGGGTCGTCCACTGCTTTCGCTGTGTATGTTCCAATGTCATCTTCATTCACAAACACAGCTGTCGAATTGGTGGGGAAAAAATAGAAAAACACGATTAAATACTGAAATAATAATGATTTTAGATTTGCATTAGATTAATTATAGTTACCTTTGACGTTCCCATCGCCCAAAATGACGACTTTGTCAGTTGGAAGACCGGTAAATCCGGCCTGCCCAAGCGTCGGGAGGAAGTATCCAGCGGAGAAATTGCTGGAGACGTAAGTGTAAGGGATCCCTGAAGCCTCTACGGCCCTTCGGATCTGTACCTTGATATCGAACAAGGTTGATTTTGCCGGCTCCACGGCGCTCACTCGGTCGACGTCGTTGCCGAACTCGGAAGGTAAAAACCTCTGCAAATTCAACAATCAATTGGTTTCGAGTGCATGAGTTGGGCGGCTAGATATTGGAATTTGTGGGAGGAAGATCACAGACCTTGATGTCGGCGCCGGAATCTTTGATGGCGTCGATGATCTTGGTTTGATCCTTCAACTGCGACAAGCCGACGGTGGAAATGACGACGTCGACTTGCTTGATGGCGCTCACCAGGCTCCCGTGGTCGTACAGATCCCCCTGTTTTAATTTCACAAAACAGGAAGGATTCGATGGAGAAAATTGAAGCTTTCAGAAACTGAAATTGTTCAAACAAAAAATTGCAGATAAATAAGCAAGCAATGAACACTGTACGTAGACAAGCGACGCCGTTGGCCTGGAAGTCTTGGAGGAGTTTGGCCTTGGCAGAGGGCTGGTCGGCGCCAGCGGCGGCACGGACGAGGGCGAAGGTGGGGTGGCCTTCGCGGGCGCTGGCAGAAACGATGAACTTGCCGATGTATCCGGTGGCGCCGATCACTAGAATTTTGCTCTTCGATGCCATCTCTCGTTCGATCGATCCCTTCCGCCTCGTCGTCCGCTACAGTTTGCTCTTGTGGAAGAGGATTCAGTGGATCTTAGAAGTGTGTGGAATGGCTTGATTTATAGTCTGCTGCCTACGCACTATTCACTAATCGCATCCTAGAGACTCTGCGGACGCCAGCACTGACATCGAGCCTACCGAAGGGAATGAGTCACTGAGAAATGTTAAATTTACACCTTCGAGTTTTTTGCTGTCGACTCGATAAGAGCTCGTTTACGTTCGTTCAATATGCATCAAAATCAATTAATAAACAAACTTAAACAGCTTGATAAATTAAATAAACAAGTTTGAACACGTATATGTTCGACTTGTTAATGTTCGTGAACGGTATTCGTGAACAATATTCATGAATATTAATAAGTCAATTTATGATTATACTCTTTTAAAATTTATTTTTGAATTTTTTATACTCATTTATAAATCAGGATTAAATTAGTAAAATTTTAAATAAACAAACAAGTTTGACTTAAGAGCTTGATAACATTTAAATAAATCAAACTTAAATAAGCTTGATTCAAGCTTGATTAGAAGAACAAGTCAAGCTCAATTCAAGTTCAAGCCAAGTTCAAGCTAAAAAAAAATATCAAGTCAAGTTTGAACAGATTTTTCAGTAGCTTGGTTAATTTTAGACTTAACTCGGCTCGACTCGATTATCTTATCAAACAAATTTAAACATTATAAAATTTGACTTGACTTAGCTCGTTTACGGTAGGTGTAGGAATGCACTCGGATGAAATCACTGCCTGTGACTGAACGTGTCCGCATTTAATTATGGGGCTCGCAGAGCATGGAGCTGTTGCTTGACGAATGGTGCATTTATGAAAATGGAAGGTCTAGAATGCACTTTCAGAATTTTGAAAAATGGTGCATTTTTTGTTCTTATTTATATATTTTTTAATTATTCCAAAGTCATTTTAATCTCGGATGTTTTTTAGTTTCTCTGCCATCATCCATACAATTGGCGAATGGCGATTCAATGGATGAGGTGAGATTATCAAAAGAGCTTAATAAAATTATTTTTTTTTATAATTCAAGTGTTGATAATTTTTTCTCTTAATTCGTCCATCGAATGAATTTGAACGTTGAATCTTAAACTTAAAAGACGGTATTTTTTTTTATCAAAAGAACTTAAAAGAAGGTCTAGATGGAGGGAGTGTTTCAAGAGGAAAGTATTTAAGATATTTTTTTGACATATTATCTTTTAGGTCATTTTAAAAATATACGGTGGAGATTAAAAAAATTGGGAAAATAGTAAACTCCGTTAGGCGTATACCCTACTATTTTTATTATTCCCATAATAAAAAGGACATCATTATTATGCCTATTTTTATAAATCCTGCCTTTTTGGATATTAAAAAAAAATGTATGACGGAGGGTAGGTAGAATTATGAATTTGATGAAAAATAAGTTGACAATAATAATATTTGCAGTCGGAACAATAATTTTATTTTCTAAATAGGAAAATCAATTTAATTTAATGTGTTTAAAAAAAAGAAAGAAATTAAAGGAGATGTTTGAAAGAGAAAATGTAGTGACGTCAAAGAAGATGACCGACTTTTTTAAATCCTCATAGCTCATATTAATGAAGTTGGCCCTTTATTTTTTTTAGATAGTCGGTTCGATTTCATAGATTTCTAATGGAATAATAAATAATTTTTTGATAAAATATATTTTATTGATTATTAGAATATATTAAAAAATATTTGCGGTTCAACAATTAAATTCGACGATGCAATCGTATCGTCTTTATAAGACAAATTTAATATTGAAAATGTAATCCATCTAGGGTTGTAAACGAACCAAGCATTCATGAACGAGCTTGGTGTTCGACTCGGTAAGAGCTCATTTATGTTCGTTGATATGAATCGATTAATAAAGCGAAACAAACAATAAATTAAATAAACAAGTTTGAACACGTATGTGTTCGGCTTGTTAATGTTCATGAACAATATTCGTGAACGATGTTCGTGAACAATATTCGTGAACGGTGTTCGTGAACAATATTCGTGAATGGTATTCGTGAATAATGTTCATGAACATTAACAAGCCGATTTATAATTATACTTTTTTAAAAATTATTTTTGAATTTATTTATATTCATTTATAAATCAAGATTAAATTAGTAAAATTTTAAATAAACAAACAAGTTGACTTGAGAGTTTGATAACGTTTTAATAAATCAAATTTAAACAAGTTTTAATCAAGCTTGATTAGAAGTTTGATACTCATTAAACAAGCCAAGCTCAATTCAAGTTCAAGTCAAGCTCAAGCTAAAAAAAAAAAATATCAAGCCAAGCTTGAATAGATTTTTCAGTAGCTTGATTAATTTTAGGTTTGACTCGGCTCGGCTTAGTTATCTTATCAAATAAATCTGAACACTACAAAGCTTGGCTTGGCTCGGCTCGTTTACATCCCTAACATAAACAAAGACATTTAAAAAAAAATGAAATTCAATTTTCTATTGCATCGTTCAACTACAAAATTTAAAAAAATTCATTCGAACAACTTTAAAACCCAAGAATTTATCCAACGGACAAATTACAATTTTGACATTAAATCGTCGTTCAAATTATAATTTTTTTTTATTTATCCTTAGTGATCGATAAAAGTCATTTGAATTCCGCTCTTATCCGACTCAATTATTCATGAAACGTCTCGATCGATCAATCTTAAAAATTAATCGAATTGAAAGTTCAAAAACTCCGGTGAAAAAAAAAAAAAAAAAGTGAAAGTATGAATCGACTCCGAGTTAAAAATGCATAAATAAACATTCAACGAGTACATGAAATCGAGGCGACCAACTCGTGCCAAAAAAAAAAAAACACTTTGCTGAGGAATCCACTTAAAAGGACAAATCAAGGAAACCTTTTGGCATTGTGATCTTGAAATATTTAATTGGCACAATGATGAATCTTTTGGAAGAGGAAGATCACTTCAGAAGATGAAGACATTTCATGAGAACATCTGTATGCTCTGGCTTCCCCACTGAAATTCGAACATATCCTTTTAGCTCTTTTTTGTCGTAGTGCCGGATCATCACGCCCATTTTTGCTAGGTCTTCCTGCACGACTTAACAAATTAAGTCACTGGCAACTCGAGTTCAACACATTCTAGACAGTTTCTCGAGTATACATGAAAGATAGAGCTTTAATTTATTAGGTACATTGCTGTACGCATCTGAATATATCTGACGAGTATGCACGAAACTAATTATGACAAGTATAACTATATGGAAGCCCTAGCAGCTACATTCATAAATTACATACAAGAAGAATATATGAGAGGTCATATATGAAATGATCTCATGAGCTAGCTTGGTAACGTTTTGTAGCAGTATAGTCTAGAAAAAATTGAACAAAATGTATTTAATGAATTACAACAGCAGATTGCTACGATAAGCAGAATATTATGCATTAAATGAAATTAGCTACATTATGGATCGGCTCTAAGTCCTTATTTTTTTATATTAATCATGGATGAATTCACAAGACACATTCAAGATACAATACTATGGTACATATTGTTTGTAAATGATATTGTTTTGATATATGAGACATGTGAATGAGTAAATGCTAAATTAGAATTTTGACGGAAAATACTAGAGTGAAAGATTTTAAACTTAATAGAGTAAAGACAGAATATATGAAATTTAAGTTTAACAATATTAGACGTAATGAGATAAGCGTTAAGATAGAAGATGACGAATTATTTGGAACTAAGAGTTTTAAATATTTAGGATCATTTTTACAAGGTGATGGAGGGATTGAGAGAGATATCTTACATAAAATACAAGCAGAATGATTGAAATGGAGGAAAATAAATATTGGACTACAACTCGATCACATGAATAAAAGATGAGAGTTACAAATATACAAATGTCACTACAAGAATAATAGGTTATCATGACATTTTCTTAACGACATTTAATTTATAGTGTAGTTATAAACATCTTTTAATGACACTTATTAAAAATGATCTTTAATTTTTTTAAGTATCTAATTAGATACCTTTTAACCACATATATCATAAATGTCATTATACTTAATAAATATATTAATTTAGGTTTAGGTTTTATTAACTTGTTCTCATTGCATCCTTCTCACACACGAGCCCTTTCCATCTCCTTCACCTTTCCATCGCTGACTCGTCGACATCACAAGCATTGACGCCGCTGTTGACGGCCATCTCCTCAACGTCGGTACGCTATCGTGATCGCCTCTTCATTCGGGTGTACATCGTTGCTTTGTCACAGTGTCTCAGCAACTGTGTGGTCGGCCAAGGCTTCCTGTGCGCTGGCCATGTCCTCGGAGATTCGGTGCTCCGCCAACTGGACCTCCCTCCGGAGGACCTTGACGTCGGCACGCTGGTCCGGGGAGAGGACGCAGTGACCGAGTAGGAGGCTGAAGGTGAGGGAGGGTTTCCAGTTGGCGACCCAGAGGAAGATGCATTCGAAGGGGGTGGGCCTGGGTGGGTGAGGGCGCGGAGGACGTCGGAGTCGGTGAGGGGGACCTTGGCATAGCAGTAGTCGCGGTAGTGGGAGAGGACAATGACAACGGCTGGAACAAAAAAATAGTGACAGTAAATCACCACTTTTAGATCTTCTCAGAGATCTCTGATTCGTATCCTGATTGGAAACCTGAAAAAAAGAAAGTGGTTTTTTAGATGCGATCCTAGTTAACTGCATCAGTAAATCACCATTTATTTGTAGATATGCTTAGATCCTAGTTTTCTACTTGATGATTCTTCTTCCTTTTTTTTTTTTGATTCTGAAATGCGCATTGTTATGTCCCGGGCAAATTTATAATTGTGGTTTTTCTTTTTGATGCATATGAGCATTTACTAATTGACAGGCAAACAAACTTAACTAGAAGGGTATTCATCTATATCTATCATTTATCATTCTATTGTCTTATGTACTTCATTACTAGGTTTTTGATTAATATATCTTGCAGGTTCTTGTTGATTGTAGTGGAGCTGATGGCGAGGAAAAGAATCTAGAAACTGCATTTCTAAATAAGAAATATGCTCAATACACCAGTTCCTACATCGAAATTGGTGATCACTAACAAATCCAACACAATCTGCATCAACATAGGCTTCAGTTTGGTTTCCTGTTTTTCAATATAGTTATCCTTCTTAAGAAGTATTTTTGATGTAACAAATAATCTGTAGTGCAACTTGTTAACTACTTTGTTTAGGACTGCATGTGCCAACAAAACTAAGTTGTACATTCTCTGAGTGATTTACAGTTTAGATTGGATTTTCTATTATTGTTGTTGATTCTGTATTTAAACTGATTTTCAGATTCAACCATTTGAACCATTTAGCATTCTGGGATTAGAGCCTGGAGTTTCAGACTCAGAGATAAAGAAAGCATACCGAAGGTTGCCAATTTTGTATCATCCAGATAAAAATATTGATCCAGGTAGATCTTCTAGTTTGCTTACAGTTTCATGCTATTTTTTTTTAAATTGGAAACTTGTTGGCATTTTACTGATTCAAACCACTTGTTGTTTCAGAGGCCCATAAATATTTTGTGGATTTCATATCCAAGGCATACCAAGCATTGACTGATCCTATTTCTCGTGAAAATTTTGAGAAATATGGTCACCCAGATGGAAGATAGGTAGCTTTATTATTTGCTTATAATGTATTTTATTTTTTGCATGTTTCCGTATGTTATTTTCCTTCTGTCTTTTTTTTTTTAGTTTAGGTTCTGGTTCATTTAAAAACAATCTAAAAAAAACTGCATTTAATTACAGGGGCTTCAAATGGGGATTGCTCTACCTCAGTTCTTACTCAATTTTGATGGGGCATCTGGTGGTGTACTATTGCTTAGCATTGTTGGGGTTTGTATATTGTTGCCTTTAGTGATAGTAGTCATATATCTCTCAAGGTCGTCAAAATATACTGGAAATTATGTTATGCATCAAACTTTATCCACATACTACTATTTCATGAAACCTTCATTGGCTCCAAGGTATATACTGTTAATTGGTAAATTCGTTTGCTCAGTTCCTGCTATTAATCTTGATGCTAGAACTAATTTACTTTTCTATTTAGCTTTAATAAATATATTAATCCAAATTTTTATTGACTAAATGGTATCTTTTATACTTGTCATTTTAAATGCCCATATTTAAAGGCCAATTCATGTGTAACCCCAAACTTCTATCATAGTTTATTTAACGCTCGTCCTATTCTAGGATATGCTCTATCTTGTTGAACTGAACCAGATTGATGTTTTGAGAGTTTTATTTGTTGTTTTTCCAGTAATGAGGCAATATTTACTGACATATATGAAAATTAAAACTCAGGTATTCATCAAGAAAGTGAAAAAAATCCGGACGGGGAAGCTGAAGTAAGTTTCCATTGCAACTTGCCTTACAGATGATATTTTCAAAGTAGTCTTCCTTCAGCGACAAACAATTCAACTAACAGGTTCCTTTTGCAATTTTAGTCATATGGAGCTTTTGTAGAGTTGCCATGAAAATATGTCAAATGATCGTGAGAAGATTTATCCCAAATTTATTCAATTTATTCGTTTTAGATATTAAATTAGTTACATTTCTTTTAACAAAAATTATATGTCAGTAGTTAAATTCCACATGATGGTTACTGCTTTTGAAATGTGCAAAAGAAAAGACCACTACACACTATTTGAACGAGGTATTATCTAATTTTCATAAAATTAACGTAATTCATTTTGAAAAGTTAACCGTAAACGAAGATCACCGTTAGGTGCATATGGAATGATACTTTGTAGTATGATATCTAATCTTTATCATTATTTCTATTAACTTGGTTGTTTATTATTTTATTTCAGTACTAATACAAATATATTCATTGTATTTGTAGGTGACGGGTACCTAAATTTTTATCCATCAATATTATGGTTGAAGATAGTCTATCTAGCTGAGTTTTTTTTATAAGACTTTGTTAGTTCTAAAATTTAATATTTTGAGTATAGTATGTAGTTAGTTTTGGATGTAAAATATTCATCAAGACATTTGTAACTTTGACTCAATGATTATGGAATGAATTTAGATTTTCTATTAGCACTTTAAATTGTATTTTATAATTTTTTATATTCTGAACAGGGGATGAATTGTGATGATGTATAAATACTGGATTCATGCTTATATTAGGGATCATTTTAATGTATTTATAAATGATTATAATGACATTAATAAATGTCATTATAGATTAACTAATGTGACATTTTAAAATGATCTTATAAATTATCTTTACTGATAATTTTTATTGTCCTTATAAAAAATATAAGACATTTATAAATGTCAAAATAAATAAGTTTAGATGACATTTAGTTTTGTCCTTATTACAATGATAATAAGACACACGTAGATGTCCTTATTACGATGATAATAAGACACATATAGATGTCATTAAAATATGACTTTTCTTGACATTTTAGCGTGTCATTATATATCTATATTAAGACACTTTTGATGTTAGTATTTATATTGTATAATGACATTATAAAATGTCAGGAAAGCGAATTGGGTCTAAGACGACATCACTTTATAGGGCGTTTTTTAGCGATGTCACTAAAACGTTAGTGTCACTAAATATATGCTATAAGGACATTTATGAGTGTCCTTAAAGATCATTATTCTTGTAGTGTGTTAAGATAGATATATGAACATACGAGGATGAACAGAATAAAAAATGAAAGCATTAGAGAGAAAGTCAGAGTTGTATCTATTGAAGAAAAGCTTCGAGATACATAAATACAATGATATAAATATATATTTAGGCGACCAAATGCTCTAAATGATGTGAAACAATAACATAAATATACATCAAACAAAAGATAAAGATAAGATAAAAAGACTTAGTAATAGCAAAATAGATAAAATTTACGATAAAATTTATAGATAATAATATAGATATAATGGTGTAGAGTTCATATGGTGTGATTCATGATTCAATTCTATCTAGTTAGATAAGACTTACTTGTTGTTATTGTTATAATATAAAATTTTGACTTTTTGAGAGAGCTACCCTGCTTAATATAGAATTTCAATTACACCCTCTAAAAGAATTGCATGGATTTGATTGAACATGGATGCTAAATGATATATATTTACCAACAATGGACCAGATGCAACTCTTGTAGCCTAAGAATGACAACCATAATATCTCCTGATCTTGTTTAAGATAAAGGGATGGAGAGATACCATAATATTCACGGTTGAATTCACAGATTAAGTCTTCGTCGTTGCACCGAGCTAATAGGTCTTATTCGTTGTGCCGACTTAGCTAGGTCTCCTTCGCTACCAAAATTGATTGTCGAATCAAACGAGACCTAGAACATGGAGGGACTCACAAATAGATAAAAAGGAGCCGAGGGATATTTCGGCGAAGTCTCTCCGACGTTCAAGTCAGAAAGACGAGAGAATGTGGATAATAAAAAACGAGAATAAAAATTTAGAGATTATTTGATTCTCGCATTCCCCTCTTATTTTATATATAGGAAGAAAAGAACGTACTCCTTTTTTTTTTTTTTGGAGACATGGAGAATCATAAAAACATAAAGATGTGGAGGGATGACTTTGTGGGAAGAAGTTAGATCAGAGATCATGGAGATGTGACTTCATGAGGAGATTTTAGAGATGGAGGACTTTAATTTGGAATTAAAGACCACAGACAAAGAGGGAGGACGGAGAGCGTAAAATAACGAAAAAAAATTATATATGGATTAAACCCTTTAATTAATAGGGATTAATTGGGCATAATTAGTGGGCTAATGGGTTAAATATTTAGTCAAGAAATTGGGTCAGATTTTTTAAATTGAGGCTTGACTGCAATTAGGCTTGGGATGAAATCTCTTGAATCTTGATTGAAATATCAAGGATTTAATTGGGAATGCTTGAATTGGAATTGGATTTGACTCGATTAGATTAGGTTAGTGTTTGGTCGAATGAATCCAAACGGATTGGGTGAATGTGGTCGAACGACTTTGTGGTCGAAACGACTTTAAAAGTATCGCGAATGTAACCATTCCTTCTCTTCTCGCGACATTTCTCGCTCGCGATCGCCACGATCTCGGATCGGCATCCGGCGGAGCAAATTGACGCCACCATTTCGTTGATCTCGGCCGATCAAAGAGTTCTCGCTCGAAAGATCTGACATCCCCAACGGACCGGCGACGCCGTTGTCAGGGCGCGATAGATGTAAAGCATTAAAGGTTTAGATTTCCACCGGGTATTCTTTGCGATGGGTGATCGCATTATCATGGCGGCGTCGATCTTCGATTTCCGCTTGATGAGTATCTCTCTGAGTTATGAGCCGGTGAGTGTGGGTTACCATCGGAAGCGGAGAGTCGAACGGAGTAGCATCATCGGAGGAAAGGATTGGTAAGTTTATATCCTTTCTCCGTCGTTTTGTGATGTGAAACTCGCATTCTGGTGTGTGGTGCTGATGATTGAGTCTGATTGCAATCTGCTGTGTTAAGTTATAATTTTCAGCGGTGATTTGAAAATAAATCTGTGAATGGAAGAGTTTTGTGGATTTGGGTATCAAATCTGTATGGATGTTTTAGATTAGATTTATCAATGATTGATCGGAGATGATTTCAGGTTGATGATTTCAAGTGTTGTGTCGTGTGTGGAAGAGAAGTTGCGGTGGCAGCAGATGGTTTTTATTGAAAAGGTGAATAGGAAAGGTAGGATATAATCTGTTTTTTAATTATTTTGTGTAGGAAATCGTTAGATTGTGGTGTTGTGTAATTGAGCTTAGATGGTCGATTAATACCTCTTTGGGTGTTGTTTCTGATTAAATCGGTTTGGTGGTGTAGATGATTAAAGAGTTGTTGATGGTTATAGACAGTGATCGGAGTTGATAAAATGTTGATGGATGGGTTGTAATTGCTTTTCAGAATCGGTGTAGTTTCGATTGTTTTCTTTTACTTTCCATGGTGTATAAGTGGGATAAGTGGGGTTCTTACTCGTAGGCGAGGAAAGAATGCAATTATGTAGCGTATTTTTCGTTATAATTATTAGAGACTTAACCTAATTTGTTATTATTATTGTGCAGTGGGATAATGCAGTTGAATTCGTGAGGATTATTCGAGCAGTCGTGGGTAATAATCTATATTCTCAGTAGTTTGATCAAATTCTAGTGCATGATCTTGAATTTATGTTTATACCGCTGTTTACCTTAAATCCACTCTTATTTAATCATATGCTTGACCTTTGACCTTATATATACTACTTGCTACTCATTGATTATCTATCTAAAGAATTATAAAAAATTATATTTAGGATGTTCAAGAAGTACAAGTGGTTAGGTTTATCTTTGTGACTTTGGATCAGTATTACATCACTAGGGTTAGGTGATGGTTTGGATTATGGAGTCGATTGTTATATCATCCGCTTTTAGTGGTGCATTTATGATCTAGTCGTTGCATAGATAAGTGTATGGGTGTCGATGTAACCATGGAATAGAGTCCTAGCATGATGGTAGTATCCATTATGGATTGTGTGCAGTATGGTTATATGGAGGTCTGGTATCTTATCTGATTAGTGTCTTAGCATGGTTTATCGTAGATGTATGAGTGTGTATGGATTATAGAGAGTCGCTTACTTATGGTTGATAGTCTATCCTCAGGATTTATGTGTTTATGCATCATTACATTTCATGTGCGATGTTACGATCATTCATTACATTTGATGGTAGACGATGCCATAGAGGTCTCCCGACCACGGGGTAGTGGTTAGGTCGAGGTTGAGCATTGCGTGCGTCGTTCTAAGTGGATGTGGTAGCTGGAAGTCGCCAGCCTTTGAATGAGTAGTTAGCACTCACCCACCTATAAACGGTGTCGTGTGATGTGCATTCGGTGCTGCTCGCTCTCATCTTAGGGACGAGCTAGCGAGGACCCCAGGGGTAGCATAGCATGCGGCATACCATCTACTACTAGGAGTGGCGCGGAGCCGGTAGGATAGTTGTCGCGGCTACCTAGGCCACACCGATCGGTAGCGAGTGGGTGCAGTACGACCATGCATACGATGATATATACGACATGTATTTGATATATGTTTTACATATACGCCGTGAGATTATGATTGAGCTATACTGTACATCATGATACATGTCATTTGCATTTTATATATTGTTATGTGTTGAGCATGATATATGTGTTTGTCCTGACTGATGTATGCATTTGATTAGCGTCATGTCATAGTGTGGTATGGACCGGGTTATTGTGATCATATATTCATATGTATTTGGCGTATAGTCGTGTATGAGATTGACTAGTATAGTATGTTGTTATGTAAATCGCTCGATGATATAGCTTATGGTGTTGATGGATCACGGTACATTACTTCATGTTCACTGATTCAGTTTAGTTTAGTATATACATTGAGTATGACTATCGTGGTTACTTGCTATTAGATTTGGATAGATCAGATATCTATTGGACTCGTCTTTGTATACCATAGATCTTCACATGTATACTTGTATCGAATCCTATATGTTGTTCATGCACTTTCTATATATTACCCCAGTTTATACTCACCACCCACCTCGGGCTTCCTCGTCGATAAAAGTAGAATTCGATTGTCGAGTCCATTGATCCCATCTCACGACCCATCAATGGATATGTTTTCCTGTTGTATCCTTACGGATTGTTGGTTTGGGTTTTTAGTATTGCATTCCGTGATGATATCTGACGTGTTGTATATATTTGGCTCGATGTGGCTTTATTATGTTTATTGTCGTCAAGTCACTCCGGAGTGCAGTTACATTGTATATTTTTTATCCGGTTTGATTGTTTGATATATCTGATATATATCATATTGTTGTTAAGCCTTGTATTTATTACCGCGTCACGAGATGTCGTCGCTGCTTTTCTGGCGACATACTCTCGGCGTGACAATTTTATTGATCGAGCCCCAGATTGTTAAGTCCATTTTCGGATTTTTTCGTTCGACATCGAGTTTTACTTTACTCGGTTTTGGTTTGTGAGTTCGGGATCCGCTATCGGACATCTCCGAGAGCTACAAGGTTTAAGGTATGTTGAGTTATTACATATCCTTCTATTGGTTATGCATTTAGTTGCTTATAACATGGATGACTTGTAGGATATTGGTTAGTATTCAATCGTGGTGGTTTGAGTTTGACCACGGAACGATATGTTGAGGTTATTAGATATGTACATGCTATCAAAAAGGTAATTACCTTGAGGAGTGGCCCGAGCCTGAAGCAGGTTAGTCACATCTCTCTTGTGAGATCAAGGATTACGGTCCTAAGATTTTCACTAATTATGTTAGTCGGATCATTACCTATGGGGTAATGAATCATGAGTACACTATTAGAGTAGAGGATTAGTTGGAGATATTCATAGAGATTTTGATCTCGATAACATGTTCTAGGTTGTATAACATCACTTTTGAGTACTTAACTCGTTATATGTATAGCTTACCATTATACCATTATCCTTGGTACTTGGTGTAAGATATAGGAAATAACCTACGGGAAATAACGTATCACTTAGTCACAGTTCAGTGATGTTGTTAAATACCAAAATTTAAAACACTAAATTAAATGGCCAAGGAATTAAGGAAATAAGTCTGGAAATTTTTCGAGATTTTTAGGGAATTTTAGGAATTTTTTCGGAATTTTTCTGGATTTAAACGGAGTCCGTACGAGATTTTTACGGGGATAAAATAAATAGGCTTTAGAGGGGTCTATTTAAAAGGGGATAAATACGCGATGGAAAACCTAATTTCTATTTCTTTTTCTTTTTCCCCGTCGCAACTCCTTCCCCTTCGGCAGTTCCTCGCTGAGTCGCTCGCCAAGCCGCTACCGACGCCCACTTCATGGCGCGCCCTTTCTCGCCCAGCGCCTTCTTCCGGCCTCTTCGCTTGGAGCACCGTGTCCCCTTCTTCTGGCGGCCAATACAACTTTGCCGAGCCCTTCTTCCTCCAGCGCCCATGACGAGCCTCTGGCCGCTTCCTCCGCGTACAAGACCGCGACGCCTTTTTCCTTTCACGGTGCCGTCTGAGCCCTCAGGTGACCTCCACTCGCGAGTCATCGGGCCGCCGTATCTCTACGCCTAGGAATGGCGTGAGGTTATTCTCGACGGATGCATCGCCTAGGCGAATAGAGATGATTAATTTATGGCGTATAGGAAATTAATTATGCGTGGTGGAATTTGTGATTAAATTGAGTTAAGTATCGGATTTCGAGCGAGGTATATCTCGGTTGTTGAATTTTGCTTAATTAATTGGGTTATCTTAGATATAGTCAAGTTGATATGTTAGTTAGGATAGCATGCAATAATATTCATGTTTATATGCCTAGTATGTTTTTGTGCCTATTGATACATGCATTGGATAGGATATGATTATATCTCCTGTTTTATTTGGATAATAGTACTTGGATTAGGGATATGTACATCTTGATTGTACATATTATTCGGATAGATATTTTGAGTAGGATTTACATGCTTTAGTATCATGCACCATCTTGCATGATTGCATCTTTGGTAGACGAGTTCCATTATTGTTGAGCCATGCGGATTACATCGCACCTTTGCCACTCATGGGTTAGTGGTACATCGAGGAGGGTGTGTGCGATTGCTCTGTCGAGCTCATTGGGCTCATGGGTAGCGGCAGGCGTGGTAGCGGGCGAGGATCCCTCCTCTGCAGTACATGACAGGGAGATGAGAGCTTAGCTCCCCACTATGTTTGGGGCGGGAGGATAGGTGTACTCAGATCCTGTCCCTCGGTCACTCGAGAGCGATGATGGCGAGTGCACGATTGTCATAGCCCTACCCACTCGGCTTCACCATCGCGTGTGAGGCGGTGGTAGCGTCGAGGTGACCATGTCATTGCGACATGCATTTTGCACGGATTGCATTTGTATTGTGTTTCTTTGCATTATTGTATTGATGCCTTGGATGTTGCATATGATTGACATGCATACAGATTCATATTCTTATATGGTGATGACTTTATCTCTTATAGTAGGGCACATGCTCCTATATCGAGTAGGAGACTCGGTGAGTACTGATCCTTTTGCATTTATTTCTTGCTTACCATATATATGAGGTATCTTGGCATGATTAGTATTGTTAGCTATTTCTTACTATTCATATCGACTAGTATCCGCTAAGTTCTTTGAACTTACCAGTAGTTTTATTTTTATTTCGGGATGAAGCTGTCAGGAGAGTCCAGTTGCCATATCCCCCCCTCGTAGTGACAGTTTATTAGTTGTATGAGTTATGATTTGGATTTTTGTATAGAAGATATGTTTAGGCTTGGAATTGGATTTATATATACTCGTGGATTTTTTTTTTTTTTTGGGTCCTTGTGGACCATTGGTCGGATCTTATATTTATTGGTTTGGTTGGGTATTCTGCCGGATGGCGAGAAGGGGTAAGTCTAGTTAGTGTAGACTTTTATTTACCTAGATTTGTTGGCGAGGCCTTATTATTATGCGTGTGTTGTGGTATGATTAGATCGTGTTGACCGATGTATAGTGGCCGTGTAGGCCTTGTATAAAAATTGATATTGTCACCGTCTGAGGAGATCTTTCGGATTTTATTGCGGGGACTCCTCGGCGTGACAATTTATTTGTATCAGAGCGTAGGTTTCAGGTTCCTTAGGGTCTTTGGGTTTATGGAGTTCGCGAGTTTGGCGGAGTTAAGCTAGGTATTTTGAGTTATGCAGTTGGCGATTTTTATGTTTGAAATTGAGGTATTATCGAGAGGTCGATATGGGGATTTAGCGGCAGGACATCTCGAATGACTAACAGTAAATACATTCTAGAAAATTTTCTAGATTTAGTACATATTTATATTTGGTTATGCGGTGATATCATGTATTATCTAGTATTGTTTTAACTTTGAATATCATTGGACAATTAGATTTTTAGGTTGCTGGTTTATAGATAGCATTTGGTTATTAATTGCTATTACTGCTATACGTAGCTAGTTATCATTGTGATATAAATGATAAGATATTATTGGTAGATGTTTACCTCTTAGGATTTGACTAGCATTAGGATTATTAGACTAGTTGAATAATATGACTAAGATGAATAAATTCGTAGAAGACATGATGACATGATTACAGCTTATGTAGTTTAGAGTATATATAAGCATCTGATGCTGTATTTAGTATTGCCTTGATTTTGATCGGGCATGACCCTTTAGTTATACCCTAATTAATTTCAGCCATTGATTCCCATTAGTAGGACTATACTGTCGTTTATTAGACAACTTGTTATATGTTTATATGGTTCTGTGTTTTTTTTTGTGGTGGACACCATGATTAAGACTAGTAGAGATAAAATAACTTAGATAAGGTTATTCGGTAGGAGCAGATCTTAGGAATGAAACAATATTAGTAGAACCCTAGGTGTAATAACCCGGATGTGCATATTGGTATAGGTTTATACATTTACTATATCAGCCGATATGGTGATCGGATTAGTAGAGGTCATATGATTAGGATGCGATTAATCCTTAGAGGGTATATAATGTTGTTTATATTTATCGGCTGCCAACAATATCACCCATTCGTGGTTGAGGAAAGTTCTGATGAGTTTCCCTAAAGGGCTTTTGTGTATTTGGTCGAATAGGTCTCCCATGTATGGTTGAAATAATCTCTTGTAAGGTTATACTCTTGCGTTATTCGTTGAGTTGGTGATAATCGGATTCGTATGATGCTGTACAAGATAGCTACTTTACAGGTTATGTACCCACGAGATCTGTTCGTGGTAGTATGTTGGAGCATGCATGATTGAGCTGGTAGGACGATATAATTTGGGATTAACCCTCTTGAAGGGCTTGATAGTAGATTTGTGGCCTTTATTGGCTTTGATAGGCGTTTCCTGTTAGTTGGGACGAAACCACATGATTAATCGTCTCGTAGCGATTATTAGTGGACTTATGATTTTGATCGACCTTGATCTCATGTTAGAAGGGTTGGAAGGCTAGATTTAATCATCTCGACTTATTTATTTATAAGTTGATGATCTTTATCGTATTTGATAAACATTTCGTATTAGAAGTGTTGAAACCCTCGCACCGCCTCGATGGGTTTAATTGTAGATCGGTGATCTTTATCGACTCGGAAAAGTCGATTTATGCGAATGTATTGGATAACCCTAGGCTTAACAACCTAGGATAATCACTCACGCGACCTATTGGTGGTAGTGCGCTAATGCGTCGATCGATAATTAGATATTTATATCTGACTGTCTATCCACGAGTCTCATTCGTGGTAGCATATAGTTCTTGGCGTGGGCCGTACTATTGATTGTTGGCTCATAGGTTCGTTCGCATTAGCTCATAGATAGTTTCCTTTTTGTGAGAGCCCGAGACTTTATCGTAGTATCTGGATGTGCCTTTGCTTGTTGCGATGGTTGTGTATGTTGCAGGTATATTTATTATACTGCTGATTAGGTTAGTTGCAGACTGATATTGTTACTCTGAGGGTTGGGTTACTCTAGCTTGTTCCCTGTGTCTTCCATTATGTGCATTATGATTATGCACTATTGTCTATACATCCTGAGTGGTTGTACTTATCCCCTCCTCATTTATCCTCTAGGTTAAGCGATGGAGGGCGTGTCATATTGACCTACCTTGAGTCGCTCGGAGAGTTCATTGCGTGCTTGTCCCCTTTGCATCGTCGAGATCTTGCTTTATTTACTTTATCGGTATTGCATTTTATTTATGTACTTTGGATTTTTATGCAATTGGATTTGGGGTCATAAAACTATTTTACTTTGATTGATATATGTTTAGTCGTGCATGCATGCGATTATTGAAATACTTATATTTCTATAATTATTTGAGGTTTTACAGATTTGGTCTATGGATTACGGATATTGTCACTAAGGGGCTCCTTGTCATTTGGATGATGGATATGCCCCAGGGCGTGACAATTTATTGGTTTGCGGTTTTGGTTTGTGGGTTTAGTGTTTCGAGGATTTTATTTTCCTTGGATTTTTGGGAGTTCTCGTGTTTTGAGACCAAGCAAGCTGAAGGATATCTCTGAGCTATAGGAAAAGTATTGTCTTTAGTAGTTCACGGTACTTTTGTGGCTAGGAAAACTATTGACTTAGTGAAATTGTCTCTACTCATGGTCGGGCCGAGTCGATAACGTATTGATCTTGAGAATCTAATGATGATTTCAAAGGTCGGATTCTTTAGAGGTGCCGGTGATGTCGAATTAGGAAGCTAGGGATTTGGCCTACTAGTCACCAATTTGAAGGACAAGGAGTAAACCCTCAGAGAGTATCAGTCCCTACTATTAGTGATTTGGTTATGGATAAGACGTGTATACTAACCTTTGGTTAAGGCGATGAAAGATCGTTTTACCTTATTATAGGAGGTATTGATGGGACATTTATACTGTCCCGAATTTCTTCGAGAAGATCCGGAACTCTTTGTTAAAGAGATGGACCTTTGAGGTTATGCATCGATTATCGATGATAGAATCTGATAGTGTAGAAGGAAATGAATATCCTTTATTGTGGATATATATGATCTATTTAGATCAGCTATAGGATACCTATATATACTCTAGGATTGATTGGTGATTGGTGTGATGATATTGTAGTGACATGGTGTCCTCTGATTATCATTGTCGTTGTGATGATTTTTATATCATCGACAGAGTAAAGAGAATACATGTGTGTAGCGATGACAATTTCATACTTGGTATGAATTGTTTGAGCTTTGATTATCTTATTAGACTTATTTGGCGACTTAGTCGTCGAGGGTTGAAATCGTGTATTACGGACACGATTGGATCATTTGTGATGGTGGTAGTTGGAGTTGAGCATTCGGCCGCCGTAGATGATGATTTTTTGGTATTGATTTGATTATTACCATAGATATGGATAGGATGTTCTAGTGGTACTATACGGTGGTGATGGAATTTATTTGGTCTAAAGCTTGTGAAATTAGTTTCACACTCGAATGATGATTGACTTTTACACCGTGTTGTTTGATCATTCTCGGGTGGAAGGAAGGGTATTGTATCGGATCTGATGTTTGAAGAATGGGCGTTTACGATTTAGTTGATCGAGGCGTATCCGTGTTTCGTCGAATGAGGAACTACGAGATGGGTTGTCATATATTTATGGCGTGGACTTATGATTATTATATTGTTTAGAAGAGGTGAGGCGAAATGCTCATGGAGTTTTGGCTAGCTCTTTGGATAGCTACTATAGTAATGCATTTGGAACACGAATGGTTGTAACAAGGAAGTTTGGTCGCGATAGCCTTCCACGCACTTGTAGAGTGTGTGTGGTGGAGTGGATTTTATGCGGTAGATGGGCGTCTCTTGTGAAAAGATAATTCCCGTCTCGACTTGAGGAGGATAATGGTTTCGGAGTTGCATTATTTTAAAGAGCAGATGTTTGAGGAAATTCGATTAGGAATGGAAGTGGAAGCGTATTATTATAGATGTTTGTGGAGGTTTGCCTAGGACACATCAAGGCCATGGCGATTTGGGTAGTCGTTGACCGACTAAGCAAATCCAGCACTTCTTAGTTGGAAGGCGAACTCTTAGGATCGATTGAGAGTTATATATTGTCGGGATATCATCAGTTTCATGGTGTTCCTTTGAGCATTTCATCGGATAGAGATCCACGGTTCACGTCTCGTTTTGGCGGTCTGCGGCGGGCCTTAGGCATGCGGCCGTTTTAATCTTGCATTCCATCCATGAGATAGATGGGCGATCTGGCGGACCATTTAGATACTAGAGAGGATTCTTTGAGGTCTGTGTTTATGGATTTGAGAACAGCTGGGAGGACAGTTGCTAGGACCCATAGAGCTCGATGAGAGCGAGGTTAGTCCGTACTATCGGGCGTAGGATGACGAGAGCGCGAGATCGCGGAAGAGTTATGCGAGATCGTGAGAGATAGAGACCTTTGGAGTTCTCTGTTGGTGATAAATGTATTCACTGAGTCTCACCCACGAAAGGGGTGAAGAGATTTGACCTTCGTAGTAAGCTAGCTCCTAGATACATTGGTTTGAGGTTTTGGAAACATCGGAGGCGTTAAACTACCGTCTAGGGCTACCACCGTTTTTGGCTGGCATCCAAGATGTGTTTCAAGTGTTCATGATGAGGAAGTATATGTCAGACTCTACACATTCTATCAGATGTATCAGGTTCCATTCAACCTGATGCTACTTACGTAGAGGTTACAGTAGGCAGTTTTGGATTTCAAGGAAGCGATTCGGAACAAGGTTGTGCGACTTGTCAAGGTCGAGTGGAGTCACCACATGATGGGAGGCTATTTGGGAGCTTGAGGAAAGATTCAAGCTCGATTACTCCATAGTACTTAATGTGTGGTTTTCCCAAGTACTTGAGTTGAGCAGTGTGACATTGCTTGTTAGTACTTGAGTAGGAAATTTGGGGACCAAATTTTAATTAGTGGGGGAGAATGTTAAATACCGAAATTTAAAACACTAAATTAAATGGCCAAGGAATTAAGGAAATAAGTCTAGAAATTTTTCGAGATTTTTAGGGAATTTTAGGAATTTTTTCGGAATTTTTTTGGATTTAAAGTCCGTCTGAGATTTTCTGAGGATAAAATAAATAGGCTTTAGAGGGGTCTATTTAAAAGGGGATAAATACGCGATGGAAAACCTAATTTCTATTTCTTTTTCTTTTTCCCCGCCGCAACTCCTTCCCCTTCGGCAGTTCCTCTCGCGCGAGTCGCTTGCCCGCAGCCATACGACGCCCTCTCCATCGCCCGGCCTTCTCCGCCCGACGGGCTGCCATGCCTCTTCTTCGCGCATCCCCTTCTTCTTGAGCGAAGCCTTGAGCCGAGCCGAGCCCTTCTTCCCCGGCCGAAAGCGCGCGACCCACCTCGGGCCTCCTCGCCTGAGCAGCGGTGCCATCCTCCTCATTTGTGAGCACGCCACGCCGCCGTTGCGCTCGAGCCGCCCTCGCCGACGACCAGGCTGCCGCCCCCTCTGCGACCAACCGCCGTCGGCTCCTCTACCACAGGACTGTCGACGCCCCTCTTCCCTCGCCCCGCCGTCCGGTATGGCGTCGACTCCTCTGCGGGCCGTGGAGTCAGTCTGTGGCCAACTTCGACCGCCGTTGTTTTCCCCTTTCTTTGTGCTTAGTGAGGTCGCCGGAGAGTAAGAGATGACCTTTTTCCCTTATTTGGACGATAGTTAGGGGTTTTGTTGGTGATCGTGTATCGATGTGAAGGGGTTGTGAGGTCGATTAGTGAAATTTTGTTGGTGGATGTGTCACTTTGTGAATTTAAGAAATTGAGTTAGGGTATCAATTTGTCGGTGGAATTTCTAGGCGTGAGCTTGATTGGTCGATTTGGACTGATTCGGGTGTTAATCGGTTGATCGGTATGATATTTAGAGGATTAGGAATTAATTGGGTTATTGGGTTATAAAGGAAATCAATTAAGTATTCGATTTGTTGTTGAATTGCTTTTTGGTGCTTAACTATAGTTATGCTATATGCAGTTTTCGGTCACGAGGAGTCCATAGTCGTGGTTTTTCGTTTGGTTCTTTCACGATCTTTTAGATATAGTCAAGTTGATATATTAGTTAGGATAGCATGCAATATTCATGTTTATATGCCTAGTATGTTTTGTGCCTATTGATACATGCATTGGATAGGATATGATTATATCTCCCTGTTTTATTTGGATAATAGTACTTGGATTAGGGATATGTACATACTGATTGTACATATTATTCGGATAGATATTTTGAGTAGGATTTACATGCTTTAGTATCATGCACCATCTTGCATGATTGCATGCTGGCTGGATGGGGTTCCATTATTGTTGAGCCCGCAGTTACCCGGTTACATAACACCTGCCACTCATGGGTTAGTGGTACATCGGAGAGGTGTGTCTGTTGCTCTGTCGAGCTCATTGGTCCGCTCATGGGTAGCGCGAGGCAGCGTGGTAGCGGGCGAGGATCCCTCCTGCAGTCTATGACAGGAGATGAGAGCTTAGCTCCCCACTATGTTTAGGCGGGAGGATAGGTGTACTCGGACGGCATCCTGTCCACTCGGTCACTCGGGAGCGATGATGGCGAGTGCCGCGGTTGTCATAGCCCTACCCACTCGGCTTCACCATCGTGTGGCGGTGGTAGCGTCGGGGTGACCATGTCATTGCACGACATGCATTTTGCGGATTGCATTTGTATTGTGTTTCTTTGCATTATTGTATTGATGCCTTGGATGTTGCATATGATTGACATGCATCATGATTCATATTCTTATATGGTGATGACTTTATCTCTTATAGTAGGGCACATGCTCCTATATCGAGTAGGAGACTCGAGTTTGCATTTATTTCTTGCTTACCATATATATGAGGTATGTCTTGGCATGATTAGTATTGTTAGCTATTTCTTACTATTCATATCGACTAGTATCCGCTAAGTTCTTTGAACTTACCCCAGTGGTTTTATTTTATTTCGGGATGAATTTGTCGGGAGAGTCCTTGCCATATCCCCCTCGTAGTGACAGTTTATTAGTTGTATGAGTTATGATTTGGATTTTTGTATAGAAGATATGTTTAGGCTTGGAATTGGATTTATATATACTCGTGGATTTTTTTTTTGGGGTCCTTGTGGACCATTGGTCGGATCTTATATTTATTGGTTTGGTTGGGTATTCCTGCCCAGATGGCAGAAGGGGTAAGTCTAGTTAGTGTAGACTTTTATTTACCTAGATTTGTTGGCCGGAGGCCTTATTATTATCTGCGTGTGTTGTGGTATGATTCCGGTCGTGTTGACCGATGTATAGTGGCCGTGTAGGCCTTGTATAAAAATTGATATTGTCACCCGTACAGGGGAGATGCTGCCGGATTTTTGTCTGGCGGGGACTCCCTCGGGGCGTGACAGATGTTGTGAGATAGTATTTTCCCACGTCATCTTCTTTGACTCATCGTCAGGGAATTCTTGAGCTTCAGGTTGGGTGATCGTCTGGTGACGAAAGTACCATGCAGAGTCGTTAGACTGGTGAGGGTTACGACCCCCTAATAGCTCGAGAATGTGATTGGGTTGGTTTTGGCCACCCACAGGTTATCGGTTGACATCTTTATCAGGATGTTTGGATCTCCTACCAGATCCTACCGGAAGTGTATAGACCGAGTCATGGGTATAGAAATGACTCCGTAGTAAGTGTTTTAAAGAGTTGGAGATTTGATAAGCAGATATTGTGAGTCAAATTATTGGAATTCGAAATCTCCAAATGTTGGATAAAAGGAGCAAGATTAAAGTCGTAAGTCACAAGCGACTATTGGAGAGTTTTTTTTTCGATCATAGAAGACCGATTGCAGATTGTCAGCAGTTTCTCATGTTTATCAGCGAACTCAGAGGAAAGACTCCGAAAGGAGATTGTGTGCGTGCAGTGCGGGTCACGACGAGATGCAGAGTCAGATTATCCGATGGATCATTTTATCTGCTTCTATTATAAGCAGCCGGTATCTACGAGGAGAGTATGTATTTTGAGACTCAGTTGAAGACTATGAATGATGCTTTTGAGCGGATGATCCACAACCTCGGAAGTCGAGATCATGACAGAAGAATGGATTATCACATCAGCAGCGATCTACTACCTCAGATATAGTTGGAGCTCTTTGATACTTTCAACCGAGAGAAGCAAGTTACTCAGCAGATGCTCGGTAGAAGACATCTCGAAGACCAGACCTTGAGACAACAAGCTACCTTTCGAGGCAGCGACAAGCTGTTACTTTTCGGATGTGGTTATGCTTTATACTGAGAGGAGGATTTTACGATGATGAGTCGTATCTACGGTATTCTCGATTGCGGCTATACCTTTCGAGAGGCGGAGCGTGCTATGTTGTTGTTGTGATTCTTGATATTATACAACCGGATGTGTACCCTTGCCTGTACAACAGTGTTTACCATCTCCATTGCAGTTGTTTCAGTTTGTACCTCAGTTCCAGCAGTTGATTTCAGTTCCTCCATAATAGTATTTGCATCTACATGAGCTCAGCCGTCCAGAACAGATGTTGGACAAGTTTACATGATTACCCGAGAAGAAGTATAGAAGACCGAAGGATCGGTCCTTCGGGGTATTACGTTAGGTTATCCTATTTGCAGATATATCGAGAGATACTGGTAGTTTACAGGTATCTTTGTCTAGAACATTCTTGGATAGGGTTCGAAGGGTTCCTATCGACTGGTGGGTTGGTGATTTTCTCTACCGTCAGGTAAGATGTTGATCAACAACCAAGAAGTCAAGGGATACCCTTAGTCTTTGCTAGACATACCTCCACTATAGACATATCCTTACGGATAGTTGGATTGTTGGAGCGTTGGTATACTAGGACTCTCGGATGTACGTATAATTCGAGAGTATTCGGATATAGTTTCGGATGAACTCCCGGGCTTGCCACTGCATGGGCAAGTAGGAATATGCGATTGGAGGGTGATTTCGAGAATAATCCTGATATTTGGGACCTCATACCGGGAGATGATTTTATGGGTATCAGTATTGCTAAACACTATGGGAGGTTTATCTGCCTCAGTGTTTCTTCTTGAGAAGACTTGTAACTCTTTGTTAGAAGAGAGTCAGACCTTGAGTCTATACATCGATTATCGATGATTGGAATGCAATAATTGCTGAGAATGAATATCCTTCGTTAGGGATAGATGATCTGTTTAGATCAGCTAAATGACACCTGTGTATATCCTAGGGTTGGCCTACGACTGGAGGTTTGATATTGTAGTGACTTAGTGTCGTACAATTATCATTGTCGGTGTGATGATTGAGCTATCATTAACGTAGGGTAAAAGGATTCAGGTGTATAGAGCTGATTGATAATGTTGTTAGACTTATTGACGATTTAATCGTTCATGGATTTGAGGAATCAAGTACTCTTGGAGTATTTGAGATAGATTGTCATCATATCTGTGGATGATATATTTTTGGGATGTATTCACAATCTTAAAGGAAGTTGTGGTTTCCCTAGATTGATTTGGTGTTTACCGTAGATGTGGATAGGATACGCTAGAGTTACTATACCGTCGACTTGTGGGACCAAGAAGGTGATGGAAATCACCTGGTCGGAAGCTTGGGAAGCTAGGTTTTAGGGCCTAGAAGGTGGCTGACTTTTGTATCAGTGTTAGTGTGATAGGATGTTGGCCGACTAAAACACAACTTATAACATTGAAGCTTCTCGACTAACTTTCTTTTCCCACAGAGAAATGAGCTTGTTGTGTGATAGGATGTTGGCCGGTGGTCTCAGATACAGAACCTTGACATCAGGAAAGGGTTCCTGAAAGTTAGTTTCACAAGCTTCAATGTTTCATTCCATGAGATTTTTTTTTGTGAGTTTAGTTAAAGATCTCGTAGTTTTGGAGAAACCTCTTTAAAAGGCGATAGTAGCCTATTAAACCAAAAAACTATGAACTTTTAGTACTGTATTGGGTGTCTCCTACTTAGTTATTACTTTAATCTTTTGTGGATCCATCAAGATATATTCTTTAGAGACTATATGTCCAAGAAAATCCACAGAAGATAATCAAAATGCATACTTACTAAATTTTACATAGAGATATTCTCTACGTAAAGTCTCCAACACGATACGCAAATATTTTTCATGTCCGTTCTCTGATCTTAAATAAACTAAGATGTCATCAATAAAAATGATCACAAACTGATCTAAGTAATCGAGAAATAGTCTATTTGTTAAGTCCATTAAAATTGCGAGGGCATTTGTAAATCTAAAAGGTATCACTAGAAATTCATAATGACCATAATGAGTTTTGAAAGTTGTCTTCTGAATATTCGATTCCTTGACTATGAGTTAGTGGTAACCTGATCTTAAACCAATTGATCAGTTGGTCACTGTATTTATACTTCCATTGATAGTCAAAGAGATCATCAATATGTGGAATCATATATTTATACTTCATGGTCACTGTATTCAACTATCGATAGTCAATACAAAGTCTCATTGTACCATCCTTTTTATTAACAATGAGAAATGGAGCACCCTAAGGGGATACACTTGGTCGTATGAAGATTTTGTCAAATAGCTCTTACAATTGAACTTTTAGCTCTTTTAACTCCATTGATATCGTGTGATATGATATCTTAGATAATTGACCCATCAGCTTGTCGTGCATCTTATCATCGCATAAACTCGTCCAGTAGTAGGCTCCTAAGATGGGACTCCTGAGTGCACGTTCATCAAGAGGGGTTGCATGGAGAACTTGAGTCAATTGAGTAGAGTAGAAGTGTCGAGTGGACTGGTATGGAGGTGTGGGTTGCGCTTACAACTAGTACATCTATGGTTGAGGGTATTGTTGTTGAGAAGTAGGTAATTGTAACCAAGTTGGTTGACATCTCTATTGATTCCTTTTCCCTATGGTAGAGGTGGAATTATTGGAATGATAGTCTTTTTGGTGCTTGAGATCTCATAGATTCATGTTGTGCTTGTAATGTGTAGTCTTTGCTTTGACGTTCAGGTAGTTTGTAGTAGATGTTGGTGCAATCGGCTCAGGTCACGATTGACCAGACTCGAGTTTGACTCGAGTGATGTTTTGATGTTTGACATTGATATTTGACATTAATGTCGGTTGATGTTTTGGAGAGATTGTTTATACAATCGACCCGGATTATAATTGATAGGACTCAAGTTCGACTCGAGGAAGATTTTAATGGTTGACTAGGGTTGACCATGTGATTATGGTAAAGTCCAAATCATGGGTACTTGGCATGGAAAGTCCAAGTAGGACACTTGGCAAGGAAAAGTTCAAGCATGAGTCTTGACATGGAAAGTCCAACATGGGTTGGCAAAGGGAAAGTCCAAGCTTGAGTCTTGGCATTTGAGAAGTCCAAGGGGAATATTGGCAGCGTAAAGTCCAAGGGTGAAGTCTTGGCAGCATAAGTCCAATGGTTGGCGACGTAAAGTCCAAGCGGAGTCTTAGCGGCATAAGTCCAATATGCCTTGGCAGTGTAGACACCGTTAGCATGACATAGCCGATGGAAGCACCTGAAGGCTAGCGCGATGGATGAACAAGTCATGGATGACTTGGAGGGATCCGAGAGACGTGAGGCTGATGGAAGGGGCTAGAAGGCTTAGGTCTAGACTAAGGGTGGTCTAGCAAGTATGGGGGAACCATATTTGGGTTAAAACCTCATGTTTGAGATTGACAGTCGACTGACATTATGGTCGGTTCGACAACCGTGAGTCGACTAGAGTTCGACTGCCGATTTAGAGCTAAAATTGCTCACAGCGGTCGGCTCATTCGACGATCATTTGCGAGGATGTGATCATTGATTAGTTTAGTCGCGAGCACGCGAGAATGCTCATGTAGCCGTAGGCGGTCGACCAAGAGATCCGTTGGAGTTTTTCCAGCGTGGATCGGCCCGTTGTCTCACGACAACAGTGGCATCAGTCGACTGATTGACGAAAATCTAACCCGATACAGGTTAAAAAGAGGAGCTCGTGGAGGATTTCGGTATTGGTTCTTTGGGGGCTTTCTTGGGGCGATTTGAAGGCGAATTACAGGTGCATTTCAGGGTCCTTCAATCTCATCTAAGCAACCAACAAGCAAAGCGCTCAAACCCTAGTTTTTGTAAAGTGTTCTTTACATCTCTTTGTATTTGTTGTTAGTATTCATATTTGTATTAGTATTCCGTTGCGCTAACAACGATTGTAGACGAGCACGCAACGAGAACGATTGTATTCCACCATACGACGAGTGAGGGCTATTCACCCCCCTCTAGTCGGTCAACATATCGACCCTACAGAAAGTATATGACACTCATATAACGATCCATGACACTTTCTCATGGCAGGTCAATTCAGTATATATATTCTCCAATATATATACCCATGTGTCAATGTGATATCACATATTCATGACTTGTGAGATTAAGTCATCCATTGACCTATATGCTAGTCTCAATGTATTAATATTGCCCTTGTTTATTAATACTTGACTATGAATATTAAGAATAGTTTTCTCTATAATTTCTCATAATCAATTCTACCAATTGATATACTGTAGATTAGAACTCACTATTCAAGGGCATTATTATATTTATTTTAGATGGCACATGCATAAAGTAAATATAATAAACAATCTTTGTCTTTTATTAATGAAATATGATACACATGATCCCTAATCAATCATCTCATGATTGACACTAAGGGCTAACACTAACATAATTAGTGACAGAATTAAATTTGGTCACTAATTAGCGATGAATTTTAATTTCAATTGTTAAATTTTAGCGACGAAAAATAATTTTCATTACTAATTAACGATCGAAGTTAGGTTCGTTGCTAAATTTAAAGATCGAAATTAATTTTCGAAGCTATTTAGTCATCAAAATTAAATTTCTATCACTAAAATTTAAAGATGGAAGGATTGACGATCGATTTAATCGGTCACTAATTTTATTTAACGATCAATCAGTGACTGAATTAGTCATATCATTAATCGATGATTTTCTTATGGTGTTATATGATAGAGTATCTACGGTGATTCATTAAATGTGAAAAGTCCTTTTACTTTTTATTCAGATTTTTAATATAAAATTATTAAATATTATGTTAATTTATTTTAATATATTGTAGCATGAACAATAAGATGAACTGTAGACACCGGTGCCAAAATAGACGATCCACCTTCCCTAGCTAACCCATAAGAAAACATGAAAGAATGAGATATAGCCAGAGAAAACTCTTATGATAGTCGACTGACTATTAGTTAAGACCGGCTGACTGACAGTTAAAAGAAGAGGAAAGCCTTTTGTCAAGGTTCAAGTTGTCTAGACACTCGAGACAAAGAAAATCCCAATAATCTACATACGTAGAGCTTGCAACCCATCCCCAAATAAAAACTCAAAATACGGGATCGAAAGTCACAGTGAATTAAAATAATAATAATAAAGTTTTATCCCGATGATCAGGGTATACTCCACCAGACCTGCAAATTGACTTTAAGCCTACCAAACATATATAGAGAAACTTAAAAATCATTTAATTTCCTGAGATTTTTGCACCAATTGGGTATCAAATAATAGAGAGGAGAATTTAATTGTCATCATCCTACCGAAGGATTTCAAAAGTCGATGAAAGATTGTCATGAATCGATCTTTTGACTCTAAATAGATATACCATGCAGCCATTTAATAGAAGTATGGGAAAGAAAAAAAGTTGTGAGATAGGGGATTTCTATATCAATGACGAGGCCAACAACAAAACCAGTGCTAATTAACTTAATCCTTGGTAGCATTAATGGAGCTCTAATTAAGCGGTTGCGGCAATATAATGCTTATAATTTACAATATCCAACATCTGAGATAAACTAAGAACGTGTTGGATTTTATCTCTATTTGGTGAGTTGACGTGTTAATTAATACATGACACACGATCGAATTTTGTCATTTTGAACGAATCTAATTGAAGTGATATAATCATGCATGTAATTTTAACTGTGGATGTGTATAATCGGATATGATATCATATGTAAAATTCTTTAGTCCATCACTGCTTGTTTTGAAGAGGTGAATTTATGTTGATCTTATGGCTACCTAGCTCCCTTTTTCTAACAGATTGAATTTTCAAGAGCCGTAATTTTCCTACTTATGGAAGATCAAGATCCTTTTCAGGGCGGGGCATGAATTTACTGCTTTATTGCGTTTTTGCTGCTTTTGTTTCTTCTTGTATGATCGTTGTCATTCTCCGATGAGATCCTATGCCAAATTGTTTGAAAGATTGATATGAATTCATATGCGATAGCATCATCTATATATTGACGAATTAAAATTCATCAGAACATGCATGCTCCAAACCTTCTCGAGTTACATTTTTTAATGCACTTCTCATGTTCTTAACTCGATTACAACTGCGTCTTCTTCATGAGAATGCCTTCATTGATTGTCTCAAACCTCACATAGAGAGACTATACGTACCATGGAATTCACACAGATAACAAACATGAACGACATACAATATATTCGCATCCAAAACACTGAAAAGTGACCATGTTCTACTCTTGCTCTTACAGAAAACGATTCAGGTATTCATCCACAGAAGTATATTTGACATCGGGGTAGAGTTCTGAGGCCTCCGCGCCGAATGATGGTTCGATCTCGAAGTTGGTTTGGTCGCCCTTGATGAACACCGAGTGACAGATTCCATAAATCAGGTTCAATGGGACAGGAGATTCTGAAAGAGAAAAGGAATCCATTAAATCACAAGGCAAAAAGAAGAGGAAAAAAAAAAATACAATTTGTCATGTAGAACCTTCAATCTTCTTCAGAACTTCTTCTTCAGAAACATAGACACGCTCGAAGGTCTTGCCGACTTTCTTTTCCCAAAGAGAAACCAGCTCGTTGTGCGATAGGATGTTGGCTGGTGGTTTCAGATATAGAACCTTGTATAAGGTTTTGAGAATGAATTAAATTTTATTGATCACAATAATAAAATCATGTACATGTCTAGCAAATCTAAATAAGTAAAAAATAAACTCCTAACTTAGACATTAATGAAGCACCAATGATAGCGTTGAGAAGTAATTGGTCTTGATGGATCTAAAACAAATGATCAGAGTTGAGATCCATGCATGGAATCATCTCGAGAGATGGTGGAAGGCAGTCATGGATAAAAGAGGATTAATCAAATAGATTGTGTCAAATTAGAATTAATTAAATAGGCTTGATAAATAGACTTTGTCAAATTAGATAGAATAAAGTTTTCTTATCTAGAATATTTATTTGAATACTTCAATTGATTTAGTCTTGTAATATATTTATAAATACCTTGTTCACGTACAAAACAAATCAACAGAAAATACATTTAATTATTTCTACGATTAATGTTACGTTAACATGATATCAGAGCTGGTCTTTTTCACATCAGAAATCGCCGTGCTCGTTAGGTCGGTTTTCTCTTCCTCTTAATTTTTCTTCTGCCTTAATTTCCCAGCAGCCCCCCTTTTCTTCTTCTCCAGGCAACAAAACACCACCAGCTTCTCTTTTCCAATGACCACGGCATTACTGCATCCCATCTTGTCATTGGGGCGGGTGGCAGCCAGCTGTCTCTCCTTTCCGACCTTCATGCCGCTGTTCACGTTTGCCTGAGAATCGCGTGCTGCCACAGGCGACCTTCTGTGTGCCCTCCAGATCTTCAGCCGACTACCGACGTCGACCGACGCTGTCACGGTCAGCGCCGCCTCTCTCTCTCTCTCTTCTCTCTGCGGCCTGCACTGTGAACCCCGCGGCCACCCCAAGCAGCAAGGCTTTGCTGCCGCTTTACTGCATCTCTTCCACCGCGGTGACACACAGTCTATTGCAGAGCTATCTATCCGATTCCTACCGCGGCTTCTTCACCCGACTCAAGACACACCCGTGGGTCACACCTCTCTTCTTCCCTGCGGACAAGCAACGGTTCGTCGACTACCTCGAGATCTTCACCCACCCCCAATCGACGTCCACCGCATCAGATGCATCCGCATTGTTCTATCTTGGGATCTCAAATGTCAGAATTTTCTTCATCATCCATGGAAATAAATCAAACGGCGCAACTCTCTTCCTTACTTACAAATGTCATATCCTATCTTCCTATTAAATTTATGGCTGATAATTATTTACTTTATAAGATGCAGTTCCAATTGTTACTTCGTGCTCATTATATATTTGGAATTGTAGATGATACTTCTCCTAAACTCCAAAAAGACGATCCTAATTTTATAACTTGGAGCAAGAAGGATCAACTAATTATGATGTGGATAATTTCGTCGCTTAGCGAGTCTATACTTCCTATTATTGTAGGGCTTGACACCTCTCAACAAATATGGGAAACTCTTGCTCGAACTTTTGCATCCCATTCTCAAGCGCGAGTACTTCAACTTCGCATGCAACTACAATCGGTGTAACGAGGAGACAAATCTATCAATGAATATATTCAATCGATCAAAATCATTGCTAACAATCTAAGAGCAATTGGGCATCTAGTTTCTGAACCAGATTTGTTGATTCATATTTTTGCAGATTTAGGGCCTCAATATGACAGTTTTTTCCCAGTGTAACTACACGTATGACGCAAGTGTCACTTGATGCTCTTTATGGTATGCTGACCTCTTATGAAATACTCATACAATTATAATCTCAGAGGATGTCAGATTCTATTTTTCTTTCTGCACATACAACTAACAAATCAGATACAACTATCCATCAACAACACAATTAAGGAAATCAAGGTGAAAGAAATGCAGTACAAGGGCGAGGCCAAGGCCGAGGACGAGGACGAGGCCGAGGACGTTGTCAAATTTGTTTTGGTAATGGTCACTTTGCACATCAATGTTATAAGAGATTTGATTCAAACTTTTCCAGAGGATTTGGATCATCAAATCAACCTTCATCCTCAATTTCATCATCTCATCCAGGAGCATATTCTCTTGAAAGCAATCCTTATATGACTGTGGCAAATTCTTTAGCCTCAGGATGACATTCAGATTCTGAGGCAACTCATCATGTTACACCAGATTATGACATTCTCACAGATGCCTCCCCTTATCATGGACCTGAATTACATCTTGTGTCGAATATCACACCGAAAATTTAGTGTGACAATATTGGAACAACATATCTTACGACAAATCCGATCTTTCATGCTCGTACAAAACACGTGGAAATTGATTTTCATTTTGTTCAAGAGCAAGTTGCAACTAAACAATTATCTGTTTCGTATATTTCTGCAGAAGATCAAATCGATGATATCTTTACCAAGCCATTATCCAGACATCGTTTCAATAAATTAACAATCAAACTCAACGTGAAAGATCTCCCGTTGAATTTGCAAGAGGATAAAAGAGGATTAATCAAATAGACGGTGTCAAATTAGAATTAATCAAATAGGCTTGATCAATAGGCTTTGTCAAATCAGATAGGATAAAATTTTCTTATCTAGAATATTTATTTGAATACTTTAATTGATTTAGTTTTATAATATATCTATAAATATCCTGTCTATGTACAAAACAAATCAATAAAAAATACATTTAATTGTTTCTACGATTAATGTTACGTTAACAATGGATTGGAGCCATCAATGTAACCCATGAGGTTATATATAACCAATAAGGAGAGATCGAAAATGGAGCCGATAGACTGAGTCATTTCATGGTAGAGGTGAGTTTTAAAGGGGCTTGGGCTGCCACGTTAATGATGATGAGATTGTGTGAAGGGGACGGTGCATTAGTTATCATGGTGGAGATAACGGAGGAGATTGAGGAGGTTATTAGCGTGGGTTTTAGAGAAATTAAGGGTGTGAGATACACATATAAGGTTTTGAAAATGAATTGAATTTTATTTATCACAATAATTAATAAGATTATATAGATATCTAGCAAATCTAAATAAGTAAAAAATAAACTCTTAATTTAGATATAACTATATATTTACTTGAAATGAAATTCTCTAAAGATGATAAACTTCTAATTTAGACATCTATTTACATGTAATTAAACCAACTAAAATTGACAATTAAAATAAGCAAATTATCACAAATATACACGTATCTTTACCTTGTTCAGTGTTCTGGGATCGTCCGCTGCTTTCACAGTGTATGTTCCAATGTCATCTTCATCAACAAACACAACTGTTGAATTGGGAAAAAAAAATAGAAAAAACACGATTAAATACTGAAATAATAATGATTTTAGATTTACTTTAGATGAATTAATTAGTTACCTTTGACGTTCCCATCGCCCAAAATGACGACTTTGTCAGTTGGAAGACCGGCAACTCCAACCTGCCCAAGCGTTGGAAGGAAGTGCCCAGCGAAGCAATGGCTGACGACGTAAGTGTAAGGGATCCCTGAAACCTCTACGGCCCTGCGGACCTGTACCTTGGTATCGAAGTTTGATTTTGCCGGCTCCACGGGATTCGCTCGGCCGGAGTCGTTACCGAACTCGGAAGGTAAAAACCTCTGAAAATTCAACGATTGGTTTCGAGTGCATGAGTTGGGTGGCTAGATTGGAATTTGTGGGAGGAAGATCACAGGCCTTGATGTCGGAGCCGGAATCTTTGATGGCGTCGATGATCTTGGTTTGATCCTTCAACTGCGACAAGCCGACGGCGGAAATAACGACGTCGACTTGCTTGATGGCGCTCACCAGGCTCCCGTGGTCGTTCAGATCCCCCTGTTTTAATTTCACAAAAAGGAAGGATTCGATGGAGAAAATTGTACAAAAAATTGCAGATAAATAAGCAAGCGATGAATATTGTACGTAGAGGAGCGTGACGCCGGCGGTCTGGAAGTCTTGGAGGAGCTTGACCTTGGCAGGGGCCTGGTCGGTGCCAGCGGCGGCACGGACGAGGGCGAAGGTGGGGTGGCCTTCGCGGGCGCTGGCAAAAACGATGTGCTTGCCGATCCATCCGGTGGCGCCGATCACTAGAATCTTACTCTTCGATGCCATCTCTCCGTAGACCTCTCTCTCTCCCTCCGAAGAGGGAATACATTTGGTTTAGCGTCGGGGCAAATTCAAACGACTAACGTCGCCGTGTTAAAATTTAAAAGGGTAAGAAGTCGATTTTTGAATATAACGATCAGGCTATCGATGACTCCATATTTTTGTGCTAGTCATCTGGGACTTAATTTACCCCCTTCACACATAGGGGCAGTGGTGGTGGGTTACAAATGTAGCAGTTCCACATTTAGGGAATACGTTTGGTTTGGTGAGACTACCGATGACTCTGCATTTCTGCGTTAACCATCTGGGACATAATTTATCTCCCTCCACATGTAGGAGCAACGGTGGAGGGTTGTTAATATGACGATTCCATATTTTTTAGGGAATACGTTTGGTAATTTACATTTATACACTAGCCATATGAGATATGATTTATCCTCCTCACATGTAGGGACAGCGGTGAAGAACCGCTAATGTGGCGGTTCCACATTTTAGGGAATACGTTTGATAAGCTCTACATGTAGGGACAGCGGTGGGGGGTCGCTAATGTGGCGGTTTCACATTTTTTTTTTTAGGGAATACATTTGGTAAGCTCCTGCGAGCAAACCTGATTGATTGAACACAAATGTTAAGATTTGAAAGAATGAGGATCAATTCCCTGAGATAATCGACTACACGACTTCACATTTCTACGCTAACCACCTAAGACCTGATTTATCCCCCTCACACATAGGGGCAGACTATTAATGTGGTGGTTCCACATTTTTTTAGGGAATACGTTTGGTAAAATATTTTTTTTTAGAGAATATGTTTGGTAGATGAGCTTTCCGTTTTCATTTTATTTTTGAAAACGAGAAAACATGAAAAAACGGTTTGGTTGGACATTTTTTATTTTTATTTATTTTTTGGAAAACAAAGTTTAATAAAATCGTTTTTCGTTTTCCATAAAAGAAAAAATACGGAACGTGAATCAAATAGGGTCTAAGAGGGTGTCTTTTTATTTTTCGTTTTTATTTTTTTTAGAAAATAAAAAATGATTTTTTAAAAAAAATCAGAAAATATTTTTTTTATTTTCTAAAAAATAAAAATAAAAAATATCAATCAAACGTCATTTCTTTCACCAATTGCATTCTACCTACTATGCGGACGCAAGCAGTGAGGTCAAGCCTGAATTAATGAGAAATGTTAATTTTACATTTTTATCCCTTAGAGTTTAAATTTTTTTAAAATTTATTCCCTTTCGTAACGTAAAATAACTATTAATATTTCTAATTAGCGAAGAGGGGAAATTAATAAAAATTAGCAGATGAAATGATAATGATTCATTACAAGGGGGTAATTGTGAAAATAAGTAAAAAAAATCTCTAATAATTATCATGTGGGGCCGGAGTTGACCGGTCGTGTGTCCACATTCATAGCCGGTTAATTACGGCGCTCACAAAGCGTGGAGCTGTCTGTTGACAAAATAATGCATTTGGGAAAAACGCTGGCTTAGCAATCTATAGCAATCTATAATGCACTTTCTGACTTTGAAAATGGTGCAGTTTTTTAATTTTTTTTTGACAAAATTTCCAAAGGGAACTTTTTGTTCTTATTTATTTTTTTTAATTATTCGAAAGTCATTTTAATCTCGGATGAAATACCTCAATGTTTTTGAGTTCTCCATTGTTATTGATAGGTGATTTAGTGGGCGAGGTGAGACCATAAAAGGAGTTGCTTAACAAAGTTATTAATGTTTGTTGCTTTCTTTATCAATTGAGTCCTTGTCACCGGAGCTCACCATGACACATAGCATCCTAGTTATGAAATCTTCCTCTGGTCTCAAAAATATCATGATTTATCTTCTTTCGTAGTGATTGTGAATCTAGTTGACGAGGAATCTCCAAATAGCAAAGTCAAGCATCGAGCATCTTATTTGACTAATCATCGCATTTATGAAATCTCCGAAATATTACAAACTAAAGAAGATGATGTGGAATTTCGAAAAATGATCAATTGTATACCATTTTATTTTATTTTATAAGAAATTGTTTCTAAAATTTGAATTATCTTTAGTAATTAAAAATAATATAAGATAGATGGAGGTTAAAAAATTAGAAAAATTTGTAAACTCCTGTGAGATTACTGATTAGGCGATCAAGAATTAGTATTTATACTATAAAAATAAGTAAATTTGACGACTAATTTTGTAACGAATTTTGAAAAAAAAAATCGTTGCAACGAAATTTACAATGAAAAAAATTTCATTGCTAATAATCGCCGTCAAATTCTGCAACGAAAAATAAAAAATCGTCGTCAAATTGCAACGAATAATATTTTAGTTACAAAATTCGTCGCCAAATTTGGCGACGAATCTTGCTTTTCTAATTTGTAAACTCCTATGAGATTATTGATTAGGCGATCAGGAATTAGTATTTACACTACAAAAATAAGCAAATTCGTCGCCAAATATCCGCTGCAGTAAAGAAAAATTAAATTGATTATATTAACTGCAATTTAATATACAAAATGATTTAAATAAGTTACCTTGAACTCATTCCACCACAGAACTTTTATTTCTTCCAGCGTGCTCGTATAAGTCATAGAAGCTCCACCCTAATGGTTATTCACTATTTTATTCACCTCGTGAATAACATGTACAGAATTTGTAAATCTAACATAAAATAAAAACAAACCTCGTTAGATACTTATAAAAATACATATTGTTTTAAAAAAATAAACATAGATAATCTAAAACTCGAATACTTACAAATCTCCGGGCGGAGATATAAACTCTCTCGTATCTTCCCTCTCTACGAGTGATTATTGTACTGGGGAAGATACATTAATAGGTATCTACTGAGAACCAGAAGATTCTCCAACTGGAGAAGAGGTGGAGGGCACATTTACTGCAAGAGCATCAGAATGTGCAGGGGTTGAAGTAGAGGAAGACTGTGATCTTCCATCACTACTCCGTCTATGACCGCAACGTGGAAACTAACAATCATAATTATTAAAAGAATATGATAGTAAAAAAATACATTTGCATATCGAATTTATAATAGAAACAATATGAAAAAATTACCATATTCATAGCAACTGGATAACCTAAAAAAAACAGTTCATTAGTATATCAAATATATAAAATTTCGAATTAGATAGTAAATTAAAATATAATTGGTACTCAATAAAAAGTTACTCACAATTAGAAATCGAAGTCTGCATTACAATTTTCATCCTGGTCATGCGTTTATTCATCATCGTCATCGTCATCTTCATCCTCATAAGTAAAATCTTCATCTTCATCCTCATTTAGTTCACTTGCATCAATGACTACTACTACGCTGCTGGGATCTCGTAACGTTGAAATATTATATTCTTCGATATAAAATGTATTAACAATTTCATCTTGTTGATATGCTATATCTTCCCAATTTTTCTCAATTTTATTACGTGCTTTTGTTTTACAAACAACCCACCAATCACTTTTGTCTCGTCTCAGACTAGGATATAAAGCATAAAATACTTAAATCGCTTGCTATGCTAACACAAATGATTTATACCTCTTGTATATTTTTTGTAATTAATTTCAACCAAATTAAACTGTGGATGCACCCTCATGCCTTTGATAGAGTCAAACCAACAACACATAAATAAAATAACTCGCAAATCTGAGTCTGGGTACGCCACCTCTAAAATTTCATCTAGCAAGCCGTAAAATTCATTCCTTGCACCCCCATTATTAGATGACTGAACACAAACTCCGCTATTCATTATAGTTTTTCCAGTTTCATAATCTTGAGTATGAAAATTATATCCATTTATGAAATATGTCAGCCAAATTTTCACCATTGAGTTTGGACCCCATGACAGATGTTTTATTAGGTCTTGCTCAATGTGAGTGTGATTATCAAGAACCTAAAGTCAAATAAATATGTGTTAAAGTCAAGATTTATCAAATTTTTTATGATAGATTACTTACATATTTTTTGAACTATTATGCAAATTCTTCATCACAGAAACGATTAAACTCATGCTCCGGAAGCTCAGAATATAAAGTTTAGAAAATCCTACCATAAAATTAAATATAACATGAACAATAATTTACGATATATGAAATGTATAATATAACATTTATATTCTCACTCGAAATACGGCGTTACTTCTGGATAGTTCAATAAAATATATGTGTGGGCTGCTCGTCACTCCTGACCAGTTAAGTATCTATTTGTACAAGATCCACTTGGTCGACCAAGGTAGTTAAAAATTGAGAATGCCCTCAAATTTGGATCAATGCGACTCTCATCATTTCTTCCTGCTTTCCAACTCTTGCATTGAACGTGAGGTTCAAAATAATATGATGCAAAAGTTGTAACTTCCTCCACAATATATGCATTAACAATAGAAGCTTCAACATGAGCCTTATTTTTACTTTTTTTTTTCAAGTGATAGAGGAATCTAAGAGTAATACAATAAAATTTATTAGAAAATAAATTATACTAAATTTGATCAAATTAAATAACAATGATAAAAAAATCAAAAAATTCACCTTTCAAATGGATACATCCATCGAAATTGAACAGGACCTCCAACTTTAGCCTCATATGGCAAGTAAACTAAAAGATATTCCATGGAATCAAAAAATGCCAGTAGAAATATCCTTTTAAGTTACACAAAATGATCGGAATGTCTCTCTCTAATGTCTCCATGTGTGAATGACTCAATATTGTCGAGCAGATATCATGAAGGAAAATGCTTAATTCCGTAATTGCACCCCAGATAAAATTTGGTAACAGTTCCTTCAAAGAAATAGAAATTAGTCTTTCCATGAATATATGACAGTCATGACTTTTCAAACCAATCAATTTGCATTCCTTCAAATCAACGCATCTGCCAAAATTAGAGACATAACCATCAGGAAATCTCAATGATTTCAACCATTCACAAACAATCCATCTCTGATCCTTATTCAATGTATAAACTGCTTTCGATTTTAGTCCCCTATTATTTTCATCAACATCAAGGGTGGGTCGTTTACAGATGAGACGCAAATCTTTTCTTGCATTCAGATTGTCTTTTATTTTTCCGGTAATATTCATCACCATATTTATCAGAATATCAAAAATATTCTTCTGAATATGCATTAAATCAAGATTGTGATGAATCAAATTACTCTGTCAATACGGTAAATCCCAAAATATACTCCATTTAGTTTATTTATGCATAATTCCATAGTCATATGTTGTAACATTTGGTTCTTCAATAACAGATGGAAAGTTAAGCATTCTTTGCCATAAAATTTGACCGGTGAATCTTAATGGTGGAGGTGTTCTTTCAATTCTATTCTTAGTGAATTCTTCTTTATTTCTTATGAATTTATGATTTGACGGTAAAAATTGTCTATGACAATCAAAATAACTCGGTTTCTTTCCGTGTTTCAATCTGGATGACTTTGATCTCTCCATACATATTGGACATCCTAAAATCCCCGCGGTACTCAAGCCCGATAACATCCCATAACCAGGAAAATCATTTATGGTCCAAAGAAGTGCAACTCTCATTGTGAACATATGATTAGTATGGACATCATATGTGGAAACACCCTCATCCCATAGTTGGATCAACTCGGCAATCAACAGTTGCATGTAAACATCTATTAACTTCTTCGGATTATGAGGGTTAGGCACAATCAATGTTAAAAACATATAAGGTGTTTTCATACATATACTGGGTGGAAGATTATACAGAGTTACGATAATTGGCCAGCAAGAATAAGTTCTTCCTAATTTGCCAAATGGAGCAAATCCATCAGCACATAGACCCAGCCTGATATTTCGAGTCTCATTCGGAAACTCAGGATATGTTCTATCAAAATTTTTTCACGCCTTTGCATCTGATGGATGACACATTAGCACATCCTTTGTTTCATGATTTGCATGTCAAGTCATGTGTTCAACAGTGATCTTTGATGCATAAAGTCTTTGCAATCAAGGAGTTAAAGGCAAATAGAATATTTGTCTGAATGATTTTAATCGCTTATTATGATTTGATCTCATGGTACTCTTGTACCTGCATTGACTACAGAATTTACAAGTCTCTAAATCTGCATTATCTCCCCAATATAGCATACAACCATCTCTGCAAACATTAATTCTTTGTACCGGAAGACCTAAATCTTTCACAAGTTTTTTCATACTGTAAAAATCGTTCGGCATTATGTGATCACGTGGCAATACTTCTCCAATAACTTGAACAAAATCATTAAAACAATCTTCAGACACATTATGCTCAACTTTAACATTCAACAATCTTGCGATGAGAGATAATTTAGTGTGACTGTCACAACCAGACTATACGGGTTCATCTGCAACTCTCAACACTTCTTGAAATTTGAGATATGGTTCATTGTACACATTTTCATGAACACCAGTTACTTCTACCTCCTCCAACGACGTTGAATAATTAGTATACATGTGTTCAAATGTTTGAGGATAACTAGAACTTGCAACGTTTGGTTCGTTATTCAAATTATGATCAACTGCATCAACTATCATTCTCTTGTATGGATTGAATTGATCGTAATATATTTACTCTCCACTAACTATCCTTTATATGTTTCGTCCAATCTCTTCATCAGATATAAATGGTTCACCATGACAAGTCCAATTATAATAATTTGGCGTAAAATCAAATCTACAAAGATGTTCTCGAACTTTATCACACTGAAAAAATTTACCATTATGACATTTTTTGCATGGACACTTTAATTTATTCTCATCCATAAACTCAACATTGCTATTAGCAAATGTCAAAAATTGTTCCAACCTAATAATAAATTCATCGGTTAAACTACGACGTTTTAGTAAATTCTTTTTATACATCTAACTTCGTTCTCTCTCCATTTATCTTGTTTTCAAAATTATATCAAGAATTAATTTTAATTTTTTCCAAATTTCATCCATATATATATCAATCTAATAATAAATTTATACTCAAAATAAATTCTTCTAGTACTAAATATGATTTTGTGTAATATTTAATTGCAAACTATAATATCATTTCGAATAAATATTATATATTTATAGTAATAAAATTACTTGAAATCAAACATTAATTATAATTAATATAAAATAATAATACTACAATTTTATAAATATACAATATTTATACATATCTGTCCTGATGGAAACAACGGATGAGCTCACAGCTAATTGAAGACTTTACAAACACATCGAACACCTTAATGACGAAGTACGACAAACCTATGAAAAATAATTTTGTATTTAGATTACACATTATACTGATTTATATAATTTGAATAACATTTAAATTTTAACTCTATTGTTACGGCGATAAACGACCAGTTGGGACGACGATTAACCACCCAAACCACACCCCCATGTCAAATTACGCATGCGAAAGTACACGGCAAGCCGCAAAGTCGACAATGACGCCTTACCTCGCGATAATTGCGCATAGTGTGGCAGCTGCAGCGCAATAGCGACGGCGCCGACCTCGCGGCAGTAAAATTTCACGAGCACGCGACAACTCGCGAGGGCACGCGCGACGCGACACGACACGTAAGTGTCGCGCGGCAGTGGCTCGTGACAGCAGACGTGAGGCGGCGCGCCATGGTGAGCTACCGCCAGAAGAAGAAGAAGCGGGAGGGCGTATTGGGATCGGGATCGGGTCAGGAGGGATAGTCGCGTGATTCGATTGGAGAAAGGAAGGGGGAAATAATTAGGGAGAAATTGACGATGAATCCTATTTTGTTACTAAATTCGTCGCCAATTTGACGACGAATTTATTTTTCGTCGCCAATTTTGCAACGATATTTTATATTCGTTGCTAATTTGCAACGAATTCAAAATTCGTTGCAGATTCTGCAACAAATTAAATTTTCGTTGCAAACATTTGCAACGAAAATGTTTTTTTATCGTAAATTGGCGACGAAAAATTATTTTCGTCATCAATTTGCAACGAATTTTACGACGAAAATTAAATGTTAGAAATTTAAATAATTTTGCAACAAAAAAATTTTTGTTGGAAATTTCGTTACTAATTTGCGACGAAATTTAAAATTCGTCACAAATTTTGTTGCAGATTTACAATAAATTTTTGTCGTTGTCAAATTTCGTCGTCAATTTGATTTTTTTTTTTTTTTTTGCAGTGTTATATCCAACTATTTTTATTATTTCCTAAATAAAGGACATGATTACTATGACTGTTTTTATAAATCTTGTCTTTTTGGATTAAAAAAAAAAGTATAATTAATGAAAGGCAATAGAATTATGAAACAATGAAGAATAATATTGCAGTTGGAACAATAATTCTATTTTCAGTGTAGGGGCAGAACTTACGTGGGCTCAGCATGACACTTGGTCTAGATTTTTTTTTTTTCAATTTTATTTTATTTAAATTTATGCAGTAAATTTTTTTAATTATTTTATTAAGCATATTATATTGTGTTCTATTCATGTGTCGCTGTTGTGAAATTAAATATATATTATTGTTGCTTTTGAAATAGTCTTCGTTTGGCAAGAAAGGTTAGTTTTATTTCTGGATCCGCTTCCGTCAAAGTTCTTTGCTTATGTGATCTGCGAATGAAAAAAAAAAAACTTTCAAATATGGAATGATGAGGCTCGGCCCAACAACCCGTCATATTTGCCCAGGGATTTTTTCACAGAAGAAGGGAAGAAAAATTTCATCCTTCGAACCTTAGAAAATAACTCTCTATAAAAATTGAGAATCAATTAATAGTCTTATCTGCTCCGTTAAAGACACTAATAAGAGAGAATAAATCATAGAGAAAGTCTCACGCAGATCACAAGAAGAGGGTCTATTTGAAATCAGAGGAGATTTTAGACTCCTCATCCGGCATCGAACCCTGTTCATTCTACCCTGTTTTACCATTGTGTCGTTCCCGTGGTGACTGAAAATAACTGTCTCTGGACTTTAGAGTGGTGGTAGAGACCTCCAACGTTGCTTGCATGAATTATTTGGATGCATCCTCTCAGTACTCAATCAACTCCTGCTTCACTTGAACAAGATGAAATTAGTAGGTTTATAACTCTTTTAAAATCGATATTTGTCTTATCCACAAGTTCAATCATGCCTTATTACATTTATGAAATATCTAAAAATTGCAAATCAAATGAGGTCATTGTTATCATTGTCTGCTTGAGTTGAGTAGAGAACCGAATGGAATATATAGTGAAACGGAGGAGAGAAAAAGGAGGAAAAAAAAAAGGTTTTAGATAGAATAGAAGAGTTGACTATACCGATAAAGAAAGAGAGGAGGGTATTTAAGATATTTTCTTCACGTACGAGGTATCTTTTAGGTGATTAAAAAAAATAAAGGTGGAGGTTAAAAAAATAATAAACTCCCTTATTGATTAGGCGACCAGGAATTAGTATTTATATTCTACTCTTTTTATTATTCACAAAATAAAAGACATGATTACAATGCCTATTTATAAATCCTGCCTTTTTGGATGAAAAATTAAAAAAAAAAAAACAGTTGCATAACGAAGGGAAGGGCAGGTAGAATTATGAATTCGATGAAAAATAAGTTCACAGAAAAAAAAAATTGCAGTTGGAGCAATAATTCTATTTTCTAAATAAGAAAATCAATTTAAATTACTGTGTTTTTTTTTTTTAAATAATAATTATAGGAGATGTTTTAATTTAAAGACAAAATGTACTATGCCAAAGAAGATGATCGACTTCTTTGAATCTTCGTAAACTAAAACAGAGACCCTCTATCATGTTCGGTTGAAGACGAAATTAGTCACGAAAGAACTAAGTAGTTAACACGTACGATAAAATTGTCCTTAAATTGTTGAGTGACTCCATTGAAATCATACTCAAATATGATGATGGACCGGCTGCTCCTCCCTGTCTTGATGTTCTTTTTCTCTGAATTTGTAGTTGGCCAGCTCTTTCTTTACAGCTTGCTCCATCTCACCAGTGAGAAGGAAGTTTTGGTCCTTCTCCAAAATTGCCACCTTCCTTCTCTGCCTTAAACTAGCTTTCCTTGACCTCTTGCACTTCCTTTCTAGCAGCCCTCAAATCAGTCTGAGCTGGCTCTTAGCTCAGCCTAAGATTTGAGGACTTGGCCTCGGCACGGGCATCCTTCAGCTCATTGGTTTGCCAATCTAATTTATTTTACTTCTTGGCCAATTATGGCGTGGGCCTCCACTAAAAGAGCTCGAGGGATGCGAAGGTATAAAACTCACTGTCAGGACAAGAGTTGCAGACAGAATGCAAGTTAGTAAATAAATGATAGAAAATGTTAGTAAAGGAAGAAATTTACCATGCGGTATAGATTTTCTGTCTCTTCTGGATAAAATTATTGAAGAGGATGAGAATTTTTTTCGACTGTAACAATAAATAATATGATGATAATAGATTTAACGTAGTTCATAATTCAAATTCTTATTCCACAAATGAGCTCTAGAGCGAACTCCGATGCTAGACATTTTTATTATAATTTTTCCTCTTTAGAGGTAGAAAAACCTCTTACAGATAAGAGTTTATATAAAGTAAAAAAAAATAATACGCAGATGTTGCTCCCTCAATCTTGTCCCGTCGAGGATGATCCTTTTCCTTATCGGTCAATCTTCCGATCCGAACATGTATCTCAGGATGAAGACAAGAAGAAGCACACCCTACTTGTTTTCCTCCCGAAATAGCGAGTATAGATCGAAAGATGATTAGAATCCACTCCTTCTTTCGCCCTTTCTTTCCTTTTATATCTATTGCTCCTAGGATCAACCGTTGTATGACAAATCATCTGGATCATCGTCCATGTGAATGATCATATAGATTCAAAGAATTATATTATTATGCCGTTAGAAAGTATACACTATTAGGAATTTTCTGTAGAGCCTCTTAGGTGACTTGGTTGATTACGAGGTATAATAAACTCCTATGAGAATATATCGTGGGGGTATTTACTTTCCTTCATTTTATCCCTACACTCCTCTTTCAATTAACCCTCTCTACTACTTTTTCGACTCAATTATTCCTCTAGAGTCATCATTTCTCTAGTTCGGTTTATTTTTCCAAGTCATTTTCTGACTTCGTTTTAGTCATCAAACTGATATGCTTCTAACTCTGCTCGACTCTCCGAACTATAATACTCTTTTAGTTCGGTTTAATCTTCCAAACTAAATCTGATTTGACTCGAATATATATCCCGAGTCTTACTTATCTTATTTTACCCTCCAGATTAAAACCCTGTTCATTTCCAATATTGACAGGTGGAGGCTTCTGGTTGTCTCATTTCAACCTCATAAAGACTCCCTAGAGAAATTGTAGTAGGGGTACTAGATATTGGTTGTCGAGAGCTTAAAGGTTCAGGATCCCTTGGCCATGCATGATGAGGAGCTCGGATGCGAGCTCGGTTTTGAAGGACCCGTAGGAGATGAGGAGTTCATCAGATGAGGAGGGAGGTTGGATAGTTAGACGGGCGAAGCCAGGGTACTGTCCAAAGTAACTGGAATTGTCGACGGAGGACTTGGACTTAAAAGAAAGTCGAGAAGAGCTCAACTGGGAGGAGCTTGGTCTGAAACTACGCCTGATCATGTGCTAGAATCTCTTTCGGGGTCAAAGAGGTTGATCGGATTCAGGGGAGGAGATGTTATGGGGAGTCGTTGGCTCAACCGAAGTAGGCACCTTCCTCTATGGAGGTGGAAGTAGCCTCAATGGGACTTTGCACTGTAGGAGCAAGAGTTGGCTCGAAAGAGTTTGACGCTACATTGAATGTCTAAAGGAAGAGCCAACTCAACCCGTAGTAGAAGAGCAAGGTCCTCTTCTATTAGTAAGTTAACATCAAAACAAAGATCATGGAGATATGAGAGAGGCCAAGCTACCCTTACGTTGATTATGGTCCGCTAAGGAGGAAGGTTCGTCTGCTATTGATGTATCCATGTATAGGTTGTGGTTGGATGAACAAATAAAATAGTGTGTCAATGTTTATGGGAAAAGGGTTAATTCTATAGATATTGGGAAGAAGGAAGGACGGTAAAGTAAAACACTCCTAGTTCAATCTTCTTTGAATAGAAGAAGTAGAAGAGGAGAGGCGTCAAAAAGAATTAGGGGTCAATTGAGATCCCAAAGATGATATATCCTTGAAGAAAGATGAAATAGAGAAACGTAAATAACCTATCATCTAGTGGTAGAAGAAGGCAGCATTTTCAGTAGGGATAGATGAGGACGTTGAGATGGTCATAGAATGTGGATCGAATGGTCTTCAATTATACTGAAAGCAGTACAAATGCCAAAATTTTCTATCTCCGTATAAGAGGAAAGAATTGTGTGGAATCACATATCAAAATTAGAGGACAAAATCGTATTAGAATAAAGGATGTAGGAAGATGTTCATTGGTCATGATTGGAGAGTAAGACCAGGTGATGGTAAAGGTAAGAGCGGCGATAATAGAAAGAAGATAAACAACGATAAAGAGATTACACTATATTGGGAGCTTATAATAAGCGGTCAATGGATGAAGGACCATTGGATGAAGGGTAAGTTCAAGAGAAATGCCTCGGGTCATTGGATGGGTGTAGCTATTTCTCAAGATTTAATGCAATCGATGTGAATCCTTTGATGTGACATAATGAATCATTCGACGACGAAGTGAAAGATCCACTAGTTCATGAGGTCAATCTAGATACACAAGCGATTTAAATTCTTAAAACATTGATGGGCAATGAAAAGAGTGCGAGTTCAGAGCCCAACAAAAAATATCAATTTAGGTCCGGAAAACACACTCAGTTCATCATCCAAAGGCTCAGTTCAAGTATATCATCAATCCAATTGCCAGAGCATATATCTATTCAGTCGACATACTTTCTCTTTCGACTCGACTTGAGGAGAAGAACTTATGATACAAAAAGAATATTGGTCCACGTGGTTCAAAGAAGACTTGGTCAACATAATGTATATGTCACCTTGCAAGGTTAACTTGACTTCGACACAAGACCACATTGACCTTCGCCTAGGAATCTTAGCCCAATGAGTTCAACCAATTAAGGTAGACAAGTGAACAATAACATTACGTCTTCTCAGATTTAACGGTTTATTTATGTATTTGTTTAATAATTTTATGAGATTCGAAAAGTATTGATCTTATTTATTCTCTTGAGTATATTATTATTATTATAATTGACCTAGCTAATTGCTAAAATTATTAAACTACATAGAGCTTAACATTTAAAATAAAAAATAAGTTAAAAATTTTTAAATTCAAAAAAAGGAATACTTGGAACCAATCAACTTAAAATTTGATGGCGAAGAAGCTAGGATATTATGGATTGCTCAACAAAGTATATTATCCAGTTTATTATATAATCTAAAAATATTAAAAAAATTTGGATGGTTGTTCATGGAAGAAATAAATGATATCAAACGTTTGTTGTCTGTCCTATGTCAGATGACAGTACGGTCATAGATCGCTCTCGATTTATCCCTTAATTCGTATAACTGTGGGATCGATTTTGAAGGACATTTGAAGTGAATGATATCATCTTTTACAAAAGAATAACGGTTAAACTGTTCATGGGCAATGGACTATATTTGGCCAAAGGTTTGTCGATCCATGGAAAAGCAAAATCAAACCCTAATGAAATGTGCCATGTTTGAGTTATTCAATAGTTAAACAAGCCTATCAGTATGTATGGTACTTGACTCAGAAATAGCCGATTAACATCACTATGAATTGACCTAGCACATCCTTAACCATTCTGATCGAATTCAGATGCAAATGGAATAGCAGTCGCGACTAGTGAGCTTCGGGTGAAGCCGAACTATGCACACGAGTCCACATATTTCTTAAAATCCATTGTTGTAGTTGAACCCTAAATTTAAAAAATCATGAAAACTGAATATTATTATATCAAATTACTTATCAACTTGGTCGAAATGTTTAAACTTCATTGAAATCATTTTAAAACAACTGTATCAATTAATTCATTAAAGTAAATGTTATATAATTGTATCAACTGCTAAATAGCTATTATAATACTATCATGAAAATCTATTAATTTATTACACACATTGTAGCAGTTTATTTTAGGTATAATAATATTTTTGGATTTTTTTTTTTACTATTAAATGGGATTTAATTTTAAAAAATTTCAGTGAAAATAGATCTAATTTTTAAATGTCATCCAGGATTTAGAATCCAATTTTAAAATCCCCGTTGCAGCGTGAATAATAAGATGAAATTAAACGTTCTTTTTACTGATTCTAATAAGGTGGCGGTGGCAAAGCAAATGATCCTTCTTCCTCACACAAAAACATGAAAGAATATTGAGACATTAAGGCCGGCTGACAACCAATCATATAGAGAAACCTAAAATCCTTTTATGAGATTTTGCACCAATTGGGTATCATACAGAGAGAAGAGAATTTATCATCATCCTACTCAAGGATTTCAAAATTCGATGAAAGATAATCAATCTTTTGACTCTAAATAGATATGCAATTCAGCCATTTGATAGAAGTATGATAATAAAATTATAATTCGGTGTACGAAACTTCGGTCATATGGAATATCGAAGAAGGAATTCATTGTACATAGTTTTATCTTGCTTTTTTTTACAAAAGACTACTTTTAAGATTTGAACTCATAATCTTTTGGTCACGAGATAATAATTTTATCGTTGTGTCAAGGCTCCCTCTTAGAAGCATGATAAAAAATAAAAAAGGAAGTTGCGACAATGCTTATGATATAAGATATCCAACATCTGAGAGAAACCCTGGAGAATTACATTTTTGGGTGCACTTCTCATGTTCTTAACTAGATTACAACTGCGTCTTCTCCATGAGAATGACTTCATTGATCGTTTCAAACCTCACACGAGCAATTAGAAGGACAAAGAGAGACTACGTACTATTGAATTCATAACAAACTCGAACATACGATTTATTTGCATCCATAACTACTGAAAAAGTGACCATGTTCTACTTGCTCTTACAGAAAACGATTCAGGTATTCATCCACAGATGTATATTTGACATCGGGGTAGAGTTCCGAGGCCTCCACGCCGAATGATGGCTCGATCTCGAAGTTGGTGTGGTCGCCCTTGATGAACACCGAGTGAGAAATTCCATAAATCAGGTTCAATGGGATAGGAGATTCTGAAAGAGAAAAGAAATCGATCAAATCATAAAGGCAAATAGAAGAAGAAGAAGAAAAAAAAAACATTTTGTCGAGTAGAAGAACCTTGGATCTTCTTTAGAACTTCTTCTTCAGAAACATAGACACGCTCGAAGGTCTTGCCGACTTTCTTTTCCCAAAGAGAAACGAGCTCGTTGTGCGATAGGATGTTGGCCGGTGGCCTCAGATACAGAACCTTGTTCAGTGTCCTGGGATCGTCCACTGCTTTCACTGTGTATGTTCCAATGTCATCTTCATTCACAAACACAGCTGTCGAATTGGTGGGAAAAAAAATAGAAAAACACGATTAAATACTGAAATAATAATGATTTTAGATTTGCATTAGATTAATTATAGTTACCTTTGACGTTCCCATCGCCCAAAACGACGACTTTGTCAGTTGGAAGACCGGTAACTCCGGCCTGCCCAAGCGTCGGGAGGAAGTATCCAGCGAAGAAATTGCTGGAGACGTAAGTGTAAGGGATCCCTGAAGCCTCTACGGCCCTTCGGATCTGTACCTTGATATCGAAGGTTGATTTTGCCGGCTCCACGGCGTTCACTCGGTCGACGTCGTTGCCGAACTCGGAAGGTAAAAACCTCTGCAAATTCAACAATCAATTGGTTTCGAGTGCATGAGTTGGGCGGCTAGATATTAGAATTTGTGGGAGGAAGATCACAGACCTTGATGTCGGCGCCGGAATCTTTGATGGCGTCGATGATCTTGGTTTGATCCTTCAACTGCAAGAAGCCGACGGTGGAAATAACGACGTCGACTTGCTTGATGGCGCTCACCAGGCTCCCGTGGTCGTACAGATCCCCCTGTTTTAATTTCACAAAACAGGAAGGATTCGATGGAGAAAATTGAAGTTTTCAGAAACTGAAATTGTAAAAAATAAAAATAAAAAATTGCAGATAAATAAGCAAGGAATGAACACTGTACGTAGACAAGCTTGACGCCGTTGGCCTGGAAGTCTTGGAGGAGTTTGGCCTTGGCAGGGGGGTGGTCGGCGCCAGCGGCGGCACGGACGAGGGCGAAGGTGGGGTGGCCTTCGCGGGCGCTGGCAGAAACGATGTACTTGCCGATGTATCCGGTGGCGCCGATCACTAGAATTTTGCTCTTCGATGCCATCTCTCGTTCGATCGATCCCTTCCTCCTCCTCGTCCGCTACAGTTTGCCCTCGTGGAAGAGGATTCAGTGGATCTTAGAAGTGTGTGGAATGGCTTGATTTATAGTCTGCCGACGCACTATTCACCAATCGTATCCTAGAGACTATGCGGACGCCAGCACTGACATCGAGCCCACCGAAGGGAATGAGTCACTGAGAAATGTTAAATTTACACCTTCGAGTTTTTTTTTTTTTTTAAATATCTTTATAACTTTTGCAATTGATTAAATATATATTTTTTTCACGAGTCTTGCAGATTTATCCCCTTTCTAGAAGTATAAAATCACTATTAATATTTCTAATAGCTAACTTGGGAAATTAACAAAAAATTAGCAGGTGAAATGATAATGACGAATTATTAGGGGGGGGGGGGGGGGGTAATTGTGAAAATAAGGAAATATATCTCAATAATTATTATGTGGGGCCGGTTGTCGAAGAACGAGAGCGTAGGTGTAGGAATGCACTTGGATGAAATCATGGCCTGTGACTGAACGTGTCCGCATTCATAGCCGGTTAATTATGGGGCTCGCAGAGCATGGAGCATGAAGCTGTTGCTTGACGAATTGTGCATTTATGAAAATGGAAGGTCTAGAATGCACTTTCAGAATTTTGAAAAATGGTGCATTTTTTGTTGACAAAATTTACTTTTTTTGTTCTTATTTATATTTTTTAATTATTCCAAAGTCATTTTAATCTCGGATGTTTTTGAATTCTCTGCCATCATCCATACAATTGGCGAATGTTGATTCAATGGATGAGGTGAGATTATCAAAAGAGCTTAATAATTTTTATTTATTTTTATAATTCAAGTGTAGACAATTTTTTTCTCTTAATTCATCCATCGAATGAATTTGAACATTGAATCTTAACTAAAAAGATGGTATTTTTTTTTTTATCAAAAGAACTTAAAAGAAGGTCTAGATGGAAGGAGTGTTTCAAGAGGAAAGTATTTAAGATATTTTTTTGACATATTATCTTTTAGGTCATTTTAAAAATATACGGTGGAGGTTAAAAAAATTGGGAAAATAGTAAACTCCGTTAGGCGTATACCCTACTATTTTTATTATTCCCATAATAAAAAGGACATCATTATTATGCCTATTTTTATAAATCCTGCCTTTTTGGATATTAAAAAAAAATGTATGACGGAGGGTAGGTAGAGTTGTGAATTTGATGAAAAATAAGTTGACAATAATAATATTGCAGTCGGAACAATAATTTTATTTTCTAAATAGGAAAATCAATTTAATTTAATGTGTTTAAAAAAAAGAAAGAAATTAAAGGAGATGTTTGAAAGAGAAAATGTAGTGACATCAAAAGATGACCGACTTTTTTAAATCCTCATAGCTCATATTAATGAAGTTGGCCCTTTATTTTTTTTTAGATAGTCGGTTCGATTTCATAGATTTCTAATGGAATAATAAATAATTTTTTGATAAAATATATTTTATTGATTATTAGAATATATTAAAAAATATTCGCGGTTCAACAGTTAAATTCGACGATGCAATCGTACTGTCTTTATAAGACAAATTTAATATTGAAAATGTGATCCATCTAGGGTTATAAATGAACCAAGTGTTCATGAACGAGCTTGGTGTTCGACTCGGTAAGAGCTCGTTTACGTTCGTTCAATATGCATCAAAGTCAATTAATAAACAAGCTTAAACAACTTGATAAATTAAATAAACAAGTTTGAACATATATGTGTTCGACTTATTAATATTCGTGAACGATGTTCGTGAACGGTGTTCATAAACGATGTTCGTAGACGGTATTCGTGAACAGTGTTCGTGAACATTAACAAATCGATTTATAATTATACTCTTTTAAAAATTATTTTTGAATTTATTTATACTCATTTATAAATCAGGATTAAATTAGTAAAATTTTAAAAAAATAAATAAGTTTAACTTAATAATTTGATAACGTCTAAATAAATCAAATTTAAACAAGCTTAAATCAAGTTTGATTGGAAGCTTGATACCCATTAAATAAGCCAAGTCCAATTCAAACTCAAGCTCGGAAAAAAAAATACCAGACTAAGTTTGAACAGGTTTTTCAATAACTTGGTTAATTTTAAATTTGGTTCAGTTCGACTTGATTATCTTATCAAATAATTACGAGCATTCTGAACTTTGAAACATTTCTAAATCCATCCAAAAAAAATAAACTCTCGATTTACATCCTATTCATAGCTATTTAAAAAAATAAATAAATTCAAAATCGAATTACATTAATTTATAAAATATCATCTTATTTGCTACTTCACCGTACCCGAAAGCGAAGCTTACGTCTAATTGCGACCTCACCTGCCGAGGTACTCGGTGTCGTCGTCTTCATTGTGGCGGTGGCGCCCTTGATAGCGACCCCCACGATCTCACCTACTGGCCAAACGAGTTGCGAACGCAGTGGGCTCGTGTGTGCAGGCCGCAGGGCCGGATCTAATGTATTCAAAAATTAATTTATTAATACATTTTTTTTAAAAAATCATTTTTTTTTGGAAAAAAATCAATTTAAACTATCAAAATTTTAAATCCGATTCAAAATTAATTCATTAATATATTTTTTTATAAAAAAAATCAATTTAAACCATCAAAATTTTAAATCCGATCCCACGTACGTGCTGTACTTCGGTTCGTGGTTATTGCGGATAGCACTCACATTTGCATCCTTAGCACGCAACGGTAAAAACGAAGAAATATCCAACAACAAAAATAGAAAGACATTTCAAAAAAAAAAAAATGAAATTCAATTTTCTATTGCGATATCATTCAATAACAAAATTTAAAAATATTCATTCGAATAACTTTAAGACTCAAGAATTTATCCGACAGACAAATTACGATTTTGACATTGAATCTTCGTTCAAAAATGACACGACTATCAAATTCAGATTGAATTGTAATAAAATTATGAACTTTTTTTTATTTATCCTTAGTGATCGATAAAAATCACTTAGACTCCGCTTTTATCCGACTCAACTGTTCGCGAAACGTCTCGATCGATCAATCTTAGAAATTAATCGAATTGAAAGTTCAAAAACTCCGGTGCAAACAAAAAACGACAATTTACCAAACACAGCAGCCGAAGTTCGGATTTGCCCAAATCGCGCACTATAGTTTCAGAATGACCAAATCGCGTGCGTAATTCCCAAAATACCGCTCCCGCCAAACAGCGTTTTTAATGCAAAGATCCCGCATGCATCCGAGACACATTTCCAAATCCCGAGCCATCGAAACGTCCCGTCCAAACAAGTCACCACATTACTGTCTTCGTGTCTTCAACTTCCGAGAAATCTTCGAGCGCACAAAAACTTGGAAAAGCTTAGACTCCATTTTTCCTCCTGCTTCATTACGTTAGTTTCCGAGTTCTTGGAATTTCGTCGAGACGCTTCGAGGTAATATGGTGTCGTCCTCTCATTTAACTAGAGTTTTACCCATTTCTTACTCGGTTTTAGGGTTTAGTTGAAAGGCGTACATCTCGTTGGGTTTTTCTACCATTTCGTGTTGCGAGAATGAGTGTCAACATCAGGTTCAACCTCTCCTTCACGGCCAAGGTATGTGTCGCATTCCTTGCTTTAGTCGATATGAAGTATGTCATATGTTTAAAATGATTTCTCAGTTATGGTTTTGGAATGGTTTGAACATTGAATACAAATGGGCGATCTCTTGATACGTATATGAATTAGATAAATAGGTAGTAAATTCCCGGCCGTGGTAATGGGATTAAAACTCGACACGAGGAGATGAACTAGTCAAGAAAAATCGTAGTCTTTGAGAATTTATATCCCACCGTGTGGTAATGAGATTAAAACTCAGGCAACATATGGTCTTTGGGAATGTAATTCGGCACCATGTATATATAAGTTATCGGTTGTTGGTGGTCTTTGGGAATTAAAACCCCAACAACACGGTGGTTACTGCGTTTAAAAATCTCGGCACGAGGAGATGAACTAGTCAAGAAAAGGTGGTCTTTGGAATTTATATCGGCACCAAGTGGTAATGGGATTAAATCTCAAGACACCGTGGTCTTTGGGAATGTAATTTCGACACCATGTACATATAAGTTCGGATTTGTTGGTGGTGTTGGGAATTAAAACCCGACAACACGATGGTTACTGCGTTTAAAAATCGGCCGAGGAGATATGAACGGTCAAGATAAATGGTGGTCTTTGGGAATTTATATCCCAAAGACCACCATTAGTAGTAATGGGATTTAAAACACCATGGTCTTTGGAATCTAATTTCGACTACCATGTACATAAAAGTTCTGAATTGTTGGTGGTGTTGGGAACTAAAACCACAGCAACAAAGTGGTTCTGCGTTTAAATATTCCAGCACCAGGGAGATGGAACTGGTCGAGATAAATGGTGTCTTTGAATTTATATCCCAAGACCACCGTGCAGGATATAAATTTCGGCTACGAGAGAGGAATCTCGAGAAAAGAGTGGTGATGTCAATTTTTTTTTACAGGATTATTGCAAAGAATTGCCGAATCTCAAATTTGTTTTTTACAATTACAAAATGAAGGAATAAATTATGTATTTTGTAATTGTTAGAGAAATAATGAGTGTGCGAAGAAACTGCAATGGACCAGCGTTTTAGGCCACTTTATTGAATTTTTTGGAGGTCCAAGTGCTAAAGGGAAGCAACGTCAAATGGTTTGTTTACATGAAAGGCACAGAGAGATAATTAAACAAACCCCATTTGCTATTTTTTTGAATATACAAGACATTCCACAAATCCGTGGAATATTAGTCAATATATTTCAAAGTTGAGATTCGACAAGTCAAAGCTTTAAGTTTTCAACTGTGCCAGTTGCTTTCACCAGAAGAGATGTGTCCCTTTTGCTCGGTATTGCAGATAGAGGGGCTTATGTTCATATGAATTCAACTAATGCATTAGGTGCTCTTTTCAATTCTCAATTCTCCAAAAAAGAACCAACTAGATCGAGGTTAGAGTTTTTGCTTAAAACCTTTGCTACTAGAGTAGAAGTAGATGAAGATGTTTTGGTATTTTGTAAGTTGTATGTATTGTATATATTTGCTTGTGTGTTGTTCTGTACTACTACATATAAGGTCCCCATAGGTCTTGTAGATATTGTATATGATTTTGACAACATAGGTAGTTTCAATTGGGTCGAAGTCATCCATCAATTTATAGCTCCACAATTGCCTACTATTGGAGATATATATTCATCTAATAATACAGTTGCGCAGAAGAGCCGAATTCCTTATCTAAAGGGGTTTGCCGGCCTTTTGGCTGTAAGTTCTTTCTTACTAAATAATGCTCAATTTTTTCTTTTATATTTACGTAAGTATGTAACACTTTCGATATGAGCAGGCTTGGTTTCTGGAACATGTCTCAATCCAGAGACCATACAATACTGAAGGCCCACGAATAAATAAGTGGAGGGCAACTCCTTCACATATTAGCAAGGTCAGGAATTTATTGGAGCAAGTCTCCTGAGAATGTAAATAGAAGACCACAACTTAGCAGTTTTTCATTTTCGTTATCTAAATAATTGTTGATTTTTTGATAGGTCATTGTTGATCTAGTATGTACCCGTAGTGAAAATATATTGCTTGATAAGGTTGACTATTATATTGAAAATACTCCTCATCCAATAGAGACATCATCATCACAAACTATACAAGAAAAATACCCTACTAGTGAATGTCATGAGTGTTTAGTTTATCAGAGACAACTCAAAGAGTTAAGAATGGAAAACATGACACTAACTGAAAGGGTAAAAGAACTAATGGAAATTATAGGAAGAGAAGGTATGGAGCACGAACTAAATAAGCCCAAGTTGACCCTCAACCTCAACCGAACCAATTGCGTGAGAACAAGACGGCGAGATAGAACCCATGACATGATTACAGGATACTCCCGTTGATAGTCCACTGTGGGCAAAATTGGTACCTCAAAGCAAAAGAAAAAAGACAGAAATTTCTGATGTTGAGTTATTAGAAGGGCAACCTGATAAAGCTGTAAAAGAAGTAGAAGTGTTTGACAAGAAAGGAAAACAAAAAATTGGTATGGATGAATTGCAAGCGAGGGATACTATCTGTATTTTGGAAGAAGATGAAAAAGATCTTGACAGGGATGAAGCAATAATTGATAAACTCAACCAAATGAGAATGGAAGCCATTGCGGTTAGTCAGAATACTTCCCAAAATTAGTTTGTGTTATTTTATTTAAATAACTAATATTATTTTTGTATTATAGTATGTCAAGAAAAAGTGTAAGACAGCAAAGAACCAGAAATAAGTGTTAGTGCATATAAGATCCACATATCTCCACAATGGTATGATATTGTCCACTTTGGGCCCAAGCCCTCATGGTTTTGTTTTTGGGCTTTACCCAAAAGGTCTCATACCAATGGAGATATCTTTTTTCTTATAAGCACATGAAGCCCTCATGGTTTTGTTTTTGGGCTTTACCCAAAAGGTCTCATACCAATGGAGATATCTTTTTTCTTATAAGCACATGATCTTTTCCATGTCTTACCAATGTGGGACTTTGATTGTATTCCCCATACTCCCAACAATAAGATGCTGATGTGACCTACTTGCTAAAAAGTTTAGAAAAAATAAAGTATGGTAGTTACATCCACCATTACATTCAAAAATTTTATTACAATATTATAAAGTGCAAATATTTATTTACGATTAAATTTTTTTGTAGGCCGATAACAGGTTATGTTTGGGAGGAAGGTCCTTTTTCATTAACTCTGAATTCTTTATACTCTGGAGTTAATGGATCTGTTTTCACAGATGGGGAGGTTATCGATACATTTTGCTCAATTCTTTTTAGGGGGGCCTCCTCTTCATGTAGGTCATATAACAAGTCTCATGATTGCTCATCCCCTGCTCATTGTAAGGGAGTTAAATTATCTTGTATTTTCACGACATTCGATGTTATACTAATCTGCTTAAATATTTTTTCCTCTACACACAATTTCAACAAGATTAAGATTATCGTGGAAGACTCAACAAGACAAATCATAAACACGTATACGAATGATGAGAGGTTAGATATATTTTTATACCTCTAAATCGACCAAACTCACTTTCACTGTTGTGTATCGACACAAAAGCAATGAGTTTCAATCATTACAACTCCATTTCATATGGTGGAAGATCAAAAGTGATTTTGAAGCAGTGAGTAGTTAAATATTTTAAATATAGATATTCCATCAATTTAACTTTGTTATCTGTTAATGAATAGTTATGTTAACTTAGTCATCGTGTAATTATAGGTATCCCAATTTAAAGGATATTCACCTAAGGAGCTTACAGCAATTCATCCATGTTTACAAGGCTATTACCCCATCGATACGGGTTTCTATAACCGATTGTCCCCAACAAGTGGCAAGGTACTAAAAGAAAAATCAACGTGAAAATTATACTTTTGAATTGAAATATAAAATTTTTCTTTGCATGTTTACAAAGAATGATTGTGCCTTCTTTGTGATGCGATACATGAGATATACGCTTTATGGTGAGAAGATTGACTTGAAATAAGCGTATACCAAATTAATAGATGTCTCTGTCTCAATTTTAAGGGATGAGTTCTTCCGATGTAATTTTAGAAGTGTTCAGTGGCGAGATGACAATGCATTGTTGTAATTAATGAAATTTGCTAATTTGTAAATGATCGCTTCCATAGATAAAATGGTAAATATGTTTATTGTTTGTGTTTGAACTTTAATAAATGTTATTTAATATATTGTTCAATACTTTCTTTGGTGTCGATACGAAATCCGAGAACACAATGGCCCTGATTAAATTTTGCATTACATTGTGGTTCGGGATTTTAATTCACGATTACACATACAATTTCGAACTCACCGAAATACGGTGGTCTTTGAGAATTTAACTCCAGAACACAGTGGTGGTGGGAATTAAAGTCCCAGACACCATGTACAATTCAATCAAGCGAAATAAGGTGGTCTTTGGGAATTAAAATCCTAAGAACTCAACATGATCTGGGATTTTAATTCGGACTCGTCTGTTCGGTCTAGAATACGGTGGCCGAATTTAACTCCCAAGAACACAAGGGTCTTTGGAAAAAGTCCACCACCACGCATAGATTCAATCGCAAGAAATAAGGTGGTCTTTGAATTAAAATCCCAGAACACAGTAGTCTGGGATTCTAATTTGTGACTACAAACAATTTCAAACGAGGAATACGGTGGTCTTGTAATTATAATCCGAAACTCGGTGGTCTGGGAATTTATTTCAGGACTATGTATTTCAAAATGGGAGGAATAAGGTGGTCCTGATTTCATTCCCGTGACCGCGTCTGTTAGAATCGGCCGGGAACACATGGTCTCGGGATTTCAATTCCCGTGACGCGTCTGATTAGAAGCTGGCCGAAACACGGTGGTCTCGATTTCAATTCACCACGTACACTTTCAAACAGGCCGAAAATAAGGTGGTGCTGGCAATTTAAATTTCAGGAACACAGTGGTCCTGTGTAGGGCCATCAATGGATTTTGGCCAAAACCCATTGATGGACCTACATGAGTCCAAATTCTGAAATCTTTACATCGACTGAAATACCTAACGCCGCTTGTCGTGTTGCGTCGAAACTTCCTTCCGATCCTCCTACCTCCCGATTTAAGTGCGTGGGTTACGGGCCTGATTTCAAAATTGGGTGTAAACCTAATCCGCTTGAAAATCGTAAATTCGGACACACGATACCGAGGGCAAGTCCCAAAGCCACTGGAGTTGGTTTGGACCGAAGTTGAGGTGACTAGGGCCATCAATGGGTTTTGACTGAAACCTATTGATGGACCTACAGGAGTCCAAATTCCGAATTCTTTACATCGACTGAAAGACCTAACGGCTTCACATGTTGTTGCGTCGAGCAAACTTCGTTGTGATCCTCCTGCCTCCCAGTTTCGGCCTCGTGCCACTTGGCGGGCACGATTCAAAATGTGGTCGAGAATTAAATCCAGAACACAGCCGGTGGTCCCGAAATTTAATTCCCAGGACCATGTCCATTTGCGACCTGGCCGAGAAATAAGGTGGTGATGGGAATCTCAATCCCAGGAACACCGTGGTGCTGGTAAGTGAATTCCCAGCACCACGTACAGTATCGAACTGGACGAGATAAAATGTGGTGCTGAGAATTAATCATGCCTTGAAAATCAGAAATTTTGGACACGATACACAGAGGGGCAAGTCCCAAAGCCACTGGAGTTGGTTTGGACCCGGTTGAGGTGATTAGGGCCATCAATGGGTTTTGACCGAAACCTATTGATGGACCTACATGAGTCCAAATTCCGAATTCTTTACATCGACTGAAAGACCTAACGGCTTCACATGTTGTTGCGTCGAGCAAACTTCATTGTGATCCTCCTGCCTCCCAGTTTCGGCCTCGTGCCACTGCGCGGGCCGATTCAAAATGTGGTCTGGGAATTAAATCAGAACACAAAGTGGTCCCGAAATTTAATTCCCGGGACCACGTCTTCTGTGGCCAGAAATAAGGTGGTGCTGGGCATCTAAACCCCAGGAACACCGTGGTGTTGGTAAGTGTATTCCCAGCACCACGTACAATATCGAACTGGACGAGATAAAATGTGGTCTTTGGGAATTAAATCCAGAACACGTGGTCTGAAATTTAATTCCCGGACCATGTCCATTCGCGAACCGCCGAGAAAAGGTGGTCTTTGGAATCTTAATCCCGAAGAACATGTTGGTTGAAAGTGAATTCCCGGCCACCACGCATGATTCGAATTGGCCGAGGAATACGGTTGTGCTGGGAATGTAACTCCCAGGAACACAGTGGTCCTGGAAATATAATTCTCAGGACCACGCCCATTTGCCCGAAATAAGGTGGTAGTCTTTGGAATCTTAATCCCAGGAACACGGTGGTCCTGGAAATTTAATTCCCAGCACCACGTAGAAATCACATCACAACATCATAAAGTCGAAGTGGTTGAAATATTTAACAAAGTATATATATTCCATAATTGTACAGATACTACACAGATTGCAAACACCTTTGCAGCTGACTAATGACTTTTACAGGCAGGCACCTTGGTGTAGTTACATATCTAAAACTCTGTATAGTCTTACAACATATCCCACTATACAGCACAGTCATAATTGCAAACAAAATTGTGGTGAGCATTATTCTATTCCCACCACGAATCAAGCTCCTCATATCCTGTATTGCAATCTTTTAGGGTACCCAAATAGTAGGCTCTCAATGTATCAGTATTATAAAAAAGCTAATCATAGTGTAAAAATTAAAAATTATTAGTCCAATGCTAGCTTATAAAATATGGTATTTACAAAGATTATTAGATGTCTTACGAAGAGCTTTGTCTGGGACCCTGGACTCGACGCACGGAAAAGTTTGCATTATAAATTTTTTCAGCCAGGCCAGGATGCCAGTTATCATAATACGAAGAGTGCATCTTTTTAAATAATTCAACCTGGGACAAAAATAAATGCTATGAATCCTCCATACATAAACGGTTTATTTAGCTGAAATCTAATCTAATGCTTCGCTTCTTCAAATCGAGTAGTGTAAGCCTTCCGTGACGGACAAAGTTGTAGTGGATGAACTCAAATTTTCAAGTCGGCCACTAGTAGGTGGCAGATGATAAATCGCTACCATTATTGGACAAAATATGTATCCGATTGGATTGCTGGGTTTTAAAAGTTTGCTCGAATGCTTGCGTACATAATATTAAACATATCCTGTGTATAAAAATCACAAAACACCAAGTCGTAAAGTTTACAATTCCAAAGGGCCAAAACTTCTGAATCCAACCTACGTAAAATTGAGTTATAGTACTTATCACCACCTTGCCGCTCAAAAGATCAAAATACGCGCTTATGCAATCCCCATATGTCAAAACATTCCAATCAAATATTGTAAGGAAAGAGTCCATGTATAAGTTAATAGCATCGGTCTTCCACACCTCTGATCATCACACACTACACAAGGAAATAGTTATTAGCAACTCTCAAAACATAAGATGAAAGGTATATACAAAGAATATAAGATTGTCTTACTCTATTTTTTTAGTTTCAATAAAGACTCTCGCGTTTGGATCCATCTTACGAATTCTTTATAAGCTTGTTGTATACAAAATAAAAGCTGCTGATTTTCATGAAATATTTTATGCGAAAAATAGGATCGACGGGATAACTTATGCTCACCTCCAATATCCTCTGCTTGACTTCACAGTGTTGGTTGTTTTCTGTGGAGACTTGTGTGCAGATTCGATATTTGGGTTCACCCTCCTGCAATTGATTTCTCTTTTTATCTGGCCCGACTCACCTTTCGATGTTTGGCTCTGCGGAGAGATATTAGGGTCTACTGAGGGATACTCAATAGCCTTGGTGGGGACAATTAGAGTTTCAACTCTCCTTCTTTTAGGGATGTTTGAAAACCATGCAGGAGGGAGGCTTTTAAGGCTAGGGGGTGATAGACCGTCAAGAGCCTTCTTCCTCACACAAACCTTCCGCCTAGTGTATGCGGAAGAAGAATTTGTTGGGTTTATCTGACTTGTATAAGGTGTGATTGTAACCCCTCTACATCCCGGGATTGTAAATTGAGTTGAAGCTCCGATTAAACTGTCTTTTCTGATTAATGCTTCTTTTTCAGCAATTATATCATCCCTTTCACTTATCTCGTTGTCCTTCCTCTTCCTGACCTCCTCTAACTCTTGAAGAAGCTCATGTATTATCTTTTCTTGTTGTTCGATGGTCGCTTCTTTAAGTAGGGAGGTGCTTTCAAAATCACACCTTGCTTCAACTAGCTTGGTGCTTAGAGTAGATACAATTTCTGCATTCTCCTGGCATCGATGTGTCATTCCTCTTCTCGACTGAGTTTGGGTTGAGGAGTTGATCTGAGAAAATCTAGGTGGGAAGCGGTATGTACGGATGTCTGTTGTCTTTGGAATTAGATCGACAATTATTTTGTCAGGTACGAGACCATTTACCATCTTCTTAACAACCCTTACATTTGTGGAACTCCACCTCCATCTCAGCATTCTTGGCAAAGCATGAGGGACGTGTGGAGGTAGGATACACAAATGCTCGCACATCCATACCTGGAATGACAAGATTAGTTGTTAATAGACAGATTTATCTATACTATTTGCGAAAGACATAAAATATATTCACTCACACCAATAAGTGTCGAAACCCTTAAGCATCGTCCGGGTGGATCCACCTACGACGTCTGCTTTTGGTCGCAATGTGACTCTCATACCAATTGACTCCATTTGAGGAGCCATGTACGTATAAAGTGCTTCGCACCAATTGTACCTGCCTAAGTTATCAAAATCCTCTACACAATCTATAAGTGATCGCATAGCTATTCTAGGCTTCTTCGTGGTAGTAAAAAACACACAAGAGAAAAATATAAAATAAACAGTAATGATAAAGTTTTGCGGATCCTAAATTATCTCGGAGATCCTGAAGTCTTCAATAAATCCTCCGGATGCTTGTTAGAGCAATCACTTCCACGAAATATTGAATATATAGGTTCAGCGGAGCTTCATTATTCATAGGAACTTGAGTCCATCATCCGTAGAGGATGAGGAGACATCCGTCTTTGTGAAATGTAATTTCTTATCTTGGAATATAAAACATTTCTCCGTGCAGTCCCAATTATCAAACATATTCTGAACGAGGGGTCTGACATGGGTAATATCTAGAATGTCCAAAACCCACGCAAAGGGGGAGCTCCGAATAAGCGTTTCTTCTTCCACACTCGGCGGCACACTTGCGATAAATTTTAAAGCGGGAAGCGTTGCTTTTCCGGTTCATTCTCTTAGTTCTTCCTCGCATCAACGCATGCGGGTTCTTGCGAAGTATCGCGATGATTCACCGATTGAAGCCATCGTTAATCGAAAAAATTTCCCTAGGTTAACAACGAATGCATTTATGTCTGATTTTAAAGGATAGATGAAATGGATTGAAACATGTGTGATGATACAAACAAAGCGTTACCTCTGCTTAAATGGTAAACCCTAAAACCCTAAACCATATCGGTAGGAGTTTAAACGAGATCGTGAACGGAAAAGGCAAAAACCCTAGATAGATCGGAAGAAAGCGATAGCGACCACGTAATTTAAGAAATCTACAAAACTTACTTAGGTCGAAAATCGCGTTGAGATGGTGTTGGTGGTGTTGAGATGTTTTAACTCGCACCAGGGAGGTTTAATCGACACGGGGTTTTGGGCACCGGGAGTTTAATTTGGAACCAAAGAGTTTGAGCGGCCGGAACGAGCGGAATTCCACAGAGATAGACGCAAGGAGCGATAGAGAAATGAAATGTGGTGTTGAGATGTTTGAACTTCCACCGGGAGTTTTATATTATTAATTCGGTGCGGTCGGACGATTTAGAATACTTTGGTCGTAATTATAATCCCGAACAAAGTGGTCTTGAATTTATTTCAAAGACCACGTCTGATTCGAAATGGCTAAGGAATAAGGTGGTCTTTGGGATTTCATTTTCAGCATTCACGCGTCAATTTAGAAGTGGTAGGGAATACACTGTAGTCACAGGATTTCAATTTCGGGACCGCGTCTGTTAAATGGCCGGGAACACCACGGTGGTCACAGGATTTCAATTCGATTACCACATACACTTTCAACAGCGAAATAAGGTGGTGTTGGGATTTCAATTCAGGACCACGTCTGATTTAGAAGTGGTCGGGAACACGGTGGTCTCGGGATTTCAATTCGGACCACGTCTGAAGCGGTCGGGAACACACATTGGTCTGGGATTTCAATTCCCGATACCACGACACTTTCAAACAGTAGGAAATAAGGTGGTCTTGGGATTTCAATTCCCGGGACCACGTCTGTTAAGTGGCGGGACACACGGTGGTCACGGATTTCAATTCGAGGACCACGTCTGATTTAAAGTGGTAGGGAACACCGCGGTGGTCACAGGATTTGTTCCAATTCCCACGTACACTTTCAAACAGGCCGGAAATAAGGTGGTGTTGGCAATTTAAATTCCAGGAACACAGTGGTCCTGTGTAGGGCCATCAATGGATTTTGGCCAAAATCCATTGATGGACTCTGAGAATCCAAATTCAAATCTTTGCATCGATTGAAAGACTCTAACGACTTCACATGTTGCGTCGAGGAAACTTCCTTGATCCTCCTACCTCCATATTTATAGCGTGTCACTTGGCACGGGCCCGATTCAAAATTAGCTGTGTAAACCTAATCCTGCCTTGAATATCGGAAATTTTGGACACGATACACAGAGATATTGAGATTACAATTTTGCAAACTAACGTAACAAAATTTTCCATTACAATTCTGCAAAATAGCTTAACATTAACATTGACATTGACATTGACATTGACATTAACATTGTTTCCTTTAAAAATATTTACACAACCACAATAAACATACTTAGGAATTAGTAGCCGGTGGCATTCTACAAGACCTCCTATTATGCCCAAGCTGTTTGCTTCTGCTGCATTTATTTTCACCCTCGGTATGTTTGGACTCTATCGTGCCTTTTTCTTCGCCAGTGCACAAGGCTACGAGGAGGTAGAACTCAAAATTTTGTCACCATTAGGCCAAAATTTCTTACTTCGACATGGGTAAATACGATCCATGTAAGTGGCCTCCCAGGTTTCCCTTAGAAAATAATGCTCGCAGTAACGGTATGGATCCATGTTCCGATATATAATGACTGCAATAGCATGCGAGCAAGGAATTCCTGAACTTTGAAACTCACCGCAGATGCAACTTCGCCTATCCAAATCAACAATATACGAAGATGCTATGTCATGTTCCATTTCCGTTTGTGAATATGGGAATACCAATATAATCGAGTTCTTTCTCTCCTTTCATCAATCTCTTTAATGGCATAAGGTGTTAGAAAAGCGACCTTTTGAAGATTCTTCCCTACGGTTATAGAACCATTGAGCAAGCTTTCTTCTAGTGTTGTCAATTAAACTGGTGATGGGGAGTTCACGTGCTTCCTTGAATAATGCATTTAAACTCTCGGAACAATTAGTGGTTAACATTGTGTACCTCCTGCCAGGAAAGTGTGCATTGGCCCATCTTTTTGGATCGATCTTTTGTAGCCACGCATATGCTTCCTTGTGTTTGTCATGCATGTTCGATTAATCGATCAAAGTCAACTCTTGTATTTGCTCTTCTCACGCTTCAAAATAAACCTAATGAGGATCTATCCCTGCATTCGCTACCATGTTACAAGACGAGTGATAGCAACAAAAACCATGATGGGCAGATGGATACACTTTGTTAACTGCTGATATAATCCCCCGATGTCTATCTGAGACAATGCTCAATGACTCTGGCAGGACATCAAGGAATGTCTTTACATGATCCAAAAATCACTCCCAAGCAGATCCACATTCAACTTCGGCAATTCCAAATGCAACTGGCATAATTTTTGCATTACCGTCAACGGCAGTAGCCATTAGCAAAACACCAGGATACTTGTCAGTCATATGTGTAGCATCAATTCCAATTAGTTTTATAAATACAACTGAATACTCTTGACAAGCACCAAATGGCCAAAAACATCATTTGGAATTGATTTTCACCTTTTCTTAGTACTGCAACATATGTATCTGGATCTCTAACTCTTAACTCACGCAAGTACATTGGAAGATCAATATAGGCCTGATCAAAATCACCTACCACTCTTTTTAATGCTTTCTTGTATGAAATGTGAACACCAAACCTAGCTTGCATTTCTCTTCGAATTGAACTTGGTTTGTAATCGTCAGAGGTAGCTAACCGTCCTACAATCTGGTTTGCTACAAATGTGGATGTGCAAGCATGGTGATCTGCTGTTTCCCTAACACGTCACACTCATCTGCTTCTATTTTATGACAAATGAACTCCACGCCTCCACTTGCAACTAGACTCCATGAACAAGGCCGACTAAAGCAAATAACTTTAATTCTATTGAGTCCGTGTCAACGCTTGTATCTCAAGTTTTTTAGCATCGCATGCCTCACTAGTGCATCTTTAAACTCTTGTCGAGAGGAAAAAAACTTGTCGATGAAAAATCATTTGGATCTCGATGAACCGACATCGCCAATAGTCTTATTTGTGGATTTAAAACATAGGGATCATCGAATTGGGAACACTTCCTCTAAGTCAAGATCTTGATCTGGATTTAACTCACCTTTTCATGTTGGATATCATCACAAGAATTCTTCCGAAGAATTTGTATATTCTAACTCTTCTATCCCATGTATATCACTTACCTCCTCTTCACTCCAAGTTTGTTCAAAATATTCATGATCTACTGTGGTAGCAGTGACAAACTCTTCTTCGAGTATGGAAGAATCGTCTCTATTTATATCAAGGTGTTGATCACTGGTAATTCTATTGCTCACATCAGTAAACTGAGATGAAGATGGAATATTACTTGGGCACAAATTTATGGAATCTTGATCATCTAACTCTCTATCCTTCAAATTTGATTCAATTGTTTCCAAAAATGTTAACACTTCATCAGGAAGGGGGTCATCCCTGCAAATATTTTTAAAATCAACACTGTTATATGTAGTGTGCTATGAAAGTAGGCTGAATTTTTTTAACTAGGCTTTAGAAGTCTGAAGACAAGTGGAGGATGAGAGTTTATGGTTAGGTTTCCCAATTATGCACTTAACTAATTATAACATTTGATGTTGATAGATAGGGTCATTAATGGCTTTTTACCGAAACCTATTGATGGACCTTTCAATGTTGAAATTATGAATGATTTATATGGAATGGAAGAGGAAGACATTTACCGGGTTTATGCGCAGAGGGATACTTAGTTCCCACACTCCTACAGGCAGTTATGGGTGCGTGCCAATTGGCACGCAGCATGCCAATTGGCACACTCGTCTGAATGTTAGCACAGAGCATTATTTTTCATAACTACTGTTTGGAAGCATAAAGAAAGGTGGAGAATGATAGTATAGGTCACGCTTGGACTCGACCCGCCTAGACGACTTTATTTATCTCCAATATAAATTGACACTCTTTTTCTCGGCCGTTCCTCTCCACGGTAGTCTTTGGAAATTTATATCTGTGCCCACGGTGGTCTTTGGGATATAAATTTCAAAGACCACCATTTATCTCGACAGTTCCATCTCCCCTGTCTTTGGGATTTTTAAACGCAGAACCCTTTGTGTTCTTTGGGGTTTTAGTTCCTAGCACCACCAACAATTCCGGCAAATTTTATGTACATGGTGCTGGAAATTTCATTCCCAGCACCATACTGTTGTTGGGGGTTTTAATCTCATTACCACGGTGGTGCTGGGATATAAATTTCCAGCACCACTATTTATCTGGACTAGTTCCATCTCCCTGGTGCTGGGATATTTAAACGCAGAACCACTGTGTTGCTGGGGATTTAGTTCGCAGCACCACCAACAATTCCGGCAATTTTTATGTACATGGTCTTTGGAAATTTCATTCCCAGACCATGGTGTTCTTTGGGGTTTTAATCTCATTACCACTACGGTGGTCTTTGGGATATAAACTCCCGGACCACCATTTATCCGATCGTTCCATCTCTCCGTCTTTGGGATATTTAAACGCAGAACCACTGTGTTGCTGGGGTTTTAGTTCCCAGCACCACCAACATTTTCGCCAACTTATATGTACATGGTGTTGGAAATTACATTCCCAGCACCATGGTGTTGCTGGGGGTTTTAATCCCATTACCACAGTGGTGCTGGGATATAAATTTCCAGCACCACCATTTATCTCGACACCCAATGCCAATGGTCTTTGGGAGTCTTATTCATGAGAACCATAGTGTTCGAGGTTTCTAATCCCGGACCACCCTTAATGTCGACCACTTATATCTCCTTGGTCTAGTGAATTAGATTCCCAAAGACCAAGGTATTCGAGTTTGAATCTCATTACCATCGTGGTCTTTGGAATATAAATTACCGGACCACAATTTATCTCGACAAGTTCATTCCTACGGTGTCTTTGGGAGTATTAAACTCAAGACTACTTGGTGACGAGATTTAAATTCCCAGCACCATATTTTATCCCGAATTTGTTGAACCTTAATGGTGCTGAGAATTTGAAGCTCAACGCCACGATGTTACTGGGATTTAAATTCCCAACATCACTTTTTATCCAGACCAGCGAGCTGGGAATTTCATTGCCAGCACCACCTACTCTCCCATGGTGCTGGGATTTTAAATTTTAGGGATACGGTGGTGCTGGGAATTTCATTGCCGGACCACCTACTTTCTCGAGATGATTGAATCTCCTAGTGTCGGAAATATCAATCAGGGAACTTCAGTAATCGTGGGATTTAATTGGAAGCATCACCTTTTAAGTTAGGTGGCATTTGTTTAGGTGGGGACAAAACTCGATTATGAATCTCCTACATCGCAATTATGGGTGCATTGGTCTACTTTGGTATGATATGTATACATCGTATTTATGGGTGTGTGACAAACTTGGTTATACAACCACCTACAATGCATTTATTAACCTCATAGCAGTCTCAAGAATAAAAACACATACATACATGATAATACTATGTGAAGCGGCTGGTGAGTGAGCTGCGTCAACTTCTGGATTAACTGCTGATAAATTCGTGGGAGCAGTGATGTCGTTGATAACTACTAGGGTTTCATAAAAAATGGTGTTGCTCAGTTGGTTTACGGAGGAAAGCTGCGTGTGGTGCTCATCAACAGCATGGGGCTGACGCTCCCACGTGGCTGGAAGAGACATTTGGATGGCTCGGGATTTCCAGATGTGCCTCGGATGGATGCAAACCTCTCTCTGCATTAAATTCCAAAGTTGTTTGGCGGGAGGAGTATTTTGGGAATTACGCGCGCGATTTGGTCATTATGAAATTATAGTGTGCGTTTTGGACAAATCCAAACTTCGGCTGCTATGAATCGACTCCGAGTTTAAAATGCATAAATAAACATTCAACGAGTACATGAAATCGAGGCGACCAACTCGTGCCAAAAAAAAAAACACTTTGCTGAGGAATCCACTTAAAAGGACAAATTAAGGAAACCTTTTGGCATTGTGATCTTGAAATATTTAATTGGCACAATGATGAATCTTTTGGAAGAGGAAGATCACTTCAGAAGATGAAGACATTTCATGAGAACATCTGTATGCTCTGGCTTCCCCACTGAAATTCGAACATATCCTTTTAGCTCTTTTTTGTCGTAGTGCCGGATCATCACGCCCATTTTTGCTAGGTCTTCCTGCACGACTTAACAAATTAAGTCACTGGCAACTCGAGTTCAACACATTCTAGACAGTTTCTCGAGTTTACATGAAAGATAGAGCTTTAATTTATTAGGTACATTGCTGTACGCATCTGAATATATCTGACGAGTATGCACGAAACTAATTATGACAAGTATAACTATATGGAAGCCCTAGCAGCTACATTTATGCAGACGCATAAATTACATACAAGAAGAATATATGAGAGGTCATATATGAAATGATCTCATGAGCTAGCTTGGTAACGTTTTGTAGCAGTATAGTCTAGAAAAAATTGAACAAAATGTATTTAATGAATTACAACAGCAGATTGCTACAATAAGCAGAATATTATGCATTAAATGAAATTCAATAGGGCCTAGATTCTATATATTTCCAGGGACTGTTAGTTTATGAATGGTAACAAATATGATTATGATATTCTGAAACTAACATGCATCTGATATTTAAACTCTGATCTGATGTATGGCTAAAATATTACTGCAATTCTAAAAGGAACTTTATGAGCTGAATGCAACAGATATTAGTGATACTAGTCCTTTGATTGGTTAACACTGGCCAGTGATGAATCTGAGTTGAAAATCTGAAACTGCATTGATTTGTATTTCATGAGTTAACTAGGATTGGAATAGTTCATTAGTGCCCTTGCAATGTAAATGCAGCATATTCTACAGATTCCGATTGGATGAAATTTGTGACATGGAAATTCTGTTTTTGCTGCATTGCTCAGCAATTTGAGATAATGCAACAAAATTAGAACAATGTTTCTTGTTACCTTGTCTAGCTAATTGTCAATATAACTCCAATGCGATATATTAGATAAGAAGAAAGTAGAATATCTAGGTTCTATATAACTGGGATATTGTCGGATGAGTTTATATGGATAGCCAATTGGAGACTTGAGTTTTTTCCCTTCTCTTAAATACCAAAGTAAACGAGGAGAATGAAGAAGCCAGTAACATGTAAAACATGCATAAAAACTACTATCTCGTCTGGATTTGTAACACAATTGGATTTGTATTTATTTGCACAATCAATTACCTTGAGTTTCTTAGGATCCTTTCCAGATGTGACCTTGCAAAGAATGAAATTGGAATGACTTGGATATGGATTCAGGTAGGGCACTTTTTTTAGAAGACTAAACAACCTTTCCCTTTCTTGCACTAGAAAATTCTTAACATTCTGAACAAAGAAAGGAAACATTAGATACCCATTAATTATAACAGATCAAGAGGACCAATAACAAAAACACAAAAAAGGTGATAGGGAAGACCTCCAGATATTCAGGATTTTGCAAAGCTGCACATGCAGAAACTTCTGCTGCAACAGATACATTATATGGTTGCTTTGCACGCCATAAGTACTGGATGATGCTAATAGGAAAGGCTCCATAGCCAACACGAAGCCCAGCTAAACCTGTTTAATAGAACCAACGAATGCACAAATAATCATAAAAAATACTCACACAACACTAACATCCACTGAAACATGAAGATACACAAATATTTTCAATGTTATGTATCTTATTTGTATTACGACAACGAACTATGTACATTGTGCACAAGACGACAAAGAATATGGAAAACTAGGATGAGGACAACATTTTGAAACCTAGAATAAGAAATGAATCTGCAGACAAAGGCAAAAAATTTTAGCAACTATACTATAACTCATTTAGTCTAGATTTTAACAGATAAAAATACACCACCACCTGTAAAATCTGTGATTCCTTCTCGTATATTTTGCAGCCATGAAGTGATATAAGAACAGTTCACCGTAGTACCACAAGATAATGGGTTGCTTTATGCATTACCTTCTATTAAAATCTTATGAAGTGTTATTTTATATATATCCTTGCACCATTAATCGAACTTAACTCACTTTTAAAAAAATATAATTTTTTTGTATTTTCCTTCAAAATTGAAGCAAGGACTCTTTGCTTTATTTCTTAATCATCCTACCATGCAACCTACTTCAACAAAATTTTCTAGTGCATCAAACTGGTCTTCATGTGCATGTAATGAAGGATAATTAATTACTAGCATAGGCCTTTTCTGAATTAATCTCTCTTTCAGATATGACAACGACAAGCAGAAAATAAAAGCCTACCTGCTCTTTTGCTAAAGGTTCGAAGGACAATCAAGTTCTCATGCCTCTTTACCCACTTCATCTTTGATTGAAGTCCAGAGAATTCAATGTATGCTTCATCCAACACAACCAAGATTGGCAAGTTAAGAATCTGAAGGAGCTCTTCATCACTAATAATGCTGGACAAGAACGAACAGTATTGCAATAAAAAACAAATATTAGAAACAATTTCTGAAAAAAATTTAAATCACACTCGCACAAAAAATTGTTACAGCTACAAGGCCTTTAGAAACTTTTACTTGTGCGGCGTTAACTCAGTGGGGTCTTAGAGAAGGTATCCAAAATGAAAGAAGTGGGAGAAGGGGGAAGAGAAATTTTGTTTACTTGGATACATGAACAGAGAGAGAGAGAGAGAGAGAGAGAGAGAGCAACTTAAGAGAGCTTCTGGCCGCTCCTTTCCACCAAAATTGATCCATCCAAAATGAGGCAGATTAGACGTTGAGCGGGAGGAAAGTGAAAAATAAAGCTATTATATCCCTTTCTTCGACAAATGCCATAGACCATCACCACTGATGATCATTGGCCACCACCATCTTCAGTCCAGGTTGTTTGGAGATATCGGGAAAATATATTTTGGCTTTTTCTTTTCTACAATTTCAACAATTCATGGTGTACACACACACCCCCTTTTAATTTAATAGTCAAATTCACCCTTTCATTTACCTTCCATCTGGGTTGTTTGGAGATGTGAGGAAAATACATTTTGGCCTTTCCTTTTCTACAACTTCAACAATTTGGGGGATATCCAAAGAAAAATCTGCCCTCCTTGGAACTGCACGAAATGAGAAATGAGTAGGTAAATAGGCAAAACAATGTTGTGACAAGTGGGAAAAGATGTTAATATGATTGATGAAAAAACATATTTGGATGTAAGATATCATATACGAGCCTAAGAAAAGAATGGAGAATCCTAATAAACATAATGAACATGCCTCTAGAAAGTGAAGTTGCATAAATGGGTTAATGGAGTTCATTCAATAAATTAAATAATTAAAGTACCCTTGATAACCATTGCTCCGTTAACTGCTGCATCAAACTCATACATTGTGAATGTTGGAGGGCAATCCACAATTTTATCACCGGGATCAAGTACACATCTGCACAGTCAGTAGTTACTGATCTTTTAATCCAAGCTAATAGCTCAGTCAAGCTAGAAAATTTGAAGGCATTTCATTTAAAACCTCATTATCAAGTCAATCAACTCATCTGCACCACACCCAGCCAGTATATAATCGGATTCAAGACCAGAATCTTCAGCTAGAGCAGCACGCAAATGACGGCTCTCAGGGTCAGGGTAAACATAAGGAAATTTTAGTGTTCCCAAAGCCTCAAAGACCTATTAATTATCAGAAAGGAAGAAGCTGGTTGGGTAAAGGAACAATATACTAGGTGACACATAATAAATGTTTCATTGCAATAAAGTTTTCTGGAAAGCTTATCTTTTACAAACAGAATGCAGATGTGAGCTATCTATAACAATTGTATTTAGCATTATATACAATATGCCTATAACCGATGCTATGGCAAGATACGCTTGCATTCAGTCATCCTGTCACTCAAATAATTGATATGGGCAGATAGTTTTCAGCTAACATGTTTTCTGAACAATTGATATAAGCATAGTGGATGACAGACTATGGTGACATGTAATGCCTGTTTCTCTTGTGATATTGTTCACTCAAACACCTGTCTTTTACACACAAACTAGATGGATGTGTAAATTTATAATTTAGACAGCATTACAATTATTATTTTCATATAAATAGGTTACAGAAGCTAGCTGATCCCTTAGATCTTTTTTAAGCCTTTGTAAGCAAGATCCATAATTAGGTGTTCATTATAAGGTTCAGTGGTTTATTGTGCAATTTATACAGCGGTATCAATTATTACTTTCACTGTAAATAAGATACAAAAGCTAGTTGATCAGTTGCATCTTCTTATGACTCTGGAATCAAGACCTGCATTTATTATTAGGTTCAAACTTTAAAAATTATGAATAAAAAAAAGACACAGAACTGAACCAAATTGAAATTTTGATTACGCTTTTTTGCGAAACATTTCATTTTTTTGTAAGAATTTACATACAGAATTTCTGTTTGGTTCAGTTTTTATATTCTTAAATTGAGCAAAACTGACAAATTGAAGTTTCAATTAATTACTCACATGATTTTAACATTTTTATAGAATTTAATTTTATTCAAAATTTAGTAAAACTTAACAATTTAAGTATATATAATTATGTGAAAGTATGTACCTAAACTTGTCAAGTAATACGATACCTAACAAACATATTTCATCTAAACAAAGACCTAGAAATGCACCAAGTGTTGCTGTGCATTTACTTGAAAAGGAACGATGTATTGATTGATTCATTCATTAAACATTTGCCTTAATTTAACGCTGACTGACAACCTAACACAACTCTCCTCCTTTATCCGGGCTTGGACCGGCCACAACAAGATTAACTCATCATGGGTGGAGTTAAAAGGAACGATGTATATGGAACCTAAAATTTGGCACGACTTATTGTTTCCAGAATGATTAACAAGTACAAGAAAAAAATGAAAGAAGGTTCTTTTATTTGATTCTAGGCATTCCAATCTAACTAAGGTGAAAAAAAAAAACTCACCTGTGGAGGTGGACCATATGGATTTTCATTAGCATCCAGCTTGACTATGTCCTCTGGCTTTCTCCCCAAGCGTGTAGATAATACCTGCAAATTGAAAGAACAGGCCTCAAACAACGTTGAATTGATTATACTTATCATCACTCCAGTATTTAGAGAGTGCATATCATCCCCAAAACACATTAGTTGGTGAATGCACTTTACCAGCAAAGGAAGAACCTGGCTAAGCACGTAAGACACCTACCATCTACTAACAATAGTGTTGATCCAGATTTAAATAGCCTGACATTGGCCCCTTCACCACTTTCATCCTGAAATATGATTACACGCGACTTGTACAAGACATGCTCGAGAAGCGCATTGGAGATGCTCAATTAATACTTCCTCATTTCACACTTCCCATTTGGGATATTGGAAATAAACAATCCGTTTGACGATCACAATTAAGGCCAGAACTTTGCAACTCAGCAAGAAATCCAAAGGGTTAGAACTAGTCTGTCTCCGTATTCTCACCTCAAAAGGTAAGATTGGCTGATAAGGTGAGAGCTTCCTGAGGTGAAGGCGAATGAAGGAATCACCGGTGGACGACTGGCTCGGGGATGGATCGACTTGCTCCACCGGCAAAGAGGAAACCATAAAACGCCTGCCCACGGTCCTGGAACGCCTGGATTCGCAACTGATATCGGCGACTGAGGAGGAGGAGAAAGCTGTCGAGCAACGAAGCGCGCCCATCCAGCTCCGACGCAGCAAACCCTAACAGTCGAGAGCGGCGCTTGTGCGTGGACTCGTCACTTAAACCACTGAACAAGAAAATAATACACGAGTTTTATTTTCTTAAATTATAAAGACGATAACTATTTTGAGCTCCATAAAAACCTCAGCTCAAATTTAATAGTATTTTAATATAAATAAATAAATAAGCATAAATGTCAGTACAATTCGTTTATAATTTAGTTTGTAAAATCTATCTAAACTATCGTGTTTGATATACTGAGAAATGAATTTCTGTGCATCTGTACGATCGAGGACGATAATAAAAAAATATATAATAATTCTATATGAGCCATCGACATCCCGTCGAATGATTAAATTTTGTTTGAATTATGATTAGAATCTAGTCTGATTCAATCGTGATTGTTAGATTCTGATTGATCAGTTTTCGATAATTGTTGGTGCAATCGGCAGAGTCGCGATTGGCCGGGACTGGTTGACTCAGTGATGTTTTGATGTTTAATAGTATGTTTAATAGTATGTTAATAGGTTTGACATTGATGTTTGACATTAATGTCGGTTAATATGTTGGGAGATTGTTTATCTGATCGACCCAGTTATAATTGACTTGATGGTTGACGGGGTTATTGGTATGATTATGGGAAAGTCCGACATGGGTACTTAGCGATGGAAAGTCCGAGTCGTAGTGCTTGGCATTGAAAGTCAATCGTGGGTCTTGGCAATGGAAAGTCCAAGTCATGGGTACTTGGCATTGAAAGTCAAGTGGGACACTTGGCATTTGGAAAAGTCCAACATGAGTTGAAGGAAAGTCCAAGCATGGGTCTCTGATTGAGAAGTCCAACATGTGTTGGCAAGGGAAAGTCCAAGCTTGAGTCTTGGCACTCAAGTCCAAGGGATTGATATTGGCGTAAAGTCCAAGCGGAGTCGGCAAACGTAAGTCAATGTGCCTTGGCGGTGAACACACCGCTAGCATGACAGAGCCGATGGAAGCACCGAAGCTAGCGCGATGGATGAACAAGTCATGGATGACTTGGAGGATCCGAGAGGCGTGAGGTCGATGGAGGTTGCTAGAAGGCTTAGGTCTCAGGCTAAGGTGGTCTAGCAAGTATGGGGACACCATATTTGGGTTAAAACCTCATTCTTGAGGTTGGCGATCGACATTATGGCGTTCTCGACCGCCGTGAGTCGACTTGAGTTCGACCGCCGCGAGTTAGAGTTGGATGCTCGCGCCGATCGCCACCGAGCGTTGATTGGCGGCGCGATCGCCATGAATGTCGGCCGATCGCTACCAGGCCGCGAGCACGTAACGCTCCGTGAGCGATCGGGCCGATTACGGGCGCTGCGGCCGATCGCCAATGTTGGCGCCGATCGCTAAGAGATCCGGTGGAGGTTTTCCCGCGTGGTTCGAGCCGTTGTCTCATGATAACAGTGGCATCGAATCGGGACTTATGGCGCTGATCGATCGAAAATCCAAATCGACGCAGTTATAAAAGCGGCTTAAGGAGGATTTAGTAGCGATTTTCGGGCGAAATTGAAGGGGAAGTTGGTGCTTTCATCCTTCAAAGCGCTAGTTCAAGGCAATCAAAGATCAAGCAATCCAAAGTTCTTGTAAAGTTGTTTTTCCTTTACTTGCATTGTATTTCTTACTTGTATTTGCTTGCATCTTGTAGATTATTGTTGTAATCTTTTGACGAGGTTTCCCACCTCCGACTTGTGTCGAGAAGGAGTATTTGTGATTAGTGAGTGCGTGTGCATCACTAGGGCTCTTTAGAGCTCGACTGCGGAGTAGGAACCATTCGGTTCCGAACCACGCTATATGTTTGTGTTCGTGTGATTGCTTTTCGCTATTGCTTTATTATATATATATATTCCACGCGACTAACGTAATTGTAGACACGAACACGATCGATTTTCATCACCGCACGATCTCAACGCTATTCACCCCCTCTGTGGGCATTCAAATCTCCAACAAGTGGTATCGAGCCCGGGCTCTTCTACGGACTAACCACGGAGCTAAAAGGCTAGAGGGAAGATGGAACTCCAAGACAAGCTTGGATGGGATATCAACACACCTATCCCTATACCTTCTATGGACAAGAAGGGTTTAAACAATGGAAGTCAAGAATTGAAGACTTCTAATGATGAGGATATCGAGGAATGGGCTATCTTAATGGAAGGCTTTGAATTGCCAAGAGGACCAAAAGGTGGTTTCCTCAAAAGAAGAGATGGACCAAGAGCAAGTCCAAGCCTTCGAGAAAAACACCAAGGTAATAAAGTTTTTGGTTGAGTTAATACCTAACAATATCTTGTGTATGTTAGGTAATTATATAGATGCAAGGAGCTATGGAGCCAAGTGGCAAAGCTCCATGAAAACTCATCATCAATCCAACAAGAAGAAGAAGAAGAAGAAGAGTGCACACCCTCTCAAGCTCAAGCAAGCACATTTCCATCTAAAGAGCTTGAGGAGTCCGGTTGATAGGGAATCAACTTCGGATTAGTGGAGGAAGTGGAAGAAGCATCCACTTCTATAATCGAGGAGGAAGAAGTGGTGGAAGAGGTAGAGTTAAGACAAACCTCAACCTCTAGGATAGGGGAGGAAGTTAGACCATCCACACCGGAGTCGAACAAAATAAGGAGGAAGCTTCAACATCCTCCAAGATGAAGAAGCCCAAAATTCAACTCCGGCACCTATCACGGATCTAGGTAACTCGAGCATTTCAAATAATGATAAAATTCATATTATCGCTTTGAGTGTAGGGAGCAAGGACATTATAAGAGTAAGTGTCCTAAACGGGTTAAGAAGACTCCACCTGCCAAAAATCAAGGAAGTCGGTGCCCAAAGTCAAAGAAGCAAAGAGCACATCATTTGCTTCAAGTGCCATCAAAAGGCACTATAGGAGTCAATGCCCAAAGGGGAGAAGAAGGGGCAAATGGAGCTTCACATGTAGGGGAGCTAAGGCTAACCCTAAGGTATATTTTAATAATGCTCTTTCTACTTCTTATATTCAAAAGCATGCTAGAAATAATTTTAGCAATCTTGCTATTTATCAAAAGAGCATGCTAGAAATAGAGAATATTGCTTAGGAGCTAAAAGTATTCACTTAGATAATAGGAAGAAATTTGGGACTAATGTCCCTAAAAATAATTTATCTAAGGATAAACCTAGGTCAAATAACACTAGACCAATTTTACCTAGGAGACCATTAGAAAGGTGCAAGAGCACCTAGGTTTCAATCCTAAGTGGACTAGGCATATGCCTAGAAAGTTCCATGCCCATGATTTAAATCAAAATTCAAAAATTGGGCAATTAGAATTAGAGAATCAAGTCTTGAGGTCAAGGCTTGAAAACTTGAGAAGACCCTTAAAATTATACAAAATCAATTTAAAGGGTCTAATGGTCAAACTCCTAGATCAAAAGTCAAAGTCAACACTTAAGACCTAAGAGTCAAAAGTCAACGAAGGGCAAGCAAGGCTTGGGTCACAAACCTAAGCCTAAGGTGGCTTATCATAGTGTTCCATTAGATTATGGAACACTAACTAGGTCTCGGAAGACCAAGGTCACTAGGGAAGTCATCCCTAGAGTTGACCAAAGGGTATGCCTAGTGGCTAGGGTTTCTAGGAAACCTAGGTGGCTACTAAGAAGGTTGTTAGGAGGCAATCCCTAGAGTTAACCTAGGTAAGACCCAAATGACCAAGGCTAACAAGCCTAGGAGGGTCATTAGGAAGGTATCTAGGGAGGTTATCCCTAAGGAATACCTAATTAACCCTAGGAGCTCAAATCAGTTTTGGGTTCCTAAGAGCGTGATTGATTCACACTAAGATGGGTTAGGGTGTGTCAACCTTAATTGGATGGGTAGTTAACTCAACCATAACAAAGGTGACACTTTAGGTTATTTTCAAGGTTATGGTTATCTTGAAAATACATTTGATTTTAATCCTAAAAGATTTTAGGATGTGCCAATATTAGTTATGAAGTTTGATAAAATGATCATTTTGGCACAATTTAGGTTGGTGTGCCATTTTGGGTTTTTGGCACACTAGGAAGATTATGTTAATATGACAAAATATGTTTAATCCCAACAAATGGCAATTAATATTAAAATTTAGGTGTTATTATGCCTATATATTTTATATGCCATGATTTGTTTGCCATATGCCATGACATGACATCATGTTTACTTTTATCATCTAAATGTCATGATCATGCTTAGGATTAAGGTATTAAAGGTCATGTGTTTTTAGATTTCATCATATGCCATGACATCATGATCATTGGCCATGATTTATTTTTCTATCATTATGCCATGATCATTTTCATGCATCTAAATTGATTAAAATTGATTTAAGGACTATGGCATGACTTGGAGTCCCATTTATAAGGGAATCAAGTAGAGTTGCCTTAGAAAATGCATGAAACCCTAGTTTAGGAGAACAAAACCCACATCTCACATCCAATTGACATGTATGTGTATTTATACACCCTAGATACATGTGAGATGCTAGGATATGAGTTGAGTTCAAGGTGCATCTAGATGAACTAAAACTCATCTAATTTTATTGGTGGATCATCGGGAAAGCTTGTGTACAAGTCATGTACATAGAGCCCAAGGAATGTGATCCAAAATAGGTTTTCAAAAACATTTTAAAATCATTTTGAAAAACCTTGGTGAAGTCTATCTTTGATAGCAATCACTATTGATGAAGTTGATACAAAATAGGCCAAAACATCAAAATTTCAATGGTTTTGAGTTTTGTATCAAACTCACTATTTTATGGGTAAAATATTTTTCAAACATTTTTCACATTGTTTGTATTTCTTATAAGTATTATACGTATCAAATTTAGTGAATTTTCAAAATATCGTATAATTATTTATGAATTTTCAAATTGATCGATAGGTGAAATTCGGAATTTATTTACGATGACCGCCACTTGGTGGCAATGATCGTGATGAGTGGCAATCGATTCGTCGAGTCATTGCCATGTCGATTCGGGTTAACAAGGTTTGTTTAGCGTGTTCATATAATGAAGGTTCCTAACCACTCTAACCCTAGGATATGCTTTGGGAAGCATTATGAAGGTGAAAATCCATTGGATATGGATTAGGAGTTGTGTTAGGTCAAAGTATCAAATTTAGGGTGAGTAAGAGTTCTATGTTGAACTTAGAACCTTAATTTTGATGGTTTAGAGTTCCTATTGGCTTAGGAGCTTTCGAGGACATTGTTGGTGCAATGGTCAAGGGAGCAAGCCTTTAGGGGAGGTATCCATCGTGGGATGATGGATGTTTTTTTATGGGGAGAATCTTATCAATTGAAAATTGATGGGTGTTTGATACCCAATTTGGAAATTGGGAGAGTGAGATAGAGTGCCTCTCTTGAGTGATATGGGACTTATCACTAGGAAGATGGTAGGCATCCTAGGTATTTTTGATCAAGGGGGAGATTGTAAGATCTCATTTGGGACATGAGACATTGACCTCCTTGAGAGAAAACCTTTTGATGTTAGTCAAAAAGGGAGAATGTTTGGGGAGAACATTTGATTTACTTTTCACTTAAATGTTTGGGGGAGAACATTTAGAGAGTGTTTACAAATTAGGGATAATTGGTAAGGGATTTGAGTTAGTGTAATAACTCATGGTTTTATTTGGTTTTTTTCAAACATCAAAAAGGGGGAGATTGTTGGTGCAATCGGCCCAGGTCACGATTGACCAGGACTCGAGTTTGACTCGAGTGATGTTTTGATGTTTGACAAAGTATGTTTGACAAAGTATGTTAGACATAGGTTTTACATTGATGTTTGACATTAATGTCGGTTAATATGTTGGGGAGATTGTTTATACAATCGACCCAGGTTATAATTGACTTGATGGTTGACCAGGGTTGACCATGTGATTATGGGAAAGTCCAAGCATTGGTACTTGGCAAGGTAAAGTCCAAGTCATGGGTACTTGGCATTGAAAGTCAAGTCTTGGGTACTTGTCAATTGAAAGTCCAGTCATGGGTACTTGGCATTGAAAGTCCAAGTGGGACACTTGGCATTTGGAAAAGTCCAACATGAGTTGGCAAGGGAAAGTCCAAGCATGGGTCTTGGCAATTGAGAAGTCCAACATGTGTTGGCAAGGGAAAGTCCAAGCTTGAGTCTTGGCACTCAAGTCCAAGGGGATTGATATTGGCGCGTAAAGTCAGCGGAGTCTTGGCGTAAGTCCAATGTGCCTTGGCGGTGAACACACCGTTAGCATGAGAGCCGATGGAAGCACCGGGAAGCTAGCGCGATGGATGAACAAGTCATGGATGACTTGGAGGATCCGAGGCGTGAGGTGATGGAGGTTGCTAGAAGGCTTAGGTCTAGGCTAAGGGTGGTCTAGCAAGTATGGGGACACCATATTTGGGTTAAAAGACCGCCATGGATGGCTTGATCGCGCCGCCCGATTATCGATCGGCAATTACGAAGAGCGATCGCGATCCAAGGCGCGGCGTCGACTACGGCGTTGGCGATCGGCGCAATGGCGTCGATCCCCAAGAGATCCGCTGGAGTTTTTCCAGTGGATCGACCCGTTGTCTCATGACAAAGCAGTGGCATCGGCCGAATCGACTTATGGCGATCGATGGGCGAAAATCCAGACGCAGTTATAAAAGCGGCTCGGAAGGAGGGATTTAGTAGCGATTTTCTTGGCGAAAGGGGAAGTTGGTGCTTTCCAGTCCTTCAAAGCTAGTTCAAGGCAATCAAAGATCAAGCAATCCAAAGTTCTTGTAAAGTTGTTTTTCCTTTACTTGCATTGTATTTCTTACTTGTATTTGCTTGCATCTTGTAGATTATTGTTGTAATCTTTTGTACGAGGTTTCCCCACCTCCGACTTGTGTCGAGAAGGAGTATTTGTGATTAGTGAGTGCGTGTGCATCACTAGGGCTCTTTAGAGCTCGACCCGTGGAGTAGGAACCATTCGGTTCCGAACCACGTTATATGTTTGTGTTCGTGTGATTGCTTTTCGTTATTGCTTTTATTATATATATATATTCCGCTGCGCACTAACGTAATTGTAGACACGAACGCGATCGATTTTCATCACCGTACGATCTCAACGCTATTCACCCCCCCTCTAGCGGGCATTCAATTCCCAACAATAATCCGATCAAATTCCGTGTTAAATAATATGAATGAAAAAATATATAGTGGATAGAATAAGTCTCACATTAAGTGACACGATGATTGATAAATAATACAGAACAAAGTACGAATCCAAAACTCTGATTATACAAATTCAAGTGGTTCTTATAAAAATATTACTGTACATATCAAACCGGTCACATAGATAATTAGAAATACCATAATATTTCTTTATGTGCACGAACGCTTACAAGCTCATGATGCTTATACATTAAAGTATAAGTCTACAATTAATTAAAGACATGATTCATGATACATGTGAGATTTATCTCATGTTGTATGTATTTTAAGGCCTAAAGCTCAAAGCCAAAATCCATCGTGAATGCCCATGAACTTTCTTGCATGATGGAAAACCTATATTGAATGGTGTCACATCGTGATTTGCATGCTTTGAGCATGTGACATGCTTAAGCCACATAGGCATATACATGTCTTACATGCTTAAGAGAGGATGTCATCAACTCCCAGGACAAATCCAGATGGCTAGCGCAGCCGTGTTAAAGTTTGAAAGGGCAATGGGTCGATTCCTGGAGGTGATGATCAGGCTACCGATGACTCCGCATTTCTACGCTAGCCACCTGGAACCTGATTTACCTCCCTCCACACGTAGGGACAGTAATGGAGGATCACTAATATGACGGTTCCATATTCTTTTTAAGAGAGGATGCCACCACAAGTCACCTAGAGGAGGATGTAACAAGTTCCCTTGGAATGACTTCTTTTTATAAGGAGAAAAGCACAAAATGCAAGAAAAAATGCGTAGCCTTTATCCATCCTTTGGAAAAAAAAAGTACTTATTCATCCTTCAGAGAAGAAAGAGAGAAAGTTTAATCCCTATCCATTCTTCTTTTCTATGCAAGTGATCTTTTGTGTTGGCAAAATCTATGATAGTATTTGAATGTCAGGTCAAGTTGCCACTACACTCCATGCTAAGTTATGCTAGTGATTTCGTCATTTTATCCTGTGAAACAGATGTCCCGCGTGACCTCGTAGTACCATCGAAGGGACGAATTGTCTTAAAGAGACTGCTTCTTCGGAGGACTCAACATCTTCATTTTTACATGAGTGAATATATCATCTCGACAGATAAATTTGAATTGTATTCTTGTAATTTTAAATTCAGGCTATCCGTGTATTTCTGATTTGACTGTGGAATAAATTTTTCAACATTCCAATGTCAATCAAATCGCGATCGAAAATCAATTCGATTGTGGCCGCAAATATCACAGTTGTTGACGCCCATGATGGAACGATGTAAATATAAACTGAGATTTAAACAATGATTACAACGTGAACGACGATCATTATGATCAAGTTGTACAAGTGGAGGATAGCACACGAATGTATCATCTCTTTCTAAAGTATCATTTCATTTGTAAATTTTTTTTATTTTGATCACCATATCAAAATTCATAGAATTCTCTATTATTTAACTTCCTTATAATTATTATAGAATAAATCGATAAAAATCGTTAGATTAACTGCTTCAATCTATTACGGATTATTTCATTCGTTGATGATACGTGACAGCTCCAGAGTCGATAAACAGGAAGAGATTTCCAGCCAACGGTCAGCCGAATCTTTGGGTGCGTTCAACAGTTCACAAAAGCAAGATGGAATTTGTTCACAAAGGAAGCGTGGCTTTCTTGAGGCCCCTGATGAATTCTTCAGCTGCAATCACTTTCGTCTCGCCTGATCCTTGGCCGAGTTCAACAGTTCACAGGAGCAAAATCTGTGAGATCCTTGTTCGAGTAGTTCACTTTCAGACGAGAGAACCAAATTCCATGATCAGCAAACAGTCGATTCCTCCCGTGTAAAACAATCCAGTGTGGGCACCTCTGTGAGTCTGTACTCTGTAGGGTGGATGAGATAAAAGGAGAGTTCAAGGGGGAGAAAGGGCTTCGGAGATGCCGCCAAAGGTAGACCATGGTGTCTTGTGACCATGGATTCTTTCAGATTTGTTCTCGTAATAGATAGAATATATTTTTTACAAAAATGGAAGCTTTGATTGGAGAGAGAGAGAGTGGAAGGCGAGGAGAGGAAGGCAACAGGCAGCCCATGTGCTCACATGGAAAGGTAGAGAAGATGTAGCGAAGTGAAGAGACGGACATAGTGAGGATGCAGTGAAGAGAGGAGTGACAGAGAGTTGCAGCGGAGGCGAGGATAGGAGAGCAGCGGAGCACCTATAAAGATCGTATCTTTTTGGCTTCCCGCGGGCTCTGGAGTCGCCGAAGAGCCGTGGGGTGAGAAAGATGAAGGAAGAGGGCGGAGACGGGTTCGTCAGGGCGGACCAGATCGATCTCAAGAGCTTGGACGAGCATCTGGATCGGCACCTGAGCCGGGCATGGACGATGGAGAAGAGGAAGGAGGAGGAGCGGAGGGAGAGGCGACGAGAGGAATGGGAGATCGACACCTCCAAGCTGGTGATCAAAGGAGCCATCGCTAGGGGCACCTTCGGCACCGTGCATCGCGGGGTCTACGACGGCCAGGACGTCGCCGGTGAGGCCTAAACCGAAAATTCTTCCAGATTATAGTTCACGATGGCATACCAACTGTTTGAGATATTGCTTCTGTGTTTTTTCTTCAACTTTTTTATACAGTTGCTGGAGAACCATTTGGACTAGTGTTCAATCTGAATCTTGGACTCTCATCATCTTCGTATCATATCTAGTTAACCTGTTATTATATGAAACTACTCTCCAATGGATTACTTAATCAGCTTGTGTGTTTTTGTGTTTCTTTTCATGGCGTATAGTAGTGAGAGGAGAAACATTCATCAATCTGAACAATGCTTGCATGTTCATTGTTGAAAATTCTTTATTGCTTCGATTGCATTGATATCAGTGATCCCATTAAATTTTGGATCTTCGATTCAGTCGGTTCCATATACAAACGGTTCTTGTTCAATGATGCATCCAAGAATCCTGCCTGTGAGTTCACATGTTGGTAGGTGTGCTTCCCGTGACATTTGTTGGATTTGTTGCTTCCCAATTGTACTTTCATGTGAATCCAGCTAAAAGAATAAGGTGGTGTTGGCCTTGTGAAGGAGGATCAGCCGAAGTAAGTTAAAATTGGGAGAGTGAGAAGTCATAGTTTTTTGTTGGTTTTCGAATATTATTTTAGCTTTTTTTTACCCTTTTTTATCTGAAATTTTAGTTCTACCTACCTACTTAACCACTACATCCATAAGCCATGAAACTTCTCGTAGTTGCACCTGTCTTGGCTCTCATTTCAACATGATCTTATACTGACGCTTGTTCATTGTTATGATTCAAGTGGCAAAATCCCATCCCAGTTGCCCTTGTTGTGTCTTATTTGACTATGTGTTTTTCGTCGTACTATTGTGTGCCCTTAAATAAAATGTACACACTCAGTGTGCGATGCACAGATCTATTGGTAGTCATGGTTAATCATTCGTTTTCTATTTCCAGTGAAGTTGCTTGATTGGGGGGAAGAAGGAAACAGAACTGAAATTGCTGCACTTCGTACAGCTTTCTCTCAGGAAGTATCTGTTTGGCATAAACTTGATCATCCAAATGTTACTAAGGTACATTTCATATAATTTCTCTAGATCCCTTATATTCTCTGTTCATATAACAAATATTTCTCTTGTTTTAAAGATGTGCTAAATTTGTTGTAAATTTGGCCGTTGATGGGTTAGGAGAATGGCTTGTTAACTTGTAGCAATTGACAATCCGGAAATGTATAGTCGCTTTTTGCCTTTCCTAAAGCTTAGAGAAATTTTATCAAAATATCTCCAATGATTATTACCTTTTTCAAATGTCCCCCAAAGTCATATTAATGTTAAAACACTCATAACATTTTCATTTGTCTGTTAAAATGCCCCCACTCAAAGACTAAATATGTTTATTTTACCTTTTCTAGATTACCTACTAAATCATTCATCTTGTTAGAATATTGTAGATATGATTAGGGATAATTTATTATCCCTAAATATCATTAGGAATAATTATTTCTTAGGATAGAATTTGATTTATTCCTAGGATAGGATTTGATTTATTCTTTTGAATAAGTCCTAATCTTGTATATAAATAGGGCTTCTTTCATGTAATAGGTGTGTTAGTTATTTACAAAATAACATGGTATCAGAGTCCTAATTTTTCACCGTTCGCAATCTTCCGTTGCGTTCTTCTCCTGAGCGCATGTCTCCTCTACGGTCTTCCGCCGCGTTTCCCTTCCCAAGCGAGTGCGCGTCTCTCCTTCCGTCGCGTTCTTCTTCCTCACGCGCGGCGATCGATGACTAGGGTTTGATCTCACGAACCAGCAGCGGCTTCGCCTGCCTCTGCACTCGAGCGCCTGCCGCAGCGTTCTTCTCCCGAGCGCTTCTTCGCTTCCTCCTCGAACCCTAAAACCCGCTGTCAACGCGTCGCGGAGTCACCATCAGCAGCGGCGAAGGAGAGTCTCCAAATCAGAGATGCCGACGCCGGTTTTCTCTCCGTCGCCTTCTCGACGCCGAGACGCCACGACGACCTCCGATCGCCGTCTTCTCCGCCGTCTTCTCCGACGCCAGACGCCAACGCCGGCCGCGCTCGCGATCCGCGTCTCACGACTCTTCTTCATCGCCGCAGAGAGAGCGAAGGGAGTCATCGAAACGATGGCGAATGCAGCCCACCGAGTGCTCAGAACCACACACCGTGGCCGCGAACCGCATATCACCTCGTTTTCTTCCGGCCAGGCATCTCCACAAGACGCTCATCGTCGTCAATCCGCTACGTAACTCACAGATCAGACAATACCTGTGTCATTCGTCATAACTACCTTCAACACTTCGAAGCCGGAGTTTTCGATTTTTACCAACCATGTGACGGCACCGCTCTCGTCTGAGCTCTTGGATGGTAAGAACTACTCCTCTTGGGCCTCTTACATTGAGCTTTGGCTTGTTGGACAGGGTTATGAAAAACATCTCACACAAACTGAAAAGGATATTCAAGTGGCCGATCGTCCTTTATGGAGAAAAGTTGATGCTCAGTTGTGTTGCATTATCCGAGCCACCATCCATCCATCTCTCCGGGATGTCTTCCGAACTCATAAGACCCTGCAGGATGTTTCGATACAAGCTCAACAACTTTTACGAACACTTCTCGACTCTATCAAGTTTCACGACTACCTACCATTCTTAATGTCCGTCGGATCAAGGAGTCTATGTCAACTTATTATGGGATCGATCCTAGCCTTCGTGAGTTCAACGACCGCCCCACCGCACCACTCTGGCAGAGCTTGAAAATCGGAAGAATTTTTTACGTCTCGGCGTTATATGGTACCCGCATTACTCACGTATTCGTGATCGATCCTGGCAACCCCATGTAGGCAACCATGAGCTACGGCGACTCTCCTCCGTGTCCCTATCAAAATCTTGACATTACCATCTTTCGTTCCAGTTGACTCTTCAGCATTGGTCTCTGGAAATAACAACAAACCTCCACCGCGTAAGAATGACAAAGGACGCCTCGTGTAATCATCGCGACAGACACACGATTGATAAATATTGGAATCTCCATGGTCGACCTCCTCGATCTCAGATCGTTCGAGTTCACACGCTTTCGGCTCATCACACACACCCAACTCCGCCTCAATTGACACTAGCTCCAACTCCACCGCCTTCCTATGATGACTTTCTGAAGTGGTATGAGGGTCGACAGGAGTCTAATTCCCGCCATTACATGTAGTAATTCCTTCACGGCATATCTCGCTCTTGGTCCTCGATACTGACTGGGGCCACCGATCATATCACAGTAATAGATCTCTTTTTCCTCACTATCTACTTCCGGTTATTTACCCTTTGTCACCATGGCAAATGGTTCTCAAACTCAGTCCCAAGGTGTTGGTATTGTTCATTCTTTTCCATCTCTTCCCATTCAAAATGTTCTTTATGTTCCTGAAGCTCCCTTTAATTTATTATCAATAAGTCACCACTCCTCTCGATTGGTCATCTCATTCACTAAATCTTCATGTTTATCAGGACCGAGATGCGGAGGATGATTGGCTCGAACGCGAAGTCTACGGTCTATATCAACTTCACCAAAACTCTCTTGGCGGCGAAAGATTCCACTTGTTATCCATGCTCAACATCCCGGTCTTGATAAGTTAAAACAATTACATCCTATCTGTCACTCAGTCTTTGTCATGAGTCCGGTTAAGCAGCATATGACGTAGTCGCTTTCTTCTCGCATTATAAGTCGCTCCCTTTCGCTGTTCATTCCGATATTCGGGGGTCCGAGTCGTGTTTCTACATTTATATTTTTTACTTTCAGACGATTTTTCCCATTTACTTAAGTTATATCGATGAAGGATCGCTCGAATTGTTTTCTATTTTTCAATCTTTTTAAAACACAATTTCATCCCTCTTCGATCCTTGCAGAGTGATAATGCGCACGTGAATATCTATCTATTCCGCTTCAAACATTCTCGCATCTCACATATTACATCTAAGTCTCCCTCATACCCCAACAGAATGGAGTCGCAGAACGCAAGAATCGCCATCTTCTCGAGACCACTGAACTCTTCTCCTCCACTCTCACGCCTCTTCATTTTGGGGTGATGTCGTACTGCGTATCTCATTAATCGCATGTCTTCCTCTACTTTACAAGGTCAAATACCTCCGCATTACTTATCCAAAGCCCTTCATCCTTACCACCTAGGTTTTTGGTTCTACATTTTGCACGCTTCGATCCCGCATCGATAAACTCTCTCCACATAAATGTGTTTTCCTGGGTACCCACGGTCTCGTAAAGGGTATAAGTGTTATTCCCTACTCTCCAGATTTCATCTCGACGCCACGCTTCGATTCGCCTTTCTTTGGGCCTTGAGTCAGTCATCGTCGACTTTCATCCTTCTACCTACGCTGATCTTTGATCCTCCGGAGGATTCTCTATCACCCCACCTCAATTCCTCCTCCGTTACAGTTTATCAGCGCCGTCCTTCCTCGCCCGCAACGCGACCAACACTGCCGTGGAATCATCTCTCGAGCCAGTCCTTCGCTCCCTCCTCCTGGCCTAGTCTTCAATCGATATTTCCATCGCTTCGGAAAGGAATACGCTCCACTCGTAATCCTTCTCCACACTATGTTTTTTCGAGTTACCATCGCCTTTCTCCTTCCTATTATTCTTCTCTTTCCTCCTCGTCTGCTCTCTTCCAAAGACCGAGGAGATGCATTTGCCCATCCAGGATGAAAACAAAGCATGCTTAACGAAATGAGTGCCTTACAGTTGTGGACTTGGGATCTTCCTCTACCACCGTGAAAGTCGGTTGTTGGTTGCCGATGGGTATATACAACGGTCGGTCCAAACGGAACGGTTGACGGCTTAAGGCTCGCCGTTGCTAAAGGTTATACTCAGATCTTCTGGATTGGATTACGGGACACATTTTCTCCTGCCAAGATGTCGCTCAATACATTTATTCATCGCTATCGCGATGCAACAACCGGTCTCTTTATCACTGACATCAAGAATGCATTCTTACGGTGATCCGCCGAAAGTCTACTACGAGCAACCTCCGTGTTTCATTGCTCAGAGTCTTCGTCTTATGGCCATAAAATCGTTATATGGTCTCAGCAATACCCAAAGCATGGTTCGCAGATTCGATATTGTAATTCAACATTCGGGAGCGAGGTCGACCATTCCGCCTTTTATCGCCACTCATCTACTCGTCAGATCTACCTAGTGGTCTATGTTGATGATATTGTCATCACGGTAGTGATCATCTCGGGATCTCACGGGTGAAACAACATCTTTTCAAACATTTCGGATAAAGGATCACGACAAAAAACTTAAATACTTCGGGATAATAGCGTAGAAATGGGATCATTATATCTCAAAGGAAGTATGCGAATGGATATTCTAGAAGAAACAAGAATGTTAAACTCAAAGACAATTGACAACCCTGGATCCCAATGTCAAGCTCCTACCAAATCGGGGAGCTCTACTAGATCCCGAATACAGCGATTAAGGAAGACTAAGTTACTTTATCATCAGGATATCTCATTTGGCAGAAGTCAGTAGTAAGTCGGTTTCTTAACTCTCCAGTAAAGAACATTGGGATCGTGATTCGCATTGTTCAATATATCGAGGCGCCCAGAAAGGGTCTTTTATATGAAGACAAAGGACATACTCGAAGTCATAGGATATTACGACAGACGGCAGATCTCCCATCGATAGAGATCTACTTTTTGTATATTTGTCTGAGATAACCTTGTTTTCTTGGAAAAGCAAAAAATGTAATGTGGCAAGATCCAAAGGCTGAGGCAGAGTATCGAGCTACGCCATACCAAGAACTTATATACGACTCAAACAAATTTGCTTCAGAGCTAAGGTTCGAGATGTTACACAAATGTCACTTATATGTGATAACTAGCCGCCATGCATATCGCCTCAAATCCAGCTTTTTCAGAGAGACAAAAGCATATCAAGTCGATCATCACTTACGAGAGAGAAAGTCATATCTGGAGAAATATCTACTAGTTTTGTTAACTCACATGATCAACTAGCAGATATATTTACCAAGTCACTGAGAGGTTCTCAAATTGACTACATATGTAACAAGCTGGGTGCATATAATTTATATTCTTCAGCTTGAGGGGGAGTGTTAGAATATTGTAGATATGATTAGGGATAATTTATTATCCCTAAATATCATTAGGAATAATTATTTCTTAGGATAGAATTTGATTTATTCCTAAGATAGGGTTTGATTTATTCTTTTGAATAAGTCCTAATCTTGTATATAAATAGGGCTTCTTTCATGTAATAGGTGTGTTAGTTATTTACAAAATAACACATCTATTAGCTATTAGCGGAGAGGGGACATTTTGATAGTAAAATGGAAATCTTGTGTGAGATTTTTTGGCATTAATGAAAATTTGGAGAAATTTTGTTAAATATTGAGGTATTTTGAAAATTACACTAAACCTTAATTCATCCTCAACAAAGGACAAGATTGCTAGCTCTTCCATGATTTGTGCCGCCAAGGAAGAGCTCATAGTCCACCCAACCCAACTCAAAAACATGATCATCATAATTTGCTCATTTGAGTGCATAAATTCAATGGTCTAGACTCCCTTGTAAGGAGAAAGAAGACCTTCGCTAAAGTGTGAGGAGAGAGTACTTGAATTCTCTTGAATTTCAAGTATTGTTAAACTTAATATTAGTATTGGTCGTATCAGATCAGTGAATTGGTGAAGGCAAATTATTTTAAATATAAAATATATAGTCTCATGGATTAGATAACAAATTGTGGTCAATTATGATAATGATGCAAATTATATTTCACTAAATACCATACAATTAACTACATGTAATATAAAAAAAAAATACTTGAACTAATAAAGTTGGATTAATAATACATAATATATTATCATAGTGTTAGTAATGATTTCATTATCAAGGTAACAATATCATATTATTGTTATCATCGATAAAATTATAGTTTAGAACTATTACGTAATTGTAGATCACTAATATAAATATATATGCACTAGATTATTAATAAATAATGACTCATCTCTATTAATATTGATTATTATTTATAACAAAAATGTATATGATACTGAATAGAATCAATATATATTATAATAAATGTTAACAAAGTTGAATTATGACAATTTTAGTCAGTGGTGAGGATAAGAAATTTGAGGTCTAAGAGAATGAAGAAGATTCTCTTGTCCTCTCATGCATGTTTTTTTCGATTTAAAAATGGGGTTGGCAAGAAGTTTGTTAATTTTCGAGTTTTCTGATCAACCAAATCTGACCAAACTTCCAGTCAATATCATCTATTTTCATTCTCAATTTGGTGAATTTTCAATTGCTTCAATCTATTTTCTAGTGAGGTTTAATTCATTTCTAGGTAATCCATTCAAGTTTTGAGTTTTTTTTACACTTCAAAAGTTTTTGTGAGACAATTGATTTCTTGAGAAGAACACATGGTCTTTTGCTTATGCGTATCTAACTTGGGTGATCCATATCAATATCAATCGATCTTGACAACCATGAATTGAAGTGAGTTCTAGACTCACACCGACTCAAGACATTGGTTCATCAAAAGTCATTGGCACACATGTTATTTCCCATCGCACACATGTGCATGCCCACATGATACAATTCAATGCACTACACGACTCATGTGAATTCCATACGATCCAAACCTATAATGTGCTTTGCTTGTAACTTCAAAGCACATTGACACATCGTCCGGGTGCCAAAACACTTAAACATAGCAAGTCAGTGACTAAGACATAACTCCATGTAAGGGCCTGTATTTGAATGTTTCCTTCTCCCTCTAGATTTTGTATATGAGACAAAAGTTCCCCCATAAGCTCTTTTCTTGCTCTTCCATGTTCTAAAAACACTTTTGGAAAAAAAAAAATCCTCCCTTTATTTTCAAAAAATCAACAAATAATGCAACTGAAAATATCAACTTCATCTTTTCTCTCGCATCTAATTTTTGCTGACATTTGCAATTACATTAAACTTCCATGTCGTAGTTCATTGGGGCATCCATTGGGATGGCAAACCTAAACATACAAACAGAGAATGGCCATCTTGGCATGCCCAGCAACTTTTGCTGTGTGGTTATTGAATATCTTCCTGGAGGTGCACTGAAATCCTTTCTTATAAAACACCATAGAAGAAAGCTAGCTTTCAAGGTAGTGATCCAGATAGCTTTGGATCTTGCAAGAGGGTGAGCAGTGATCTTCCAATTTTGTTCTCATTTGTACTCCGTAACTTCCTGCCTCCATTGGTTGACCAGAGAGATGTGCACACTAATTGGTTTTTTTTTTTTGTACAATTTGCATATGTATGTGTAGGTTAAGTTATCTTCATTCAAAAAAAATTGTGCACAGAGATGTTAAGACAGAAAATATGCTTCTAGATAGGACGGGAACTGTAAAAATTGCTGACTTTGGTGTTGCTCGTATTGAGGCTCAAAATCCCAATGACATGACGGGCGAGACAGGAACCCTCGGTTACATGGCACCAGAGGTATGGAATAATACCGTTTGGGCATTCGATATAGAACTGTTTATGGATGGAATTTTCAAAACAAATGCTTATGATTTGTGCACATGCACCAACAGATTAGGTCTTTTATGTATTCCTTGGTAATATTTCCTTAAGGGAGCACAAGCTAACAAACATGTGTACAATCTTCTTCATGTGATTCGATGGCACAATAATGATCTCTCTCTAGTACCTATTGTAAAAACTTCAACCCTGCTGAGCAGACGTGCTCAACTTCAGAAATTTTGAATAATGCATATTCAATTCAAATAGCCTTCCTTTATTATCAAAATTCTTTTTGGATCATTAGCATGTCTAGATTGCAAGCACCTTTAGAAAGTTCCTTGACAATTTTTTTTCTATCTTTTTCATAGTCTTTGAAATGTAACCTCGAGGGCTACATTTCAGACTAGTATGTATGTTTACATACACTACGAGGATGAGAGATCCTAGTCCGATCCTCATGAACTTTGATCGATTAGCTCATATATTTTCGGAACACCTATGCATTTGTTATCTTCTTCGCTTTCTTGTTTGACTGAAATTGAAGTGACGATGATACTACCAAACCTGCAGGTCCTCAATGGCAATCCGTACAATAGAAAATGTGATGTTTATAGCTTTGGTATCTGCTTGTGGGAGATATACTGCTGTGATATGCCATATCCTGACCTCAGCTTCTCTGAGATTACTTCAGCAGTCGTGCGGCAGGTACAGCATATCGAAGAGCTAAAATGTCAGTAGGACCGCAACGATAAATTTGTGACTTCCTTCAAAATGCAGAATTTGAGGCCAGACATTCCGCGCTGTTGCCCAAGCTCTCTTGCTAATGTGATGAAAAGCTGCTGGGACGCAAACTCTGACAAACGACCCAAGATGAATGAAGCGGTGAAGATGTTGGAAGTGATCGATACATCGAAGGGCGGAGGTATGATCCCTCCTGATCAACAGCAAGGATGTTTCGGGTGCTTCCGGAGGCACCGAGGCCCTTGACAAGTTCTATTCTCAGGCTAACATTAGAAGGGCAAATGAACTGGAGAAATGAGCAGGCAATCAATATGTATGATGCAGAGCTGAGCTATTTATGGCAATGCATCTCCAGTGTGTTATATGTTTGTCTCTATTCAAATCACGGTGTAAAAATATTCATCTCCATGTGTATTCATAAATGTTCTGCTATGTTTTCATCTTCTACATGCGACTAGGCAAAGGCTGTATCCTGATGATGGCAAGTAAATAAGTTACAAATATTTTATAAATGTCATTAGTTTATACTAAATTATTTGATTGAAAATGATTTAGATTTATGTTATAGTTTTTGAACAAAAAAAAAACGATGGTATAAATGTCCTTTATCATTATGAGTCATTAAATTTCATCTTTCTACAGGTCTTGGTGCAAATGTTAGAAGAGCATGGGAAACACTTGCAACAAAACTTGGCATTCCGATCGATCGACATTGCGGCTACAAAATGCCTTCATGGCCTAGGCGAATATATATACACAGACAATTATCTGTTCACAATCTACAAAGCATATAGTGAAGCAAACAAAACAGTGCAAAATTGACAGTAGAGTATGCATATCTGCATGACGAAGAGCCTCATTTCACAAATGCGAGAGCTCCTCCAATGACAGTTGCATGTCGAGGGTTCTCTTAAAGAGAGAAATTTTCAACTCACTTTTCATCCAAGGTCAGATTCACTATTTTGTTTAACTTCTCCCTTTGCTGAGCCAACTTTTGGTAGGTGTACCAACGTCCTAGTACTTCAGGTTGTAGTTTGCCAGCTTTAGCCAATGACTATCCACAGCCTCTATGATGCTCTTCACGGTTGAACTTCTAAGGCTAACTAACGAGTCCAAGTTCATTGATGGGATCAAATCATTGCAAACAATCGTCTTCAGGTGGCTCACAGAAATTTGCTGATTTTGCTTTATCATTCTCAGTTACAGCACAGCCAAATACTTCAAGGACCAGACCTCGAATCCGATTCCTCAATCCAGAAGCTTCCTCGGGTTTGAACCACTTGCTACCAAACTGTTTGACAGGATAAAGAAGTTTGAACAGTATATAGCAACAGCTACAACAGGCTTGGAGATGTGTCGCGTACCATAGAGTGGAGATATTTCCTTTTAAATCTTTCAGGTGCATCTTCAATAAACTTCTCCATGAAGTAGAGCACAAAAAGGCCGCAATCATATTCATTCTTCTGCTGGGGAACCTGGTACCGAGGAACAGATAAAATATTTACCCATGAGAATTGGTGCGATCATAATATTATTTCTGCATAACTCAATTTGAGTGAACAGTTGGTGTGACCTACTCACACTATCTGAGATGACAACACATGATATCTTATTTGTAACAAAATTACAGAAAATGATTGATGTCGTCCAGCATGAGAGAGGGTGTTGTATATAAGGAATGTGTGTTACTAGTACAATGTTGAATCGTATATATATGTCACGATGGGACTAAAGACACTAAGGAGATTATTTTCAATATCACATGGTTGCAAGGAACACCAGATAGATATTCCCACAAGTGTATGGTACTCAATTAACTAAAGAAATCACTTCATCGATCATGGAGAAATACAGCAAAGTTTCTAAAAAAATTTACTGTAAACTAAAGGGATAAAAATGTTTCAGCTCTTCTAGGCCAAGGATTACCGTGATCTTTTTGCTGTCAATTCTACGTGAAAAGTTTTTCCGTATCTTATCTGAAAAAGGAAGATCTTGGGGAGGAGAGTTTTGGATCATGTAACTCCATTCCTCTTGCAAATATCTGCAGCTAAAATCTGAATATTAGATTTGTTATGGACATATAAGTACTATTTGTATATGAGGGAAAATTCATCTTCTCTTTTATGTTAGTTACTTTAGGACAAGTATAACAAGCAAAGATGCAGTCAAATGTGCAGATGAACAACAGATGTAAACTAATTTTCTGATGCATCTCTATTTTCAAACAGAAGGATACTTAGGATAATATCATTCTGAAATTCTTCCATTTAGTGCATATAGTTTAGGTACAACTAACAATAATAATGACGACAAAATAGGTAAATAATTATGGCTAATAAGTGCTTGCAAGTTGACGGGTTAATGTTTTAGTGTACCACATCAACATTCATAAATGTTGGCATCTGAATTATGCAAAAATAATTTCAATACTGTCGCTTGAAATTGATTGGAAGAAAAAGTCAAGATCTACTGGTAAGGTTATATAGACCTTTGAATGGATCATTAAGGAAGCAACCAGCTTGAATAAAGGATCATTAAGGAATCATCTTCCATGAAAAACTAAGTTGAACCATCATATGAATGCCAACTTGAAAATGGAAAATGATTTATTGACCTTTGAAAGGATGATGCACACAACTTGTGATTCACTGGCTAAATTTTCATTCCTACCTTGGTGTATTTGCATTTTTTATTTTTCTTATCTTTGATCCATTAATTAAGATCATTCAACACTGTGAAAGATAAGTTGTTTAGCCAGTTATTTAGGCAATTTGAATTTCACATTTTTCTATTTATTAAACGACTTTTTTTCATAGAAAAAGAAAAGAATCAGAAAACCCCTATCGTTCAAATAAAAGTGTTGATTATGAGAGTCTTAGTAAATCTTCCAATTTGCTACCAGCCACACCAGACACATTGACTCTATTGTGTTGGGAGTATAAGGAATATCTACATTAATAAAAACATGAAAAAGATCATATGCTTATAAGATGAAAAGATATCTCCATTAGTATGAGACATTTTTGGGTAAAGTCCAAAAACAGAACCATGAGGGTTTAGATCCAAAGTGACTAATATCATGTCATTGTGGAGATATATGAATCTTATAGGCACTAATAATTGGTATCAGAGTCATGGTTCATGTCAAGCCATGAACCTCGAACGAAGGAAGTTAAGCTCCCATGTTCGGATCAAGAGAACCAGACACCAAGCAGGAAGTCCAGTTGGGTCGGGAGGATCGAACAACTGATAGGAAGTCCAATTGGGCCAGAAGGATTGGACAATTGACAGGAAGTCCAACTGGGTCAAGAGGACCAGACAGTTGGCAGGAAGTCCTGATGAGTTAAGGATCGGACATCAAGCAGAGGAAGTTCTTCGAGGACGGATAGGCTTGAGGGGGGCTCAATGTGGTCCTTCGTTTGAGGGGGGATTGTTGGAGTATTATGAATACAATCAAAGTCCCACATTGGTAAGACATGGAAAAGATCATGTGTTTATAAGATGAAAAGATATCTCCATTGGTATGAGAACTTTTGGGTAAAATCCAAAAATAAAAACATGAGGGCTTATGTGAAGTACAATATCATGTCATTGTGGAGATATATGAATCTTATATGCACTAACATATTAGAGGATGGGTAGTTTGCATAAGTCATAAGAGCAAAGCTTTACGAGCAACAGTTCTAACCAAAATAAGAATTTTAATGAAAATTGGAGAGAAGAATTACCATGCAGCCTAGCACTTAATAGAAATCAAAGAGAGACTGAGATATTAGAAAATTCCCTAAAAATAAGATTTGTTAAACTGTATAAGAAATGGCAAGTCAGTTATTTCAAGATACACGACATGCTCAATGGTTAGGAAATATTTAAAAAATAATAATGCAGAACACCATGTGCCACAAAATATATAACTTCATGTTTATCACCTACTATATGAAATTAATTAACTCAAGCAATAAATATAAAATAATTTAATATTGTATATATCACTTACCTTATTGAGTTAATAAACCTGAACTATCTTAAAGCCCATATAACTATAGAACATAGCTTATTTGTTTATTTGGCAAACAGAACGAATTGATTAAATCAGTAATAACTTGGATAAGATTTGGACTTGAATTCTAGGGTTGATTTACCCTGCATAAGTGACTCACGAGGAGGTTTTTTGAAATCGCATGATTTATCCATCCAAATCAGAATAAACCAAAATTTCAATAAAATATCATCGACAAAAAAAAAATGACCCTTTTCATGCTGGTGACACATCACTTCTATTTACCGTCATAAGTTTGTCCCCATTTTTCGGAATTAGCTATATGAATCTTATATTCTCAATTGAACTTTTTGTAAGGCTATAACTAGGAATATCCAAATTGATTAAATTATTGTATTGCATTGACTAATATTTTCCCTTTACCCATTATACCTCCTACTCTAATAGAGTCAACTGTTATAACTATAAAATTTATTGGCCGCCTTGATTATCACCTCATCATCTTAATCTTTTTTTTTTCTCATTTTATCACCTATTGGATATTAATATGTTTTTATCCTTTCAAATAAGTATATTATTAGACCCTTTTTTGGGACTCTACATTGATAGACTATCTTTTTTTATCCTTTCTAATAACTCCAAATTCATCTCACCAGTTTTACCTTTGCCATATTAAATTTTTGTGTGTTGCTTCCTGATATCTCTTTATTAGTATTGACCCTTAATTTCTTCATATTTGTTTAATTATTGGCTGCAACCATATTGATTAAATCAATAATTAGTTGGATAAGACTTTGAACTTTAACATGCTACAGATTTACCATGCATTGATCCTTATATGGAAATAAAATGCACTGCAAGTCCCTCCTGCATAAAGCTACGTAAGTGGCTTAAGAGGATACTTTTTAAAACAATTTGATTTGTTTAATCAAATGAGAATAAATTTTGAGTAAAGATACTTCACGAAACTCAAATACACACCTTAAACCTAAAAGCAAAAGACCCATGATACCTTCCTATGCTAGCAACATAACTCATTTATCATTTTTTTCCCCTTAATTTCTTCAGTTTTATTCCACTAGGCTAGCCATGCTAGCTTCCTCAATCAATTCTGACCAAATTAACTTAAGGATTTGAAGCAATATTTCGGTTACTCATGCATCGAGACAACTTTAGATCATGTCATTTTTGGTCTAACCTCTAGGAAATGTTGTGAAACCTGACGTGAACAAGGCAGTTCAAAGTCAAATTTCTCAACTGAATCAGGCCTTCCTGTCTGCTTTGACCCACTTAAAAAATTTAAAGCTTGTCAAACTTGGTCAAGAATTGTTTGATACAGCAAAAACAAATCAAACTTAGATGAATTAGATCAACTGACCAGGAGTTTCAATTTTTTTAATATTCTTTTTTTTTAAATTAAACCATTTTGGCTGGACCATTCAACTGAACTGACAGAATAGTGGAGCACTTGTCTGATTCACTCTCCTTCCTGTAATTACCAAGAAGGGTCAGAACCTTTTGCCATCATAAGGAGCTATTTAGATGCTGATGTGGCATGGCATGTTTCAACTGGTTCGGTAAAAAAAAGGTATGGTAATTCTCTTCAATTTCTGCTTGTCTTACCTCTTTTCCATGTGTTTCTATATTTTTCAATTAGTTTCTATCCAAGACAATTGTTAAGATCATTGATTTGATAAAGCTAATATGAAGTATAAGGATGGCTTGACTAGCATAAAGAGTTGACAAACCATGATTTGGAAGAAAAAAACTGAAATGGAAAGATCATTAACCAGGATAAGGGTGGGACATTATAGTTATAAATAGAGTACACCACTGACCAAATCTGTTGTTTTTAGCCAAAGCACGACACCAGTGACATCAGCATGCCAAATCAGTAGTTTAATAGTTATTTCTTATGACTATGTGAGCCAGGTCAAATAAGGTTGTAAATAAGCTAAGTCAAACCAAGCTTTGTATTGTTTAGACTTATTTGATAGGGTAATCGAGCCAAGCCAACCCAAGCCTAAAATTAATTAAGCCATTAAAACAGGTCTTCATGCTTGGTTTGATTTTTTTTTTTTTCCGAACTTGAGCTATTTGAGCTTGGCTTGTAAGTGGTTCATTTAGATGTTATCGAACTCTTAATTCAAGCTTGTTTGATTATTTGAATCTTTTAGATTTTTAAGCTTGTTTGGTAGGGTTAGTAAGCTTGATATTACAAGCTTCTTTATTTATTTTGAGAATTTTTTTGTTTATTTATAAGTTTGATAATAGATTTGTTTATGAACCTGGTTCACAAGTTTTGTTCGTGGACATTATTCAGAACAATTCACAATCTTTGTTTATAAATATTAACTAGCTAAATACATATGTGTTCACACTTTCTCATTTAGTTTAATGAGTTATCTAAGTTGTTTATTTAATTGACCTTGTGTATATTAAACAAACTTTTACTAAGTCGAACACCAAATTTGCTTACAAACATTTGGTTCATTTACAACCCTAAAGTTAAATATGTTTAGCACAAAAGATTGTGGACCATTAGTTAATTTTCTAAGTCTATGGCTTGGTTTGAAGGACATAGTCCACATAAAGTTTTTTTAAATTGTTCCCTCCTCTTGCCCCTCTAGTTATCCATTTAAGTAAACTCAGCCTAAAGGTGAAGCCAGAAGGCAACTTGGAACTAAAGGTGGACTGTTAAGTTTTAACCTCAAATTATAACAATTTCTAAAACATGTATCAATGTGAAAACTAGAAGCCTATATGGTATGATGTCTATAGAAGAGAACTTTTAATGGCGTCCATCATATGAATAACTACTTAAATATATTATCATCATTTTTTTACAGAATTGACTATTCATTGTTTTTATTAAACTTTTACAGAAGTCCAAATAGACAATCCAAATTGTTGGCTGTTGCATCCAACCTTTCATATTTGACCCTGAACGTCAGGGCATTTTTAATCCCAGGCCTAAAATATAGATTGCTTTTGGCTGGCTTGAAATAATTACATGACTCATTCATTCACAATTACATGATATACTCTTTGATTTTCATTTATTCGAAATAAAAGCAGAAGTTCACGCTATTAATCTCTAAAATAAGAACCCAAATGATGATCAAAGGTTATGAGGATATAACAAGACGAATAAACATATGGAGTACATAAGTTGTAGACAAAGGATTTGACTGCAACTCACCGGTCAACGACTTCAAATATTAAATGGCTACTGTGAATTCCCAGTGAATCCAAATGAAGAACAACTGGACCTGATTCATCTTCTTTTACAGGTATACAGATAATCACCAAGCTCCAGTGCATACTGATTACAGGAAAAAAGGATTATCATTTGTTTAAATTACTTTGCATATTCTATGAACTTGCCAGGAATTATTATATCACTACAAAAAGGCATGGACCCTCATCAGTCACAGAGACTATTTCTACGCCATAAAGTATGTATCTGTTCAACTGTAACCACAAGTTACAAAACCCAATTCTACTAAAAGCTATTGAGAGACATTTGAGCAAATATAGGTATAACTAGCATGCCACGTCTTGTTTTCAAGGTATATAAGAATCACTGCTCTCTCCAACATTCTAACCACAGAAAGAAGATATCAGATTTATCATTCCTTCAACAAACTTCGTACATTTCAATTAACCTAAAGAAGCAGAATATCAGTAAAATAATGTGGAATTTCATTCAACAAAATTTCTTGGGAGTCTGAAGCTACAATAAAAAAACTAGATAACATAGCACATTCTTCAACATTTTATTTCAAAGAAACTCGGAAGAGATCCCCATAAAATGATTCAGTCACATGGTGGATCTGGATAAACAGAAGCACTAGAAAATAGCAAAAAAGCATACTGTAGTCTCTCAGCTACATGCAGAGAACGATATGGAAAACATTTCAAATTCATGTTAATACTTAATACCTTTAAGGCTTTGACTAAGATCATCAATCTCATTTAATCATTGTCAGAATGGAAAAATATTGAAACACATGAAAGAAAAAAGATAACTAGATCCATTCACATTATTGGTGTGAAAAGTGCAGAATTACTCACTCTCGGTGAACAGGAATGAAGATGTAAGACTTTTGAAATATGTTAACACCTTTCCACCATCTCCTCAGTTTCTCAAAGCATTCCTTGCTAGCCTACCAAGTAAAGTATTCTAGTTATCTTTTTGGCAAAAGCGAATGAGAAATGGGCGCAAGATCAATTCATCATATGTAGAGTAAAGCAGGTGAAATTAAGGTATCGGTTTCAAATGTATCTAATATGCAGGCAATGCTACACATCTAGTCATCCCTGAGCAGCAATGTTGTTATTTACATGGGTGGAAGAAGAAGAAAATAAAATAAACAAAATTACCAATTTATCTTTCTTTTGTTTAGTTGGAAGCGATTTAATTAAATTGATTACTCTATTTTATTTCCATCCAAATTCAGCTAAAAAGGGAAAATGAAGTTATGCATCTAATAAATCCAAATAAGTAAAAACAATATTAATGGAATAAGGAGATTTATACATTTCCCCCCTAAACTTAAACTACTACATTTCTATTCTATTCCATCCATAGTATTAAATTTCGAGCCGTTTCGGACGAAACACTCGATTTATTTCTTTCCGACAACGAACCGGCATGGCACGCGAGCGAAATTCCGGTAAGCAACAGCAAGGCGGCAGAAGCAGCGGAAGCAGCAGGGGCAAACGCGATCGCGTTCACGATCGAGCTCGCATTCGCGTTCACGCGCGATTGCATTCCGCGATCGAAGCTCGGGAAACGATCGCGTTTCGGCGATCGAAGCGCCGAAAGCGCTACCGATCGGCGTTCAGCTCGATCGCGAACGCGATCGATATTTAGAATCAAACAAATAATAAATATTTTAAATAATTAAATATTAATATTTAAAAGATAAAAAATATTAAAATAATATCGAAACAGACGATACGGTATCGAAACCGTATCATTCCGATCGCAGACCGAAACTTCGATACGAGTCAAAATTTTAAACCTTGATTCCATCTTCTCCAAGCAATTGCAGAAAATTCTATCTTACATAATTACGATCTATGAAATCACAGAAACACTATTTGAGAGACACTAAAATCATTTGAAATGCATAAGTTGCATGAAATTTTCAACAATAAACATGGACCTTTTTCATAAAAGGATAGGCTTAAATACCAGAAACATATCATAATAAAAGCAGTCTCTTGTTTTGGTGCTGCAACCGTGTCAATAAGGTGCAGCACAGATAAAAAGAGAATATGCAGCCCAGTGATCTATACCCTAACCAACAAAGCTAAACATAATGCAGAATGGATAGTTTTACATTTCCAATACAGACACACAAGTACAGATTTGAATAGTTCATTGTACAAACAACAATCAAATCTTATCCCACTAGATGGGGTTGGCATTTGAATAGTTCATCATTCTACATGAAAATCAAGAGAAAAAAAACAGTGTAAATATTAGAGAAGAATAAATAATGTGTAATGCCAACCCCACCTAGTGGGATAAGGCTTGGTTGTTGTTGTAATAAATAATGTGTAACAAAAAAACCAACAAACCCACAACTTCCAGCCACTCCCACTGATACGCTTTAAAACAGCAGCCAAAGTAGATGGCTGAGCTAAAAAGAAAAATGTCAAGAAATGTATAGTCTGAACATGTTAGCAATATATGACAAACATCAAAATTGTACAACTACGGCACTCATTTTCATTTTTCAAACATCAAAATTAGCCTACTGACTAGCATTTTCAATGTGATTAAAAAGACATTCATCCTGCTTAAAAATAATTTCCAAATCAAAGGATTTTTACTTAAAAATGTACATTGAAAAGGAATACTTCTATCTGTATTGAATTTTTGCAATATTAACCAAAGAATATAAATCAATAACCATGACATGTTAAAGAAATGCCACCTTAGGTGAAATAGCTTCCTCGAGTTTCTTGTAAAAGTATGTATTGAAAAAATGATAGTATTCTTTCGGTCTATCAACCAAGGATAGGGACATCTGCAGATACCTGAAGCACAAAGGACTAGTCAATATATATAAATATGAAGGTGAATCACACATAGGTATGCATCAAAAATTTAGCTGTCATTTTCACACTAAAAATATGGAAGACATGCAGAGCAAACCAGAAGTGATTTCATGTATATCTTGCATAATATTTAGTTTGAAGAGATATGACTATGAATTTGAACCTAATCTCACATTAAAAGTTTCAAATACTAATCCCTTCGAAATTATATGTACAATCAGAATTCTAAATTATTTATTCAGGCCAATATTTGAAAAAAAAAAATAATAGGCCATATCATTGAGCTACGAAGCAAAGTAAACAAATTTGACAACAAACAAAGTTAAGGTAATACTGTCTTTCATTTGCAACACTATCAAAGTTGACATCTTTGTGGTTTAAGACTTTTAAGGATAATGGAGAGAGGTTGACAAACATTACATGTTAGATCCCATATTTTATGGTATTCAGATTTTTCAATTTTAAATTATTTTTGTAAATTTTCAGATGACAAATTAGTTGAACTGAACCACTATTTTGAGTTTTACAGGTCAAGTTGATTTAGGTTTAGATGGAGTCTATTAACGAAACTTGGTGATTAAAGTCATGTTGACTCAAACCAGGGACTCATTTTGGTCAATTTTAAGATGAACCAAGTTTATATTTGAGACCGTCTAATTCAGTATGTTTGATTGGGTTAGTGAAATTTTTGGAAATTAAGAATATCTATACCTACTCCCTCTCTCCACATATTCTTTCCGTCTTATGTTGAACCTTCTCTCTTCCTCTTCATGTGCCACTGCCACCCAGTTGCTCCTTCACTATGCGTACACCTTTACAATCCTGACCCAAGTTGTCGCTGCTGACATCACCACAAGCACACATCGCCAGCCCGACCCATGCTATAGTTGCCAGGAAATCTCTCTCTATCGCTCAATCTTTCACAGTATATCTATCTCTTGCTCTACCACCACTTGGAACCAGGGGCAAAAGCTAACACTGTCAGCGACCTCATCCACCCCCTCACATAGGAACAAACACTGTTGGTGCTTGCATTCTAGCATTGTAACCAACATCATGTGTTCTAGCACTATTTTCTCACACCCATGCAGACCCCAATGCAACCACTCAACATCGTGCGCACTCAACATTGATGGTCAGCCCGAGCTTGAATGGACTACTGCAGCTTTTGGGCCTTTAGGCAAAGTCATTGACACTACCTACCTTGCATCTAAAGCACTGTCATGGCCAAGCCTTGCCCATGTACCCCTAATCGTGACTTTGTTGCAACCCGGTATCATTGCATTCCTCCTCTATTCACACTCGAGTCACATTCTTCCCCCTTGTTCGCATTGTTTTCCTCCTTATCATTGTCTTTGCAGACTACTCACTATGCCTCAATCTGGTGGGATTTAACTTTCAATGCTTGACAATATCATCACTACATCTATCACTGAGTAGGACCACTCCCACACCGCCTTCTCTCTATTTGTCACAGTAAACATAGCAATAATGTCAAAAGTCGTTGCATGTGATAGTCATTGTCACATTGAGAGCACGCAACATGCGAGATTACAAGACAATTTTTCTCTCTCCCTCACAAACTCCTTATTGTCTTGGTTGTTGTGAACCAATGGTGTCGAAAATTGTCCAAAGTCAGTTGATTAGGTTGTTGTTTTGCCGGAGCCTACTGAGTTTCCCATTCTGGTGAGATTTACTCTACATGACTATCTCTCTCAGTAGGAATCAGCAAAACAACAACCAACTGACGTTAAACAATTTCCGATGTCCCTTGGTTTACAACCACAATAGTGAAGGGTTCGTGGGGGAGAGAGAAATAGTGTCTTGTGATCTCTTGGGTCACATGTTCACAGGATAACAAAGATTGTCACAAGCAGCAGCCTTTGACGTTGTTGCAAGGTCTCCGACAACAAATAGAGAGAAGGCAGAGTGGGAACGGTCCTATTCAGCAATACATCATCATTTGACGATGATGTTATCAATCAAGTAGAGAAGCATCTCAGAAGTTAGATTCCACAGGATTGAGGCGGAGTGAGTAGTTTACAAAGGCAATGACAAGAGGAAAACAATGCACATTTGAACAAAGGAGAAGGAAAGTAACGCCAGTGCAGATATAGAAAGAAAGAGACGAAGCCGGTAATGAGGGTGACAGCTACAGAAGTCATAATCGAGGAGAGATAAAACAAAGAGAAAGGGATTGGGCAAATAAGGCTTTCCACGGTCTCACAAGTGAAGGGGAAATGGGTTTCTTACAAAAAAAAAAATCAAATTAGTGAGTTTTATAAATTGGTTCTTAATTTTAAAAATATATATATTTTAAATAATATAACAAAATTGGTCATTCTTTGAAATGGATAATTCCATCTTGAATCATCAATCTAAAAATTAAGATGGAATCATATAAGAAATTAACTATTTCCATTGTATTCATCCTACCAAATACACCCTAGCGACACCAAATTTTAGATAGCTTAAACGTAACTCAGGCATACAGAAAAGCTTTATAAGTTGATGTTCTAAGAAAAATTTCTGTATATCTAGTAGTACTTACCGAATGTAAAAATTCATTATGGAAGATGTCAAGTACGATTTAGGCTCTAAACACGCTATATCTGTGTAAGAAAGCTCTACAGATTCAGGATCATCCCTGTTTCAAGTAGACACTTTAGTTGTGAGGCACTGGAGATGATATTAAGGCAAGTAGCCTGTATGCTCAACTAATTGAGAAGACTTACCTTGATGGGTAATAAACACTTACCCCCCTCCTAGAAAAAAAGAAAATACTATTTAGCAAGGCAGTTTGACAAAGTAGCAGCTAACCAATACAGAGGAAAATAATTGAATTGTATCACCAATTATCAGAGTTATCTTCTGTTGGCAGTACAGGATGAGTTTCTTCTTCATCCAAAAGAACAACTTCGCTAACCTGTTTCCATTATGAGAAATGAAGAACTTAAGTATATAATTATATCTGAAATTTCAATAACTGAAAAAATTAAGAGAGAACTTCAGATGCACATTTCTTTAGTCCCAGTGCAGTACATCTTGTAATGACAAATAAGTCACATAGAAAAGGCTATGGACTTGGCCAATCAACATTTATCATGCCTAATACTATCTTTAGGCTATAGACTTGTCTTATTTGTGTCTAACTATCCGTTAAGCATTGGTTTCAGGTAATTAATCCCACATTTCTCTTACAACAGCTGATGCAATTCTCCTTTTTCCTCTGGCATTCTAGCCCTCTTATTTTGTCTGATATATCAACAATTCCCCTGCTTCATCCAAAGTTTTTCCACTCAGTTTTAGGGGGGGGGAACACTACCAAGTTGGTCTCTTTTATTATGATAATGAAATAGTCTCACAGTAAGAACAACCTTCACGTAAACCAGGAATGTGAAGCTTTCGTCAAGAAGATACACAAAATTTGAACTTGAAGAAACTATAATTTGCATAAAGAATAGGATACACATAAACAAGCATACCGACCTTTTGTAATCTCATTGCCACTGAATTCCTACCCTTAATGCTTGGAGAACCCATCCTCATTCTAGAATGAATTATACAAAATTAAAATATTAAAAAAAGCAGTTACAAAGACTCACTAGTCAATGGTTCATGAATAAATGATTAAGCATGTCATTTAGTAAACTTTATGCCACATAAAACCTGAAGGCATGGAATAAAACTAGATTATAATGTCACCTTTCGTCATTCAAACTTTTTACACAATATAAAACAAGGACAGAACAGAAGATACTGGCATATCAAAGTAATTGAAACAGACTTGATTAGATTGGAAAGCAACTTATTAGATGCCAGTAGACTGATCAATTTATAGATTCACTAAAGAACCAAAAGGCAGTTCTAGACAATGAAGAAAAATTGAAGCAACTGCCTATGGGTAGGCATGGAGCTTAACATGTCAGAAACCATAAGGGTGATGCATCAGGATTGCTATTTCAATTTGAGATAATTTTTAATATGAACATTTGCTTTAGCTTAATGTTGGTTGGCAACCTAACACAATTCTCCTCCTTTATCCGGACTTAGAATCGGCCATGACAGAGTTAACTCATCGTGGGCGGAATTATTAAAATATACATTTTTAATATATATTTGTCAAAAATAATAGACGATCCCAAATAGTTGGGATAATCACGGCTTGATGATGATGATTAGTTGTTAAAATATATAGCAAAGGATAATCAAACATGACCCAACATGTGAGCTGATCCATACCCATTCCATTTTGTTGATCTTATTTTTAATAAACCTATTATGCTATACAATTTTAATACAAGTACAAAAAATTTATGAATAAATTTCCATTTGTGAATCATTTCAATTTACATTTTCATTAAATCTGATTTAATTTACTCTAATTAATATAATATATTCTCTATATTTGTGACACACATCTCCTAAAATTGATCAACAAATGCACATTCTTTCAATTTAGATGTATAACGTTTATGCATCAATACCTCACCATCCTTTTATGTTTTCAATAAAAAAATTTATACTTTGGCATTTCCACCCAAATTGATTCACAAAAACTTGTCAGCATTAAACCAATACAAAGGGGGTGTTGAATGGTTCAACTAATTTAAGATTATTAAATTATGATATTATTTGATGATTTAAATTTTTGATAAGTACCTTGAAAGAATCTAAATTTATTAAATTTATTGAAAAAATTGGTATATATTCATAATTAAAACATAAATGCATTTGTCATAAAAATTAAATGATATCTTATATACTAAAAATTAAATAAAGTATTATTGTATATTTCGATTATTACTTGACAAAAAATTCATTAGAAACAATAAAAAGTCAAGTCAGGTGGTTCGAGCAATATGTGGTATGCAAAGGCATATGTGGAGGCACACAACAACAACAACAACAACAACCAAGTCTTATCCTACTAGGTGGGGTCGATAATATAGATCATTCTATGCTCTTGGATTCTATCTCCTATTATATCATCATATATACTTAAATAAATTTTATCTTATTTTAATATTGCTAACCAAATCTTTTTTGGTATTCCTCTTCCTCGTTTGATGTGTAATAGTCATAGTTTCACATCGCCTAATTGGAGCATTTATTGATCGTCTAAGTACATTTTATACCATCTTAAACATGTCTCTTCGAGTTTTCCCTCAATAGATGCAACTCCGGCTTTCTCTCTAATCTCTCATTTCTTATTATATTCATTCTCATATGTCCACACATCCACCTTAACATCCTCATCTCTGCAACTCCCATCATTTGCTCATGTGCTCAAATCGTAGTCCAACATTCAGCGTCATATAATATAGCAAGTTTAACCGTTATTTTGTAAAACTTCCCTTTAAGTTTTAAAGGTATTTTATGATCACATAAAACACTCGATGTTCTCTTCTATTTCAACCATCCTGCTTGTATTTTATGTAAGACATCTCTCTCAATCTCTCCATCGTCTTGCAAAAATAATCCTAAATGCTTAAAACTCTCAATTCCAGACACCTCATCATCTCGTATCTTAACATTTGTCTCATTACGTCTAATATTACTAAACTTAAATTCCATATATTCTGCCTTTACTCTACTAAGCCTAAAACTTTTTACTTCTAGTATTTTTCGCTAAGATTCTAATTTAACATTTACTCTTTCACGTGTCTCATCTATCAAACAATATCATCTACAAACAACATGCACCATGGTACTATGTCTTGAATCTATCCAGTGAGTTTATCCATGATTGGTGTAAAAAGATAGGGACTTAGAGTTGATCATTGATGAAACCATATTTTTATTGGAAACATTTCAGTTAATCGGCCTGAAGTCTTTACTCTGGTCGTTACTTTCTCATATATATCCTTAATTAGTTCAATATATGTTACGCTAACACCTCTCTTTTTTAGAATTCTCCGTATAATTTTTCTTGTGACTCTATCATAAATTTTTTCTAAGTCAATGAATATCATATGTAGATCTTACTTTTGTTCTCGATACTTTTCAACATGGAGGCACACACAGTTAATAAATATTTCTTGAAAACAAATAATTAACACTTACAAATTGCTTACTACCAAATAGAGCAGTAGAGGGTTTAAAGTCAATTTGGTTTAGCATATGTGGTTGCTATGGGCACCCCTTCAAAATCTGCCTATGTGGTCGCTTATGCTGCTCAAGGTTGAGACAAGAATTTCTAAACCATAGTCAAGGGAATATCTGATATGTTTGCTTCAAAGAGATTAGCCACAGACCTACTTTTCTTTGTTCACAAGGATGTCTGATATGTTTTCTTCAAAAAGATAAGCCAAATGGTTTTCTTTGTGCATCAAGTACATTAAAGATAACAATAGCATAACCACTCCATCACACACTGAAATGTGGATGAACCTATCATTAGTTCAAAAAACGTAATTCAAATGTGAGAAAAAAAAAGAATCAATCTAATTGTCTGTCATTTTGTCAGTTGTGTTGGAGTTTCCATTCTAATTAAAAAGATACAGTTTCAATATTTATACATATTGTGTCATGCCAACGTGGTTTTGACACCTTTTTTTAAAATATGTGTATATTAATTAAAATAATTTTATTAATATTTAATTGTTATACATGCTCACTATTGACTTTATATTTCTAGTGTTGACTGTTGAATTTATGTTTTGATATTACTACGTGAGATGTTTAATACCTATTGAATCATTTGCAGCAGTTATCCATAAGGTATAAATTCAAAATCTGTATTTTATTATTATTGAATATAATGAAATAATCTTTGTTACTTAAAGTTTTATTGCAAAGGCATTAATTCCAAGAGCTTGCAACTCTAATGAGTTATCTTCTATATCAGCATCTTCAAATATATTTTTATAATTATGGGTATTGCTTCAACAATAAAAGCTACATATTTTCTCAGACAATTAATTGAAAAGTATCGCGAGCAAAAGTAAAATCTATACATGGTATTCATTGACTTAGAAAAATCTTATGATAAAGTTCCAAGAGAAATTATATAGAGAATTCTAGAAAAAAGAAGTGTTAGCGTAACATATATTGAACTAATTAAGGATATGTATGAGGAAGTAATGAGCAGAGTAAAGACTTCAAGTGGATTAACAGAAGCATTTCCAATAAAAATAGAGCTACATCAAAGATCAGCTCTAAGTCCTTATCTTTTTATACTAATCATTGACGAACTAACTGGATATATTAAAGACAGTATCGTGGTGCATGTTGTTTGTGGATTATATTGTTTTGGTTGATGAGACACGTAAAAAAAGTAAATGTCAAACTAGAATTTTAGCGGGAAATAGTAGAAGTGAAAGGTTTTAGACTTAGTAGAGTAAAAATAGAATATATGGAATTTAAGTTTAGCAATATTAGACGCAATGAGACAAGTGTTAAGATAGAAGATGACGAGTTGTCTAGAACTGAGAGTTTTAAATATTTAAAATCATTTTTGCAAGGTGATGGAGGAATTGAGAGAGATGTCTTACATAGAATACAAGCAGGATGATTGAAATAAAGGAAAGTGTCAGATATTTTATGTGATCATAAAGTACCTCTAAAACTGAAAGGGAAGTTCTACAAAACGGCGGTTAGACTTACTATGTTATATGGCGTTGAATGTTGAGCTACGACTCGAGCACATGGGCAAAAGATGAGAGTCGCAGAGATGAGGATGTTAAGGTGGATGTGCGGACATACGAGAATGAACAAAATAAAAAATGAGAGCATTAGAGAGAAAGTCAGAGTTGCATCTATTGAAGAAAAGCTCCGAGAGACAAGTTTAAGGTGATACGGACATATACTTAGACGACTAATAAATGCTCCAGTTAGGTGATGTGAAACAATGACAAATATACATATCAAACGAGGAAAAGAAAGACAAAAAAAGACTTGGTTAGCAACAACAAAATAAGATAAAATTTATTTTAAGTATAGATGATGATATAGTAGGGGATAGATCCCAATGGCGTAGAAGGATCCATATAGCCGACCCCACCTAGTGGGATAAGGCTTGGTTGTTGTTGATGGGCATTGCTTATGTTGCATTTATTTAGATATTTTAAACTTCAAATTATTCATAGATTAATATAATTTTATATTTTGAAAATATACCAGAGTATCATCTAAATTTAGTTTAACAATTTAGATAAAATTATATATATGTAAGTTTATATTTGATGAATGAGTGTTTATAATTTTTTGGATTTCATTTTTTAAAAAATAATTTCTGTGTTATACTTGATTTATATTTTTTATGTAAGTTTTCAAGAATTAAACAACTTAAAATTATTAGATAAAAGTAAATAAATATATTTCTCTTATTTGAAAAAATTAATATAACACTAATTCGAATCAAAATTTATACAAATAATGAGGATAAGTTTAGTGAAGCACTAACATGTCATTTTGCTAATATTCATAACACTTCAGATCTCATCTATTTTGGCAGCATTTTGACTTGAGAATCAAAAACCTACCTGGACCAGTTTTGCCTTATTGTTTTGGTAGTTCAGAGTTCCCAATGATCAGCATTCAAAACACTACAACCATGATCCATCTACTACTGGACATTTCCAGGATTTGGAGTTTGCGTAAACAAGAAAGGAGGGCCATGAAACCTCCTTGCCACTATGTCCAAAGGATAACCAACGACTCATCTCAATGATGATCAATAAAGATAGAGAAAAATAGAAACTAATAGTTATGACAAGGGAGTCTACAGATAGAATTTATGAAGGTATAAACAAGGAAAAACTTGATGAATATATTTTCAGGACAGAAATTGTAAATATCAAAATTCACAAAAAAAAGATAATCCAAACTCAAAGAAAAAGACGCAAGATACCTTTTGTAATTGAAATAATTCTCTTTCAGATGACTGGAAGAACACGGATCCTCATGGTCAGCACTCAGGGAGCTCAACTTAGCAAATCTGCTAACACATTTGAAAGGTTTTTGTCTGGAAGAATGTCTAGTTTTCTGTGAAGTAATTATAAAGTGATGCCCTCTTCCATTCTTCTGTAGCTCATTTTTCCTAGAACCAATGTCCTTGCCTTGATTGACAACTTTCAATTCCTCATCAAATGCAGCATCTGCCTGATAGAATATTGAAATGCCTATGCCACCAATGTTATAAAATAATAGTATTGAAATGGTCAGATATTTACCTTCCCTTCTAACTTCTCCAGAAAATTAGAGGCAAACTTTGATTGTATTGGATTTTCATTGTGATCTTTAACTGTACCAGAGAAGCTAAGAATGATTAACAACTTTTAAATGTAAAACAATTAATAATTATTGTCCATTGCTCAACAAATTCTAGATAATATCAAACATATTTTTACATTGAAGTGCTGGATAGACAAGCTATTTATATTCCTTTGGAAATTAGTTCCATATATGCACTTAATTGGCAGGAAAATCAATATTAAGAGCCACAAATTTAACTACAATATAATTTTATTGTTCCCCAATATCTAGCTATGGACCATGGTTTGTAAGTGTTCTTAAACTCTTCCCTAACTACTACAAATATACTAACAATTAGGACCCTTCTATTTTATTAACCATCTGCTATTGATAGTATGTGTTCTTAAACCCTTCCCCGATATGTTATTCCTTAGGTTATCATTTGGGAACTTCGATTTTATTGGCCTGGTCATTATGAATATATTTATTAGCTTGAGTCTCTGAGGACCATGGGCTCTAGGTATCCCAAAATTAGATTGAATTTTCCAATTGTGAACAAAATTTATTTGGGAAATAAAAGAAACTTCCAACTCTTTTCCATTTTTAAAGGTATTATCCTCAGAACATACCATCAAATATGGGGAAATGAATTTAGGACAAATCTAGAGTTTAAACCATTTTCTAGCTGAAAACCCTCAGACTACTCAAACATCACATTTTTCTGTTGGTTAGTCTGTTTATTAGGTATTAGCCTTAAACTTAATACATATACAATATTTTTTATCATGTGCACCAAAGACATAGCATTAAGGTTAGTGGAAGTCTTTCTAAATGCATGCTCAAAGAAATCTTTAGGAATTGAGATTTAACCTATTAGGCTTCCATGGTGCTATCAATAGTGGGTTTGGCCGACTTAGATTATCTTAAGGATAAAACTAGTATCATCTTTTCATCTCTCATTCTTAACTGTCAGGATTAAACATCAATATGATCATTTTGATAAAGATACTTTAATGGTAATTAGAAACTACTTGTATTAAAACAACAATAGAAAAAGGTAATTGCTATCAATTATAGGCAAAAATATAGGAATCTAAGCACATCATTAAATCTCCCATTTAGGCAAAGATCTATGCTATAGTGTCCTTTTCCAATTCACCATAACAATGATAATTTTGGCAATTGCAAGTACCTAGATGCATCACCATGATTCCCCTTAAGCAAGGATTAGGGCATACAAAAAGTGTCTTAGCAATGAAAGTAACTATGTGTATAACTTTAGACAACTAATCCCATTTGTGCAAAAAAAGTTATCTAAACTAAAAATACACATTAAAAGATTTCATGCGCAGATCTAAAATTATAAACAATTTATATTTCTACATAAATGTTTGATTATTGTTCTCAAAAAAGGAATTTCAACCACAATAAATTACAAGTAGTTAGCAATATATTGTAAACTTAAATTTTGGGGGGAAGAAACAAGCGCATTCTTATAGTCCCTTTTGGGTATAATGCAATAAGTGTCTACACATGAGACTAACCAGAAGAGTAACTAATTTAGACAATCTATCCCCTTGGCACAATAAAACTATTTAAACTAAAAAAATCAATGCAACATCTCATGCATTGACTTAATTGAAGTACACAACGAACCCCTTTAAGGGGCAAGTAAATTGTATATTACAATATAGAACATAATATTATAACACAATCCCGAAAAATATAACTATTAATAATAACTCATTATAAATGATGCACATTTTAGGCGGTGGCAACGAGCCACTATTGCAAGTTGTGGTAACAAGTTGCTGTTGTGATGGTGATCTCAACTCCCCTTTATTGTTAAAATTTTAATAGTAATTAAAACAAATAGAATGATTTCTCTCAAAAAAAAATACATCTTAATATGGAGATAAAAGATCTACAAACTCATTCTAAATTGCAGCACTGAGTAGTTTTGATATTGTTGGGATATCCAACCTGCGGATGCGTACTCAGTTGCATTTCACAAACGCACGCAGTAGAAAAATACATAATAAATTTCTAATTTATTACAACATACATTCACACATACAGGATACAACACGTGCGGACATAACTGCAACCAAAAATTTTACAAAAGATTTAAACTAAGAATAACATTTATTCTAGTTATAACTGTTGGCGAAGCGGGAATGACATCAACCGCAAACTAGTCGGAGTTTGCCTCTACTCATGTCCACGCCAAGCTCCCTCAGGAAGGCTTCTCAAGCCCAAGTTTCATCCTCACAAAAGGTACTAGCCTTGCGTGTGAGGACGACATTTGTGTCCGACGACGAACGCAACTAGACGGCACAAACGGAGAGAGTGACTGCCCGGGACAAAATCTGTCCATCCAGATTTTCCCACTTTCTGACGGCTTTAGCCTGCGGCAACGGTTGTTGCAGGCAGGGAAACCGTCGGAGGAGATTCCACCAGAAGTGGGGAGGCTAGAGGAGGGTTGCCGATAGCTGAGATGGTCGGCGGCAACTTGGTTTGGGTGGTGGAAAGCAGCTAGGTTGGGCGGCTAGAGAAGAGGAGAGGAGAGGAGGCTTGCTTCCTTCTTAGGGTGTCCTCCTCATATATCCTATATATATGTGTCCCCTATTGGGTTAATGGATTAAGTTTCAAATCCGAATCCATTAGCCCAATAGCTCAGACCAATAGTCTTTTAGTTCAAAACCAAACCATTTGGTTCATTAAACCAAACCAATTTGGTTTAGAATTAAATCATCATGGGTTAAATCCGTCTTCATAAGATGTGGCTCATCCAAATTTCCATTCCGATGAAACTATTTTTCATCCTTGCCCTTCATCTAGTCCAACTAGACTCAGTCTCTCTCAATCTACGAATTCAATTCTCAAACTCATTTTAAATCTTTCGGGAAACAACTCATAATGTGTGTGACCTTATAGGTTCCCGGTTTATATTGGTCGTTCATAATTAACTATTAATTATGGAACGATCATGAGTGACACATAGTAGTACATTATAATCCCCAATTAACCGAAAAATCAACGGTTAATCTCAGAACCGCTTCTGAATCTTTCAGCGGTTACAATGAGTTGTGTCTCATTCTTTCACTCATCTTATACCCACTTGATTCAGAACATGGTCTATGTTTCTGTCCCCGCTAGGTTGACTACGTCACACCTAGCCCAATTTATACTTCCTCGTCCTGCGGATTAAAATTACTCCTAGATATGTCCAAGAATTTCGTACTCTTAACACGTAAATGTTTTAGTCAAAGACTTAGAGTAACAATTATAACAAGTAGTCATAGGGTATACATCTTTATGAGGAATGGTGAATCCTCTGTTGACTACTCAAACACCTTCGGATACTTCAACTTATACCCAACATCCCAGATCCACATCTCAAAGAGACGTTTGCTTAAGATGTCAAAGTATAAGTCTTCATGGCCAAGATGACTTGGATACCTCAAATCGAAGGACACTCGCACTTAAGTTGTAGTAAGAACTTCATAGACATATTCATATATGCAGAGAAATGAAGTCTTACGATGCAAGTTCACTAACTTGCATTCACATTTAACTCTCAACATCCCAAATGTCTCCAACCAAATGAAGAACAACCGCTTGATAAACCAAGAAGTATAACACGTATGAGTCTCTCAGAACCGATAATGTTCAAGTTCATCTCTTCATCGACTAGAGAATATTTTAATACATTCATAATTACACATGTAAAGATGCTCACTAGTTGTGATCCTATCACAAGTTCTCTCATGTTATAAATCGTATTGCGGATATTTAATAAATGAGTTCAAGATTCAATCAAATACATAATGAATGTACACTCAAATAGTGAATCTACTATTTATCCAATAAATAGTATAAATCATAAGACGATTGTCTTAAGACACCTCTCAAATATAATAAATATCACATGTAAGAGAAAAATACACTTGAAGATCTCCATGTAATCTAGAACAAGATAATTGAAAATTATACACAATAAAATATAGCTTTATTATCGGTGTCTTGGTTTGTCTTAGATTTTCTCCATAACCTCACTCCAAATTGCCCTCATAACTAGCATTCACGTTTAACTCTCGACAACCCAATGTCTCCAGCCAGTGAAGAACAACTGCTTGGATAAACTAAGGAGTATAACACGTACTAGTCTCTTAGAACCGATAATGTTCAAGCTCATCGATTCATCGACTAGGGAATATTTCAATACATTCATAATTACACATGTAAAGATGCTCACTAGTTGTGATCCTATCATAAGTTCTTTCATGTTATGAATCGTATTATCGTATTTCAAACATTCAGTAAATGAGTTTAAGATCCAATCAAATACATAATGAATCTATTATTTATCCAATAAATAGTATAAACCATAAGGCGATTGCCTTAGGACACCTCTCAAATATAACAAATATCACATGTAAGAGAAAAAATACTGCCCAAGATCTCTACATGTAATCTAGAACAAGATAATTGAAAATTATACACGATAAAATATAGCTTTATTATCGGTGTCTTGGTTTGTCTTAGATTTTCTCCATAACCCCACTCCAAATTGCCCGGATCCCACAAGTAAATAAAAAGTTATATTTACATTAGATCTCACATGAATCACCCCATCCATCCTCCAAGAAGAAATTTGATTTCAAACTTTGATTCGAATGGGGGAATACATCACGCTAATTGTGCCTTGGATGTTTCACATATTGAGGTCAGGTGCTAATGAGCACATTGAACCATCCACGGGGTTGAGAGCCTTCACTACTCAAGCACAAGGATGTAATTATCAAAGGGGCACCATATCACTGAGCTAATAGCCCATCATGTAGGCTTCCCACTAGGAGGCTTGTTATGCCAAAAGAGAGTGATCTTCTTACTCCCTCTTCAAGACCCCGTCTTGGTCAAGCAATGAGATGAGAAGGAAGAGGGAATCTAGGTTCTTTATATAAAATAACCTTGAATAACCCCCATAAAGGGTTGACACAAAGAGTCATCCCACGCATTAATATGATGATCTAAGCCAACTTGATCAGTCAATATGGGTTAAGAGTGTGTTCAACTTCAACTAGCCCCATTTTTTAGATAAAAATCAAAATCATTTATCATTGATGATAGCCCGCGTATAGAAAACTTCTAACATGATGGGCATCAAAAACAAGGGTGTTAATGTAGTAAATGCGACAGCAAAATTCAAAGGAAGTATTGAATAAGGGCACTGTTTCAAAGTATGCAGAAAGATTAAGAACTGCACCTGGGGATTCTATGATTTTTGACTGAGCGCTTGTACTGCAACCTGCAGCATCCTGGAACATAACAAACCCGTAAACTGACAATAACTAGACTTCATCGACTACCATAGTGGAAATCAGTGTAATAATTGAACTCAGAGCGATATACAAAAGAAGATTCAGTGGCATGGTTCCAAACTCGTGCACTTTCTCAGTTCAACATCTTTTTGACAAGAATCTCGAGTGTTTTTATCCCATGCATACCAATTTATAATATCTTTCATGTTGTTCGAACACCAGAATAAAGAAACCATGTTCCATCATGGTGATATTTTCTCACTTTAATCCATTTAATTTTAAATGCAAATTCAACCTTACCTCCGGCCTTTACTACATATTTCCATTTATCTCGTCCCATTTCCTCGTTATTGACCCCCGATCACCTCCCTATCTCCATTTAGGTTCTGCGATTAAAAGTTCCTCCTTTCAAACTAAATCCTGGGCAAGCCCCCCTTTTTAGGGACCCCGTCTGCCGCCTCGCATTGGTCGGATCTCATCCTATCCTACTCCCCTTTCTCGAAATCCTGCTAAACCATCTGCTCCTTCTGTCTACGCGAACATCGATCGAGTGGCTGTCAACGTACCTTGGGGTCCCGAACACGATTCCTCCGATCGCGTTCCGCCTCCATCTGGCACAGCTGTGCCTTCAACTTGGCGCCGCCGTCACTCAGCCGCTGTCCGACCTCCGACGCAAGATGCTTCTTCAGCCGTTTGATCGATTCCAGCAACGCGTGATCAGAGAAACACGCGACGTCCGAACCCTCCTGCGGCGCCATGGGGACCACTTCGACTTCCAGAGACGGCCCGTCGTCCCTCGTCTCAGGAAGAATCGCCTCCCAGTCGATCTTTATAGGTCGCTTCGCCATCTCCGGCACGGAGGCGGCTAGCCGGTCTTATGTATCAGTGCGAACCAAAAACCATCGAAGAGGAGCAAAACTGCAAAAGATAGTTTTCACGAATGACCTGATCAAAAATTCTTCCCTAAAATTAAAAAAAGTTGACAATAATTATGTTTTTTGTTTTTTAAGCATCACATCGATTAAATACATTTCTTCTATATTATCTCCCTTTTATCTTTTATTCAAATATCAAACATCAAAATACAATACGAATAGTTATTTATATACTTTCATGGGCGTAATATAATGATAAAATACTCATAAAAAATTTTAAATTTAAATCTCAAATAGAATGAGTATTTTAAAAGTTCATTTGTTAATATTTATAGAATTTTAATGTTTTAAATTTACCAAACAGCGCACGTGAAATTTAGAATTGTCCAAACAACATCCTATATTTTCGTATTTATCAAATAATGCATTTAATTCTCTTTACTCTTCCAGACGACTGCTAGATCGAATTAAATTTGATCACATCACTGATAGTAGATCTCAAGACTACATGGTGGTCTTTCAAATCTCAATATCACATAATGATGATCGAAATTCAAATCTCATGACCATAATAGTGGTACAATCCCAGCATTATCACTGTGGTGCTGGGATTATAAATTTCAACACCACAGTGGTGGTATTGGAATTGCAATATCACTGTAGTGTTAGGATTTGAATTCTCAGCATCACGTTTGGAATTTCCACTATAGTGCAAGTATGTTTGAGGGGAGGAATAAAAAAAAAATTAAGTACGCTATTTGATAAATATGAAAATATGGAATGTTGTTCGGATAATTCTAAACTTCACGTATGTTGTTTGATAAATGGTCGTTAAATTTTTAAAAAGGACTATCCATCCATTTTTTAAATTAATCGGATGAAATTCAAATGCATAAATTATACTCTAAACCATTTTCTTCAGCTTGCGAGGAATCGATTTGCTGATATATTCTCTTCTGTCGTGCCAACTATATATCTTATTCCAATTTATAGCTATCCATTCGATTAATTAATGGAGAATCCTTTTTATATTTCATTTCTACACCGACGACTGCCCCTTGAGAAAAATATCATTGTGTCCTTGAAGAATTGTAGATAAATGCTCCATAAAATTTTCATGAAAAATGCTTGATTCCAACTCATGTTATCCCTGAAATATAGTCTATCCTTTTGCCTGCAGAAATCCTCATAAAAACACTTTGCACATTTTGATATTGATCTAGAAGATTGATAGTGAAAAATATTGAGACTAATATAATCCCCTTTTTATTAAAGATAAACGTTTATTAGTTCGAGAATTGATAAGACAACAATTTCATTTGTTAAAGATGCAATTACTTAAAGACGATTGTACCTCTCTAGATATTTAATGTCATTTGATCCTCCAATTTTAATTATGTGATTTTCAATTGTATACGGTGTAAAAGTTATAATATTGATAGCAAGTCCCAAAGATATTCAATCTTTTTTTTTTCGTTTTTTTTTCTCTGCGAAGGACACGGGGACGGTGGTAAAATGGTACATCATTTTATGTATTAGTGCGCTTTGATATTTGTTAAGAAAAATTCAAATTTAAATTAAAAAAAAATATTGAATAGATAATTCTCAATCTAATATGAATCGAAAGTTTATCGATTCTGACGGAATACGTTTTCAACGTCGAATTTATCTTACAGGAACACGAACACTTCCCTAATATATATTGATAGTTGATGAAAATCTCAGAATTATTTAGTGCTCCGTTTAAAAAATATATGGAATCACACCGATCATCCTAAAATTAATTAGATTGAAGTATCTGTAAAAATTGAGATTCTGTCCAACTAATAAACTCTGTTATCCATTCCAGAGCACGGGCGAGAGGGAGGCAAATTGCAGGGGGACAAAGTCCCTTGACACGGTAATAAAACAATGAGGAATCCATCTAAAATCAAAAGAGATTTTAGAATCTTCATTCGATATCAAATTCAGTCCATTCTATAAATAACACTTTATCATTGCACCGTCCCGTGAAGACAGATTGAAGTATCAAATACCCCGTGCATGCAAATCAATCGAAAAAATATATTTCATCTTTTCCGGACGTCAATTATGGAATCAAATGTCTCCGAATGGATCATTTGGTAAAGTAAATGTGCAATGTTTAGACTTCAGCATTTGAGATTATAATGATAATTAAACCCTAAATTTTTTAAAATTTGACCGACGAATATATTGTTAGAATTGAGATAACATAAAAATTTTATTTTAATTCTTTATAAAAATATACATAATAGAAGTATTATGTTAATTATAGAACATATATTCGATATTAATTATTCTGATAGCAAAAGAAAATCGATCTGTAAGTATTAAGGCTGCGTTTGATATGTCGTAATTTGTCTTATAATATAATACAGATTACATTATAAGACAGATTCCTTTATTTGTTACTGTCTTAGAATTGTAATGTAATATAATCTGGATTACAAAAGACACTAACATTTTGTAATCTGGATTACAAAGTAAAATCCATGTAAACCAGATTACATTACAAGCTTCCCATTTGCATGTAATAAATCACATTTGCACCGGCAGCCGACGACCGACGGTGGTCGATCGGCGATCGGCGATCGATGACCGACCGGCGATCAGCGACGGTCGACCGACGACCGACGACGATCGATCGGTAACCGACGACGGTCGACCGACGATCGGCGGCGACCGACGATCAATTGGCGATCGACGGCAGTCGGCCGTCGGCGACCAACGGCGGTTGATCGCCGGCGATCGGTGGTGATTGGCCGACGACCGATGGTCAGTCGTCGATCGGTCGCCGATCGACTAGTCAATCGCCGGTTGCCCGTCGTCATCGTCGTCGTTGTCTATGTCATCGTCGTCGATCCATTCCTATCGTCTTTGTAATGGACATCAAACAAAAGAATGTAATGACCTTTGTAATCTAATATTACATACAATTTATATCCAAACATAGTAATATAATCAATATTATATTGTATTCTATTACAATTTGAATTACATTACGTTCTACCAAACGCAGCCTAAGAATATTAAAAGGATAGTAGACTGAAGTTTATGCTTGGAGATATTAAGAATGCCATTAATTAAGCTTAAAAAATAATAATAACGTGAATAATGAAAGGTAGGAACTTAATTTCCACGTGGAAAAATTTCGAATTTATTTTTTATTTTACTCGTATCGATTTAAATATTACACTTATATTTTTATAATTTATAAAATATAAATAAAAAATATCTTTCTTATGCAAATAGTACATATATTTGTTCCCTTCATAAGTATCGTACAAGTGGCGGTTTAAGATTAAGTAGGTAGGATTAGATTAAAGTTAATTCTTTTTTGACACTTTATTATCAATATAATATAATATATTTTAAAATCATAAGAGGTTGAAATAATTTTTTCCTGGACTAAAATAAATAAAAATAGTTAAAATAAAAACAAAAGATTAAATCCTCATAAAATTTGTAAGCATTGCACTAAATAGTTTGTATTTTAAAATTTAAATACAAACAAAAGATTAAGTGGGTAGGATTAGATTAAGTTTTTTTTATTCCTCATAAAATAGTTTGTCGAAGATTAGCGTAATTTTTTTTTTATGTTTGGCAAAAATTTTATAGTCATTATATATTATCATTTTTATTATTTGAGTTTTTTAAATGAAATATAAAATCTCAATTAAAATTATTAAATGGACCTAAATGTTTCCTGTATTATTTTTTTTTTTAGCCTCTAAATAATTTTATGCTCTCGTTTTAACTATGAATTGTAAAAAAGGCCATCTAAAAGTTCTAATTCAAATTGTTAGATAACCTAAACTAAACCGGTTAAATTTAAATAACGAGCTATTAATTACATTCCTTCGGGACAGGGCTTTGAAATTAGTCTATAATCTTATTTTAATTCTTCGACTTTTAGTTCATATAAACTCATTTAGAGCAGTTATTTAAAAAAAAAAGTTTTACCTTCATTGAACTCATTTTATATTCTAATTTTGATCTAAAAAATTTAACCAAAATTAATTTGAACTTATAAGTTGATCAAATTTTATTACAATTCTCTACATAGGTGGATTTTCTCACCTCCTTTCAACGTCAAGATGCGTACAGGAGGCTTAGGATTTTCTCCGAGCGCAATAGTAATAGAACAGGAGTAAAAAATACGAACAACCAAAGTAGAGAGTCAAGACACGTAGTTTCGTAGTTTGGAATGAGAA